>JAWIIS010000032.1:7027302-8227302 GCA_033682625.1 Helicoverpa zea x Helicoverpa armigera
GTTAATTGTGGCCGACTTAATCATTTAGAAGGCAACATACATTTTTGGGGGCGAATAATGATATTAAAAAGAAGCCTGTTTAATTAGCATTTTTTATAAACAAACTCAGATTCAAAGCCATTTTTCTTTAATGCTTTACCTAATATAAATTTTGTATAGTTAAATTTGACCGTGTATAAATTGGAAAGATGCATGTGCACGTCTAAGCTACGAATTATACGCGAGCAGTACGCAAAATTCGTGTATACTTTGAAATCACAAATTAAAAAACAGCATTACAAAGTATCAGCGAGCAGTTTCCTATGGATGCGTTTTGGCTATGTACACTCTGTAAATACGCAAAGAGGCGCACCGAACTATTGCAGTAACTGCACGCGCGCAGCTCGCGGACAGCTCGCGATCGGCTCGCGTGCTGCGCATTCGCGGCGCATTCGCCATATGTGGACGCACCCTTATAATGAATGCGCCTCGAAGAATGGGTAGTACGGGACAGAGAGTATAGTAAGCATCTTTTTTATTACTTTTTCGCTGAGCTCGATGCGAAATCGATAAAAAATCTTAAAACCCATGATTTTTGATCCATGAAAAAATCGCGGACATTCTGAAATCAAAAGTTGGTAAATTATCTAAAAAGCAATGCAAATACACGCATACAGGGGATTCTCCTAAGTGAATAATGTCAATGTCTCCTAATTGAATAGAAAATGAATTGCAATATGATCGCAATAGCCTCTCTGCTGTGGCTCTATCGGCCATTTTTCGCGATTCGGCCCATCTGTGTCAGCACTTTGTGGGTGGCATTCGATTGGTCTGACATTTGTTCTATATGGTATCATATTGCGTAAATAATCGGCAGACAATGTGATTCATTATTGAATCATAAAAACGAATAAAAACGTTCATTAATAAGAAAAAAATAGCGGAATGCCACATTCAATTTTGACATTATTAACTGAGCAGAATCGGGCCCAGATATATTACTTTCCTCTATGATCGGGCCTCAGAATTGATCAAGTTTGTTTGGTCATCGCGTAGCATTTTGTCTGGCGTATCTAGCTGGCACAGTAACGTCTGAGATCATACTAAATTCATAATGTATCTATTAGAATGTTTGGCCCCATTTGTTCTCTGTTTAATAACCTTAGCAAATTCGGATTTGTCTCACATAGCTTAATCTCATAGTCATCCTATTAGAAAGGGACAGACCCCCGTACTATCTACTTCACTCGGCTCGTTTTTTGGGTATGAGTACGCAGTCCTGTTTACTATATTACGTCTATGATATTTTTAAGCTACGGCTTGCAGGCCGCTACAATAACATTGTAAAACCAAAGTTTTATTTTGCCCTATTCGAAACATTGCGCTATTTAATTGATCGCATAGAAAGCTGCGCCTTACGAAATGTCTGGCCTTTTGTGCGACAGGAATCAGTTCAACATGGCTGTAAGGTACATTGACTTGGCCTAAAAAAAAAACAAATGTCAATGTCAAACAAAATGGAGTGTTCCAAAACCATTCCAAAACACGTTTGTTTTGGTGGCATGGCGCAATTTTTCAAAATCAACAAATTGTTTTCCATATGTTAAACGTTAATTAAGATTTTTCTCTGATGCCTAACTTTTATACCTATGTACAGTAATCAGAACCTCATTTTGATGTTTGTTTAAATGCTTTATTATTGTTAAAGTAACAAGTTTTCACTTGTAAACTTGATTCAATCAACTCGAACTCTTCGTCTTCTTTTTATTTTTTTTAGTGTTTGTTGTGATTCGTTCCCGACTATTGAATAATTGCAAAATACTGATTTTTGTTTTATTTCTTCCTTATAGAATTGAAATTTAGCATAAAACATGAGAAGGTAAATAAAAAGCTGTCGAATACGAAGAACGTAGGTACTTTTGCTATTGTATTTTGTAAATGAGATTCAATTGTCTTGGAGTTTGATGCAATCCAATCGCGTATTTTCGATTCGAGTATACAAAAGTTGATAAGATGTTATTAACGTTTGAATGAGCTCAATACATATAAATTAATTTCATGCTTGATTGAACTGAATAGCTTTTTCCCCAGCCGACAACCAGTCGGCATTCGGCAGCAGTAAGTGCGTGACTCTGGTGACCACGTGTTACTCGTAATTTGTTTGCCGATAATACACTATCGAGCGGAAAGTTTGAAGAATCCTCATTAATATCCAGTTTCAATGTAGGTATGTATTCTATGAAATAATAGTAGGTATTTTTTACTCACGACGACATTCTCTCAAATAAGATTATCGAGTGTAACTGCTCCTCTGTGCCTACAGATCTTTAATTATATAGTATGAAGGTCATTTATAGCAATTAACTTCTGTAAGACCTAAAACAAGAACAGTATCTATAGATAGTTATTTTTTGGTAAAATCACAAACAAATGATGAAAACCTTCAGTAAGTAATTAGTGACTCTGTTGTTTACTTAAACCTCAAAATTTGTTATGAACTATAGTTACTATTTAGTTTAATCAATAACACATTAATACTACCAAAAAAAGTACAGTGTTACTCATATTGGTATTGGTAAGCTGAATTGCATAAGCTAAAGTTGTTTGTCTTTATTTGTTACAGATAACATTGGAATTGATAACAATTGAACTCTGACATTGATGTAAGATATTTACTACCATCATCTACGAACTTTATTCTTCAATCATTCTGAATTTGGATACTGTTCTGTTTAAACATAGGAGTTCAATATGTGTATTATAAGGTTCTTCTGTTCTGAAGCATTTAGTGCACATAAGACCAAGGAGATCCTTGAGAAGTTGCAACAAGTTGATGCAGATATAGTTGAGTTGTCCACTGAACTTTGTTACCATGTGGAGCTCAGGGAAGGCTGTGACTATCTCAACATTAATCAGATTAAAGTTTTGAAGTGGCTCCTCAGCTCTCCCCTTCAGCCACAGGCATTGAGAAATGAAACTGTATACAAAGATGTAAAAGGAAGCCAAACAATAATAGAGATTGGACCAAGGTATGTACTTAATATTATAAATTTTTCATTTTGGATTTAAAATTGATCATTTTAAATAGAAAATAAGGGGTATGTGACACTTGCAGGTTTAATTTCTCAACGGCAGACTCAAGTAACTCCGTTCAGATATGCGAGAGCGTTGGCTTGCATGATGTTATACGCTTGGAAGTTTCAACAAGATACCTTATTACATTTGGAAGGCCTAAGAATGTTTCTGAAAAGTTACATGAAGCCTTGGCTGCACCATTGCATGATAGGATGACCCAGTGTGTTTACACAAAAGAAAATCTACCAAGGGTTAGTTTCAATGAAGGATTACCTAAGGATTTAGAGCCTTGGTTTGTAGTGCCCCTTCTGAAAGAAGGTAGACCAGCAATGGAGAAAGTCAATAAGAAATTGGGTTAGTACAAGGAGTTTTCATCTTTAAAATTTTGTTGATTGTTGTAAGAAATGAAAAAAAATATTTTTAATTAATTATTTTTTATAGGGCTGGCTTTTGATTCTTGGGACATGGATTTCTACATGGACATGTTTGTTAATAAATTGAAGCGTGACCCTACCAGTGTAGAGTTATTTGACCTTGCCCAGAGTAATAGTGAACATTCACGTCATTGGTTCTTTAAGGTAAATTGTGTTCATTCAAATCTCTTATCATTTATGGACATATAATAAATGCTCATGCCTATATTATTCTAATATGTTGTTTCTTTACAGGGAAAATTAGTCTTAGATGGCAAAGAGATAAATGAATCTCTAATTGATATGGTAGCTTCAACACAGAAGACATCAAATGATAATAATGTTATCAAGTTTGGGGACAACAGCAGGTATGTTGCCCATACAATATAGTTTGAATGTCTAATATAAAATCTTTTTATGAATGAAATTTAAATTGTTCCTTAATTTCAGTGCCATCAAAGGTTTTAAACATTCAAAACTGCGGCCAACCAATGTCAGGGATCCATCTCAGGTTGTTAAAGAGGAGACAGAATCAGAAATTATATTTACTGCGGAGACTCATAACATGCCGACAGCCGTGGCTCCATTCAGTGGGGCAACCACAGGCACTGGCGGACGTATCAGGGATGTTCAGGGTGTGGGACGTGGTGGGCACACAGTTGCTGGCACTGCCGGATACAGTGTTGGAAATCTGCATATACCTGGTAACTAAATCTCATTTTGAAAATGTAACTTTACATAAACTTTATGCATTTTGCATGTTTGAGACTGCTATTTTCTTTACGATAAACTTCTTTTTATATTGAAGAGCTGAACTATGAAATGTTTTTTATTCTATAGGTTATGAATTGCCTTGGGAAGAGAAGGGTTGGGAGTACCCTAACAACTTTGCAAGCCCTCTACAAATTATTATTGATGCTAGCAATGGTGCATCGGACTATGGTAACAAGTTTGGAGAACCGCTGATTTCAGGCAAGTTCTAAAACAAACTGATTAAAATACTAGAGATATAATCATTATTAGGTTTACACTACCATGTAAATTTTATTGCAGGTTTCGTTCAATCATATGGTTTGAAGAATGGCGATAATGTAAGAGAGGAGTTTGTTAAACCAATCATGTTCAGTGGGGGTATTGGATACATGCCACACAATATGATTAAGAAGAATAAACCAGAAAAAGGTTTGATTCATTTTAAATAAAGGATATACTTGCCGCTTCTGGGAATAAAACTTGTTATTAATGAATGGCTGATTATATTTTGTAGGAATGATGTTGGTGAAGGTTGGAGGTCCAGTCTATCGTATTGGCGTTGGAGGCGGCGCCGCTTCTTCTGTCGCTGTCCAGGGAGGAGATGCTAGAGATCATGCTTTAGATTTTGGAGCAGTACAGAGAGGTGAGTGTAAAACTGCAAAACTAATATGTTTAAACGACATCCAAAACGAAGGAGGTTCTTAATCTATGCGTTTTTGCTGTAATTATCATGACCTAACCAAAGTTATATTACAGGTGATGCGGAAATGGGTAACCGTCTCAACAGAGTTGTTCGAGGATGTTTGGAGGCAGATATCAACCCTGTCGAATGTGAGTAAAATTTAGATGCAATTGTTTTTAAAAATAGAACATTAGTGAATGTAACAGACTTCACTTTTTTATTTTTTTTACAGCGATTCATGACCAAGGTGCAGGCGGTAATGGTAATGTGCTGAAAGAATTGGTGGAGCCAGAAGGTGCTGTCGTTTATACTAAGGAGTTCCAATTAGGAGATCCGACTATCACCACCTTAGAACTTTGGGGTGCTGAGTACCAAGAGAACGATGCTTTGTTATGTTCCAAGGAAAATAGGGCTGTCCTTGAAGGTATAAAAAAAACAATACATTAAAATCTTTTAATTATTTCCATTAAATATTGTTATATAATTTAATTAATCAATTACTTATTTATTTTTGCAGATATTTGTCGTCGTGAAAGATGCCCAGTATCGTTCGTGGGTGAAGTCACGGGAGATGGATACATGAGTCTAGTAGAAGATGCTTACACCAACAAATATTTGAATAGAAATGAGAGACTCAAGCCTGAGACCCAGTCTAAGATGCCGTATGATCTTCATTTAGAAGCTGTTTTGGGTAAGTACCTATTTAGAATTGTACAATATTTAAATATGCCTACTATATTTTATTTTGTACGTAATAGTATTTCGAGTTTTTTTTGTTATGACGTAGTATAATCAATAGGTAGGTATGTCATCATACTCGACTGTTTGTGTAAGGAGACAATATTCACTATACACATTTATTACGCATGAGGTCACCATAATCTTATTTCACTTTTGCGTCATAAATATCATAATACTATATTTACATCTGTTTCTATAGAAATATTAAAAACATTAAACGTAAAGATCGCGCTAATTTAAAATGGTTCGATAGCGATTGATAAGAGCAAAATTGAGAAGATATGTACGTCAAATAATAAGTAAACATGTGTTTCTACATTAGTATCTATGTGTTAATGACCTTGTATGTTAATGAAGTAAGTAATACCTATCGTACTTTTTGTTCTAGGTAATATGCCACGAAAGACATTTGATTTGGTCACTGAGAAGAGAACTAAGCTGCCATTGTCTTTGCCACAAAATGTCTCCGTACATGATGCTTTGAACAGGGTCTTGAGACTGGTGAATGTTGCTAGCAAGAGATATTTGACCAACAAGGTAGGTAGCAATTCGTTGGAAGTGTGTGTAGGTAGCAATTTAAAGGCTATCAATTTTCTGAGTGCAACTGAAAACTGATAACTTATAATCACCTTACCTTCTGTATTCTAAAATGTGAAACAAACTTTTTGTCGACCTCTTTGCCACACTAATATTTTATAATGAGGTTCATTTTTTATCACTTTTATCAGTATCACATTAAAAAAAAACAAGAAGTTTTTATTCACTGACCTGTGTATTACCTTCAATGTATTCCGACGTCATTGAAGATCATTATTTTTATATCTAACTTTTGTTTCTCAGGTGGACCGTTGCGTCACAGGTTTAATAGCTCAGCAGCAGTGCGTGGGTCCATTACACACGCCACTGGCTGACTGTGCAATCATTGCGCTCTCGTACTATGACCTCGTTGGATCGGCCACTTCCATCGGTACTCAGAACATTAAGGGTCTGTTGGACCCTGCGGCAGGAGCTCGCATGTCTTTGGGAGAAGCTCTTACTAATTTAGTGAGTATTTTGTATCTTATACTTAGAGGTGTTTCATTACAATTTATTCAGGACTGTGGAAGATCTAGAATCTAGGGCGTAGGTGGATTGATCTCGAAAAGTTTAGAACTTTGCAGTTATGGTGACATACCATGCAATGGTAATACCTTCTTCAGTTGAACCCAAGAAAGAAGAACGTTCATAACCTGAGATAATTCATTCTAAAGAAAGCAAGGAGCCGAATCACTTTCTTATACAACGCTTCACTCCCTGATAACCGTTTTTTTATTTAGCCTATACTGTCCCACTGCTGGGCAAAGGCCTCCCCTATAGCCTTCCATCTTTCTCTATCCATATCTGTTTGAGTCCGCGAGGATAACCAATAATTGTCAAAAATTAAATGCCCATTTCCCAGACTCATTCATATCCCATTTGAGACTTTTTATATTTCGATGCTTTTTTTAACACTTGAATGCGAACCTATACTTAACTTTCCCAGGTGTTCGCCGGCATTAGCGAGCTGGAAGACGTGAAGTGCTCGGGCAACTGGGATGTGGGCGGGCAAGGACGGGCGCGGAGGGCGGAGCCCTAGTGCTTGCGTGCCGCGCCGTTTGCGACGCCATGGCGAGAGTCGGCGTCGCTGTAGACGGTGGCAAGGACTCCTTGTCTATGTGTGCACAAGTCGCCGGGGAAAAAGGTATGTGATTACTGTTATTTTTTCATTCAGATTCAGACGTTATTTAGAAGGGTATGTATATGTAAAGGATAATGTCTAGACCGACTTTTCATCTTAGTCGGTTCAGACAACTTTAATTGAAGAAATAATAGACAGTGGTGGATATGTCGTAGTGGTAACTGTGGGCAAACCCCATAACTCTAATTTACTTTTGACGTTACACTTATTCTATCTTTATATGTACTCCCCTTAATATGCTTTCCCGAGTACTGGTTTATGTGCTTCTCCCCTTTATACTCCCTCCTGCACCTTGTATACTCTCTACATACTTAATGCACTCCCCTTATTTAATTTGTGTCCTCTTAAAAATACATGGGGTATTTTTAACCATCTTGGAGGAACCTTTACTTTAAACCGTACTTTTTCTTTGACTACAGAGAAGTTATAATTTAGTAGTATAGTTTTAATAATAATTTGTTTTGTTACAGTGAAGTCGCCAGGAACTTTAGTGGTATCAACGTACGGCGCCTTGCCCAGACATCACTGTAAAATCGAACCTGCACTATTACAAGAAGGATCAGCTCTAGTTTATGTACCAGTCAGTCCCGGAAAGTACAGGTTTGTAAAACTTAATTGGTTAACAATTGATTTTGGATGAACAAATGTACCTGACGCTATCTAAACAGTCGAAAGGGTTATGGCAAAGGTCCATAGCGAGTTTTAATCCTTCAACAGTCACGATGATATTCCGAGATTTTTGCGAAAAGACTTTTAGGTATTAATTAATGGCAATGTTTCAGACTTGGCGGATCAGCACTAGCACAATGCTACAAGCAACTCGGTGACAACCCGCCAGATCTTGACGACCCTGCGGTCTCAAGGCCATGTTCAAAGTAACACAGAAACTTCTGAAGGGTGAGTGCACTTCAGGTTTCCATCAAATAATTTATTATGCTTGCTTAAGTTAGCTATTTGATGGGTCCGTGGGAGCTGTACGTCGTCTTTTGTGCATATAATAATTTGACTGTGAAGTCACTCACTAGCATCCAACTTCGGACAACGCAAAATACTCGACGAGAGCTCTAACACGTTTGTAGGATATTATTCCCATAAAAAAACGCTTATTTACCTGTTTTTTTTTTTGTTTTGTTTCGGTATCCTCCTATTCGGTTATATCGTTTCCCTTTAGCAAAAACGGAACCCTTGTAATTTTCTTTCAATTATTTGTTTTCATTCTTATCAAAATTGTCTATTTTAAGAGGGTAAACTGCTATCTGTGACACGACGTGAGCGAGGGAGGTTTTGTGACCACAGCCCTTAGAGATGGGTATCGGTGGCATTCGCCGTAATGAACCTCGACATCCAAGTAGAACAGAATGTGTCAGACATTCAAGCACTCTTCAACGAGGAATTGGGGAATAATTGTCGAAGTTTCACGCGATAATGTATTGTACGTCCTCAACGAATACATGAAGAACGGAGTGAATGCTAAACAAATCGGCACCTCTGGACACTATGGCATGAATTCTGAGGTTTGTAATTTTCATTCATCATAAACACCTTCTTTTTATGCGGGAGTTAAAAAATAAGTTGAATCTTTGCAGCAGTTGACTATATAAACTTTTTTTTTCCAGGTGACCATAAAGGTGACGGCAAAAAGGTCCTAGATACGGAAGCTGATTGACGTATTTAGAATGTGGGAAGAAACAAGTTACCAACTGGAATGCTTGCAAGCCAACAGCGATTGTGTTCGTCAGGAATGGCAAGGTAAATGTCATTCATATATTATATGTATGACGGCCATTTTCATATAAAATAGGAAGATAAAATAAAGGCTTTGTTTACATTTGCGGTAACTTTTTTCAGGACTTGCCAAGAGGAAGGGCGGGACATAACAATGTCACTTTCGATCCATCAGCGCGGTTGTGAAGACAAAACCCGATTAGAGTAGCCGTTCTTCGTGAAGAAGGTAGGGCCAATACTATATTATGTACACTTAATGAAATCAGCAGATTTTTTATAAGGACCGGTTTTAAACTCTATTTTACGTTTTTTAGGTACCAATGGTGACAGGGAAATGATTGCATCTCTAATGATGGCTAACTTTGATGTTTTCGGACGTGGACAATGAGTGATTTACAAAATAAGAAGATCACTTTGAGACGCGTTCCAAGGCTTGGTGTTCCTGGTGGTTTCAGTTATGCGGTAATTATAATGTCCATGTACCAATGAGGTTTTATATCAATAAATACATGCATAGTTATCATTGAATTAAAAAAAAAATGTTTTTTTGCAGATACATTGGGTTCAGCAAAGGATGGGCAGCAGGCATTTTGTTCTCATACTCTCTTAGCTCACAGTTCTCCCACTTTCAAGAATAGAAATGATACATTTTCCTTGGGGGGTGTGCAATGGATGTCAGCTCATGGGCCCTACTAGGCTGGGTAGACCCAGAAACCACAGCAAAGAGTGCTAACAAAACTCAAGTATTCCTCGACCATAATGCTTCAGAAA
Organism: Helicoverpa zea x Helicoverpa armigera; assembly: GCA_033682625.1. Classification (NCBI taxonomy): domain Eukaryota; kingdom Metazoa; phylum Arthropoda; class Insecta; order Lepidoptera; family Noctuidae; genus Helicoverpa; species Helicoverpa zea x Helicoverpa armigera. Next base: position 7,037,159 of record JAWIIS010000032.1, read on the forward strand.
GGTAAGAAAAGATTTTGTGTTAGGTACTAAGTCATAGTTTGGGCTGTTTTTTATTTGAGTATTATTTAGCCTTGTATACAAAGAGTCTCAAATGTAACCTACCAGGGTACTGTAATGTTAATTAGCTGTTTTATTAATAAGTTTTTTTCTCGTTTATAGATTCGAATGCCGCTGGTCAGCTGTAAAGATAACGGAAAAATAACTCGGATGTCTGGTTCCGCGGCATGGGCGGCAGTGTACTGGGTAGTGTGGGTGGCTCACGGCGAGGGGACGCTTCACCGTCGCCGAACCGCGCTTGCTCGACAAACTTCAAGACAACGGACAAGTGGCCAATGCAGTATGTACGATGATAGTGGGTGAACCAACTGAGGAATACCCCATGAATCCTAATGGAAGCCCAGGTACTTAGTAGTCGACTGAAATGTAGGTCGTGTGTAGTCTAGACTTTTTTTATTTAGGTTATAATTTTATTTGGTCAAATTAAATGTAAGATTTTTAATAATTACCTACCTTTACATACTGGGTTTTGGACGCTTTTCGCATGAAGCGGTGTATACTGTTTCCCGATATGTACAAACATTTCGGTTTTGTTTACCAAGTTACAGTGCCTATAACTTTTATGATTGTGTTCTACAGTGGGTATTGCCGTAGTGGCGTTCCTCGCGACGGTCGCCACATCGCCATGATGCCGCACCCCGAGCGCTGCGTGCTTCGCTGGCAGTGCAGCGTGACCGCGGCAGCCCCTGCAGGTGCCGGCTAACCCCACCCAGCCAAGCCTCACCCTGGTCTAGACTCTTCCAGAACGCATACTCTTGGGCTTCACACCAGTAAAATTTGGAAAAAAACCTAACTTATCCGTCGTTTTTGTAATTAGAATTTATTAAATAAAATTAAGATTTGCCCCTCTAAAGTTGGCCCTAATACTGCACGGTCGGGCAGATTGTCTGGACAAAAACTACTGTGCTAACGCAAGGCATCAATTGCTAAATTCAGACGATACAAGTCATTTGACGTGAATCGTAATTAAAGTTAAAAGAAGCCTAGAAAAATTGAGGGGAATTAAATAAACGAGTCTTGGTAATCATAAGGTGCAGAATCGAATATTGTTTTGTTACTAATTAAGAGTATTTTTTTTATCAATTTACAGAGAATTACAATCTTATTGTGCTCGAATATTGTTAATGTAGTTTTTATAAGCTTGAATTAAAATGTATGTAAGGTAACTTGTCTTCCCAATTTTACATTCCATGAATTTATTGCACATTGTATTATGAAACCTATTTGGAAAGTCTATTGCTTCTTATAAAAAAATCTTATACATTTCAAAGGTTTTTAATTATTGTTAAGGTTTACAACAGATCTAAATATTTTTATATTTTAAAGTGATATAATATGTACAATCAATAAAGGAAGTATTTTATATACTATGTTTTGAACATTAAATTGTTTAAGGAAATAATATGGGTTTTATTTTTAAATCACAAATACATTTAAATGATCCTTATGTCTAAAACTTAAACAATGAACAACCTAAATCAACAATTAATCAATGTCAAATATTCATTGCCATAATTTCTTGTATAGATCTAACAAGATCTTTCCTGCGTGTCTTCTCCAAAGCATCGCAAAGAACAAAAACCATCTCTGTGGATCGGCTTTGTATTCATAAGCTTCCATTATTTTGTAGCTTTTATAGCTAATGTTTTATTCTGGAAATCTATGTCATCAATGACACATTCACGAATCTTCAGGTTCCTGGCGAGGTCACGCCAGAAGCTGCCGATCTCTTCGATGATAGTTTCGAAAATTCTCTGTTTCTTCCTTTTGCTTAGATTAGAAGTCAATGGACTGCTGTGATAAAACTGTCTTCTGGCTCCTTTTTCTGATTTTGTGTTGAAGCAGCTGCAACAAAAACAAAGGCTCATATAGTGTCTTATTTATTTATTTTTATATATTATATAATTCTTATAACTAAATGCAACATTTGGGAGAACTCCATGCATGCATTCAGTTGCAAAAACCACTTCTCAAAATTATACCGCCTAACATCCTTACTGTAGAATGGATGTCCCATTCCTCAAAGTGGTATTAGTCATTCCTTTCATTAAAAGCTGTCAAGAGGCAGTAGGCCAACCGTACAAGGAAAAATATTTTATATAGGCATTGATATCAACTTTGCAGTTGCTTTGTCAGACTAGACTTGCATTGCACTTTATTTTCTAATACAATCAGTGGCGGAATAAGAGTATCCGAGGCCCTAAGCACAGAGCCTGTGTAGACCCTCTATTGCTTAAATGTAAATGGAAGGTTGAAGAAATTGACCGAGCGAAGCGAGCGTGATGGCTATGTAGTTACAAATGCGCGAGCGAAGCGAGCGCGAAATTTTTTTCGGACTCGTACGTAAGTAAAATGTACCCACCCAAAACAAAAATGTGAAAAACTGCCAAGTTCGATAATATGGGAATGCTTCGCCTATAAAAGAAGTGAGATCTGAATAAGTACCAAGTTCCATACACATACCTCAGTTAAAAATAGTTACTTTTTAATGATGTTACTTGGCAAGTTTTCATACACCTTGTTATAAACCTACTAAACGCAATGAATCAAGTATTTAATTTTCTATTAAAACTTGCCAAGTAATCATCATTAAAAAGTAACTATTTTTAACTGAGGTATGTGTATGGAACTTGGGTACTTATTCAGATCTCACTTCTTTTATAGGCGAAGCATTCCCATATTATCGAACTTGGCAGTCTTTCACATTTTTGTTTTGGGTGGGATTTCATTTATTTTTGTAAGGTTGTTTATTTTATTTTTTTCTTATGATGAAGTTAGTTAAAGAAATGTCTCATTTATACTATCTTTTAGATTTTTTAATATGCACTATGTTTCTTACAAAGAAATGAACTAGATTAACTATGACTAGATTTACCAACTGACTGACATGACATGTCAGTTGGCCGTTTTCAGATTTTTACTTTACTTTGACGAAATACAAACCTTTGTACCATTCGAAGATATATTATATAAATATAGATAAATTTAGTTCGTTTTAGTTCCTTAGGGTATAAATTTACACCGGGTATAAAACACCTTCATTATTTTGAAACCGACTCACACTTGGCCATTTTCAGATTTTTCCCTTTACCTTGACATAAAGACCTACCTCCATGCCAAATTTCAAGTCAATACGACCATTGGAAGTGGTCTAGGTTTTTGATGAGTGAGTCAGTGAATAAGTGTATAGTAAAAATAGCGATTTTCTGACGTCAATATCTCAAGACCTACAATAGGTATATTAATGAAATTTTGTATTTTAGATAAGTGAGGGGGTCTCAACAGATACTAGAAATTTGATATGCGTAAATAAAATAGATTTTGAGTTACAGGGGGGTCGAATTTGGCCCGAAATGGTTCGTGTAATATAACCCACGGCCGGTGTGTCGCCTTTTTTGCTCGAACTTGGCGGACACACTGCCGTGTGTCTAGATCCCAAACGTACTTAATTTTTTGTTTGTTGACAAATGCAAAAAGGAAGGCACATAGTTTCTGAATACGCGAGCGAAGCGAGCGCGAAATTTTAATTACTTTTAAGACTCAGAACCAAAATTACGTTCAATGTAACCCAAAAGTGGGTACTTAACTTTTTATTTGTTGGCAAATGTAAAAACGAGGACATATAGTTTCTGAATACGCGAGCGCAGCGAGCGATAAATCTTGATTATTTTTTAAGACTCAGATTCAAAATTACGTACAATGTAGCCCAAACTTATTTAACTTTTTATTTGTTGACAAAAGTAAAAACGAGGACACATAGTTTCTGAATACGCGAGCGAAGCGAGCGAAAAATCTTGATTATTTTTTAAGACTCAGAACCAAAATTACGTAAAAAGGCTACATTTCAAACCTTCATTTCTTTCTGTTGGACAAGCAAGATGGATATATACATAAGACCTGCCCAACGATGAGTAGGAGCCGAAAAAAAATTGTATAACAACTGCACAATTGAAAAAAAATCATTGCGATCGTACAACAATCAACAGTACTGCGACCAAACAAGTTTAGAGGCGGGGGTGTATGAAGGGTCACTCCCGAACTGCTCGCGCCTTCTGAATCCGGACATATTGTGGATGAATCTCGATAAAATGAAACGCCAGCAGAGGATGAAGGCCCCTAGAGAACAGGGTCCCCAAGCACGTGCTTGTAGTGCTTATACGTTAATCCGCCACTGAATACAATTTATGAGTACTAATAGTTATTTGTTATACAAGAGTGCAAAGTTGCTTTTTAACCGCGGGCTCAATTTTGATGACCGAGCAAGCGAAGGATTCTAAAATTGAAACACGAGCGTAGCGAGTGTTTCAATAATTAGAATCCTGAGCGATAGCGAGGGAATCAAAAGAGCACAAGGTGAAAAATCTTTGCACTCGAGTGCAACACGTAACTTTTCATCCCACCTCATCGAGGAAATTACTAAATCCAAAAAAACAAAATGGCGCGCACATACGAGTATCAAATTAAAAAGATTTACCTATTAAAGTTCATAGTGAGTTTGAAAACTCACTTTAAAAATGAAACGACGGTAAAAATCGGTGTAAAAACAATAATAAAAAATACTTAATTAATTGAATAATTATTATAAGCAGTATTTTATTTGTTTAATATGTATTTGTTTGAAAAGTCTTATCAAGATTGTCACAAATGGAGTATTGCACACGATGTTCTAAATTCAAATCACTTTGCCGCTCTAGAGGATAAAAACGACTTTTGCGCTCAGATATCAAAGGGTAAAACTACTCTTTCCGAGATGGTGGGATGAAAAAGTACTTTGTATTGTACTGTGTATTTTAACAGGTATAGAATTCAGCCAGGATCTTTGATTTTATGTTGTTGTTGCCAATATGTTGTTCTAAATGATGTTGACATAAACGGGTTTTAACTGTGTCTATATCCGCAAAATTGTGGATGACGTGTAGTAAAAAATCAAAAAGTTAGGTACTCACTGTAATAATTCCCATACTCCCTTGGAACATGACAGCGTTCATAGTCCGTTATTCTTTGCATTACATCCTGAGAATTAGGGAGTCTCAAAGCTATGTTTTTTAAGCATTCTACATTATCTTCAGATAGTAGGTCACGAATTTCTAAAACCCTCAACAGGTGTCCGATGCTGGTGATTGTTCAAATCTTCTCACAGAATTGATACTATCTCTGAAAAACTCTTTCAAAGAACTCAATATTTCACTGTGTCTTTCGTTTGTCCCCACTGAGAATATTATGTATTGCTTTAGTTGAGAGTATTCTGATAGAGTCATTTTAGTCTTATAACACAGATCGTAGTCTTGAGAAAAACACACAGTACCACTACAATTATAACTAATTCGTATCGGGAAATAAATTAAAATATATTGAATCGATCGAAGTTCTTATACTAAACTTTGTTGTTGATTGTTGACGACGTATTCGTAATATTGTAGATTTTGACATTGACAGTAACACTCCAATGCACTCGAAGCAAATGTGGAATTTTAATGAGGGAACTCAAAGAATATAGTCAACAGAATGTACGTGTGCAAAGCTTAAGTGGTTTATGTAAAAACAAAGTGAATAAAACATAGTTTAATTATCCCTTTGTTTTGTATAGACGTAGCACATTAACTTATAGAGATTTTAATCTAGACTCCGAAATGTAACTTGCTGCGTAAAAAGTATCGTGGCAACAATTTTTGACATTTTATTTACGAAAGGGGATTTACCTAAAATTACGTAGTAAACGGAATTGTGGTCGTGTTGTATTATGTATACCTACGTAATAATATGATACACCTACCTAGATCTATAACATCAGTTGATACTTGCTTTCTTCGAAGGTAGCAGATATGAAAAAGGGTACATATAAATATGTATGCACATATATGCAAGGTAACTCCGTAAGTGTAAGGTTGTCAACAAATAAAGTTTTAATTAATAAATACCTAGCTGGAATTTAGGTAATAGGTGTAGAAAATGTCTTTCTTTTCTTATTCTTAGATGTCATAAAAGCCAAAAACTTGAACATGTAAATATATAAATGAAAAAGTAAAATACCTGATTTTAAAACAAACGAAGCGATTTCAGTCGAAACTCGAGAAAAAAATAAGATTTTCCATAAACCAGCTGTTTCTCATGGTTTTACTCGCGTAGTCGTCTCATATAGAAACATACCTACTTAGGTACCTACTAGAAAAGGATTTTTTCATTGCGGTACCTATAGGTATCTACTAAAAACCTGTAGGTATCTAAAAAACTGAAACCTACCTATTTTGATAGGTAAAAATATGTGCAGGTATTTTGATTTACTTACTAAGTATCTATTGGGTTGTTTCTAACCACTTTTTACAAGAATACATAGTTATAAAGAAAATTGCTTCGCTTAGAACTAAAATAGCCTCCCGACCTTCATTTATTTTTGAATCAACAAAATAAATAGATAGGTAAGCAGAAAATAGAGCAGAGTTATATGGGAAAAGTCCCGAATATAGACAATAGAATCCACCGGGTGAGTACCTAACATTAAAAAGAAAGCCACAGTATAGTAACGTCTTTGAATGAGAAGTTAAGTACCATAACTTTTTTAAAGCACTTATAGGCTTTATAGACGAAAGTGTGAATTGTGATTATGACGTTTATATTCCTGTGTTTAAATAAACTAAAGACCGTGGTGAAAGTTCTTCCTTCGCTAATGATCTTCTCGTAACTAAGTATGAAGGAAGCGTACCTATCTAATAAATAGGTACCTAGTAATTTATGAAGACTAGTACCTAATTAAATCGAATAGGTAGGTGGTGCATCAATATGATTTAGTTGTAATAACCATTCATTAAAACTTTTTAATTGTCGTCTCTTTAGATAATTTATTTTAATTTAAATACGTGGCGTCATAGATTACCTATTTAATAAATAATTATTAGCAATGAACATTCTCACAAACTTTTACATAAAAGCGACTACGAGTAGGTACCTACAGTCCTAATTCACTGGCTACCTGGGTAAACTATTTCTGTTGCATAAATAATAATTGAAAGGAAGAAAACATATAGGTACTTATCAAGAATTTGGGTAAAGCGGAGTACAGAATTGGGTATTTAACTAGGCACAACGTTTTAAAATCATTTACAAGTTTAAACTGAGGAAATTTTTCATGAAGTATTTTCTTAAGCGTTTTCCAAGAAGCTGTACTTCCAAGGAAAATTATCGTAACACTTATCGTATACGTACATATAGCGAAAAGAAAACCAGAAATTAACAAGAAGAAAACAAATAGAGAAAAATATGGGAAAGAAAATTGAGCTCATCTTAAGAAAGGTACAAGTGAGTAGTGTATTTTCTTTTTTTCACACTTGCTTTTAAAAGAAGAGTCATATATTTATTGCATAGGTATCGTACATAAGTCAGACATTCTTGATCTAGTAAATATTATTTTCTAAGCTATTACTTGTATGTCGTCATTATTAAATGGAGTCAATAATACCAACAACGATAATGACCCGGTTTATGACTTCAATTGTGTACTACAAACAATCATTATAATATTTACTTATTCTCCTTATCTTCTGTACTTGAGAGACGTTTTGACCTCTCTATCAGTACATTACTGTCGCTTTCGTAAGTCGGACAATAAAATGGTTAATACATATTAATTGTTGCACATTCGCTAACAATTAAAAATGTACAGATTTATTAAACGCGGTTTAGTGCCGAAAAACGCACTTGATAATTTGCAAAAAGGTTTTTCGAATGAGAAATTGTGGAAAAATGGTGTTCGATGTATTACGCAAACAACAAAGTCAGATAGTTTGTTTCCTGAACGTGTAGACTTCCCTAGCAGGCATATAGGACCTAGAGATCAAGATGTAGTGACTATGTTGGATTCGCTCGGTTATAAGGCAAGTATCACACACTTCTTAGAATCAGTGCATATGTTATGGACCATGTGATTAATTCGGGCATTATTTATAATGCCCGAGCATTATGAATAATGTCTAGCTTTATCGGGCCAAGTGATTAATAACTATCTTAACTTCATTACTTATCACATTGCACGGGCATTATTATATTGCTACATGACAGTTGGGCAATTTGATAATAAAGCTATATTTTACGCGGTGCAAGGGCGGGGAGGGAAGTATGCAATGCTTTGAACAATCAGAGCCAAGAAAAACGAGATCAACGATTTTCTTGGCCCGTTTTTTTTTTTCATGGTATAATTTAATTTGGATTCATTTTATTTAGCATATTGCCATTTATAACCTTCAATTAAAAACATTGTATTAAAAATTTAAGTTAGTGACGAAAACGAATCGCTACAAAACCGACTCCACGTAGTCTTGTCTGCCCTACCCCTAGAGTGCAATTCAAAACCGCGTAGGCGCGGAGGGGCGAGGCGGCCTGCGAGCTGAGGCGCAGGTAGTTTCAGCGCTCGCCGCGTGGTGAGCGTGAAACCATCTGCGACGATAAGCTCGCATGGGACCGCCGGAGCCCCGCAGCGCCGGAGCCGTGACAGAAGCCATGCTTGCTGCATGTTGCAAGCTTACTTCCTTGCTGGGTCAATTAATTAATATGGGATGTGTTATATTTTAAACAAAACACGCAGTAGGTACGAGTTAAAAAATTAGAAGCAAAATAAATATTTTTATGATGTCACTTAATAGTATTTAAGAAGTTTACTGTTAGAATGCATGCTACTTTAGATGCAAAAAAAAATAACCATCATGCTGAGTTGTATTTAGAGTGGAAGATAACTCGTGGCTAAGATAGTATTATTTAGATGCTCGACGCTTTATTAATTGTGGCTGACTTAGTAATTTAGAAGGCAACATACATTTTTGGGGGCGAATAATGATGAAATAAATTAAATAAATATGTTTGTATTACTTTGCCCAAAAGGTCATGGGCAATATGTATAGTGCCCGGTCAATTTGATTATTTGAATAATTATTATCAAATTGCACTCTCATATTGGGCATTTTTCATAATGACCGGGCATTATGTATACTGCCCAATTTATCACTTGGTCCATAACACATATATCCTATAGCGATGTTAATATTCCATTGATTATTATTCATTATTTTGCCTTCATTTTAATTTTAGAGCTTAGATCAATTAACGGACGATGCAGTACCACAAAAAATTCAGCTTCATGGTCTCATGGACATCAGTGAACCTATGAGTGAGTAATCATTTGTAATAATTAATTGACAATGTACTGTGATTATTTGTTCAATTAGGTAATTAATCAATAACTTTTCTATTTCAGGTGAGCATGACCTAATTGAAACTGTTCGTAAAATATCAGAGAAAAATCAAATATGGCGGTCTTACATAGGCATGGGTTATCACAACTGCTGTGTCCCACACAGCATTATGCGCAATTTATTCGAAAATCCAGGATGGTAATTATTCTTCGACCTTGATTTCTTCTACCTATATTAACCTTATTTCATCGATATTGACGCAGTTAATAATACTTGCTAAATCATGAAATCTTTTACGTTGCCAGGACTACACAATATACACCGTATCAACCAGAAATCGCTCAAGGAAGATTAGAGAGTCTCCTGAACTATCAGACTATGGTCAGCGACCTCACGGGATTAGACGTCGCTAACGCGTCATTGCTTGACGAGGGCACCGCTGCAGCTGAAGCGTTATCTCTTTGTCATAGGTCAACTTAACTTGTCAACTTACTATTGTAATTAATAATTTGTAATATTACGATCCAAATTAACATATATTATGAACAATGTCGATAAAAGGTCAAGGCATGTCTTAATAAATGATTGGAAACGTTCTAATTTGCTCTGCGCTTATTTTTCGTGACTAAAATATCTCTTAACTGCGAGCGAGCTGATAGCTAATTGTAGTAAGTAAATATAAAATGTCGTTTATTCTACAGGTTAAACAAGCGAATGAAATTCGTAGTATCAGAGAGACTGCACCCACAAACGTTAGCTGTAGTACAAACTCGGCTCGATGCTTTGGGCCTAGAAGTAAGCGTGGTACCTGATGTTCGTCAAGTGGACTTCGCTCAGAGAGACATATCTGCGGTGTTGCTACAGTGCCCGGATACCAGGGGCTTGGTATACGATTATTCTGGACTGGCGGCTGCTGCACATGAACATGGTGTAAGTTTCAAACATGCTGTGTCCATCAAGTACCTATAAATAAACCAATTTCATTCATAAAACAAATACAATTTACAGACATTAGTGGTGGTGGCAACGGATTTGTTAGCACTCGCTCTTCTACGACCACCAGCGGAATGTGGCGCTGCCCTCGCAGTTGGCACTTCACAGCGGCTGGGAGTGCCCTTAGGCTACGGAGGACCACACGCCGGTTTCTTCGCAGCCGAACATCAGCTAGTTCGTCTCATGCCTGGCCGTATGGTTGGAGTTACTAGAGATGCTACTGGAAGAGATGCTTACAGGTAACTTAGAATATCACAGTAAAACGTTATCACCAAGAAAAAAATCCAGCTTGCATTCCGACCCACATAACGTAATCCTCAATTAATTTTAGGTTAGCACTTCAAACAAGAGAGCAGCACATACGTAGAGACAAGGCGACTTCAAACATTTGTACAGCACAAGCGCTGTTAGCCAATATGTCTGCTATGTATGCAGTCTACCACGGCCCGCAAGGTTTGAGGGACATCGCGACCAGAGTTCATAATGCGACTCTTGTTCTTGATCACGGTAAGGACTTTTTTTGTAACTAAATATTTGTAACACATAAGTAAAGAATAATTAAGTACTGAAAAGTACATAAATCATTAATAATTGTGTTTATAATATTTCAGGAATTAGGGAAAGAGGTCACAAGCAATCCAACGACGTATATTTTGACACCCTCCATGTAGTCCCTCATTCTGAACACGATGCCACTGCTATCAAATCACGCGCTCAACAGAAGAAGATCAATCTTAGGTACTTCGATGATGGTGCTGTAGGAGTAGCCCTGGATGAAACTACTACAATGGAAGATGTTAATGACTTATTGTGGATTTTCGATGCCAAACCCGTTGAAGAGGTAAACTTGAGAAATAGTTGGCATATCAAATGCGTAGTAAAACTATACAATGTTCGATTTTAGATTGAAGAACAATATAACCAGTTAAACCATTACAACGGTTTGTGGGGCTGAGCATATAAGATGGCTACCTTGTGATATAAGATAAATAAATACTTTTGACACTGCCGCTTCATGTGGTAATATCCTTGCAGGTAACAAAATCTGATGACGTAAGAAGCCGTAGTGTACAACAAGGCCCATTCAGACGAACATCTCCATATCTAACCCACCCTGTCTTCAATATGCACCACTCCGAAACAAGAATAGTCCGCTACATGAAGCGCCTTGAGAACAAAGATGTGTCACTGGTTCATTCGATGATTCCATTGGTAAGTTCATTTGAATATCAACGCGAACTTCAGTTAGAAGGTCCTTATCAGTTGACCTTTAAAAAAATCATTAACACAATCAAAAGTTTATCACACTGTTAGTAAATAACAAGTTAACGTGAGAAGTTCGTGGGGGTCTTTATCAGTTCATTTGCACGTGATTATGTACGTTTTATTGAATGACTTTACTCTGTTACCACCTGCAGGGATCTTGTACGATGAAGCTGAACTCAACAACGGAGATGATGCCGTGTTCTTTCAAGCACTTTACTGACATCCATCCGTTCGCTCCCCTAGACCAGTGTAAAGGATACCATCAGCTATTTGAAGAGCTAGCTCGTGATCTCTGTGCCGTTACAGGATACGATCGCGTCTCTTTCCAACCTAACAGGTAAGACGAAGGCGATTATCCCATCCTCCCGTGGCATACAGCGTCTATTGAAAATCTTAGTAGTTAACAACATTGGGGTGTGAAAAGATAGAACACATAATATTCGCTTGACTTAAATTTTTATTCATGCCTTATGAATTTGTATTTTTCAGTGGTGCCCAAGGCGAGTACGCGGGTTTGCGTACAATAAAGCGTTACCACGAGTTCCGTGGTGACACAAAGCGTAACATCTGCCTGATCCCGGTGAGCGCGCACGGCACCAACCCTGCGTCCGCGCACATGGCCGGTATGCGCGTCTGCGCCATACGAGTTACACCCTCTGGTGACATAGATATGGCACATCTTAAAGAGAAGGTAAGAACTCTTACATATGTCCAGCTGCCTATTTATGAGAAGACTAAACTTGGAAATTCGATCTGTATCCGGAGTTGAATATAGCAAATCTACATGGAAAACCCTGGGTTTTGTTGCATCGTGTTACGTAGAAAACAGACCAGCACCTATCTACCTATCTAAAATGTTTATGATATTTCAGGTAGAGGAGCACAGCGAGAATATATCATGTCTGATGTTGACTTACCCGAGTACCTTCGGAGTATTTGAGGAGCGTGCAGCTGATGTGTGTGAGTTGGTGCACAAACACGGTGGCCAAGTGTACCTCGACGGAGCCAATATGAACGCACAGGTATTTTGGATTTTAATGCAGCTTAATAAATCTCAGTTATTGTTTTCCATGGGGCTCAAAGCAAATGTTTCAAAATATTATTATTTCACTTTCACAAATTTTGTTTTGAAACGAGAATTTTCCCCTGTTACGTGCTAAATGGGGAGTAGGTTTTATTGATGCACGAATTTCGATCAAATTGTGCCGAAATTAGTAGCTATGAACTGTTTTAAAGCGCCAAACGAATCGTAAATATTTTGAAATGCCTTTCTTATGGAGTCAATATCAACGTTTTTATGGGCTCCATTTTGGGCGTAATGTCCAATTTATGACTTCGTTAAATCGAGAAAGTTAAAGGTAATTTGGGTGGGTTATTTGTTCGTCCGTGGCTATAATGATGTTTGCCATACAAAATGTTATTAATTTTAAAATAGATCTTATGAATACCTATATTGTTTGACAGGTGGGCCTTTGCCGACCTGGAGACTACGGCAGCGACGTGTCACATTTAAACTTACACAAAACGTTCTGCATCCCTCACGGCGGTGGAGGTCCTGGCATGGGGCCCATTGGAGTGTAAGTTTTCTTTTATTTTATTAGAAAGAAATAACAAACATCTGTATACTATAAGTTAAACTTGATATAAGCAGTAGGTAATAACCCTAGAAACCTACTTCTGTTGTACGTCTAAATAAAAATGGAGGAGAGAAGCGAGGAAAGCTTCAGCTAAAATAGCACGTGGAAAGCGTGAATTTTGTGACTCTGTTACCAAAACAATTCTATTAGGTGTAAATCAAGGGCAATTTATCTTGACGATAACATCTTTGTTTAGGAAAGCTCACCTGGCACCATTCTTGCCGTCACATCCTGTTGTTGATCCATTAGCAGACTTGGGCGACGCAGCTCATAGCTTCGGGTCTGTGAGTGCTGCACCGTTTGGATCATCAGCTATCCTGCCTATTTCCTGGGCTTATATTAAGGTAAGGAACGAATAAGGATTGTAAGGTGTCTCAAATGTTGAAAAGCACGTTTCTTTGGCACAAGTGCTTGTATTGTTTAGTCTCCAATTTAACCATGTAAGAAAGGTAGGCTCTGGGACTATAAATACAGTGTCACTTTATTATTAAGCTTATGAGAGCTCCGAATAAACCAAAATTTATGTTTTAGATGATGGGTCCCAAAGGATTGAGGCGTGCGACTCAGGTGGCTATTCTAAACGCAAACTACATGTCTAAACGGCTAGAGGGCCATTACAAAACTTTGTACAAGGGCGAGAGAGGTCTTGTGGCACACGAATTTATCATCGACGTCAGGGATTTGAAGAAGACTGCCAATATAGAGCCTGGCGACATTGCGAAAAGACTTATGGACTTTGGTATGTTTCAGAATTGAAACTGTATTTCTATTGTGGTTTTATGGGCCTGTAAAATTTGGCATTTACGATTTGAAAGTTCTGAAATCCATAACACTTTATTTTTGTTTTCAAGGTTTCCACGCCCCTACAATGTCTTGGCCAGTAGCTGGCACTCTAATGATAGAACCCACGGAATCTGAGGACCTTCAGGAGATGGACCGCTTCTGTGAAGCTCTGATCGCAATCAGAAAGGAAATCAAAGACATTGAAGATGGAAATATGGACAAACGTCTAAATCCCTTAAAGGTCATTCTTTATAAACAGTGTCATACATAGGAGCTTTTCCTATTGTTCAGCATTTCTTTATTTCTATTTTGTGGTTTTTAGATGGCTCCACATACGCAAGAGGAAGTCATTTCTGAAGACTGGAATCGCCCATACAGCCGTCAACAGGCTGCATTCCCAGCGGTGAGATAAACGTTTCTCGTTTGTTCCATCTGTTTAAATACAATTCGGTCTTCAATTTTCCAGAGAGTACAAGATGTTAATATTTTTGTTGCAGCCCTTCGTGAAAGGAGAAACAAAAATTTGGCCCACTGTGGGTCGTATTGATGACATGTATGGAGACAAACATCTCGTGTGTACGTGCCCACCGGTGCTGGATGATTTCTAAGCTATTTGTAATGTATTTAAATTAATTTATGGGATGACATTAAATAAAAACGAAATGTTTTTAACCCTTTATATCCCAAATGTTTTGTATTATTTTTATTTTATGTTACTTAAGGGTGTGATAAATTAATAATGAAAGAATAAACCATCTGTCGCATTATGTATATTTTCTCAATACTGTTGTAGAATAAAATATTGTCTTCTAACAACATAATCTTCTTCATTTTGCATATTATTCTATAGCAGTACAAATAAGTAATTGCCGTAAATTATATTGACTTCAAACAGTAATCTATCTACCTTATTATTGTACAAATATTTTAATATTGCGAAGGATTATTATTTATTACGCATAACATTTAAATTGGATTCAAGGCAACGTGTTTGTTTTGTTACTAGCTCAAATTACTATTTGAAATACCAAAGTTTCACATTACATAACAATATTAATTTGTAAACTTCCCGCAAGCGCTTTATATTTAGTGAAACATTTTGTATTTCAAATGTACGTATAATATTTCTAAACTGTAATATTAATAGAGCAACATTTTAGCTTCCAAGCTTTAAAACAAAACAAATACTTAAATATAATATCTAGCAGAAGATAAGTTTTACATTCAAAATATATATAATTTAATAACATAATATGTAAATCATAAAACTAAATTAAAACAATAGAATTCTAAAAGTCTGTGATGGATTTTTATCTTACTTTGATGAAAGGAGAAAAAAAAAACCTTTAAAAAAAGTTGATAATAAACTTGATCTTGTATGTTTAAGCCTCAAAAAACCTTAGAAATAGTGTCGTTTGCTATTGGTAACCTATAAGTTTATTCTTATTTTGATGGGGAATTGATCACATCTTTAGGGTACATACCCAGTCGCACTCCTAACTCTTTAGGCATGCGGAGCACTGGGCGCGTGGGGAAGGGGTGGTAGGACCCCGTCGACGGACTGCGGGGATACGACAGCGACGACAGAGTGTCCGTCTCGATCAGCGAAGTGATAGCACTGCAAGTATCGTCTGACTCTACTTTGGTTCTATCACTTTTTTCTGTGTAGTCTTTCGGAATAGTGGGAGTATCTCGAGGAAACATCTTAGGCGATATTGGCGTAGACACTTGATCTAACGACGTGATTTGACACAATGTATCACTTGAATTGCTTTTCGCTCCCGTAGGTGAGTCATCTTCTACTGAAGGTTCATACGTGAAACTAATAGAGGAAGTCACAACATGAGCAAAGTCACTAACTTGGCTGGTATCAGTCTTAGTTATATTTTCGCAAACTTTGGGTCCTTGGTTGACCGTTTTGCTACAAATATCACTTGCTTTAGACAACACGAAGTCGTTATATTTACTTGAAAATGGGTAATTGTAGTCATCTGAAGTGTAACGTTTATCATACGTTGAGGTATCTTTCGGCTCCGTAGATGGCAAAGTAACTGATGGCTTGGACTCACCTGAAAATGAATGCCGAGTCCATTCGGAAGATGTAACAGGCTTGAGGTCTTTATTTGATGCGTCACCGTAACTAGAAAGATCACTTGCTTTTCTTTTGTAATCATAATCAAAATTATCAGTTTTCTCCAAGAAGCTTTTAGCTAAGAACCCCTTATTTTCCCATCCATATAAATCGGTCTTATTACCTAAACATTCACTACTTGGACTTTTTGTGTTTTTTATAGAAAACTCTTCTTCCCTGGTGGATGAACCCCGCACTTCTAAGGAAAAAGGATCATCTATAGAAATAGGTCGTATTCTCACAAAATCTGTTTCAGTTGCTCCATCATTGACATTTCTTTTTCTATAGCCTATTAATGAATCCGAGGTAGATTCTTTTAGTAAAGGTGAATCAATAAGCTTACTCTCAGCAGTTTTTTCTGGAGCGATTTTAGAGTAAATATTTCGTTGTTTATCGAGAACATTTTCATCACTTTTTGTTACTTGATATTTACTAGTAGGGCTCTTCGCTTCAGTTATATTTTGTTTTGTTAATATCCTGCTCAAAATTTTTGAGTTCTCTTGAATTATTTGTAGTGCCCGTTCACTATTTTTCCTCCCAGTTTGCAGAATGTAATCTTTGGGGGAAAATATATCTTTTTGTTCTTTGGTTATCTCCGGAGTTTCTCGTTTTGCCGCACTAAACAGATCACTTGTTTCTCTTAAGTCTGAATCAGATATTTTCTTAGCAAAACTATGACTTTGTGGTAATGATGATGCTCTTTCTGCTTCCTCCTTAATGAGTTTCTCATTATGGCTACTTTGTAAAGTCAAAGAGTCAGGTTTTTTTGGCAGCCGGGAAAGTCTTTTAGTGGAGCGCCGATTTGGAATATCTACACTATTTGGGTCTGTGACTCGTGCTCCAAAGAATTCCGGGCTATGCTCAAAGTATTTATCAATTTTTAAAGGTATTGGTGGTTCGTCTTCACTCACTATAATACTTTCAGCTCCAGGACTTCCCGGTGGACTTTCGATATCGGAGATATTTTTATCAGATAAATCTATGTCAGGCACAAAGTTAGCATACATCGTGAAGCTGTCTATAATATCTGGGGGTCTAGATATAGGCTCATCTACAGCCGGCCGTTTGAAATTTGTTTCAAAATCGTAGTCATAAGGAGGTTTATGACCTATTCCACAATTACAAGGAGAAAGATCAATAGGACTCAGTTCAGTAAAGACATTAGGTGATTTTGAAAAACTCGTAGGCCTTGTTATTTCTCTGCTCGTTGAATTTTCTTCATATTTTGATCTATTAAGTCTTTGCAATACTTCATTTCTTTCAGATGTCATTCGTGGTGAGCAGGGTGATATACTAGTAGGATTGAAGACCGTAAGCTCCGTACTTACATTTAGGCTATCTTTTAATTTACTTTCAAAGCCATCGATGTAAGTACGCAGTGGTTCGCCAGCGGCAGAATCTAAATATTCTGAAATATCCTTGATTGGCTTATCAACGGAATTTACTTTTGCCTGAATTTCAGGCGAACGTACTAAAGCATTGTCTTTTTTGTTTAGAGAATGGGTGCTTTTGATTTGTTTAAGAGTTGGGGAGGAGGAAATATTCTTATTCTTAATATTAACAAGGTGCTTTTCCTTGTCATCTGGAATTTCAGGTTCGGAATCACTTCCTCGTTCATTTTCATCACAAAGACTTGTGTCTGTACTAGAAGCACTGTGTGAAGAGTAAGAAGAGGTTTCGCTTGAACTACGAGATCTCACGGTTGCAATCATTTGATTGGCTTCCAATTCAGAAACAATAATTCCGTCGCCAGCCTCATCTAAATCAATGGACGCTTTTCTTTCTTTTTGTTTAGTTTTATCCTTTTTAATATCTTTCCATTTAACAGAATTGCGTCTGCTGAGGGTCTTACGGCTTTTTTCTTCATTCCAACTAATAGTTTCATTCGAATGACCGCGTGATCGATGGTCTGATTTATCTAAAGTTGATGTTTGCCGTGATGGTGGTACCGCTCCAGGAGGTGGACCAAGTCTTCGTCCTCTGGAACTCACGAGAGCACTCTTGCCTAAGAGTAGATTGTTCACCGTAAGTGATGTTGGTGAGGTAGGTACGCCAACTGGAAATTGTAAATAACATACAATTATAGCATATTTTTCAAATTAAAATCTGTTGAAACTTTCGGTACTTAATTTAGGCTATACCTGCTGCATGGCGAGCACAAGCTGCTGCTAAGATAACATGAGCTTGTCTCTGCCTTTCTCGCAGACGCGCGTATTGACGTTTCAAGGCCCCAATATCTAACGACAGTCTATCCCCAGCTGCTATGCGGTCTTCTCGTCGAGGCACGAACTACAAATAAAAACGAATTACATGTGGGTAGTAATAACACACTAAAGTTCTCGGCTTTAAAACTATAAATCTTACCGTAGCTAATGCCATTTTGTTGCCATCATCACTCGAATCACCTTCATCTTCTGAATAAAACAGTCGAAGCCCTCGTTTCGTCATCGACTGCATCTGGAACACAAAACACAAGTCTTAACTTTCGCCGAATTCAAGTATACTCCTCTCAAGAAAAGGAACAGGCAATAGTCTTGCTTACCAATTTCAAAGCAGCTTATTAAAGAACTAAAGCTATAGAACTTACAGCAGAATGTAAAGGTGGGTGATATATGGGAGCCGAAGTGGGCGGTGCTGGAGGTGCTACACGGTATCTGTGCAGACTTCGCAGTCGGGGCAGCTCGGGAGCCGAGCCGAATGCCACGACCCTCGCGACGAGAGCGTCACCAGCTTCCCACACTGCACCAGCGCCGCCACCCATGCAGCTGTAGAACTCGTCAGCTGAACGAGCTGATAGGATACGGCTGCAAAGAAACACAAAGACAAAGTATTACTTTCCGGAGGGCAAAAATTTATATGCCATCATCTTGTTTGTCTCTTGGAAACAATTTCCTGGGCTATGTAAGTATAGATCAGCACTTAATTTTTTTTCTACTAGTCTATTTAGCTTTTTTCTGTTAACAATGAAGCTTCCAACATTTTCAGGAATTGTAAAAGCCAATTTAGAAATACTTATGTAGGCAAGATATTTTCAGACACCTATGTTAGGTACTGACGTTCTGTATATCACTTTAATATGTAGATACCTATATGCATATATTTTTACGGGTAGGCGTATCTAAGCTTAACTAAAGCAAAAATGAGCCATATTAAATTTTATCGCTTTATCGGTCATAACTCTAATATGGATAGCATAGATATCAGGAAAGCGGGGGTGGTCGCCGATCCGATTATGCATTTCATATCAATTTGAATGTTATCTTTGAAAAGTTGCATATACATGTCTACCTATTTATAAAACTGAAACAAACATCATTTTTAGATTATGAGCAAAACGGCCATAATATTTTTATATTTGAATTTATGAATTTAGTAGTATAAAAATAAGAATTGCTTTATTGTTTAGAGTGTTGATATCACCCACTATGCTTCAAATGCTTCAACTATCTTTTAGTTAGTATATACGAGATGAGGTAGTTGCTTCAAATAGTTCATTATTTAGATATAAAGTGTGCAAGCAAAAGAGTAAATAAATACTCACTCTTGCAGCATATCCCATATAGCTAGCGCTGTTAGAAGTAGCACTTCATTTCCATCCAAAAGAACAAGGTCCCATATCCTCAACAAGAACTCCCTCGGTAACCACGTGGCATACAATGTGAGGAACCATTGCATAGTAAACACATCGGGCAAAGGAGGTTCCACGCCACCACCTGCAAATTCAAATAAAAAGTTATCGTTCTAAAATATACTACCGGCCATTCGGAAGTCCAGACTCGCGTCATTGAAAGAACTTCTTATAGTTTTTATTTCTTTGTTGTCTTTTTTTATGAATCAGATTTAAATATAGTAGTATAAATACCATCAGATATCCTTTGTAGATGATCCATGTGTTGGGCGAGGCGCGGTAGGCGTAATCGAAGGAGGTCTCTAAACGCTGCCATGTCCGCAGACAATCCGCGAAGATCATCTGCGAAGTAGCCCTCGGGCAATACTGCCTCCACTAGGTATATCATCACCTAAAAACAGAAATATTTCGATTAAAAATATACGCATTTTTTCATTTTGTTCAAAATATGGATATTTTTCAACTTTACCTTTAGCGAATCTGATTCCGACTTGTCCATAACTTCTAGTATGATTGCAGCTAACATATTGAAGCCTTGACAGTAACCAACATCTTTGTTCCATCTAAAAATGTAATAAAAATAACATTATCAACCTTATTTGAATGGAAATAAAGTCATAATATTGTTCAACACTGAAAAGTAATGTTACCTTGCATATGCCAACAAGACCCTCCGAAGCATCGCCTGATTTTCTCGACCTTCTGCCCCGCAGAAGAGAGAACATCCAGTACGATGTAAATCCTTGGAAAAATATTAAGTTACAGTAAGAAAAAATACACAAGCTATTTCTTGTTAATGTACCGCGAATATCTTGTTTCTAACCTTATTAATTTCTTACAAGCCATTTCTCTTTCAATAACCTTCAGAAAACCATCTACTTTCATATCTAGTGTGGACATCCAATTTACTGGATCATATGAGAAATTATATCGGCTAGATGTTATGTAGTTTCATACATGTATGTACTTGTATGTTTTATTAGTAGTGTTATTAATAATTTTCACAATAGAGCTCAGACCTAAGTTTGTGTGTAAGTATCGGTTAGGAGTATGCACCAATGAGTATGTAAACCTCCTTATTAATAACCATAGAGAATAGATATTCCAAGTTTAAACCTATGAAAATGTATAGTTATTCCTGGCGTAACTTTAATCCGCTTATTGTATTTTGTTTCTTTATTACCTTCAGTATTTGCGCGCCAAGCTCGGTGTCATCGGGTTGTGCGGTGCCGCGGAAACAGCCGCGCTCCGCTGACGGCCAGTCTATGTTCCTCGCCGTTAAGTGACGCTCCGCCAGTGTTAGCCATAGCTGTGTATATGTCAAAGAACGGTGGTAAATAAAACGATGATTTGAATCCTATTTTACAAATTTAAGAGTTAGTTTATTTCGTGTTAATACGGTTTTATATCAACATGTTGATCGACATGATGATAGTCATGTTTTGCAATTAGAGATCATTTTGTTGTGTGAGAGAGACAAAGTTTTTTATTATCTATACATATAATAAATCTGTAAAAAAAACTGTGTCTGTACATTGAATATATTTAAAAAATAATTGGGTGGGGTTTAGAAACAGTAATGGAGCACCAGCCCCGGATCTAGGGGGGGGCAAGCCGGGGCCCATGCCCCGGGCGGCGAATTCAGGGGGCGGCAAAATCAGGCGGCTGCGTGATTTTAAATCCTACATCACAGATTACCATAATAGTTACCTACAGGGCCGTCTTAACCTATGGTGCAGGGTGTGCGAATAACCCGGCCGCCTCGGTCTCAGGGGCGCCGCGGGGCGCCCCACCACCAGAAAATGTCGATGAAATTACACCAGTTTGATAAGGAAGTTCCACATTGTGTCATGTTACTGACAAGCAAAGTTTCTAAAAAAGTCGCCTTCGCTTTGTTTACTGTTACTGTTACAGCCTTTTTCGTCCCACTGCTGGGCACAGGCCTCCTCTCACATGGAGAAGGATTGAGCATTAATCACCACGCTTGCTCAATGCGGGTTGGTGATTTCAGAATTTATAGTCCAGGTTTCCTCAAGATGTTTTCCTTCGCCTTTTTATCAGCCATTGGTGTCTAAGTATACTTAGAAAGTACATACTAACTTAGAAAAGTTGCATTGGTACTTGCCTGAGCCTGGAGTCGA
Organism: Helicoverpa zea x Helicoverpa armigera; assembly: GCA_033682625.1. NCBI lineage: Eukaryota > Metazoa > Arthropoda > Insecta > Lepidoptera > Noctuidae > Helicoverpa > Helicoverpa zea x Helicoverpa armigera. The sequence goes on from JAWIIS010000032.1 coordinate 7,058,974, forward strand.
ACCCACACCCTCATACTTGAAAGGTTGGTTCTTTACCCACTAGGCCAACTTTTGTTTAATTGATCATTTTGATTATTTTTCACTTTTAACATCCTCCAACTAAGTGAAAAAATTCTCGCTCGCTACGCTCGCGGCTAAATGACAATGTACGCGTTCTTTTTCTGATGGTTTATTATTTTTATTGACGCACCGAATCAACGAACACAAATTTTAATGACACTCGCTCTAATCACGGTTTCTTTTTATTTGTACATAATTCCCAGTTTAATTTGTGAGTCTTCAAACAAATAACTAAAAAAATTCGCGCTCGCTTCGCTCGCGGCTACTTGTTGCTTGACAATGTACTTAATCAGGTACTTTTGTGTCGTAGGCACAAAAAATTTCGCGCTCGCTTCGCTCGCGCAGACGTTCCTTAAACTTCATCAGTCAAATCTACGCTGTCTTATGTACCTTCTATAAGTCAAATGTAGCAAAAATAACTTTTTGTGTACATTAATCTGTCTCGACTCTCATTGCTTAAACCTGGCCAACAGTTTGAGCCTACAATGATTTGAACACTTTTTTATAGTCTACCAAAAAAGTTACAATCTTTGGTGAAAATAAACATAAGTGGGTAGGTAGGCGGGGCGGCATTTTTCAGTTTTTGCCCCGCCTAAAATAAATTGAAGATCCGGGGCTGTGGAGCACAAATCCAAAAAAAAAATTCTGTCTGTATGTCTGTATGTCTGTATGTCTATATGTCTGTATGTCTATATGTCTGTATGTCTGTTTGTCTGTTTGTTTGTACACGCTAATCTTTGGAAGTGCTGAACGGATTTCAATGATTTTTTCTTTGTTGTATCAGTATTAAGCCTGGTCAACATATAGGCTATAATTTATCGTCGAAACTTGAAGACCTGATGCAGAACACCAACAGACCAACAAAACTATAAGAGATACAAAAATGGTGCCTTGGCAAAAATTGTTTCATATGATGAGCATTTTTAGCCGAGATAATAAATTTTAAGATCTGGAACACCTGATGTGGAACCCCAAGTGCCCAGCTTCTCTGTACCATATACAGGTATGATGTATTAGCAAAAGTTGTTCAATTTGATAAGCACTTTCTATTGACTTATACAAATTGAAGATCTAAAACACCTGATGTGAAACTCCAAGGGCCCAGCTAGACTATAGCATATAGAGGTGTGACGTTTTAGCAAAAGTTGTTCAATCTGATAAGCACTCTCAATATAAATCATACAGCAAAATGCTAAAAAAGTGTATATAGACAATAACAAAAATAAATGTAAAGCCACATGGGCAATAGTTAACGAAACCAGTAATGGCCAAACCGAGAGTATGCAAATTGACAAAATAGTTTTAGATAATCGGACATATGAAGATCCTAAAGAAATAAGTGACATATTTAATGATTTTTATATACAGTTGACTAACTTTAATAATTTTAAATATAATGCTGACGAGGTAAACCGAACTATAGATATTAATAATGAACATACAATATTTCTCAAACCTACAGACTCCATGGAAATATTGAGAATAATTAAAAATCTTAATAATACAAACGCAGTGGGAGTAGATGACATAAACACCAAAGTAATTAAATTATGTGCACCATACATATGTCAGCCGCTGTGTTACTTAATAAATTTATCTTTTGAGGAAGGTGCTTTTCCAAATGGACTGAAAAAATCAATAATTAAGCCACTGCATAAAAAAGGCGACACCGCAGACATGAATAACTATAGGCCAGTAACGCTGATCCCAATTATGTCAAAAATTTTCGAAAAAATAATGCTGAGAAGGCTTCAAGAATTTACGACACGTCATGGGTTACTTAAAGATGAGCAATTTGGGTTTAGACAAAATAGTAACACTTCACTGGCATGTTTCAATTTGATGAAAATAGTCACCCAGGCTATAAATGATGGCTTACCAGTCGCGGCGATCTTCCTAGACATGAGCAAGGCATTTGATTTTGTGGACCACAAATTGCTCTTACACAAATTAGATAGGTATGGAATAAGAGGTAAAGCGAACGACTGGTTGAGAAACTACTTGACTGACAGACAACAATGTGTCGAAATCTCGAAAACCTATAAAAATGATAAAAGAGTGGTATACAGAAGTGCCTTTAAGCAAAATAATTTTGGAGTGCCTCAAGGCAGTATATTGGGACCATTCCTATTCCTCATGTACATTAATGATCTCCCAAATATTGTTTGCCACAAGTCAATCTTGTTTGCAGATGACACTACCCTTATTGTAAAAGGTAAGAACGCCAACATGTATGAATCAGAAATAAATAAAGCATTAAACAACATAATATGTTGGCTGAATTCTAATAATTTACAAATTAACATAGAGAAGACAAAAATGATACAATTTCATACATATACAAGAAAACCATTGACATTAAATGTAAATTATAATAAAGCGATTGTTGAAGAAGTTGCAACTACAAAATTTCTGGGTATAATGCTAGATAAGAATTGCAACTGGAAAGCACATGTAGCTTACGTTTGTGACAAACTCGACAGATTTGTGTATGCTATAAAAAGGCTAAGAGTCACGGTATCTACAGAAGCTGCTTTGTGTGCATATCACGGATACGTTTCGTCCGTACTCTCATATGGTCTTTTATTATGGGGAAATTCTGTAGATATTATAAAAGCGTTTAGAGTACAAAAAAAATGTGTGCGTGCAATCTGTGGAGCCTCGAACACAGATAGTTGTCAACCCTTGTTTAAAAAGTACAATATTTTACCACTTCCTTGTATGTACATCAAAGAATTGTGCCTTTTTGTACAACAACATCCGGAATTATTTATTAAGTTCAAGGATGTAACGAAAAGAAATGCAGCTCCCAGAAATAAGTATAAATTATGTATACCACAATGCAAGCTAGAATTATACAAAAGAAACTCTTATATAAATGCGATCAAGGTGTATAATAAATTACCAAAAGTCTTTAAAGAATTACCTTTAATCAAATTTAAAAAAAAGTTGACGCAGTGGTTACAAGAAAAATGTTTTTATGATCTCAAAGAATTTATGTCATATTGTGGAGATGGTATTAATCAATGACTTTGTATTGTAATTTTAGTTAAATCTTTGACATAATTATGTATTTGTTTATTTAATATAATTGTTTGACATGTTTGATAATTGTACTAACTTTGACATTAATTTTTAACTAATGTGTATCAACATTTACGGGAGTCCATAGTTCTAATTGTACCTACTTGGTGTTCTAATAAACTTTATATCAAATATTTGCATACCGTATGTAATGGTAGAATGTAAATGGGCCACTTTAGATTTAAGAACATACTCTGTACACCTACATTCTGGCAAATAAAAGACTTTGACTTTGACTTTGACTCTCTGCTGACTTATAAAAATTGAAGATGTAAAACAACTGATGTGGAACGCCAGGAGCCCAGCTAGACTATAGCATATAAAGATATGACGTTTTAGCAAAAGTGGTTCAACCTGATAAGCACTTTCTATTGACGTATATACATCGAAGATCTGGAACACCTGATGTGGAACTTCAAGAGCAATACTACACTTATAATGTCGGGACACCTAGATTAGTCCGTCTTTTAGATAATCCTAAAATAATGGACACGTATTTTTTCTTTTCTCCTTCTCACAAACAAATAATAACTAAGATATAACACGCTTGAATTTTGAAATTTTACATACAGTTTAACATCCCCTCCAAATAACGGTCATTGGTATCCAAAATATACGTAGAAAGTACATACGAACTTAGAAAAGTTGCATTGGCAGGTACTTGCCAGACCTGGAATCAAAGACGTACGCTCATACTTGAGAGATTGGTTCTCTACCCACTAAAGCACCACGACTTCCACTAAGTCATCACGACTTTGTCATCTCAGTAACATTTAATGTTTTTTAACGTATTAATACGTGTAATATTTTTGCCACACATAACTTAAATGCGGACTAATTAGAATCATTACTTTTATCCCTATGGTCACGTCTTTTGTGGTTCAGTTCTCAGCGTTTTGTTTAGTCTGCTGTGCTTTTGCCGTTGAAGTACAAAAATTAAATATATGGAACGTTTCTAATGGCTATGCGTATTCCGTTGTTTTCAAGTCAACGGGCCCTTTAAATTCAATATCAGACGGTTCAGATCTTTGATTTTGCTGACCCCGTAGTCGCTGGCATAAGGGACTTTATCCGCGTACGAAGTCGCGGGCAGAAGCCAGTATTTTAATATAATATGTGAGTAGAGCCTCAGACAACAGCTTGTACTAAATCATACTAAGTAATATACCAGTTGTTGAAAATAATAATACCAAAACGGATCCAGACAAATACATATTCGTCTAGAGAGAAAATAGCTGTGAAACCTAATAGATTCGTCACTAGAGAACAAAGCAAGAGCCGCTATTATTTCAGAACGATCGACGACAGCGCTGTTACTGAAACGTACATATTAATTTACTCAAGTGAAGTCTTCAAATAAACAAAAACATTTAAGCAAAATGAACTAGAAATGATTAATGGAAAAGGCCACCAAAGCACTAACAGAATATCGAGATATAAATGTTACGAGAGCCTTCTATACGATTATACTTGGTTCGGATTATAAGTGGAAATGAGTTCCAGGGTCACTCAATGCGACCAAATATCGCGAATGAAAACCACAACGGACTATGTGTGTCACAGTTATGGGTTTGTTACAAAGATTGTTATCTTTTAACCAAGTCTGAACAACACTACAAGGACTTAATTACTACTTATTTGATTTTATAGTCTCTAGTTAATTATTTATGTTAATTTCCTAAAACTCGACGAATATACGTTATCTTGAAAGAGAGGATATCCCTAAATAAGAATGACGTCAACCGTAACTTATTTACGAAAAGTAAAACGACAAGTTCTACGCCAGTGATCTCTCGGAACTTTCGGAAATGTGATTTCGTGAAAACAAGTAGACAAAGGTTACTGTTTATTTTTAGGATAACTTAGTTTATTTATGAATGTGGTATTTGCTATTTGGAGCTTCTTTATTCCATATAAAAGCATCAACCTACATTCATTTCGTAATAATATTAGAATTCATCAATAGACGTGACCCAAGCTATTTATATGAAAATCCATACACCTCGTAGAGAATCGTTGAGGGTCTCGACTGGTGGCTAATCGGCGGGAAAGATTGCGAAGCGTGTGAAGAATTGTAGGTTGGATATTGTTCTACAGAAGCAGATCTTTAATTTGAAAGTTAAATTTCCCTTCCAAGATTCTCGTCTACCATAGAGATTTAGGACTCAATGAATTATGTTCATAGTGCCCTCAGCAGTGACAGTAAAAAGGAACACTAAGTTCTAAAGATCCTAGAGACAACTGTTACTTAATATCCTTAAAGGAACAGTTTTCTCTAGAATCTCAATTGCTGCAGAGTCTTTTAACTTGTTGTTGTGGTTACCTTTCTGCGGAAGTGTTGGGGTACGCCGGCTGGTAGACGCGCGACCAGGCGCATCGCATGCAGCCACTCCGCATACCCGCCCTCGCCCGGGCCCTCGCCCCCGCCGGGGGTCACGCCGAAACGAGCGCCACTCTCGCCCGCTTTACACCAAAAATGCTAATGTTACTATATAATTACGTAAATAATTTATGTTAGCTAATTTTATTTTAGCTACAGAAGGAAGTCAGGTCTCGCGATCCTCAAAGAGAATCAGCGAATCTCAAAATTAGGGTTGAAACCTGCCAATCCAGCGGAGTCCCTTAGGACCGAATCCTGCCGGAGATGCAGGATTGTACGATAGAGTTACCGCGGTCGTGGTAAATAGATGGCTCCTATGGGATGGGTTTCAGTTAATAAGAGTTTCTTTTTAGATGATTTCCCACCACAAAAAAGGTGAAAAGATCACCCACTACCTTCTGTGGTGCTAATTAAATCGTAACATCTGCGAAATCAAACGACTTCAGTTTCACTGACAACGTTTAGTGTGTGCTTGATAATTTTTTGGAACCAAGAATGTGCTGCCTGTGATTCGTTAAAAAGGATTCATTCAATAAATGTATCCTAAGCTTTTGCAGGGACCTGGTAGTATTCCTGTATACCTACCATCCTTAATATTACTTCTGTTTACAATAATCACTGATAGGTCGAGCATAACATAACTCAATTACCTAACTGAAATGTTATCTGGCATTAATATTACGATTTAGCAACTCGCTTCCCATTTTTGATTCAATCATCTACTTATATTTAGGAGATTGGGAGACAAATTACAAACGTCTGATGCAAAAACCCTGTATGAGTTTGTTTATTAAAAAGTATCGATTTAACATACATTTCACACATGCTATTTTTATAACATTCTACGTGCAGAATTGGATTAGGTACACTACGAGTTTAAGACCGATTCTGACACAATAATTTACATCTTGAACACATTACGTAGGTCTTTTATCCAAATATGACTTATCTTTTAGATATCCTTATTTTGTATCCAATCTACTGGAGTCGTATATCAATGAATATAGGTTAGGTTTGACACCTTCATAACATTATATAAATATCGAATGGAAACTATTTAGGTATCCACTGATGTTTTCATGGAAACAATCAGGATAATTTCGCAAGAGTCGCCAATGACTGATACGAAACTACACATTTACATAATAAAGTAATTTGGTTCAGACAATAAAGAAGGAGTGTCTGTTAGGTTTATGATTATTACATCCAACTAACGTAGGTAATAAAGAAATAACATAGACTTGGAAATCAGTATTTAAACATTTGTTTTTAACAAATCACAATCTATCACGGACGTAACGTAACTATGACAAAGATCACAAACGCAGTACTTCAAAGGTTTCCTAAGGATACTTTCTTAATCAACACATATAACTGAAATAAATGAATCGACGTACCTGAGCCGGGCTTCGATGCACCTGCCAAGCTCCTCAGAGAGTTTAGGAGTGCACTCATCTGTCTTGTAAGTGGAACACATTTGACAATAAACGCATATCTTCACAACTGCACTAAGCACTAAGTTAACGACCTGACGGCTTAAGTCTATGCAGTAGCACTGCAGGTGGGTACGGGCACGACATCCCAGCGCTAAGAACCGACATTACCAGCTATTTTGCGTTTCGATTCCAATGACTTAGACCGAAATATTGAAAAATTATGAGCCATATCTCGAGAGCATTTGAGACTGCGTAGTCGACCAGCTGATGTGATGTTTACTGGGAAAGTCGTGAAACGAAGCGACGGGGCTTCCAACCTCGTACCACTGAACTGAATAAGATTTTAGTTTACGGTAGTACACACTGCTTGTATGCTCAGAGGGAAAATAGACCCTTGTCATGTTGTTTTGTGACAGTGTTTCATAGTACAAGCCAGCGGGCATGCGCAAAGCGACCCCGGCCAGTTGTCTGTGTGCGTTGCGTATCGATTGAGCGCCGCTGTGTACGTCAGTTTCGGAAACAGATAGACGGGAAAGCACCTCATACCCTGTAAAGTTAGCTTTGATATGCGTGAATCTATTTTAAGTCCCATGAATGAAATAGTAATACTGGCTATCTATGAATAAGGCTCATAAATGTTACATTGGAAATGTTAATTCAGAAACAATTCATTGTTTAGCGAAAATTGTACAAAGCTTTTAGGAAACCGCCATTAGGTAGGTAGTTGTTAAACAATTTGCTCGTGAAGAAGATGCTTTACCCATTTGGAGTTAGATAGAAATTTGATTTACCGTGTGATGGAGGCCTTTTACGGACATTAACTGGCAATTAATTTTCAGAAAATATTGACACTACGCCATTTTAACTCGTTTATCATTTTGGTCGTTAAGCTATTGGTATATCGATATGATGATATAATAGCCATTATATCGATCATGGGACGTCACATGTCACAAAGTTAACTGATTGAGTAATGACTTCATGAAATTTTGTTTCGTCAGGTTTGAGATAACTTGTGTCGAGTATAGCTTTGACCCTTCGGTTGTACGAAGCTCAGATTTTCATTCTTAAAACTTACGGCAATTTTGCGTTTAAGAAATGACCAAATCCTCCGAAGTTATCCAAGACTTTCTTTCATAAATAACTACTTACTTATTTCTTTATGATATGATAGCAATTCCCCTTTTTATTGAATGCTTACTGATGTGTCTTAGGAGTACGGTGAAGGCTGCACAGAGTCTGTTTTGCTGTCTCCGCAGTCTATCTCGCACCCGAACTTTTTTCGCCAGGCGCTCTCCCGCCATTTGCAGTCTCTCTTCCCATTCGATCTTTTGTTCCCAAAGGTCATCAATATCTGTAATTGTATGACAATTCTTTCAAAATGACTTTTTAGTTACGCTTTGGTACAGGTCTACAGTTGGTACTAGTCAATTTAAAAACAAAGTGAGAGTGCTCATTCATGAAATTGAAGGAAAGATGCTACATAGTAGATTTCTGTAGAATGAAACTTTATTTGTAAACATCACCCAATCTTTCAGAAATGGTCTAGAAAAATTGCTTTTGGCCAAAAGCCAAGTTCTTAAAATCTAGTATTTTTCAATTTTTGTGTCTGGCCGTTCACAATGTAAATTACTTTGATTAAATAAACAAAGATAAGCGATTGATTGAAAGTGTTCTTACCTAACGCTTCCAAATAGCTTCGCTCAATGGCTTCTGTTTTCTCTCCACAATTAGATTGACACGAAGTGAAGGATGCTGATGTAGAACTAGACATAAAATCATAAATTACTACTGGGAACTTATTGACGCGTCTACAACTTGAATAGTATTAGAATTTTATATAATGGCTCTGTCTTTTTTTAGATATCTGCTTGGGGCTTCACATCGTTATGTTTATGAAGAATTCCTCTGCTTACAACTTTTACGAAGTCGCATTATATGTATGTATTGACTGTTTAAGTTTTTCAGTTTATTCATAACTTTGGATAGGTACTGCACTGATGTTGAAACTCTTACTAGTAGGTAAATATTAAGTAATCTGCTCTCTTACCCATGACTACAATCGATTCCACTGTTACCACTCCAGTCTCTTTGGTTCGAATACAATTCGTCAAGCAAATCTTCTACTAGATCTTTGACCCCTCGTTTCTGTATTAAATTAAAAATAAATATGTATTTCCACATTTCCAGTCATACAAGAAATCACCGACTAAGTAACAAGATTCAGAAATTAGTTGAAGATTGGTGACATGACTTTTCTTCAAATCATTACTGAAGCCACTTTATTAGTAAGTACGTGGCTCGGTCAAAAAAGCATATTCTAAAGAAAACCTATACTTTATTGGATCTTACTTCTAAACATAAGTAGTAGGAACGCATTTGTGCTTCGTGAGATAGCGATAGTATACGCTTATAGGTCGAATTACTGTCAGAGAATACAATACCCTGAAGTCGAGAATTTATAAAGTCCATTCCATTCCGAGTTTCGACGTAGGTATTACCAAATTTTCCTTTATGTTAAAATAGCAGTAGCTTACCTGCGGTGTATTCTTTATCAAAGGCGGAGGCGGTATCGGAGATTGCTTTTTGTTATTGATCTTCGGTATCCTAATTTTCTTGGTTTTCTTCTCAGGACGCGGTTTTTCATTTACCAGGGCGGAAAAATCCAATTCGAACCTCACGACTTTCAGATTAATGGGTTGCTGGGCACTTATCGTTTGCATTGTTTATTTGATTTATACTTATGGATAAATGATTCTGATTTTCACGGCTTGTTTAAAGTTGTTATGACGTTGCCTGACAGTACTTTTTTTAAGATCAACACGTCTTTAGCTCTGTAAGATTTTTTTTAATCCAACTTGTTTACGGATCTCTTTGGTGACACTTGTGAAGTTTAGAACTGTTTGGTGATTAAAGTTTAAAATGTGTGCGATTGCTGAGCTGTGTCGTAAGTGACGCAGAGTGGTGGCAGGAGGCGCGATAGTCACCCACTCGTTTAGTGTCGGTTAGCTCCCGATAGTGCTGATAACGACTAATATATTCATTCGAATGCATGCCCAATGAGCTTAAGGTTACCGGACACTGGTAATTTCAGTTAAATGTTAGCATTTCAATGATCTAGAAGGTACCTTTACCAGAACATTAAGTATATAGAGCTTGCTAAAACATGTGCGAAACCTTTACGCAAAGTATCTAGCTATAGGGCTATTTACTTTCAGTAGCAGCAATAAATAGTGTTATCTTTGTAGGTATAACAACGATATTATATTGGTTCATTGGTGGTGTGTGCCTAGCGCTTCATAATACTCTAAACCGAATTAAATTTTATTTCGCTATCTATAAACAATAGTTCATTTGTTCAGTGTGCGTTAAGCCGTATATTTTAAGTACCGAGTTTGATAAAGCTACTTGTTTTTTGAAATCCGACTTAATTATTGGAAAAAACCCTTGAATTTTAATATGCATTGGCACTTATATTTGCTCATAAAAAGTAAGCAATTTACAGAGTCAGTTTAACTATTTAATTGTCTTCGAAGTTAAGTATAAGTATCTTAAATTACAATTATTTTGGATACTTCAATTTAAAAATAGCAAAGAACAATATAATTACGTTGCTAAGGAAAATAACTGTGTCAAGTTGTCACGGCAACGCCTTTGTTTGCGAACATCAATTGTCCAGACTGCTGAAACTGCGGGCGATAATTATATTTCGAGTTGAATTACAGAGCTAAACAGAGATTTTGAAAAGAAATGAGCGAGCAACAGCCGCAAGATGAAGCTTTTATACCCAACGCAAAACCTGGCTTTTGCTCAGCAACGTGCACCGACAAGGAGTCAACGCTCAGAGAAATGAGAAAAGAAGATGTGAAGACCTCAGATTTGTATACCACCTGCAATCTACCGAAAAGATTTGAACATCCCCGTAAGTGTAGTTCACTAAGACACGAACTAATCTAGGTGAAGAAGTGCAGTCATTTTTTAGGGTTCCCTGTCCTAAGGCTATCCTTCCCGTCTGTCGCCAGGCTGTATCTCATGAATCGTAATAGCTAGAGTCTAGCTGCTAGACAGTTGAAATTGTTGTTGATATAACAGTAAATACTAATTGGAATAAAATTAATATTTTATGGAGCTGATTTCTTGGCCGTTTTATAGATAATTAATCGTGTCAAGTTGGTACCGGGTGAGAATAAATGATGGGTGTATCATGCGAATGAAAAACCTTTATTAGGCAATTCCTTAGTTATTTTCCTAAGGACCAGTGATCCCCTGCCCTTTAATATATAACGTCCCATTCCTTAAAATTAGTTTGAGGAAAAAGTTCTCCAAAACAGGGCTTACCAAATTAAATTTCATTCAGCAGTCGATCCGAGTTCGCTAAGTAATTTTCGTGGCTATTGATAGGTAAAAATAAAAATAATAACGTCAAAACTTTTCAGCAAAGTTTTATTAAAATACATAATTCAAGTCCAAGGATCCAACTTTACATAATTATAACTGATAACTGATTTGTAGAGTTATAAAAAACAGTACCTATTAGTATTGAATAAGTACATACGTAAGTAGTCGATAAAAACATGATTAAATGTCCAAAATCTGCCAGAAATGATGAGTTTATAAAAAATCAATAAAAATGTGCCTTCCCATCCACTAGAGATGAAACAAAGCCAAAAATGCTAAGGCAAGATTTTCATAATGATGACTGTAAGAAAATGAAGTGATACTTTTGGGATTCATTTAAAGCTGTCTCTCTGGACATTAGTGTCAACTTTCTTCATATACAAAAGATTTTTAAATTGAAGAAGCTTAAATATAGTTTCCACAAGGGCATCGTGATCCTTAAGATTTGTTTTGACAAGGAGCTCCCGACTAAGTGGCGCCGGCATTTCATACGTAATGAATGTTATCATACATACGTCGACGTCACGCTGGCGTAATTTTGTGAATAATTTCTTACTCGAATAGGTACTTAAGAAAATTCTTAGCTACAAACTTAGTTCTACCACGAGTAATTTGAGTAAACACTTGGAAATTTAAACAACTTTACAGTGTCATTGATCTTAGCTCGTTAAAAAGTATGCGGGCTTTCATTTGTAATCAATAGGGAACAAACAGTGAAGCATTGTGTCTATCGATTGTTATTGTTTTGGATGTCGATCAACTTTATGCCTTAGAGATAGATTTAAATCTAATTACAAGTACATAATTAATAATTTATGTCCAACCACACCTTAATTTTAAAGTGATTCGTGCTTACGAAACACATACCTTATTTTCCTAGCATTTCCAATAAAGCCTTGGAGGCAAATTGGTTTGCTTTGATTTTGAAAGTGAGGTAAATATTTAAAAAATTACGAGGGTTTATGCACAAATTTAAATATTCTTATTATTTCAGATTGGTTCAACGGGTATGGGTGTCAAGTGAGCAAGCAGCACCCATTCTACAGAACAACCGCCAACGACTACGGATGGTATCCTCCAGGTAAATAAAAATATAAATTACACTTCTCACATACATATTTACATCAGTACTTTTACCTAAAAAAATGGCTTTTAAATAATGATATAATGAGTGCATCTAAAGTGAAGCTAGGCTAGTACACGAATCACCTTGCCTACTACAATAATTATTATCAATGTCTTTTCAATTCAGATACAGACAGTACCTACCTAACACAACACTAGAGATACATAAGTCCTACTTACAGGTTCGGTCGACTGTCTAGTCGCTTAATAAACATTCTCAGACATGGTTGATGAAATCTAAATCGTATATCTCATGTAATAATTTGTTTCTGTTCCGATCTTTTAGGTTGGCGTACAGTAACCAGAGAATATTTTCCCAGAGCGCAATCATTTTCTACTAGCTTGGCTCAGGGTGGGATGTACCGAAATTATTCTCTTAATACTGGCTTCGATAAACGAATTGTTTAAAGACGGGTATAAAGTATTGAAAAGAATTATTTTTTGCATGTTCTGCTTACTCTCCATTGCATGCGGAGTATCTTTTCTTCATGTTTTATTTTTCCTGTAGTCTGTCATTTGTCAACTATAAAACATTTGTTTGCATTTTTTAAATTGGACAGGCTCGGCTATGTGTCACGTTTTAAGTTGGTGGGATATATTTTATGTAGACGTAAATTAATTTTAATTATAAATAAGTATACTTGGTAGGTATACTAAGTTCTTAATATTTATTCATAAGAAGAAGAGCTTATGTTACGTAATAAATAAATTTTATTTTTATTTAATGTTCATGTTTGTTTCTTTTCTTATTTTTTTTTTCTTTTTATTTAAAATATTACTTCCGTATAATTCACTCTCTTTTAGGCTAAAGCCATGCTCAGTTATAAGTAGAATGTGTTGCGCATTAGTTTCTACACAAATGACGGCACTGAAAACTCGAATACATTGCACTTTATGACACTTTCACACATAATCATATCTCTTATCTACGAGGCCTTGAGCCACTCTGGCTTCCATTAACGCATATATTAATGAAAAGTGGCCAATTTGTTGTTGGTACCTACGGGTTGAATATCCCATCTAGTTTACTTGGTGCATGAAAATATCTATGGAATAATAAAACGTAAGCGTTACCTAGGAAAGAAACTATGGAACTAAAGATACATTTCTAAGCATAGTTTTTTTTGGTAGGGATTTTTTATGTGAAAAGGAGCTACTTAGTTAGGATCGTATTGTGGTATTATTGAATACTGTTTTTTTTGAACAAGTATCAAAGCGATACAGTAGTAGGAAGGGTGAGAAAATTGCTTGAAAATAGAGCAAATCATTTTTGACCAATGTAAATAACAAACACGAAAACCAGCTAGCAATTTTACAAAATAAAGTAGGTGACTACTGCTACTGCTCTGTAAATGCTTTTGCTATCAATCTCCATCACAATGGTTTCGTTCACCAATCAAAGCCACCTTTTTTTCAAAGACACATCCGTCTTAGATTCTATACTTACTAATATTTTTTAATAATTTCAGGATATTACTCGGTACCACTAGTGTTCTTCCCGGCTGGCCAGAGATTCACGAACAAGCTGTCAGCTGCTGGCATGTATAGGAACTACAGCCTCAACACTGGCATGGATCAAGTAGGCTACCACTAGCTGAAGTACCGCCAACGTTAACTAATTCATAAGACGAGAATTCTCAAAATTTCCTGTGTCAATATTTACATGATGTAGTAGTAGTACGCAAATAGATATTACTTTGCACGTAGTTTGAAGATTCGAATTTAAAAAAATGAAATTGCATTTTAGCACCATGGCAATAACTAGTTATTATAACGTAAAACATAGGTAACTAGATCATTTTATAATGTATAACACGGACTCGGTACCCTTATCATAGTCGTGCAACTGTCAAATGATGACAACTAGAGGGAAACTGAAACTTTACCGTGCCGTGGAACTTCTACTTCTGTTTATCTCTGATTCAACTCTTGACATTGAAAGGACAGGACGGCGCCAAAGTTCGGGATAAACTGATTATGTACTTGGTACTTTGTTTCTATCATACCTACCAATGTTTATCTTTTTCAATGATGATAGTTTGTAAACAGCCATTCATCAACATTTTTGAAGCGATTATTGCAATCAAAATAGTGCATTTACATTAGTTTGTAGCAATTTCATGTTTTTGTTTTTTAGGCTTTTCTTTTTGAATTATTTCTATTAGGATTTCACAATCAATTTTGAAAGAATTTTATCATTAGGTACTAGAGAATATTGTTGACACATTATTGGTGGATTTTGTGTGCATTGAAATATTTATGATACTGTCAAGGAAGGTAGAATAGAATCGATATCCTTCATAAATATTAGTATTATCAAACTAACATTACGCACAACCCATCGATTTATGACGTGTTTCACAGATGAATACTGGTAAATGGTATTCAAAATATTTCAAGTGCAGTTATTGAAAATAATTTTCGTTTATCTCCAGACTATCCTCATGACCCATTCCTCGCTGATATTTAGGTAATTTTGGAGGATATAAAGATTTATTTGTCATTATTCATTATTCATACGCACCTTATTCTCAACGTCAAGTGTGTAGGTATTTATAAAAAAGCAAGAGCTATTGCATACAATCAATAAATTATGATGGCATATACATTTTTATGTTATTGTTTAGTCTATAAATCTATATATGATGATGTAGGTATTTCGATATGCCAATAAACACATACCTTTTGAAAATCTGTGTTATTTATTGTTATTTTATAATATTATTCAACATAAATATAAGGAGGAAAGGATAATTGAAATGAAATAACCACCATCGGTATTGACTTACCAAAAAGGTATTTATTATTATTCATATTATATAGATTAACATGCATTCAAATTCCATTAACATATTCCATCCGAACTAGGACATGGAGGCCACACACGATAAAAATATCATATTATTGCAAACTCCTACGAAAACCTCTCAGGGCTTATAACGTTAATAGATTATCATATCAATATGGTAGTTCCATAAACCCTTTGGTTTAAATTTTAAATCCGTCAAGCAGATTATTATCTACTAATGTTGTGACCTACCATGCCCTTTAATTACCTATAGAAGATGGAAGTCACGATAAGTCGTTACATAGGCAAGGGTAGCGCGACTCAGGAGCCGGGTCGCGTCCCTCACCGTGACTCTCTCCATCCCTTTCATATTGAGTACACATTGTATAACTTGTTAGCAACAACAACAACAGCATTTATATTAATTTGAGTGTTTATATCATATTCTTAACAAGTAACAAATGTCAAAGTCTTCAAACTATATAAATTAAATAAAATATGCTAAAAATTTTAAATAAGTAAATATGTCGTACTAAATGAAATTCATAACATCCACTAAATATAATTCAATTATCAATTTAATTTATTTGTATGAAAAAGTAGTAATAATTATCTAATTGCGCATTTTATAGACACGTAATTAGTTTACACGTACCTACGTCGTGGCTATCGATACTAAGGATTTGTGTCAAAATCTAACTACCGGTGCAGACTTACACGAGTCAATTATAGTATATTTACTTAAACGTTACCTAGGTACTAGGTATACGGTATGCCAGTACCGCGGCGCCAACAACGAAGGATAGTCGTAAAATATTATAAACTGATACTATCTCAAGTCTCAACCAACTAAACGCAGGTACCTATTGTTTTGCTCAAACTTAACGCTTGCTTCTGATACCACTGTCTTAACATAATGAGTTATTAACTTACATTTGTATACGTATATAACTATTTTCGTTGTAAAATCTACGATAACAAGTGGGCTTGGTTATAATATTATCTGTTTGTTATATAAAAACGCTTAAAATTTACAAGGTATTAATTTATGAATGTTCTACGAAAGTGTGATTAAGTAAATTAAATATTTACTACACATTGAAATGTCTACGTAGGATTCGCATTAGCTAAAAAATAGTAATAAGTTTAAAGTTAAACTTTGAATAGTCATGATAGCACAATGCACTAGCCAAGATGCACACGAGTCATTCTGATATGACGTATCATCACACTACGTTGACCACCTCGCCAACCTCTCCTCATAAAACCAAGAAAATCACGAGTCTGTAGTAGTAAATGGATATAATAAATCTCGATAGCATATGCTTATTACAATAATTGATGAAGAAGTAGCATAAACAATATTGATTTGTAGATACATCGATACCTACGTGATAAACGAAGCGTGATTCACACATACGAAGACGTACATATAACAATATATTCTTAAGACTATGAAATACAACTAGTAATAAGGTATAATATATAAAATGTGGATCAATTCTTGCGTTTAACAATATTGTCTTCAATAGCATTGCTCATATCCCAATTGCCAACAAATTAGATCTAACAGGACGACAGCGAATATTGATTTCCCTTTTTCAACGTCTATGAGTGCCTCATTCTACATCCCAGAATTGGTAATTAAACATTTCGTAGAATCGAATGTTTTCAATTAAGTATAGTTCGATTTCCGAAATCGATATACTCTAATCACTTGTTCTTGTCGCCTTTATATCCCCATCCTAGTATTGCTTTGAATTATTTGTCTTCCGTAACAACTATTAATAAAGAATAGTGTTTATTTGCTTACGTCCACTTGATACTGTTCTCGTACGAAGGTGCAGCGAGTGTAGAAGGGAGTCGGAGACAGAGAGAAACACTACAACACGCAAGGCAACGCGCCTCGCGGATACCGAACGGGTTCGATCACAATGCAGCTCAGTTGATTCGTATTTTCATATTTATAATAAACTTATTGTAAAAATCTATAGTTATTTTACATACTATGCTTAAAATTCTGTTCATAACGAGGTTGTAATCAACACACTATTAGAGGGATGACCTCAAACATTTGCAATTGGATGGGTCCTCTGCTAGTTAAAATTGTCATAAAAGCATTCTCTCATTGGGTTGGGTTACTTTGGTTCTCTGCCGTTACCAATTTACTAAAGTATCATGACCATTTTGGTTTTTCAGTAAAATGTATACTGAGACAGTTACATGACTATTTAACTACGAGTTAATGCTGCGGGCAACAGACGTGTAGTGATTCGAATTTATTAGGTCGTCATTGCCAAAGTATGTACCTTTATTTGGGTTTGTGTGAATTCTTTTGGGGTTTGTTTTGTTAAAATTTTTCTCGTTTTCTTTCTTTTTAATTACATCGTCTATTGTCCGAATAGTTTTGATGACATTGAGTTTACATGTCACCGAATATTCCAGCGAATGTCTTGCGCAGATTTTTCATGGTGTCTTCGGCGTCTTCGGTGAGCGCTGCACTGAGGGAGCCCTGCCGCGCGAAGCCCCCGCGGCCCGGGGTGGAGCTCGCGCTCGGGGCGGCGGCTGTCGGAGCAGAACTGCTCGTGGTGCTCGGCGCAGCTGACACTGACGACACCGTCGATGATTGAGAAGCTGTAGGCAGTAATAGAATATGGTATTGGCAGTAGTAGCAATGAGCAACAGCATGAGCAATGCAGCTTGAGCTTCAAGTAAACCATCAGCTGAGCAAATCTCTCGAAAGGATATTCACAATAGAAGTCTACTTATCTACTAAAAATAATATCTAAAAGGATGATATTCACGTGGTCGGTTACCCTGGGAGTCGCGTCGCGTGAGAGGTGGCGGCGGTGGCTGGGACGGCTCCGCGGGTATCGGTGGCAGAGGGCGGTCAATGCTAGCAGCCGAGGCTAGCGGCGCTGGTGGAGGTACGCTCGGTGGCCCCGGCGCTCCCACCGGCGGCGCGCGCTCCTCAGTTGGCGACCCTGCTGCAGAGCTGCCCGATACTGAGCTCCGGGATGTGGTCTTCGTTATACCGGGACGGCATACCGCCTGAAATGTAAAACAAATATTTACAAGATCAGCTAGATCATCAAGATAAACATAAGCTGCTGAAACATGATAAACATTGCTATTTGTTTCGATGTCCTCATTAATTTGGTTCAAGTGCTACACGCGTGTTCATTTCTGACAGCGAACTATACTTTCGAGAAAATAAAACACTTCTTCGCTTCGTCAAGTGTTTACCTGCATACGCTGCAACACCAGTTCAGCAAGATGGCGGCGGTCCTCCTCCTGCGAGTCGCCCATGAAGGAGGTAGCAGAGTCGTTGAGCTCGATGATATGCTCGCGTCCATCCTTGCCGACCACCAGCTCCAGGGCGCATACTTCCAGACCGCCGAATATCTCGCTCACCTACAATCGATTTTTTTGTGACAGTATATAGAGTAAAAAAAGAGCATTAAATTCTGATCTAGGTATTTTATATTACACATTCAATTGTATTTGCGTTCTCTAATAGCATCCGTAAGAACCTTGATACCCTGTTTGATCAATGGATATAACACTGAGATGTAAATGATTTTTCCGTTCTTATACAAGTAACCTAACACCTGCCGTGTTTTTTAATTATTATGCATGATTATCATTGACCCCTAGATAAGCGTGACAGTTTGAAATATATTCAAATCATGTGCTAATATTATGCGGTGTTTCTTGCTTAGCGATTTATGTTTAATAAATACCAATTAATCAACAAATGGTTGAACTAGGAATAAATAAAATATGTAGTTTCCGCGTGTGAATTAAAAAATATAAGAGCTTATCTGCCTACCTACTTATATATTACTTTGGTTTTTATGAACATCATTCTTTTTCACATCTCATTTATGCTATCCTTCGAAAGGTTAAATCGAATAACTGATAAGCAAGATACGAACCTCGTCAATCCACATCTTGTATCTATCGTTCATGCCGATAGCTTCCAACATCGCAGATCCCTGATTGGTTTTCCAATTTCCCGATATAGATTTGCGCCTGCAAAATAATTGTGCTTTATTTATAGACGGTTGTTACAGACACAAAGTGTGATATCACACTTCACACGTAATACCATTCTTAAATCTACGTAATTGCGTGTTTGCCAACATTGAGAACGCCTGCAACATTTTGTTTGTAATCAGAATTGCGAGGTTCTTTCTTTGATGTTTCTTGTAGGCGCCAGACTATGGACGGTTAAAAATAGTGTAATGAATACTCACATGAAAGCTTTGTAGTTAGTGCCGATTTTTTGTATATGGATGTCGTATTTTGCGTCGATGTAAGGCTCCACCGTGCAGTAGGTGCCTAACATAGCCACGACCCCGGCGATATCCTAGAAAAACAATAACATTAGGATTCACATTACATTACTACAACAACAACAATTTACTACTAAATTTAGTTACTCATTAAGTAAATATTTTGCCCTTCGTAATAAAATTTATGGTAAAACTGTGTCTTCGTGATAGGCATTGTAATACATCACGTCATTACTTTATTGGAAGAGTGATGAGCGTTACCTGGAAGTCAGCCACGGAGTCAACTTTAACCTTGGCGACGCCGCTGTGTGCGTGCCCAATCTTGATCACCACCGGGAATTTTGGCGCCGTGACCTGTAACAATCATACGTAGCCGTTATGTCATTATCGTGATCACTGAGCACAAGCTCGGCCTTACATAAGCTCGTCTGCTCTCCAAAAGACGGCGACGTGATTCATTGTTTTAAAATTTTAAATGCATATATTCTCGAGAAATAACATTCTTTTCTTGCAGAAATATACTCTTAAAGTACGAGATACAAATCTTAGAACATTCAAACAATCAATAAGTTAGCAACTATTATTTATATCAATTCCGTAGTTGGTAGATTACTCAACTAACGCGCAAATCTTGCAGGGATCGTTAATTTGATTTATGTCATGATTACTTTATGTTGACATGACTTATTATTCGATTTGGTTTGCATGAAGCACATTTCATGGCTAACGCTGTTATTTGGCAATTTCCCGAATTTACGAGAACCGAATTTAGGGAATTTCCACGCTGCGCATTCTTGAAAACAAAGCGCTATTTATAAGGGCGTATTGTGTAAGTCATGAATGTAATTATAGGTTTGTTATGAGTAAATCATATGCAATGTGTGTGCTGTTAGCGTTTCATAACCTTCAGTTAATTTTGTAGAACGATAACAATCTTAATAGCTTCGAAGCACGGAATGATCATCTACGTATTGTCACCGGTTAGATTATATCGTGACTGTTAACCCGGCTTCCACAGCTGTTGTTATCGTGAAAGCAAACGCTTTTATGAAACTTGCGACCAAAGTCAGACGAAAAAAAAAACAAAGTGTCCCCTGACGATAGTACTGGGAAATAAAATTCTTTTCGTAGATGAAGCGTCTTTTTTCGTAATAGTTTTGTTGTACCTAATAATATTTTCTATGAAACAATCGTCCAATATTATTTGAAGGATAAATTGAATTTGACCTATTGGATGGTAACCACATCATTAATGTGTGATAGACAGACTTTATGTCAACCCTAATTCACTGAACGTTTTCTTATATGTTGTTGGCTTTATTAGCTTTTGAAAATAATACTTTTGTTATTGTTACATTTGATACGTTATATAACAATAATGGATTGCGTAGTGATCGTGTATTAAATAGGTTGGGGAAATGGGCGTCTACGCAGGCTATTAATTTGTTTCCCTTATTGATCGCACGTTGGAGGGTAATGGTGCCTAGAAGGCATTACGGAGAAGTTTTTGGAAAGCTACGAATTGTTTGAATAATACTATTGTTAGCTA
This sequence comes from Helicoverpa zea x Helicoverpa armigera, assembly GCA_033682625.1. NCBI lineage: Eukaryota > Metazoa > Arthropoda > Insecta > Lepidoptera > Noctuidae > Helicoverpa > Helicoverpa zea x Helicoverpa armigera. The sequence goes on from JAWIIS010000032.1 coordinate 7,080,092, forward strand.
CCGCATTAAAGTATCGATATCGGTAGCCATTAATTAAATAGTGTTGTTAGATAAGCTAATTCTGATTTCATTGCGTTAAAAAAATAGTTTTGTCCGTAAGAGAGGAGAGAGTTTAATACTTGTGGTGAACATTTTGGAGCACACGTCCTCTGCTATAAGTTTCGACGGAAAAAAAGAAAAATCCAATAACACTGATTTAGGTATGCAGGGAATTAATGCATAACTGTGGTTAATTGTAATAGCTATTATATTCCTATAACATACGTTATGCTTATTTCTTTTATTAAGGAAATAACGCAAATAACAGTTATTATTCAGTCTGAATAAATTAGATGTAATAACGCTGACCACCCTAGCAGTATAACTTGTAGTGGCAGATTGGAATAAATTGGCAAAGCTTCAATGCATAATTGTTTTCTATTTCCATACGATTTTGATTATAATAAATTGATTTTACGTATTATCGCTTTCATAATTGGCTGTTATAAGCGTTAAAGCAGTTAGAAAATGTATAATTAAAATTACAAGAAAGTTATTTGATCTGCAAATGAAACATAGGTTCGGCAATAGTTGCAATAATAACTGGTGACCAACTTGTGGTTTCTTACTTACCTGGAAATGGTATTTGTTACTGAGTATCGGCAAACCACGTATTATTGTAGAATTATGGTAACCTAACATTTGTCAGTTCAACTTCAACCTTACTTATAACTGAGGTTTTATTACCACACGTTTCGATATTATGAAGGAGTTATGTTAATTTACGTATGGGTGCAACTGCGACTCACGTATGACTACGTAAAGTCAAAGGTCTGATATAAAGTCAGTCAAGTTCTCGAGTTGAAGAAAGTTGGCTTTGTATTTGGAACTCGGGAACTCCGGCAAAGAACAAGTAGAATAATCGTTTTTTGCCATCTCAGGGCCAACTACAGCGACAGTTGATGAAGAAATCGGCCGGTTAAACGAAGTTTTTTAATTTTTCGTTACTGACGGTTACAGTTTTTAATTGTGGCGTTATAATAATGTAAATTATTAAGTTGTTCAACTCAATATGGACTTTGTATTTTGACCCAGTCTTCAATTCAGCTGATCGCATATTTTAAAACTAAAATACTAACTAATGAAAAATATGCTACGATAATCAGCAATTTATTTTCTTTACGAGGGGAATAATTACACGTGCAAGGTATTTTTAAACGCTTATAATAGTTTTGGAATGTGTACGTGTAGATCCTAATATTAAACTGTTAAGAAAGGTCTGCATTTCATCTCGGGATAGTATTAATGCGGTGTCAATCACAGTTAGTGCAGCGGGCGGATGGCGAGCGCCGATGGGCCGAGGCGTCGCCGTGGGCGGCTCGACATCAAGTGTTTGACTGTTCGCTGTTTGCTTCAACACACGCACTTCCTTCTCTGTATCGATGACGCACGCCTTCTTCATAAAGAATTCTTGTATAATACTATTTATGGACCGTCACCAACGTAGCCTCGTGACATTTACGCATAGTTTAGGGATTTAACGTTTTAATGGCATATCCGTTCGTTCTATTTGTGTCGGTCCCTTAGTCAGGCTATTGTGGCTCTATGCAAATATGGTTAAGGAAACATGCGTAGTTTCTGATGAGTAATTCTTCTGAAAACTTATTTGTTTAATGATAGCTCAGATCTTTCTATGAACAATATTCTGTTGCAATATTGATAATTCTAAGGAAGGTAATTGAATTCCTTGGCGCTACTGTTGAATGACATTCATTTAAGCGGCATCATTTTATCTGAAAGGTATCTGCTGATCAATCTAGCTGATAACAGTGGCGACTGTGGAAGCATTCAATTCAAATATCGGTATATTCTCGCTGACAATAGTTCTTAATGATCATAAACAGGCGAGAAATAATATCGCACAGTCCTCGATGGTGTATTTATTGTCCGCAAAGGACAAGACAATAATAATATTGTCATTTATCACTGTAATTGCCGCCTTTGAAGTTTGATGTTATCTTGCCGCCTTGTATGAATGCGATCATAAATCAGTTCTATGTGATCGGTGCTACATCAACGAAATTGAATGGCTGCCTCTGTCATCTGTACCTGTATTTCTGTAATAAATCCGGTATTGGTATCATCGAGATCAATCGGGCAGGACGTGCTTTAGAATGCAAACTGACTCGAAGACAATCGAAATTGTTTACGACCACGCCTTCAGCTTTTGTTCGAGCTAAATTAAACATATCTTAGCCGATGCCTCGAAGTCCACGTTTACTTAACCTGGAGGTAAACATTGTAATATTTAGTATAATGTTAGTCGGCAAAATACGCAATATTGATCTCTATATATGTTGTTGACCTCACTCAAGGTGAGAAATGTGCTCATCGACCGTATTACGTCGGAGATCATTATCACATCGGTGCAGCTTACATTTTCTAATGTAAGCATGTGTAATAGGTGTTAATAAGACAAAAAAAATCGCGGCGCCAGTCTCTACTTTAAATTCAGAGCTTTTTATGTTCACCGTACTGTTATCCAGGATCTGAGCTCATAGCTAATAAGTACTAAGTGAGATCACGAATCTGTTTTGATCATTCTATAATCTGCCTGTTTTATATAGGTAAGGACCAGCTTGGTATGCAGAATGATATATTTAGAATGCGGTAGCGTAATTTATTTTATTTTCGATATTTATCTTAATGTCCAGTTTATTGTAGGAATAAAACTGCTGTTTCAATTGAGAGAGGTAGCAGTTAGCCCTTGCGCCTTGTTACCCATTCATACCAACTTGACCTCGGTTTTACCGAGTGGCGACGGATCATTGGAAATTAACTTCATAAGACCTAAATACTTATTTTTTTTCGCAACAATGAAGCAATAATATATTTAGTAATTGAGTATAGGTACCTGTACTACCTACCTACCTACTTAATATATGTAAGGAAAATTAATCCAAATATATAACACTTTTATTAACTACATACACATTTATTACAGTAAATTGTTTAAATTTTGTAACAACGTTGTACAAACACTACCCTTTTTAAACTACACGCACCTGATTGCTTCCTGATAATGGCCATTGACTATTGTTTAAAGACTATAATAATCCTAAAATCAGCATTGTGTAATTTTACAAAGGAGGAACAAGTGTCATGTTTAATTAATAAACAAAGTACAATGTATTGAGTAGGCATTAAGACCGTTAATACCCGCAACCAGAGTTTGTATTTCTTGAAGAATCGAATGGAAATTGCGCTCAATATTAAGTCAACAGGAAATTCTAATAGCAATAATTAATAGTACATAGTTCAATTAAAATAAGTATCTAAGACCCGCCTATTGCTGCATTATTTATGCATTACGCATTTTTATTAACTGGAAAATTGTGATAACAGTATAACAGTCAGCTTTAATAGTGTGCTGAGAAACCTTACGTTGGTTGCTGGAACTTGTAGGTACTTAAAGTCCTTATTATTTTATCTTTATATATTATCAAAGTGTTAAAATTACAGCGAGGCACTTTGATAATTACACCATCCATCGCAGGGTACCTACTAATGCCTGTTTAATTGAAGCATGTTCCTCGTTAGATAACATAGCACACCTACGGTATTCCCACAAAATTGAGCAATATATCCTACTTGGCAAAGTAAGTAGACGTATTTCAGACGTCAAATTACAAGCCTGTCTTTGAAATGAAGCAAATGAAGGCTACCCATGCGTTACATTTACGATTTCTGTCTCACTTTACTGCGCAAAATTCTGGATTCACTTCAAAATGAGTATTTAACCTTGTCCTAGTATTTCTACGAAATAAACGCATCAAAAATCTAAAATTGACATAACAGTCTATCGTAAAATATTGATGAGTCATAACATTCTGATATTGACGTGAAAGCTATTGGAACGGAAACGATTCGAACGGGAACGATTGAAGTACCAATGGTGACGGTAATTAACTTATATCCGAGATTAATAGGTTCCCGTCACCTGCCATGCGTCATCTAAAGGTAGAATTCCGTGGGTCGCGGCTTACGCAGCCGCGCGCGGCTTACGACAGTCGTCGGCCGCGCGCGACAATAGTCAACCTATGAAAATGTATGGCGCCGCTGCCGAGGCTCGCGACAGTCGCGCGCGGCCGACTAATTTCGTAGGCCGCGCGCGGCATTGTGTTGAAATTAGTAGATTTTGTTCGTCCGTTCCCTCTAGTCGAAGTGCTAATTGATATCCTTGAAGAAGAAGAGGATGACGTATTGCTGTGGCTGTATTATGAAAATAGATTACCAATCGATCCTATTTTTAAAAAGTAGAAATGATGAAGGATACTACCCAATACTGATTCAAAAGCATTTGTATTGTAATGAAACGAAAGGAAGTTTTGCCGACTAAATAAAAAACAATTCAATTCTGGTTTTACTTAAAATTATATAGATGTTACTAAGCGCTAGACCATGTTGAGATGCATACGGCCGCGCGCGGCTTACGAAATTCGTCGGCCGCGCGCGACTGTCGCGGACCTCGGCAACGGTGCCATACATTTTCATAGGTTGACTATTGTCGCGCGCGGCCGACGACTGTCGTAAGCCGCGCGCGGCTGTCGTAGCCGCTATCCACGGAATTCTACCTTAAGCCATAAAACTTGCTTTCACGTCAGCAAACTAAAATGCAAACAATAAACATGAATTATTCCCAATTGTACTGAAAATGAAAACACAATTTCCCAAGAGTAATAAAGTCCCAAATTGTGTGTGCATTACGAGAACGAAAATCATTGCCAATTTTCGTCTAGGTACAAATTTTCTTGTGTGACCTTCATGTTTCACGTGTTTTTTCATGCATTGTGCTACAATTAATTGCTTGGAAAGTTAATAACACAAAGCCAGTTTTATTATTTTGCAAATTTTAGAATTAGCATGTTTATGAAAGATTTGTCTTCCTGAAAATTATTTTTGAACAGCCTAAGCTGCCTCTTTCTCACTTGAGTCCTTTTGTTTCTAACACAGAAGGATGCAATAAGGTACACACGGAGTAGGAAACATTGCGGCAACTTGTCTCGACCCACATTGATAAGAGATAGCTCGTGTCTACAAACAAGCGTAGCACACGCATCGAGAATTATTGAGCCCTTTGATAAATTACACGTAATTAGCTCGTTAAGTGTTGCAAGGCGTAAGCAGGAAATTGTTACCAAAGAGGCAGTGATGATTCTCGGAACAATATTTGAAAAATAAAAAACTAAGAAACAATTAAAATTCCTGTTTTGTTTTGCATATAATTTTTTATTTTCAAATCTATCCGATAGTAATTATTCCATTGCACGCGCAACTGTTTGACGATATTCAGTTTTTTTTAAATTACAATAATTTCAATATAATGTTACGAAGGCCACACAATTTTGGATAAAAATTAAACAAAATATATCTTGGTGATGGAAATGTGTTCGCATTCGAGAAAGGTTGACATAAATATGCAGGATGGATCACTGCGCCCTTTTTATGTAACTGTGACGGGATGCCGATGACTTGATTCCTACCTGACCTTATCTCACAAAATCTTTCGTCTGATTTGAATTTAAATGATCGTGAAAGGTCTCTTCGACGTAACTTACATGTCTTTTATAGTGAATGCAACATAATTTATTATTCATACAAGTGTCACAAATATTCACGATTAAATTCAGATTACAGTTTGACGTTACTATGGATCCCAATTTTTATCATGGTAAATTATATTCTCGTAGAAGATTGTTTATTTTATGCAATGCAGGTTAAAGAGTAAAATATGTTCGGATAACGTAAAATAGGATCATTCTCCTTACTTCGGAAGGCAAGGTAATTTGGTGGGTCGCTCGCGGCTGTCATTTGAATATCTTTGGCAATCGTTACAGGCAGTCAAAAGCCAGAAAGTCTGACAACGAAGGAGGAATTAAGATACACATGTAACAGAAAGCCAGATGGACAAGCTCTCGATGTAAAACACTGAAACTCAGCTGCAAGCGGTTAGTCTGAAAGTCAAACTCAATGAAAGTGGGTAAAAACCCAGGCAGGCGATGACGCAGTCAGTAGATTGCTAATCATGTAAACATTGAGTCTGTTTGAGTGTTGCATGCTTGAACTATAATAATCGCCCGACCTATGACAATACTGTCGTACATAGGAACCTACATGTAATATTATAAAGACGAACCTTACTAGATCCACCCATACGCATAGCTACGAATGTTTGCAAACAAAACACTAGAAGGCTGTTAGGTTTACAAACAGGACTATATCCGAGCATTGTCCGCAGACCACGTAAGATCGGTTCTCGATTATAATTGACGTTCCTCTATTTCCACGTTTTCCGGGAAAAGAAACAATTGCCAATTTCTGTTGTTGTTTTATCTCCAGATGTTTATACCACGTAATGAAACGCGGTAAGACGTGAAAGTGTCAATGTTTTGTCCGATTTGGCACCACAAACTTCCGTTCGTCAGCATTTGTGTCACAGTAAGAGTACCCGCATACTACATACTAAACAGTCGGCCGACTGTCGGCGACTTGCAATTTTTTTTAAAACGAATGTTTTGATTCCAATCATAGTTTTCAGTCGGTCTTATACTGGCTTATTACCAGATCTTTATAATGTGCATACTTCCATTCCTCTTCATGAAGTCATAATGATTTATGACCCGAAACAAGCTATCGGTCGACTGAAAGTTTGCAATGTGCATGTGCCGTAAAGGATATGGAATGCATTCCTCTGCCAAAGATGTTACTAGTAAAGTAGCTTGTGCTGTCATCACATTATAATATTTCCTAGCTACAATTTACTTGACACGTATTTTTTTTTAATTTTAGTTTTGTACCTAAGTATTTAGCGGAATGTTCCGTTTATTTAGACTAAATTGTTCAATTTAAAACACACTTTGATAATAGGATTTATTCTAATGCGTTTGGATTAATACGTTTTAATTTGGAATTCAGTTTTCTTTTTGCTACGGCGCTTAATTGCGTTCCAAAAAAGGCAATCAAACGCCCAACATAAGGTTTTAGCAAGAGCACCATTATTACCTATAGCACGCTAAAAATATGTCCAAAAACGCCTACGCTTCGCACCTCCCAGTGGGATAAGAGCCCTAAATTAACCACACTCTGAGCCACATTATAAATATTATTAAGTATGGTCAAAGAAAGGACAGCGGAATAAATCTTTATTAGAGATGACTCAATTCATGCTAAAGCCACCTGTCGCACCCTATATGGCCATACTTATAAATTACATTAACTGTTAAAATAATGGCTATCTCTATAATTTATTTATTGATTCTATGTATTACAATAATGCCATTTCAATATGACACAATCTTCACGCCCATTCGATTTATAACGTCCAGCCAGCTATGGTTTACTAAACAACTTAATTTCACGTTAATAGCGTTAACTCTACATCTTGTGAGAATATTACGCTTATCGAATGCTTCACAAATAGAGGTCTAACATATAAGGGAGGTTCACCAACTGAATAAGGAAAATATGGACGGAGTAAATAGAACAACTTTCTATAGGCAACTTTTTAATCAAGCTGGTTCCCTTCCTACTCCACCCAAACTTATTAGTACAATCATTTAGTCCGTTTTCTCTTCAGCCGAGAACATTTACCTCCATTACGATGAAATACTATGCAGATACAGAGAGAATTAATGTGATGCTTTCCCACACTTCCAGCAAACCGCCAAGCCAGTATTCCTTAGAAGTATTTCAAGAATTTTGCGTTTCCAAGTAATCATTTTCACACATGGCTCGGTGGAGACAAATATTTACAACTTACAATGACGACTATAACACAAACGTGGTACTTGCATGGTATGTTGGCACACACAGAGAGCTGAACGATACATGAAGCTGCTGAGGCAGATCGGCGCTCGAGCCCATATTGTTTACATTACTCGCATAGCGTGGTGATGTCACGCGAAACCTAATTCTGATGAATCATGAGCTTTTTACAGGCGATGCACCGATAAGCGCGTTACCGTGCATGTGTGATATCACGACGTGCCGGCCGACATCGCCGGACCCACGTGTTGGTGAAGTTATTGATGGCCTCAGTGGGCGCATTATAACTAGTCCGACTCAACGCAGCGTTCAGTTACTGATTGTCCGTTACGGGGAGCGCGTGTCGCCTGCGATTCCGAACCGGTGCGCGAGAGCATACACGACACATTCATATTTATCAACACTTACCAATTTGTTTGATCATCTATTTGACAAGGACCAGTGTGTCTTTGGCAGTGCATGTGCTTCCTCATTGGATGAATTAACCTGATCAGCTGAATCGAAAACCCTCGAGTGCAGGTGCATTTGTTTACATATTTACTATTGCTGATTTGTTTTTGCTTTCTTCAAGGAAAATTGTGTTGTATTGTTTTATTACAAACGTTTGTCTCAAGGTGAAGATGCAATATTATTAGGTCAATTGTTTTCCATATAATTATTGTAACACAAACTCTAAGTCTTATTTAAATCAAATGCGATACGAGCACCTAATTATATACCTTCAGATAATCGCTGTATGTGTTATGATGCAATGATGAACTTTATATTTAGTTGTATATAAATATGCATAATGCTCTTTACTTCGTGTACGTACGGAGTTAGCAAGCAGTTTATAATATAACGTCCGTGACGAAAATCGCTACGAGAGTCAAAATTTGTACCATTATGCAAAATCGGACATATTATGATTGTTTAATGCGTCGTATTTCTCCAAAACCGTTGCACAATGAAAGTAATGTTTACTTTTAAAATATGCGGCACTAATAAACAATCCGTTTCTAATTACACAATTAAACTCATGTGCGCTTGAGAGTTGGCACCGATTTAAGTCTGCAACCTATCATAAATTCATGAGTTAGTTCATGAAATAAATTAAATATTTACTATAAAACATGTTCGGACATAAGTTTATGTCGCGACTTACATTAAACGTCAGCTGTTTTTTGCGCTAAACAAATGTTTGTTGTTTTTTCAACGTTTGTTGAATGTTTGTTTACATTCGTTGTTCATACCCGAAATTATTTATGACGTCAAATTAATTCCGAATTGTCATTCAATAATTTATGATTAATCGTTCATAATCTAATTAAGAATGTAACCTTATCAGCGTGTAAAATATTTGCTCAGTTGTACCTAGTTAGTGAATGTTACTTGTAAAGTACGTGATCCATTTTGTAAACATCGTTAGCGTTTGGTTAGCGTCCTCGACTTACTGCTGAGCACAGGTTACTCGACATATGTTTAGAAATACTATTTAATACAAACAGGTGATATTCTCGGAATCTGTGTTACGTGATACTATGCGCAATTGATCTAAATACTGCGTTTTATCAATTTCTACTACTTACTCACCTGACGCATAGGAAAACCTCCAGAGTTTTAGGAATTGTAAATATTCTAACGTAGTTTTGTAAAAATAGATCTGCTTTATTTTATTAAAGTTTAATTCCATACCTTACAATATCTTACTTTTAACTCACGCTGTATAGAATCAGAAAAACTATTTGTACACAACGACTTTAGCACCGTCATTAGCGGATCTGCAGGAATATTAACCACCCATGGAGAGAACCGTGAATAGCAAAAACGTAATATTGACATTGATACCATATTAGCATAAGTTACAATAATCGTGAGAAACCGGAGTTCTATTTATATCGCTATTAAGTATAGCGCTCAATTGCAACAATAAGTGTGTCGGGTGCAGAACCCAGGGTGATGTAGTGCCGCCGAAGCAGCGCAGAAGGAAGTGTGTCGTTAGCGACCGTATTGCCAGGACCCACTCCGCTCTATTGATTAATTCAAATGATTTTATTGCATAATGGCCATTTGGAGCAAATTGCTTGACTAGGCGTTTAGATCATCGTACTCTGTTTGGGTTTGTTGTGTTCACAGTTGTTTGTGTTGTGACCCTTATTTAAATAGCTACCTACGTGCTACAAGAACCAGTTCATAAGTATAATGCTTCTGTAAATAGTATAACAATGTTTGTGTTACATAAGTTTCGATAAATTCATATCGCATTTTACGAGTACCGTAATGTACGAGCCGTGCACGTTTAATCCATTGGCACAAATCATGTTTTATTAGATAAATCCAGAAGGTCTAGTCGCAGGGCCTGTCAGGCCGTAACCCCTGCACGCTGACCCTGCTCGCGGAAGATGTTAATCATGAGCCCCGGTTCAGGATGTAACGTAATATAACTCTCTATGACTGTTACTATGATAGCACCACTACTATTTTATCCCAACAACAATATTAAAGGATGGCTCAAAGTATAATTAGTCATGAAAAGCAGTAATTCACTGAGCATTTGTTCAACATTATTCATGCTCACTAGACACGATTAATTGACGATCAAAGACGGGTGATGTGGTTAATTAATTAAACTTTGTTTATAGCGTTGTTTTTAACGTATAATTTAGATGTTTGCGGTTATTAAAGTATATGACTTAATGGAATAGTAGTTACAAGTATATAAGGCAAACTCTCTTACTTGACAGACTCAGGGGTCATGGTTAATAGGCTCGAGTAGTTAGTGAGATCAAGTTCAATCATAGCGACAAATGTGTGCACGCTTATACAGAAGCAAATCTAAATTATAATGTTTTTCTTCAATTGCAGTTAATAATTTCAATCAAAAGCGGCTGGTCCAGTAAGCAACTTGTAGCAAATTCTTAACTATAAATAATCTCGTAGTGGACATTACGACAAGGTCAAACGTGTATAATATGTAGACCCACACGCCGCCTGCGCTTATTGCACGGTGCACTATATTAATTGTCGCGCCGGATCGAACGCACTACAGCAAAGCGCGGCGCAGTATCCAGCCCTGCCTCGTTGACCCAGTGTCGCAGAGCACACGGGCCAAGTTCAAACACGACTTGTGATTGAGAACCAGCCGACGATTCTTGTCTATGCAATGTTGCAACTAACGTGAAAGTTAGTAAGAGCTTTAAGTGGAAAAGATAAGAAAAACGTTACGAATTGAATTAGAAGTCAATAAAATTGTTATCTTAATTTAAAAGCCGTGCGCCGTTCCTCTTTATTGATCGAGTTCACGAACATAAACCGAGTAAAAGAATTGATATAATTTAACACGAAACGCCAAATGAACACGCCTGTAATGTAAATATTTTACGGGACCAGTTTTAGGAGTATTCGAGATAATGTAGAAAATGTGATAGTATGGAGTGCGAGGCGGGCGCGTAGGTCGCAGCGACCGCAAGTGAGCTGTAAGCTCACGTTACATTGCGTTGGAATGAAAACAATGAGCCCATCTATTGAATGCAGGTGACAAAAGCGGTTTGTGTACGGTGCGCTTTTCAACACTGTACCAGCTATACAAATACCTAATAATAAGTATGCGCAGCACAACCCACAACAGAATGCGACACAAACCTAAGCAGGTACCATAGTAAGGACAGCAAAAGATTAATGACTGAAGAAACCCAGGAAGAGTTACGTAATGTGAAAGATTGCTAGTGAGTGAAAGCCAAGGCGAATGTGAAAATGATTGAAGGTTTGTTTACAGTCAGTCAGGGCAAATCTCGTCGTATCTGTTGGAATTCTAGCGTAAATAGACTAAATGTAACATGTAAAAATCCAATGTCCTTAGACCAATATTGAATTCACCAATTACCTTAGTTAGTTTTGTTTTTGGGGGGAAATTGCATTCCCATATGCATACGTTTTACGATTAATATTTTTCTAAAGTAAAAAGTTGCTACTTCTACGAGCTTATTTGCATATTAAAGGCTGCCTTGCAATTATGAAAAATCATTTTAAAATGAAATGATTGCGTCATAATTTACAATTTACTCACATCGGCTAAAGAGCGTCCATTAGTCTGTTACGTGTTGCTAACTGGGACATGCTCCTTTTCAGCAAATTATAATTACGAATGCTAGTAAATGTCGCGCACATTTCACTGACGTCCCTATCGCTGCATTACATGATGCGACAAATTCCTAGAAAGATGAAGTAGAGAATGAATATGTTATTGCTTTCGGAATTCTTTTATGTCAGGCACTTTCTCACGACAGCGTTTCCCTTGGGGGCGCGGGTCATCTCTAGCGTTTATCAGTAAAGACCGACAATTGTCCCCGCCCACGTAAGCCGACGATTTATATGTAGTCCTGGACGTGAGGCGCCAGCAAATGCATGCTAGGCACTTATTTTTTCCGATTTCTCATTTCTTTATTAATCTAACACATGACCATATCTCCTATCAATATCCATTTTATGTATCTTTGCTACAATCCTGCTTGCTTTGAAATCCATTACTTTTAAATTCCATTGAAGCTTTTGACTCTTTAAGGAAGTAATTCTGTTTAAGTTGCAATAAATGAGACCTTATAAACTAATAATGGCCAGTCGGAAGAAACAAAGTTAGCAAACAAGTTGGAGTATATTGCTCATAAATTCAGGTAAACAGCATGTATGCTGTTCTGATCGTGATAAGTATTCAATTTATAATATTGTGATATGGTGTACGAAGTACGCGGTCGCCGCGACCAGTGGTTGGCGCCTCGTCGCAGTAACGGTAATACAAGATGCCTAGCTTAAGCTCTCTCTAGACCGTCTTTGACACTTCCCTTATATTCGGATCAGCTGATAGTAACGCAGCCATATTTACCGGGTGGTCCCTGCTTCACGTCAAAAATGTTCACAGGCAGATTTCATCATGAATAACTTGACGGGTTGGATCATCGTTATAATCGAGATAATAAAATGTTATTTAATTGCGCGAGTTAATAGATATTGATTACCTTATGAATATTGGCTAATTGATTAGTAATCGGTTAAAGAATTTCATCAGCATCTATTAAAACTTTCTTCGCTCGTGTAATCGTGTTTAACGTCTGGAGGTCAACGCATTAACCTTTCAAACATTATTGATGAGCTGCGTAAAACAATTTTTGCCAAATGGTTTACTTACTGGCAAAAAATGACTTGTTATAATATTATTATTAAAGAAAATTAAAATCTTAGTTAAAAGTATTCAAGAAAATGTAAAGTTTCTGTTGACAAGTGGTGCGAAACTGAATTAGTTTCGCGTCGCGATCGGAAACGCGCGGTATTTAGGCGAGACGGCGCGGGCGCCGCGTTTTGGTGCACGATCTGTGTTGCAGTTGCACGACTACATACACAAATTGTATATAATGTTTACGTCTGTATATATTGGCCAGATCTTATAAATAAATTTATCAGTACAATATTGATTGCCTTCCTTTTTTCATTTAGGAAAAAAATATGAAATTAATACCGTTTGTGACCAAAAACATCTGTACTTATTAATCTTAGGTACCTCAATAGATTCCATAAATGTTTTTTTTAACGGCTGATGATACGGTCCATTTCGGAACGTAATGCGTATGAGCTTTAAGGACTGAAATAGCATTCACCTTTATATATAGGAACAAGGTTACCTTCATAATAAGATAACAAACAGTATACGGTTGGAAATTATAAAAGCAATTATAAATGAAGACTTCAATGAAACAGTTTAAGGAATCAGTTCGGTAATATTATTGCGTCATCTTATTTCACGTCTCGTAATCATAACAAATTCAGGGCAATGAAAGTCACAGCGCTGAAACATAACTTTTATTAAAACCAACACCAATTTTAATTTTAATCATGTGTTTGATAGCTTAGGTACTTTGAAAAGTTTCAAAAATAGACGCAATCTGAAATTTCCTTGATGCGAAGTTAAATTCACAGTTTTTTGAAAAGACAAACAGAAAATTTTAGCGTACTTGGAAAATGCTCGCGTAGAATCTACACTGAAAATGTTTAAGTACTAGTTACGAAAGCTTGAAAGTTTTAGCAGCAAATAATGAATCCGCAAATACTTGACTAGCAAATGACTGTGAATAATACCTACGCATTAGAAACCTAACTCAAATACATAATATAACATGAAATGCTGTCTCAACTGCTCTTAGAAAATATAAACATTATGTCGAAACGTCGACATCCTTCGTTAGAATATGAGTAGACTCGTCAAGATTATTTAATATAACATGAGTGGTAATATCTGCATACATATGTACTCTAGAACATCGCAATTTACCGACGACTAGAGGTTTAAAGTGTTTGCATTTATAATTTGCATATTATTACGTGTGACGACGTATTCTATCGAGTAAATAACATCTCTATATGTGTAATTGTATCGTGACATTCAACTGATAAGTTAAAACCCAGTGACGTTATTATGTGACCCGGTTTAGCTCGGTATCCCTTATGTAAGACTGTCCTGTTCTTCGGCGAGTTAAGCCCTAGCGTGCACTTTCGACATCGCTGATAAAGTCACGAACACGATTCTGAATTTAAATTAATTTTAAAACCTCAATGCATGTATTACTGTAATACTTTCTATGCAATTGCAGTATTGCTGCTATAAAATTTCATCGCCAATTTAATAACTGTTTATATACCCCTTTAACTGTGTAGAATCTTATAATTAAACTTCACATTTCACACTTTTCAAAGCTTTTTTAAAATAAGTTCATGTACTTGATTCCTCACACTTGCCGTAACCGGGCGAGTTATCTTTGTTAAGATGCCACCCAATTGAATGAATGGTCAAACAGATCTGTAAAATGGATCGTTATTCACATAATCAAAATAAAATTATTCATGTGCACGTATCTAACACGAAGTCATAAACTCATATCATTAATTTTCCGTGTCATAGATGCTTAATTCAATTTGTTCATGATTACGTAACTTGTAGACAATTCCACGTAAGATCATAGAGATGTTCAATCAAGTGTGTTTAATTGTAATAGTTCGAGTCGTTGGAACCAATGTAGGTAGATAGTCAGCAATTATAGTTCCGATGACGGCGAGGTGCATCGGTCACGCCTGGCCGCGGGTGCGTATGCCTACGTACCTACGACTCGGGCAATGTTTGTGGCTCCCAAAATAAACGTGACCGATGACGATTTCGGGAAAGGCGTCATACCAGCCGATAATGTGAGTGCAGTCCACATAAATAAACAGTAGCCGCATTAATGACGGACATTTTTCACAGTTGAGCTCGATTACTACAGTTCATTAGTTGAATGAATTCAACTAAAGCCGATGCTTGTGCGTAATGCGTGACTCATAATGCAAATTTTTTTGAATGCGTAAATAATATTTTGTTCCTGCTCATCATTCAAGGTTTTGCTAATCATTCAATATTGATGTTTATTATAAATCCAATGCCTCGAGTGTCTTTTAAAAACCATGAACGTTGAGCTTTGGCATCATAAGGCGCAGTATACAAACGAAAACAAATGTACACAGGTAACATTTAACATTATTTGATTAAAGCTCAAAAGAATCTCTTACGTATCATTTTTATTGATGTTGATTCACGACACTTGGAATTCCATATGGAAAATATTTACGTCTAGACGTATAACAGACAAGTCCTCCTGAACGTGTCCGGATGGATGTTGCCTGTTTCTTCAGCGATGCACAATGACGTCATCGCTATTACACGGTGATTGATGATAAAGACAAGAATTTCGATACATTACATTATTTTATGACTCTTGTACACCAAGAGGTATACGATAAATGTAATTGTGAAGGCCAACCGGTCATTAACCATTATTGACATTAACGCTAAGGTACAGTTCTTCGCACTTTGCTGACTGTTATGCTATGTTGACTGTTTTTAGCTACAAGTAGTCATATAATGACGTAAAATATGAATTGTGGTTATTTACTCAGTCACATCACATCACCCACGAGAATATTTATATTTCTTCAATCACTCAGCAACAGTAAAAAAGGTTGTCCGTATTCCATTTGTTTGGCTTCAATCAAATATTATTCAGCACTAAAATAAATTTTAAATAGACAGACTCAATTTAAACCATTACTTTTCTTCTGATTTTGCAATTTTTTAGTGTAAACATCCTGCCAATTACGACTTGTGAATAACAAGATCCAGGTAGTCGGTCAAGGTTAATGTTTTAGTAAGATTGTTTATCTACGTAGCTAGTTAGTAGTTTGTTTTCGCCTAACTCCAACCCAAACTAAGGCATTAATCAGATAAGGGGAGTAAACATCCAGCTCACTCGTATTACATGTTTGGTATGCGAAATTCTTAGGCCATACGCGAACAAAATATTTACTCTACGGCTTCACATACCAGGCGGCACTAAGCAAGCACTTGCGTCGTTGTCTTGTAAAATTTTATAGATGTCGTCATCACATGGTCATTGCTCTAAGTTGAGATTGAATCACAATTGGAATCGTAACGTATTACGAAACATGTTTAGGGAACGTCGGTGATTCGGCAGGAACAGACGCCGGGATTGATGTATGGTTCCGACACGTAGCGCTATTAATCATCCATTAATATAAACCCGTTGGATTACAGCCAGAGGTAGCGCCGCGTCGCTTCACTATCTGACGTTAGGCCGGGAAACAACCGTAAAACTTCTCCGTTCATAAACTAAACATATTCTGCAATTTACGCATACAAAAATGACAGTAACTGAATCTTTTTAAACAACGCGTCATTGCTGAAGTACAACCACTATAACCGCATTATAATAAACGTGAGTGACTCTTCTAGATAGAAATTATGTTCGATCTTTGTCATTATAATAATACTGGGAGTGGTAAAATATACCTAGTTAAGTGTTATCGATGATAATTATTATCAAGCCTTTGAGTGGTTTTCTTGTAACCGCCTATCTTAGAGCCTATTGTTATTCAATGAACTATTATAATTATCTTGATAACTTTGCTATAGACGATAAAACATTAGGTATTCATTATAAATTGTTTTCAGTCACGGCGATGCATTTATGTTAGTAAAGTATAGTAGCCGTAAAGTTACATAAAAATACGTAAGATCTTCACATATATTTTGATAAAGCTGTGAATAAATCAAGCGTTTTTTACCTTTGGCAATATTCACCTGTATGTGTAACCTTGACTTTTAAGGTGAAACAAAAATCCGGGTAGGCACGAAAAGTTGGTACAGAACAGCTGTTGGCATCCAGCCAAAACTTTCTAAAAACGGGTTAGCTGCAATGTTTCAATTAAGAGTATTAAGACCAACTGCCGCGATGAATACTTGCAATAAACGATTTTTAAAAGCTTGTTACTCATGTGTTATCGTAAGCATCATGTTCAATTATCGAGCATTATTTTTAGTATTAAGTTACGTGCGATTTATTTTTGATTCTTTCAATGAAAACAGCAAAGCTTTTTCAAGAATAAACTGCATATTTTGAAAGGGTATATAATTCAATTTATAAATCTTACCAACATAGGTATCTATTTATATACCAGCTACTGTCTAAGAAACGTGGTGAAATATCAACCAGTCATACATCATCAGATTAGTGTCGAACATAAGCTAATATAGCGTGCAACTCTGCGCAATGACTAATTGTTGTGAAAACGTGATGAAATATATTCGCGTAGCTTCGCGTAGCATTTGGTGGCGTAGACTCCTACGAGCACTAGCTACGACGCATATCGTAGCACGCATCCCGGCGAAAACTTTTTGCTAAACGCGTATATTTTTTTGATTCTTACGTGATATTTATGCAAACATTGAGCCAAATATTTTTAAACGCGCATTTCATTTTAATGAACTCTTCATTACTTGCTGGCTCAGCTTGTCAGCGAAAATGTCTGGCCAAAAATGTGAACACATATTTTTCTCCAAAAATAAACTTTTCGCGCGAAATGATGTTGGAATTTGAAACGTTTGTGTTATATGATATTATGTGTTTGACGTCGAATTTGTTACAGATTTGTTTACCTACATTTAGGGGATCTACATAAGTATATCAAATGACAGGATAATGTATTCAAATGTGAATGTACATCACATAAAGAATTTTTATAAAGTATCATCATGACGTTCGAGACATTTTATGCAAATAAGATGATCGTTGGGGTTACTTAGATATAAAATAAATACAAAACATAGTCATGTAGCCTTAATGAGTCTGCCGTAAAGGGCAGCACTAAAAATAACCCTATTATGCGCCGTTCAAATGTGACATGTTCATGAATGGATAATACATTATTATGCGTTGTCAGATATTATTATTTATGAGTGTACAACAGTGTTTCCCACACAATAAATTATTAAATGAGTAATTATTTAATGGGCCTTCATATAAGTAAGTACTTTTTGATATATTAATGTTATGTTCGTGGTGTAAACATTGTGGAGGTACATTTTTCATCGGCATCAGGTAACGCGACAATCTGTATCGCGCTATAATTAGACCGCGACTCAGATAGCTTATGCGCATCGCCGATGCAAATTCTTGGCCCATTTATTCCGACCAATACACGTGGTTATTATGCCCCGTTTGTAGAACAAGTGGAACACTGATCATAATTATTTTATGCACGTCACCAACATACCGAAGGCATTAAACAAAGAACTATTTTTGTTATGTTAATGTTTATTATCCAGACGTACTCTTCTGTTCATAAGCGTCATTATGGTTATTTATATATTTCAGTGTACAGATAATTTAACTAAAATCAAATATTAATAGTAACAACAACATTGATGACGTTGAACGTCGCGTTTATTTACGTATTGATTCTCTGAATTCTAATATCAGTTTGTTTATGTATCCAGTTAACCAACCAAAATTGATGACACCAACCAACATGAACTGGATTGAGGCATTAAGCCATCCTGTCGGAAATATTATCTGTAGAACCTACCATATAGTATTTGATCGATAAACCTTGTACGATACAAATAAGAATGGTGGTGTTATCCAATACAAGATATATTTATGGCATTTTAAACCACCTACATGAATGATATTCCTAGGTGGGTACGGAGATAAAGAACACGTTGCAAGCCGTCGATCCCACCCAGGCGCTGACACAAAACGATTGAAAATGTACATTTGACGGCAGAGTTTTATGACTTATTCAATTGTTAGTTCCAAGTAAGAAGTGAGAGAGTATGCAATATTTTTTAGAAAATGCAGCGAACAATCGCTATACGCAATATAAGTAAACAAACTGACTGTTTTTGCATCAGCATAGACATATTCAGTTTACATAATGGCCGCCACTTTCAGTACATTGCAAAATATTTTTGGAGCTTTAGACGATAATTTCACGTTCTTTGTAAAGCAGAGCCGAAACGATAACGTAATCGTGCAAGCCTGCGGGCCCGGTTTCGAGGCATATTAGAATTTTTAACCAACGTAATCGATTGAACAAAAACGCAATAAAGGGAACTTGCCAAGCAATAACGTATCCTAAAGTTGGGCGGGTTCTGGTTCAAACTGAAAGGTGGTGTTCCGCGCAAATCACCGTGATTATAATGTGGGCCACCGACGGCGATACCATACAGCCGCTAGCCCGCCAGCCGACTGTAATTGCTCTCTCCTTCTAACTTACAATTAAAAACCCCATTCAACATTTTAACAGGAAAAAGTTTCAAGAATTCAATATAACAATGCGTATAGAAACATACTTGTGAAAAGGATAGCCATATTTCTCTATCATTCGTAAATTCTTGATATGCTGGCAGTGTATCATGAAGTCACTATGTAAACATTACTGGGATTTACCTAGGCAAAGGTAACACTATGTAGATACGGGAATTACGTTTGACGACTAGTTTAATTTTATATTTATGGTTAACTAGCATAAGTTACAACGTTTTGTTCTCAGAGAGTCGACCTTGAGCAGACACTTGCGGCTGCGATAAGAGAGGCATGCAGTCTATGATTGTGTCACCGAGTCACCGGTGCATAAGATTAACATGATAACGAGCCGACATGACACGCTAATCAGTGTTAACATATTCATAATGACATCGTGATGCTATCGCTTGTTAATCTCGACTTGTAAATACCTAACGATAAAGTGGAGATCTTAATTAATCACAAACGCAACTCCAGTATTTGAGTAACCCTTCCTTGACTTTTAATGATACCAATATCAACAACTTACAAATTATTACGCTTAATAAATAATTAAAGGCATGAACGATATCTCTGTTTTATTGGCAAGTGCACATTTATCGATATCGCCCAGTGCTAAAGTGGTTGTATTGAAAAATAAACCACATTTATAATATATGGGATACTGACTTGATATCGGCGTAGTTTCCATTAAGTCTACGAAACGATACTATATAAGGATCAACAGAAACTGGGGTAATTGGCCAGCGTTCGAGGACGCTGGACTCAATGATGCTATAAATTGAAATGCTTTATCAAATCGCTAATCGACAAATAACAAACGGCTTTATTGTGTTCGGTAATCATGCACACGATGCCTATGAGGTCTATTGCAGCGCGCGCGCCGGTCAGCCGGTCAATCGACTCATTGCCAGAACTATTTATGAGATAAATGAACCTTTTGTCAATGAAGGATATTTCATCATTTTGCCAATCAGCATTTAACGCTTGATAAGTTAACCTACACACATAACTATTGATCACATATAAAATTCTAGAAATTTGTGCAAATATTATACAACAAAGTTATTTTCAGATGTGTTGGCACAATTCCTCACAGACATGACATGGTATCTGATATGACCAGTCAAAGAGCTGTCACAATAATGTTTCTTGCGTCTCTCATCTCGCTTGGATGTCCATACATACATAGCAAATACAATGCGAGATGCGAAGACGTTGTCCTTCGATGTACTACTTTTAAAGGCAACACCAATTATTCACAAAAACTGAAGATTAATAAAACAAAAATTGGAACAGACAGGCGACGTTTGTTTGCTTTTTTGTTTAAAACAGGATAATGGACCGTGGAATAAATTGAACAGGAATTTATACGGCAGGTGAATGAAAATAGTCATCACTCAACACGAAAGATAATTTTAATTAGTTACAAGATATACTTTTTTAGGATTATGTACCAATTAGGTATATCGAGTTTTCGTTTATGTGTTGGTTGCTCTTGTTGACATTTACCTTATTGCTCGTATGTAGGCGTGTAGGTAATTATATTTATTTAGCATGAAACGACTGTACTCTATCCACTTGTTAGAATTTTGTGTGATTCACGTTGCAATCAGTTACTTTAGTTTTCTAGGAACTGTAAATATCGTAGGCATGTACGAAACTTGTCCCGTTGATTTAATAGGTAGATGCCAAAGAATTGAAGTTGGTTACGTAGTGGTATTATGAATCACATGGCGAATAAATTGTTATTATTCTGAGAAGAAGCGATAAAATGCTTAAAGTTACCTACAAATAAGAGAGGAAAAAAGATTCACCAAATCAAGATTTAATTTCCCCGTTTATTCTGAAACTGTTCAAGAAAATTCATTTAGCAATTAATTAAGGCTGTTAAGGGCAGTCCATCAAAATTAATGTCTGGAATTTTATTACGTTTAAAATTCGTGAATATAAGAATCCCCTCAAGATATTGTTCGCAAGCGTCAACGAGATAAATCTTATTAGTAACCGACTCTTGAGACGTGCTCGTCTGTCAACGAGTCTTCAGCTTTCAAAACTTTGTTACTTATTTTCACGTCGTCGAGTTTTAATGACGTGTCTAGTATGGCTAGTATAGAGTGCTCAATTTGAAGACATCCTCTAAAATAAGGTTTACACTATAAATTGGAAATTATTTTCACCTTTTCAATTTGATTGTTTTAAATTCAGCTCGGCGCTAAGATTGCTTTTGGCACATTATAAAAAGTTGCTCAATGTTATTATGATATCAAAACAACGCAGCCTTTTATTTAAAAACAACGCCTAATCTGTAGTTCATATCAAGGCTTCCCATGATAATTGAATTATATTAGGTACCTATGTACATATTTTTAATACAATTTAGATAGTCCTAATATGATTTATGTTTCAATCCTGGTTTCATCAGTGATTGTTCGAACTGTTGTTCCCAATAACTAAATTAGGTGTCATGCGAGTGCAAATAGGTCGAGGCCGTCTCTATTGAGTGACCTAGACGGACCACAGTCTATGCAAATTACACCACTCGATTTAGAATCGCATATTGTTGAATGTTAGGAGTGGAGTTATTCTTGGGATATAATTACGAGAACCGTTCGAACTAGTATTGGAAGAGTCTGGAAATCGACATATGACACGGATATTACGAACTGTTGTATTTTATAGTGAATTTCAATACACTGAATATAATAAGACAAAGGAAAAAGGAAAATGAATGAAATCTGTTAATGCATTCTGTAAACAAACAATCAACTTTCCTCTTCCTTATAACGTATGTTATGAGCGTGTCAACAAACTAAAGTTTCCAGTCGATCACATTAGCAATTAGTATTACATTACACACGTTCCATAACAGGCTGGTCTGACATTCTCTGTCCATACCATACCCTGTTATAGTCAAGGAGAAAGTTCGGAATCGATTTTACTAGTGATACCGTTAGTCTAGACTAGACTGACTCATTGTTTACGTCTTACGCTTTATTTATAGTTCTGGTAATTGTAAGCAATTTTACGATCCATGTTATCTGTTTTTAGATTTTACCACAAAGCCTTAAAGCATGTGATTTACCGCCAGCGCTTAAGGTTCCTGCGGTAAACACACGGGTAATAGGTTTACATTCGGAATGTTTCGCGTACGTAGTTTCGATGATTCCGTACTTGTGGAGAGTGTTGCCATGTTGTTCAGTTGAGAATGTCGTGGAAATCGTGCGAAGTATGTCGTTAGTGTTAGGCGGCGGCGGTGGCACGGGCGCCTGACATCTCCATATGAAGGGCCGCTAACTGCACCCGTGTCGAAAGTCGCGCTTCGTTTGTTTAGCACGCAGCTAAACGAACCGCGTGTTGTAACATTCCAATGTGTACCTAAACCGTCGCAAATTGGTGAAACTGTGTTGAGTACTTCACAACTACAAAGAAAATGCAGAAGGGAAACTTCACCATTCTTGGCCTACCTACTGTTGCTTCTAGACTCATTCGTAGTGTTCACTGACGTTCAACTAACTTTAAACAACGACTGAGTTATATTTTATCTGTTGGTAAGAATGGAAAATACTAAAAAAATAACGAACTGAAATTGCCACTGGGTTTGCAGTCATCACATTAAAGCAGAATAGCAATAAAAGGCAAAGTAAGCACCTCCCAGGCGGGTCTCGGGAACAAAGGGTAATAAGTCTTGAAATTGACTTTTGAGAACAGGTGAGGTCGCGTCAATCCCAGCCTGAAAGCATTCACTTTCCTTCGCAACAGCCACAAGCAAAAATAAATGATGAAGGCCGAACAATGTTTTTATATCCAAAGCCCACCTGGTTTATGTGAATGTATTTTTTCCGATTGTTTTTGAGCATTCTTTCATAACCTAAACTTCAGTTTAAGACGTGAGCGATCGTAAATCCCAGTTTATGTCAGCACATTTGGAAACTGTTCGATTCTAATTTTAGAAATTATGCAACCAATTCCTAAAACTAAAATCAATATAAAATCTATTCATACAAACTAAATGGGAGCGCGGTAATATGCTATTTGGGTGAGGTAGACGGTGTTTACTTTCAGAAATATATTTTATAAATAATACAATTCTTTTATTTGTGAATGAGTAGGTGCACTTACATTGTATTTAATGTGCAAGCGCACTTTAAATACAAATTGCATTAAGTTTAATGCGATACGGATAAGCGTAATGCTCACTGGGGTCCATTATGACAAGGAATAAACAAAACAAAACAGTGGCTAATGACATGTCTGACATTTACGAGGATTCACGATTTATAAAGTGTCACGATAATTATCGTAGATGATCGTAAAATTTTATCATTCTGTCACAAGTACGGCAAAAGTATCAATATCCATTATATTCCAAAGATCCAAATGAATGTCAACTGCTCATGTTTTGGATTATAAATCGTTATATTTTTATTCTTGGTGATACGGCAAATGACAATAAAAATATATGTCGCTATATAAAGCTTGCTTGGCAAATAATTTGTAGGTACCTACGTAGAGTATAAAGTGCAATTACTATAGTATTACGAAAGTCAGCATCAGAATGTGTCGACGATGCAGCGGCACACTTCGTCACCTCTAACTCAATTTGTCGCCCCGTGATAATTTGTCGATGTCTCTCGTTCGACAACAGCTTTTTCAACCGACGCTCGTTAACGATCCACGCTGTGTCAATCACAGCACGCCTTTCTCATTTTGATCAATAAATTGAATACTCATATAACCTACCTACCTGTTGGTGTGCCTTAATGATACCTACCTTTATCGTGTACTGTATGAAAATACTGTCACTCAAAATACATCAGCCATTGTTGTAGCATCAATTACTTTTAAGGATACAATTCACGGTCGTTTCAGTTACAATGAGACATAGCAACATCTTTAGGTAACTAATACGTGATATTGCATCTTATTTTGTCTGTATCAATATTTTGGGATTGATAAGTATATTTCCGTGAAAATTTTGTAACTAGGAATGTAATTTATTAGTTAAATAAAGCTCTGGTTGGCACAAACTACAGACGCATGCTTCCCGGGTAACCTACAAAAGCGTAATAATTTGTAACACTTGTCCCCACACCACTGAGCTTAACATGTTATTGGTTTGACAGCCACTGGTGGGTTAAATGTTTGATTTACGGCCGAAGACAAATGACACAAGACTTGTATGTTTGGTATCTTTACGACTGTTTCAGTAATACTCGCGTATGTATCTCCTACTGACCTAACCTTTTTCTTTAGCAAAGTCACGTATATTTACTTAAATAGAAAATACAACGTTCCTCAAACAAAAACATGGCACGTTAAAACTTGAGAATAATATAAAATGGGAATTGAAATTACTATCGTTTGAAAACTGTTGAGACTTTTCAAAGCTTGATTAAATCTTAAAAGAAAAAGTTATCCTCGGCACGATAAATCTACTACTTAACACTTTTAAATGTGAAATAGAATTAATTAATTCAAATCTGATAAAGGAATGAAAGAATTTCGCGAAAGAAAATTCAAAGTCATGCGAGATTAACGTTTGATTAAACTTGGCCCTTGTTTAAGGGTGGTATATCGTTAACTTCATAACTATAATAATATGTTATTACACGATAAATCTAACATTTAGATTGCTATTACTGTTTTTTCATTGAATTATAAACCTTCCTTCGGGGAAAGATAAACATCAACAATATAGCAACCTACCGCAAAAATTGGTAACTGTTAAATAGTGATCGCGAATGGCAATGTCAAAGTAGGCATCATAATTGAGCCACTGATCGATATTCAACATTCCTTATCCTTGCAACACATTATTGATGACACTTCACGTACATAATTAACGTTATTTAATTATGTTCATCTGAAGATTTTAATCAAATGTAAATGATTCATAACTTCATTGTACTGTTATTAACAATATGACGGAGTAATTAATTTAAATCAATGCTGGTGATAAAATCAAAGTGAGCGATTGTGTTATAATTACAGTAAGCTATAACTGACGTAATAATAACATAGGAATATGATAGAATACATAATTATATGGGTATTATAAAGATAAATAAATAATTATTTAGCATCAAGAAATAATCTTTTTCAATCGATTTAAAAATACGTACAAATTCATGATATAAAATGGTTAAAATATAACCAGAAATATAATAGTCGTTTTATTTGGGTACTATTGATTAAATGTGTTCCATGAATTTGAAAACGAAGAAAAAGCTTGCAAAGTATAACTTACCTAAACTTATTTTAAATGATAATAAGTTTAAGCTAATTGAATCACGTCAGGTAAAAATCATCAATCTGAAAAGAACAAAAATATCGTTATCGCGTAAACAGAAACTCATCCTACAGATTAGAGGACCCATCACCCACATCACAGTCTTATTTAACACAGTAGTTTCGGTAGAGTATAATTACATGCGAGCTGTTAAATAACTCCATGATCAACGTTTTTTTGCGATAAAAAATCATGTTATTTCTGAATCGTATCTAAGTGCTGCTGAAAGGAACTTATGACGTCATCCACCCCGTGCTTTACGCCTGAGGTCGGGTAGGTGAGATCAAAGTTTGTGCTTATACAAATAAATGAACACAATAAATTCTAAGTTCGGAACACTATAAACAAAGCCCATTGTTTGCTTATGTAGAACTATAATTGGAATTAATTCTCAAAACTCAGTTATCTGTTCTTACCGAAATAAACAATTTACTGCGAAGGTGCGCTCGCCATTTGAAGTTCCCACTAAATCATTTTAAAGCTTAGTCAAATGCAATGATTCCGAAAACCAAACAACAACTAAATAAAGTATAGGTAGGTACTTAAAAACCCAGAAGAAAGAAAATAAAAATATTGAACTCTTCGTCTTTTTTTCCAGAGTGGGACAATTTACGGGTGTAAGCGAAAAACTTTTGGGTCTTGTGAAATTTCATTACCTGCGTCTCCTATGTGAAGGATCCTCGTATTCATTGTTTAGGGACCTTCCTACAATTTTCTTTTAGCAAATTCGTATTCAGTTTGACTTGGATACGTCGTCAGCTTTGAAATTGGGTCTAGAAGCGGCGTAATGTTGAACATAAATTTGCATAATATTCCAATTCAGAATTAAGGAGAGATTCTGCATGCTGAAATGCTGTCAAATCAAAGCCTAACGACATTCAGTGCGGCTTGATGGCAACTCGTTTTAATTACCTATTCAGCACAGGGAAAATACAATTTGCAAATATGCAAGACTTATTAGAATGTACCTAAACTAAATTATATTCACATTTTAATTTTGTGTACATATATTTTCCCTTAATAATTTTTTTTTTTTTTTATTTATTTAAGATATATTTCAAAAATTATAAATATATATACAACATACAACTAACTTATGACCTGTGTCGATACTCTTGCACCATCTCACCTTCCTAGCTCGGCGCGATGTGCTGGTTCCGCTGCTGCGGCTGCAGAGGACCTCAAACGGCGCAAATATAGTGCCCTGGTGGGTAACTATACCTTTGAGCCGTTTGGGGTTGAAACCCTCGGGCCGTGGGGTCCAAGTGCTCATCTCCTATATAAGGATATCGCTAAGCGACTTGCTGACACTTCAGGTGACCCAAGGGCTGGTTTTTATTTTGGCCAAAAAGTAAGCATTGCCATCCAACGTGGCAATGCTGCCAGCCTCTTGGGTACACTCCCGGTGGGCAGCGATGAGGAGTTTTTTGATGCAATTTTTTAAATATTTTTATTTATAGTAAGTGTATATATTAGGTAATAAGTTAGTTGTATGTTGTATATATATTTATAACATTTTAATTAAAATTGCGTACATTTCTGCCATCTTTAAAAGGACACCGATCACAATAAATAATTCATAATGGGGTTTTTTCGTTACATGGGAATTTTGCGAATCATAATAATTCATTGAGCCAGAGAAGTCTGCATAAATAGATAACATTAACATAAACAGGTGACTGCGAACAAAGAAAATATATTTTTACTTATTTCATATCGTCTGGGAACCGAAGCTCACCCTGAAATGCTTCGATTAAATAAAAATAAAATGGTGGCGTATCGCCTGTATCCCCTCGTCCGCTAGCAGTATGGCCCGTTTCTTGTGCCAGCACCATGTATTATTCATGGGGTCCTGCCTCACTTGTTCCTGCATTGTCTACGCGTCTGCAATTACGAAATTTATGCGTAAAGCCTTTAGGCAGATCACTGTATTAATGTATTGCGTGAGTCACCGGTGAAGTGGAATTAACCGAGGTTGTCCACTTGTTGAGCTGACTGATGCTGATTTATCGGTCTCACATCGATATTGATCGATGTGTCTGCGAGTATGATTGTAGAGCTAGCAAAAAATATGAGCGAAATCTTGCATTAAATTACGGTTTTCATGTTCAATATAATTATACTGGGCAACCTCGTAAAACCAGTGAGAAGCTTTTTCTGTTAATTTATCATCTTTTTATAGCCCATCATTAAAATCCAGTCTCTAATTAAACGTGCTTAATTATTTCATGAACTACGCAAAAATAATAGTTAAACATTTTCCCCAAAGCTCTATGAAGTGGTCATCAATGAAGTTGTCAGAGTTTAACCAATTAAAAACATCAGTGGGCGTGAGAATCATCGTAGTTCGTAGTAAATAACACGAATACAGGCATGAGCTAAAAATATTTTTGCGTGAATCATGGTCCATTCCATTCAGTAGTTATGTGGAATGACGCAGCGTTATAACTCTTATCGTTGCGATAAAGGCAATTTCTACGAAATAATTATAATTGATGCACGAAATGTTATTAAACATACAGTTTAATTCCGGCAATATTCTGAGATCTATTGTGACAGAGACAGCTGTGTTTATGTTTACATCGTTGCTACAATGTCGATGACTTTAAATTGACTTTAACAATTTGCTGCTTTGGAAATACCGATGTACCAAAACATAACAAAGTATGGTCAGTACTAAAACATCACATCGTTTGATTATAGTTTAGCAGCGTTACGTAAGCTCACTAATGCATTTTCTCACAGTCAATTAATCATAATTGGTCATGTAGGTATAATAGGTGGCAGTTTAATATTCGGTGAATTCTCGTATAACCAAATTAGCATGACGGCATCGATATGCAGCCTCAGGGCGACATACATATAATGTTGCCGAGGACATATACTTTCTGCGTGACAGTGAGGAATTACAATTTATTATATTCGTAAGAAACCAACTATCCGGCCAACTAGGCGCCAGTAAATTGCATACTTTCTATGACGTAGGTTGAATTGAAACCTACCTATAGGAAATCTCATCATAGTAGATAGTCGGAGGATTGTCTTCGGCGACAGTGTAAGGGCTTATGATAGGTGCAGCTGATGAGTCACCCTGACATTCAGATACAATACATAGCTATACTTCACAACTGTATGTATCGTAGGTTCTTGTTGTGTCTTTTGTTTAGCCTGTGCACCTTTTACAATAGCTTGTTATATTGTTCCTTGTATAATTCAGTTGCTGCTATAAAACTGCTATTGCCGTTTAATTAGTCGCTTTATTTATCAACGTAGGTACGTAATTGTTACTATTAACTATATTCTATTGTCCCCACTGTACCTAGGTACTTTATTATTTATTGATTAAGAAGTGCTTAACTAAGAATTGTTATCTCCAGATCCCTGTACAGATTGAAATTATGATTCACTAAC
This sequence comes from Helicoverpa zea x Helicoverpa armigera, assembly GCA_033682625.1. Classification (NCBI taxonomy): domain Eukaryota; kingdom Metazoa; phylum Arthropoda; class Insecta; order Lepidoptera; family Noctuidae; genus Helicoverpa; species Helicoverpa zea x Helicoverpa armigera. Next base: position 7,109,258 of record JAWIIS010000032.1, read on the forward strand.
GCCGTGATATTGTAAAGTAAACATTATTTTCAAATAAATCGATTTTATTATCGATTTTATTATGCAAATAAATCGAGTTTTCCCGGATAGGTGTTTAATGCACGTGTTGCATCGATTCCGCGGTAATGTGGTTGAACGGGGGCTGGCCGCGAAAGTTAACCTTGAAGCTTTAGTGCAGCATGAGATTAACGGTGCGCCCGCGCGGCTTTCGCCGGCAAATAGCGTTTATTATGAGTGTACATGCTCATAGCGCGAGTCGCGGTGCCGCCCGACCCACCTCCAACATAATGCAAATGTGAACATCACATTATTATAATGACTCATTATATTGTCATAAATATTTTTAGAATGTTGTAAGTTCTTTGCTATGTAGGTACCCATTTTCCAATTAGTTATTAACTATTTTTGTTTATATTCCCTTTATTCATGCTAACCACCTTAACCTACAAACGTAACCGCAAACAAGTTCTTGTGAAATCCAATTAAAATAAAATAAAATTGAATAGGTACGCCCCTAAACATCACTGTGGCCAGATTGATAGATTGCGATCAGAGCAGAATAGTTATCCGATACAGCCTACCCATATCGATTACGAGATAACAGTATCGGAACAAAAAATATATTCACACCGTTTTAACGTGGCGGTATTGTGATCCGAGAAAATTGGCGAAAAGATTTATTACGTGTCGCCAACTCGAGATCTCGTCTCATAAATCGATATAATGGTTTGATCATAGAACCGATAGGGTGTTATCGAGAACCGCTATCGATGTACTTTGTCGGATAATGGTTGTGAAAGCTCGGAAGGTGCGTCGCCGGGCAAAGAGGAGCTCCAAATCAACTGCGGTGAAAAGAGTGACAATGATTGATACTATGCCGATAGATGCGTTAAACACACATGTGGTGCCGTAGATTGCATTACTAGGCAGAAGCGAGTGAGTTGTGGATGTGCTCTGCATGTAGGGCCGAGTGTTGTTGTATGATGTTTATGCACGTGGGCGGTCAAGTTCGCTTGTTCTGTTGTAATATGTTAGATCGTCGCGGGGTCAGCGATTCACCGCCTCGTAGAGAATAGACGAGCCGCCCGAACTGACTCACGCGGAAACTAATTTTGTTATTATAACAACAGGTTGTTTGCTCACATTTCGCAGTAATTGGCCGTATTGGTTAGTGTATGCGGTTTGAGTGGCGATACACAAATAGTGAATGTTGTATAAATTATGTGGTTCAATGAATCGTCTTCAAATAAAAGCAAACTGTAACAGAGTTAGGACGGGTCGTACAAATTACAAGCGTAGTAAAATCAAGCAAGTAGGTGAAGTGACGTAATAGTGAACATCAATAGAACATTAATCGTAGTGATAAATATAAAATCTTATATTTGTAACTCATCAAAGGATTGCCGTCATAGTCTGATTAACGTGCAGATTATGCGAATAAGCGTATTTCCGGCAAATAGCAGTTGTAATGTGTGAATTGGGTGCATGCGTGTGCGCAGCCGGCGCCGGCTACATCGACGGCCGCAGAAAGTCCACATCACCGCTATACGTGAGTTGGCCACACACCAAAAACACTCATATCCCTTATACGTGACATTGCTTCACTGTGAAACTTTGTAAAGTTGCAATGTTTTAACATGCAAAACTTATTTAAAATTCTTGCTACATAGATACTGTTTACGTTGATAACATCCATAAAATATATAAAATACATTATTAGTGTTTGTTTACAGGTGTGATTTAAATAAATCACTAATCTGTTGTACAGAAAATTTCAATTAAAACAAACACGATACGCCACCAAGCATTCGTGCATCATGCATCGTGTTAATATAAAATTGGGTCAGAAACTACCGAGCCAATTGCACTTTATTGCCAATGTACTAAACCCATATAACCCAATAACTATTATTACACGTCTGTAAAAAGCTGTCGTGTTCTTTAATAAAATAATAAATTAAAGCTCTGTTTCGCCAACGTTACGACTTCGGTCCAAAATGTAGCAATAAAATTTTTCGTTCCGAATTAAGCTCGTTCTTTCGTACAAAATAAAGTTATTATTCCAGCTGCAGTGCTGATTAAAAGCAAGTGTTTGTTATGTAAACTGTCACGAGCGGCGCCGCGGTATGCAGCTTTCTTCGCTAACTTGATCCGCACTTTACGCTTTTACTGACCCCTAAAAGGCATACCAACGTTTAAAATAGCCGCAATTCTGGATTTTATATTGAACTGAAATTAACAGTGCATATAATTAGCCGATTTCTTTTATTAGATCGTTGGAGTGTTGCGTCTGAATGTTATTTAAACAAACAGCTCCTAGCGCAGCGCTTATAACGCATTTTTTATTATTCCAATTGTTGACATGCAAGAGCTCTATAATGCGCAAAATTCCAGCTCGTTTAGAATCAATACCAACGTTAATAAAAATAATAAAGGTAACAATTCGGCATACAAACACACCCACACGCCAGTTATTACGGGCCACGTACGGACATATAAACTGTTAATTTCTAAGAGAATGAGCTTCAGGCCATGTTAGCGGTACCGTCTAGAAGCAAATGAGTTTACCTTCCAACGTCACATTAAAGAATTGGCGGTAAAAGCCATCAACGTGATTACGTCCACCCTTATGTAGTTAGAATGCTCTTTTAACAAGCTGCGGCTTTCTAAATGAAAACACATTTCAAGTTTTATCGTAGGGGAGAGTGGGGGAATTACGGACGCGGGGTAAATACGGACTAGCAAGTATCTACTCATTCAATTCCCCCCGCGGCAGCCTGGTGCTCTCATCTGTTTCTTTCCACCATTTTAGTGCCACGCAAAAACTTACGACAGGCGGCTGCGCACTGTTTCAAAGGTAGATAAAATTTAAAAAAAAAGTGTATATTGATCTAATTTTTAGTGTTTTACAATTCGAGGGACAGGTCTGTATATGAAGTGATGGTAAAAAGTGATATTTTCTATGGATAGCTTTGTCAATGGAGTTTGGATCGCCAATGTTGTTTTTTATGAAATGTTTTCATAACTTACAAATTTATCTCTTTGATTTAGAAATACCCAGTTGGGTTAATTGCGGACAAGCCTCGCGGGGTAAATACGTACGTCCGCAATTACCCCTAATTCGAAAACTATTATGAAATTAATCAATAAGTACTCAATACTCATTTTTAAGATGCCTCGGAAATATATAAGAAAAAAATCTAATCATTACAAAAAGCTGTGCAAGAAATAAAAGACCAGTAGATAGGAGTAGGTAGTAGTAGACCAAAGAACCAACCTTTCGAGTATGAGGGCACGGGTTCGATCCCAGGTCAGGCAAGTACCAATGCAACTTTTCTAAGTTTGTATGTACTTTCTAAGTATATCTTAGACACCAATTACTGTGTTTCGGATGGCACGTTAAACTGTAGGTCCCGGCTGTGATTGAACATCCTTGGCAGTCGTTACGGGTAGTCAGAAGCCAGTAAGTCTGACACCAGTCTAACCAAGGGGTATCGGGTTGCCCGGGTAACTGGGTTGAGGAGGTCAGATAGGCAGTCGCTTCTTGTAAAGCACTGGTACTCAGCTGAATCCGGTTAGACTGGAAGCTGACCCCAACATAGTTTGGGAAAAGGCTCGGAGGATGAGATAACTTTGCGTCAGGCGGAAGAAAAATATGGTATTCCCAGAGCTACTTTGTTTGACATGTTGATTACTTTTACATGTATTGTCAGGAAAAGCAGTGATCCACCCGCCAAAGACTGGCTTATGTGTTCAAAGTGTAGGTAACAAGTGGGCTCATGAGAACTGCACTGCAGGAAGTTCTTCTAAAGGCTTTACTTGTGATTTCCGTCAGTGATGTGGACCTAGTCCGTAAATACCCCATGCTGTCCGTAATTAACCCAGGGTCAGTCCGAATTTACCCCGAGCGCTACGGGTAAATACGGACTGACAAGGTTTTGTTTTTGCTAAAAATATTATACTTATTGATTGATCTCGTATAAAAAGTATAATTGTGTTGGTAGACAAATAACTAAAGATTGATAATTAATAAAGACAGACTGATAATTACTAATAGTACGAATGTTGTGCATTATTTCCCTTCAGCGTCCGCAATTCCCCCACTCTCCCCTACCTACCTATATCCCCAATATGCGTAGTAGGTAATTTAACGTGGGCCTTATTACACGCGTAATTGTTAAGAATTGTAGGGCAGCAGTAGTAAATCTGGCAAGTTCCTGCTGCTGGCATTGTGACTCATTGTAAGGGAAAGAAGTTAATCACAAAGTATAAATGGATTTAACCTATATTTATAATTAAAACTATATATCCCGTCAGTATACGTAGGATAGTTCAAAGTGTCGCTGACACTTGGTAAACTGCCCAGTCCACAATAGAAATGGCCGTGAAAATAAGACCAGTGCAGAAATGTACGGATGAGATTTCTGCTGAGTAGGTATTATGCACAATTTATCCTTCATAGATTGCATTTAAGACTTTTAGAGCAGATCCATAACCGAAAACAGTAACAACTGAATACCTCACACAGATCATCTCATACTTTCATTTGTTTAAGAATAAATAAGGGAAGTTGTACGTCAAGTAATTCCAGTTTATGTGGGCTCGTGTGGGACGACACAGGATCGCTTTCAACATTTTGATGAGAATACGTCTTTTATGACGCAAAGTAAAACTGTTTTCACATTTGAGGCAGGGTCCAGCACAGCATATAAAATTGAGTTAAGGAATTCCAAGTTGTATCAAAGGACGCGTACATGTGATCATTCACATTTTCCTTTATGAGATGCCCTTTTGAAAGGCGGCGCCGTCAAAAGGCCAACAAATAAAAACACAAAAGTGCAGCGCGCAACGCGGTCATGGTGATTTGTGTCAAACGATGTCAAACATGTTTGTGTGGATGTGTCCTGACATGACCAAGTCGCACATAATGCACTCACTTGCCGCGTGCATATTTAGCCTAGATAACATGCCTGTAAAATCATAATGTATTTCTTCGAATAAGAGGCGACGCGACGTGCACATTTCAAGCGCAAGTTTTATAATTAAGTCTGTTCGGAGTAAATGTGAAAGCTTTGAATTTCGCATAAAATGTACGAATTGAGCGTCTCATGACTTTATTATCTCCTTTCCTGTCGGTCGTCCGGTTTTATAGCCTATATGTTACCGCACGTTTTCGGCTCCCTTAAACTGCTCGAATGTCTTATTCTTACATTTTATTCTCTGGTGTTAAATCGAGTGGAATGTCTGCTTCACACAGTTACACTTTAGTTGAAGAATTAAATGCAATTCCTTATCAAGAATTCAAGAGTATTTTATCAATTTCCCCACTTACAAATGAGTAGCGTCTGATTTTAATTCCAAGAGATAGTGTTGAAGTACCAACATAATAGATAAGACAATCACAATTGTTCTTGAGACGATTACTAACTGTAACCGTAAAACAAATGGACACTTGCAATTAATTGCGCTTTCCTCGAATGCATTATTTATAGCGATTCAAACAAACACCTGGACACCTGGGGTCGCCGCTAATTAGTGTTTCTGTTGTTCCTTTACTCATAGTTAATAGTGAATTTCATTTCAAATTGAAATTTCATACTTTTCAAATGGTTGTTAATCATAAAAATAAAACAAATTCAAACGACAAAAAAAACTTTGATTCGGTTTAAAATAAACTGGAGTGTGAAGTTTATTGCGATTATGTAAAAAAGGGAAACTTTTCGATGAACACTCAACAAATACTCGCTTTACGATTTTTCACAACAAATTATGCAAATGTTTCCCTACACAATATATGCATATCTTTCTTTCAACGCGACGAGAGGCGTGTTAACGTCAAACGAGTAAAAAGATATTCAGTACTTAACACTTCATATTATTAACTTTTGAATATAATCTTTTATCGCGGATCATTTGTGGAAATGAATATGCATATTGTGCGCACACTCAATGTCAACACAGTCGACGTAAAAATTGCGCTTAAATTACAGTGAAATATGATCTACTGTCAAGGTTTTCAACATAAAATTAGCTTTTCTTTCAAAATTGTTAACAAAATGTCACATAAAATGTTTTTCAGTAATGTTGGTAAATAAGCTCCTTTCGATCATTGAATGTTTCTTGTTTATAATTTGCCACAAAACTGTAGGTACCTAAGTCTGATATTATCACCAGCGATATAAAGATATTTATTTACATGTAGAGATGTATGATTTGCTAATGTGGTGTTAAGTATGACTCACGTACTTATTCTTGTAACTTATCATCATCAGTAATGGCGCTCTGGGCGGTTTATTTTGAAAATAAAATAAAAAATAAAGCACATCTCGATTACAGCCTAACCTTTGATACAGCGCATTCCTAGCGATCTTTCGACCCTTTGTACTGTGACGATAAACTTTATGCATATCCTAGACGAAAACCATAGCGATCTTATCAAAAGCAAATCTATTCGAACAGTCCCTTAATCTTTGCTTCTCGTTAACCTTTAAATATATCACGGACACGATCTTCCCATTCGTTCTATCTATTTTATAACAATAAGAATCACGTTTCTCATCCGTGATTTATCACTAATCTGTTATAACGAGTATATATGAATTGTATTTTACATTTTATCGTAATCTGGCAGCATATAAGTAATAGCGTGGATTGCTTGGAGAAATTACTTCATGATGACATCTAAATAGAAAACTATAATGACGATCGTAAAGTCGCACCAATAGTTTAGTAGACTAACGGTCCGTATTTACTGAAATATGCAGGTAGACGCATAAATGCCGAGATCTTTTTGTGCCATGAAGAAAACTCATGAAGTTGTCGATAGAATCGTTGACACTGACATACAGGTTGTAGAGAAAAAGCCTAACATTCCACCAGTGTAACTAATGGGCGGACATAGAAACGTCCAACGAGCTTTTTCCATCAATTTAGCTGTCAAGTGCGCCGACTGTATAAAATATGTATGTTTAGACTAATTATTATTTATGTTGAGATTTCTTATCCTAAGCAAATTCATCCGATAAACCTACTTAGTATAAGCATTGAACTTGATGCAGATTAGCCATGCCCAAGCATATTTAAATTAATATAATTTACTTATCTTTATCTCTTATGTATACCATATATGGGAAAATAAATGGTGCAAAATATCATTACATTACAATACTATTTGAATGGATGACGAATGTATGTAAATAGATTTAAGGACATAAAAACCCCATCGTTATTGTGGTAAGTTTTCCTTGAAAACAAGTAAAGAATTTCTTATCAATTAGGCATTAGTGTATATTGATAAATCTGCTGACTCTTACTTACTGGAATATTTGACGAAGTGTTTCCTCCTGAACACAATACATAGGTATGCCTAAATATAACTAAAACTACAAATATGATAATAAGGAAAGTGACCCGATATTATTATGTATGAAAAAAAATACCCAATCTTAATGTGGGGTTTTTTATTTTTTTGATAAGAGGTATCAAAAACATAGTAATCCCCACATTACGATTAACCTCAGGAAAAAGGAAACTTAAAGAATAGTTCTGGTAATGTCTGTATAATCCTAGTTGTAAAAGCTGATCTTATTACTTCTAGAAACTTATAAATCTTATAAATATGTAATTCAAAAGAACTAAGTCAGACATCAAGAAACCGCGGAGACGAATAGATCACACAGTGAAGATTGATTGACATGTTTACTAGTATAATTGAAGTGTCACGAGTCAGGCTAAGGATTGGCCGATAGATTTATGTAGTTTGTGGGTTTTTCTGACATCCCGACGACGTCAACCATGGTCGTTATTCGTACATCTTGATAATGAAGCAATGCGCGACTGAACAACTGGCGCCGTCTTGCGTAACCTACCTCTTGAAAAACTGTTCGCGTATTATTTTGTAAAGCTATATTACAAAAGCCTTGAGTATTTTAACCCTAATGTGTGAGCATGATAATTATGTGTTTCTGTGATCGAGCTCACAGTGAGTGAGATAGACTAGAAAATTATCCGAAAGTTCACGTATCGTAGCTCATTTAATGCCTCAATTACGCCTTTAAGAAATATGAAAGGTGCTTATTGAACCATCTACTGCTCACTAATTATTCTAAGTAAATATTGGAGTTCAATGACACTACCATCTCCAACAAATAAACAACGTGATACACGTGAAACTTCAAGCTAATAAACTGCTTTCACGAAGGTGTACGTCGAAAAAAATACATTTTTAATACTCTATTTAACTTGGGCAAACCGCAATTCAGATCACGCCTTGACCGAAAACCGCATAATGTTGGTAACTTACATACACATGAACATAATAAACAGGTAAATTCTTGAATGTATTACTTTTGAATGACTCTCGGAATTTGCATCAACTTAAATTTTATTTTCTTTCCCTTAGTTGCATAATTTCTCGTTGTTAGTATAAAGAAACAATCACGTGACTTTCTTAAGACAGTTGTCCAATTTGCAACAACAAAACAGTTACCAAAAATGTTTGCAGCAAGTACAAATTGTTACAACGGTCGCTCGTAACTCGTGTGCGCAGCCCACTTAGTCAATCTCAGGTTCCGTGAAGGGACGTGTTCCAATTTATTTCAACAGATAGCTGTTGTTACCGTAACATTCGCTACCTATTAATAAAAACACCTGTCAGTATGTCGGCGCTAGTTTTTATATCAATATTGAACACTAGGTGCTAGTTGGTGGTCGAGCAAAAAACCTTGCAAAAAGGTGTTGATGGTTCTACTGTCGATATTGCTAACAATGATTTATGCCAATGTCATTATTATATTAATAAGCAGTAATGCAAAGTTATGTGGATCGCATTCATATTACGTCACAAGCTTCTTAGAAAATTTTGCAAAAGAGAAGAGTATGGTGCACAGTGTGTCCATTGTTTGCATGTTTATAACCATCCAAAGAATGGATAGGGTCAATCGTTTGTTACCCAAGCACTAACAAAGCAATGGGCATAAACATTATGTTGTACCTAGCAATATTAGAAAACAGACATTTTACTGTGCAATAAACAGCCATGATACGTGATAAACACCAATACTTAAATATTCCCGCAAGAAATGCACGCAACGAAACATATTAACTGCATGTGAAAATAATAAAATACACGATAAACTTGATGGTAGAATTAAGATCAATAAATCCTGATAGCATCATTAGATCATCAACGATTAACAACAGTTCTTAAAATGTTAACAAACTCAATAATTAGATGCTAAAGAAAAAACTTTACAATTATCCTATTGCAGTTCTCGACTCACTCCCACATGCAACGCTTCGGTAATAATAAAAGACTTTAAAAAAGTAATTTAACCGCAATAGGGTGTTCTATTGTCGGGTCATACAATCAAAGTTTCTGGCACATGGGAACCAATATAATTTGATTTGAATACTTTAACAAACGTGCCCACAGCGCGCTTTATGTTAGATGCCGGTAAACAAGTATAAACACATAACGTCAACATTCACCTCAGGTTTCTCGACGAACCCTGACAAACGAGGTATTGTTGCAGCGGGCCGCGGTCGGAACCACGGGTGCGACTATGGGAATGCACCCATAAAATTTCCGCGTTGTGATTTTTATCCGAATTCTGTGTACAAAGCAGGATTATACCGCACTCATCGTAGGGGTACAAAAGGTACGACCTATGTGTATAAACGCAATCGTAAGGATACTGCCGACTGGAGCACAGCGCGGATTCTGTAATTTAACTTCGAGCCTATGTAAGTGGACTACTAAATATAATAAAAATAAATATATCTGCAACAAATGAAAACTAAAACTAAGTGACAATATTATAAGGTAAACTGTAACGAATATTTTTAATTACCCCATTGACTGACAGGTGCAACCGGTACAGGAAAATATCATGAGAAATTACACACGTTTCTATTCTTATCATGTTCTGCAGACATGTCACAAAGAATCACTAATGAGTAATTGAATGTTAATGATGATGATTAGAATTACATTAATCATTTCTGCGAATCCTATTATCCTTATTATTGTATAATTATAATCTTACAGATATTTTCATCACATCTCAAGGTCGGAAAAATAATCAAAAAGTCACCATTTTTAAAACAGAACTGGCCCTGAATAATTTATATGAACTAATTATTATCGTTGTTCCAAAACTCATAACTATAGTCCAATTTGTGCCTTTTATTACCATAAATAAATTGTTAATTGGATAACCGCTATCTTATAAATAAAAGCTGTCATTTTTATTAACCATTTAACAAATTATTAACATACCTGCGTGGTAATCGTTTAATTTGTGTTTTAATTTTGATATTTTAAAATGTAAACAATTGTCAAGGTGGATATAAAGGTTAGATCGCGTGATGTAAAGGCAATCAACTCTAGCGCATTTCCGTATTCCTGCGACGAGTCAACCTCCCACGCAGGGCTCGTAATAGCTCTCTCATTGTTCCCGGCTAAGCTTAATAACTCAATAAGCTATATATTTAGGAGTCATTATCTTAAACTTCAATAAATACTCGTACTTAGATACATTGTGTATGTAGTCTTAAATGAAATCATTGCATTTGAAGACGGTTCAATAACTTTCAAATATAAAACTAGTTTAATCCTCTTACAATAGAATAGGGCGTGAGCAAATGGGACCAAAATGGATTAACGTCAACGATTTATAAAAGAACTTCTCTTGTTACAATATCCCTAGAGACATCGCTCTAGCCTGAGTTGGTTAAGCTTTAACAATTCTCATACAAAGTAACAATGAACACGAGGTTATGACATGGCGGCGCCGCGACGTTTATACTCGGGAATGCAAAAAATAGAGGTACGGTAATAAAAGTTTATCGCCGCGTTATAGAACAACAAAGTATCAATGGAACAAAAACAAGGCTCGCTCGTGATGTAGGTCACAAGACTCACAAGCATCATCGCGCAGTAGCCCAGAGGTGGTTAAGCTAATAAATTATCCGTAACATGCTCTCGCCTCGCCGCGCCCGCGATACAAATTGATGGGCTCCTTCGCAAACGTAATTAATTTAAAGTGTGAAGTCTTATATCACTTATAACATTAGATTAGTTGATTCACAAACCGCTTTCTATTTAATTTATTAGAATATCGATCAATAGAATGTAATGGCATGTCATAAGATACTTGATTGAGAATATATTACTCGGTCTTCGAACCTTTTCTGTAATGAACTGATAGCTTCAGGTTTCATTATAGATGATGTATTGAAACATTCCTGAAGGTAATATTAATGCAACGTGATGCTACGAGTATTTATGATCAATGAGCGAATGAATCGTTATACACAAAATTAAAATAAATATTTACTGTTTCTAACAAAAGCCAGTATCGGGAAAACAAGAAAATAAAATAACGTTATCGGCGATAAAAAGTCTGTTAGGTTGCCAAAGGACAGATAGGGTCAAAGCAAATTGTCTGAAAATATCTGAGGCTGAGGAAAATACGTAAAGTTTTATTTTAGGGCTCATTTATGAAATTATGATTCAATTACAGTTATTAAAGTCTGTAAGAGTTCTTTTACATCTTGTTTTACGAGTGCGGTACGATAATTACAGCACAGCAAACTTTGTGGAATTCGAGACGGCTCGTTACTTATTACAGCATGACAAATGTACATCAGCGGCAGGAATCACAAAATGTCGTATTGTGTTGTTACTGTCGATCTGATCGTATTTATCATTTAATTTGCTTGATCAATGGGTGCTTGGAAACAATGGGATTCCTTGGAAGTTTAACATATTGGAATTGGAAAAATATGCGTGCTGTGTAACGGATTGTTACATAAAGTCAAAAAGTCAAAGTCAAATCATTTATTTCATTTAGGCCTTTATATATAAGGAGGGGTGATGTATGACACGCCTACAACTGGTATGGTTTGTTCCAGATCATCAGATATAGCATGCTGACGAGGTGGTTGGCGCTGGCGCTGGTGGCCGCGTGCTATCGCGTCGCCGACGCCTGCTCGTGCATGCCCGCACATCCACAGACACACTTTTGTAACAGCGATTTTGGTAAGCATCACTTAAACAAGCATTCATAAAATAATTTTATCCATTAGCTGGGGCATAATGCCCTTCAAAATGTAACAAAATATTGGAAAACTTAATTCAAGGATTCAATTTCGCCTCGAGTGGTGATTAATTAATTGACTGTGTAAAGTTACTTGAGAAATAATTAAAGTGTTGCTTCTATTTCAGTGATCGTTGGAAGAGTACAAAAAACATTTCGAGGCAAAGATTTTTACGACGCATATAAACTGAAGATTCGAAACACTTACAAAGTAAGTAAAAAACCATATCAACCAAGTAAATTTTTTTATCTTAGTGACTGTGATTATTCGATCGAACACAATGATTTCATTTTGAACAAACGTACCTATTTGGAATGCAATTGCAATGCACAACCGTGCACCTAACTTTGACGTTTCGAAAGAGCTTTCATAGGCCTATATCAAAAAAAAAATAGTTTGAGTTTGAATGAAACTTTAGAAAACTGGCTAATTATTGACTCGGTAAGCTAAAGAAAATGGTATTGTATTACAGGCGACGCCGAAAGCGAAGGTGGCCCTACAATCCGGCCGCTTATTATCGCCGTCCCAAGAATCTTTGTGTGGAGTGGACCTACAGCCGAGGGAGACCTATGTTATTACAGGTGAATATCCTCTGTAGAACAAGTATATAATACGATTTTGATGTTGTTAGGGTAAAACGCATGTCCGAGCAACTTAAAGGATGAATTCCGTTCACCCACTGCCGGTTTACCTGAACTAAGCTCAAGGATGCTGATAATGCTCGAGGACGAGGCCCCGGCGCACAGACCAGGAAACATTTAGATAATTTATTACTTCGCTCTGTACCATATTCTAATTCAATTCGACTAAATAGAATTCCAAGCGGATGTTATGCAAAAATACTTGCGAGAATTTTAAGTCGACAGTAATCTTATAAAAACCCAAAGAAGGCCAAGGCAGACATTTGGATAAATATCTAGCACTTGGCTGCTTCAATAGGATTTGACTTTGTATAGAGATAAGCAATTGCAGACACGTCTATTCGGGACTTTAAGTACATTAAGCAATCGAATTAGCAGTCTAGCTAGCATTTATTATGTCAACTGTACAAAAGCAAGTGTCCTTTGAATGGGCTTTATGAAACCTAATTTCTTTTCTGACAATTCTATTCCTGAAATGTCGTAACTATTTGTGCGGATAATTTATTCATTGAAAAATGGTTCGAATTTCAAATGAGCTTGCTATAGACTTGGTGATGTTCGGAACCTCGAATAAGCTCGAATATAAAAGAGGATTGTTCGTGTAAACTTTGAATTACGATGTTCTAGAATAAAGAAAATTCATTTATTATTTCGTTACAGTCTTGTGTATGCGGAAGATTTATGAGGAGGCCACGTTGACGGGTTATTACCGCACCTTCCACAGAACTACAGATGTATGATGGAGCCCCTTTTCATGTTGCAGGTCGAGTGATACATTTAGAAGCTCACATGCATTTGTGCAGTTTCGTCAAAAAATGGCGTGACGTCACACCTCGTCAGAGGAAGGGATTCCGACTCCTCTACAAACAGGGTTGCACTTGCAAAGTAAGCTATTGATTAATTTTGTTTATAGTAAAAATATTATAATTTTGAACAAAATAATCGTGAGCAGTTCTAAAATAAAGAGATTGAAACTTTGATTGGAATAGAAATTCTTAAAAGATTTCAGTTCGCGAAACTGCGTGGTTGCTACAAACTTTGAAGTAACATTTCGTTTTAGTTTAAAACTGCAACCCAAGCCAAAAAGTTCGAGATTGTAGCCGATTGCCACATATCAATGACTCCCAAATATATGCAAAAATATTCGTTTCTCCGTATGCGGTCCAATTTCCTATTTTCTTCTCAACTCGTTTTCCCAAACATATTATTCATGAGTTGAGCGGATGAATATTTTTCTTAGCATGACATATATTGCTCTGCCTACTTTATATTGATATTCTGGGGTCATGTTAGCTAGTTAAATGCTATGTTTATTTTGGGTGTCACATAATATTCGATACTTTCTAGGCCTACGTTACGGGCAATAAATAGAAACGCTACGAAAAATGCTACGATATTCTCGTAGCCGCACTTTTCGCTTTTATTTCCTTTTGTAGCACATGTAGTATTAAAATGATAATGACGAGTGTAGTATGTCGAGACTAATAGTATGGTAATGACAGGTGCACATGAATCGGCGGCAAACAAAATCACCGAACTCTTGCGTGACGGCCTTCGACGAGTGCTACGAGCGACACGGCATCTGTCTACACGACCGCAAGCGCCGGTGCCACTGGACTAGGTAAATATTGTTTATTAAATTATAATATTATTATGGTATATGAGTGTCATCCTCATCTGGCAATATGATGTTGACAAATAGTTATTAAAATAAGGTAATGGAAAACCCAAGCGTAGTGAAAACCTGTATGTATGTGACAGCTTACACGTACACACACTGAAAACTACAGAAACAGTTGCTTTCAAACATCGCTGTTTATGCCCCTATAATTATACCTACTTAAGTCAGCCATAAGGAAAGAATAACAAACCTTCAGAATACCTACAAATCTCTAATTACAATGGCAAAGGAATCATAAACAATAAATTTCATAGGCAACCTTGAAGCCCATTACTAATTCGCACTCGGTGTGCCAAACCAGATTACTCATGCGAAGAACGATTTTATGCTCCCATTCACGGTTATATAAACAGTCGAGCAATTCACAGTGTGAAGCAGTAGGTTTCTCATTTCAAACAATATTAAGATGGGATAACATTTAAATTGTCACTGTTCGTTTGTATTATGGGGAACAAGTTCGAGGCGTAAACAGCGGGCGTTTGATGTGGGCGCGGTGCCTCGCGCTGCAGTTCGTCACTCACCGCTGGTGTTTGTGTTACAGGGCCCCCGCTCTCACGAGGTGCCTGCAAGCGACGGGATCCAATAGCACCATGACTTGATTCACCCTCGTCGATGCACAAGTTCACTTTAAAATGTACCTTTTCAACATCTCATTACGACGTCCTCGCGAAAAATTACAAATTCATTCACACCCATCGCTAATTGTACGCAAACAAAGCAGCTGTTATACTAAACCAAACATTAATTATGTAACACTAGACTCATTTCGACGTTAAGTTATATAGGTGTCTGTTGTGTGTGTGAAATATGAAGTTCAATTAGCCCTATTGGCAGTGAGACGAATTTATTGTTTAAAAAGTATTTAAAAATTGTTACTTTGTGATTTTTCTTTTGGACGCTTCTAAATTGTTGTTTTGTCTTCTAAGACATAAATAGTTATAACGTTATTTTTGTATTATTTATTTGTAAGTTAATGATTGTAAATTAACTAATTATAGTGATATATAGGTTAAAATAAAGAAATTCAAACGGAATTTTTAGTTTCATATTTTAGTTGTACACAACCTCTTTGTCAGAAGCCTAATAAAAGTTTAACGGCAAGCCTGCGACGCTGTTACATGTTGATATTGTATTTTTATGGATCATAAAGATGTGCGCAAACTTTCAACGAAGATATCTAAGAGAAAAAGTTGTATACACGTAAATACTCTTAATAAATGATTTGAAAATCCGCATCTATATTTGGGTTAAACAGAATAGAGAAAGTAGGCAGCGCGGAACAGTTGTTATATTAAACACAAACAATCTAAGTATGTACTTACCATATCGGTGTGGTTATGATAGTAGGTCTGCTCGATGAGAGGGAAGTTCTCCCTGCCAAGGCGCCGTTGTAATTGGAGAAGATGGCCGAACACCCAAGGGCGATCCTAAGCAAACACAACTGTTTAGTTAAACCACTCAACCAAGCAAGTTACTGAATGTATCTAAATGATAGAGTACCTGGAAGTGGTAGATGGAGTTGAGGCTGTTGATGGAAGGTACGCCTCCAAACTTGAGGCCGAGGAGTAGGGCGCGATGGTCGGCCCCCGCATCGCGAACGTTTTGTCTCACCAACACGAAATCCGGCCTAACAGGGTACAGGTGTATCAATTAGATATTTATAAAACATTTTGAAAATAGCCCTCACTGTATTTAAACAGCATTAATATTCAGTGAAACTACGTTTCCAAATGTTTTTCTTTACTTCAGTCGTGGAAGGAAGTAGTTTACATAAGTTTGAACAAACTAACTTATGGGTTGTCTATGATTATGTAAATAATAAAGCGCCCACACTTCAATCATAGCACGACAACGCAAACAAAAGTTGTTACAAACTTCCATTTATATTTTATGGTTTCATACACAGTTTGAGTCACCGACGCTTTATCTATAAATAGGGTTTAGTTAATGTGCTTGTTTTGCGGTGGATTAACTCATCGACCAACTTACCTCTATAATATCTTTACAACCCAATAGGGACTAATTAGATTGTATCTCCAGATAATAAATCTCGTTATTAATCCACCATTAGAACTCTAATAACAATAATGTTTCTCCTACAAACACCCTGTGTAATCCATATTTCTCCTAGAATTCTAAATAAGTTTAAAGCCAGCTTAGAGCTCTCTTAATTACGTTATTAACTTAGCGGAGTCTCGTCTCTGTATAGAATGTGGCGAGAAAATATTACAAATTAGTATGAAAATGAGAAAATTACACTTACTTGAAGCATCTAGTGACTTTGGTGCCGCTGCGATAAACGGCCATAGATACGTTGGCTCCGTCAGAATTGGCCGTCACGGTCAATTCCTGTGCAGGGAACGGTAAAACTTATACAACTTGTGACTTGTGTAATAAAGGAACGGGTTGATTTCATTATCCCTTTAACTTTAGCTTCAACCTTCGTCCCTAAACCTGTATACCTCGAAGAATCACTTTATAAAGTAGTATCTGAAGTGCCTTTCTTGAATTTAATGGAATATTTTATGTAGTAACGTGAACCTAATTTGGAATAAAGTCTTCAAATGAGCCATTTATGCATGAACTCGCTGTGTAATAGAATTGAATATTAACGACATGTAAATCCATCTCTTGCTTGAATTCGAGAGCCTTCCAAGACAAAAACGAAAAAAAAAACAGCAGGAATTACATTTTTCTGAAGAAAGGTCAGGGCATAGACATAAAGGTCTAGTTAATTCGGTATGAAAAAAGACATCACGAGGGCGGGTTACAGAATGTTCGTAATAATTAACAAGTTCACAGAGGCTCTGTACACATTGACGTGGACACGGGCAGTGTGCGCCTGAATATTACAATAGTTTGTTCTACAACACCTATTTAGTAGCGAGGGTACATAATTGAATGGAATTTCAGGTGCTATGCCGGCTGGATTTTTGGTACACATGTTGAACACTTTATGGGTACTACTACCTTACTGTAACTAACAATATAAACCTACCTACCTAGTAAAATATGTTTTAGAAATAAACATGATAAAACGCCAATTATTTCCAGCAGTTAAAAATAGCTCTAGTCAAATAATACGCCTCATTCACAAGGGGACGGAATGATGTCACGACGCATTTGTTCCCCAATAAAGTCGGAGCTTAAAACGGTAAAAACCTATGAACTTGCCATCTGGCACCGTCAGTCAATCAATACTTTTGAATGGAGGCTGCGCGTGACAGACACGAAGGCGAAAGACAAATAGCTTTCCAGATATATCTTTAAGTTCTATTATTTCCGAACTTATAGACATATAAACATACATGTATGTGAAATCCCTTGTGGTGTGAAGCGAGTAACAAACCTATGTGTTACCATTTATGTTGTATCTCAATCTCAATAGGGGAGCATATTGCAATTAATAGTGCACAAATCTGGATTCCCATGGGCTCTTCTGTGACTTGCATAGGAGGAAGGAAAATCACATGTGCCTGACCCAAAAAGATTCCTTAGCTGTAACTATATTCGATTAGATAGTGTTTCTGCATACGATACTCACTCTAAACTCGGCTTGTTCGACGCGGATGTCCCACTCGCCGGGCAGGCGGCGGCCTCGGAAGTACTTAGACCAGTCGGTGTTCTGATCATCCACCACCAGCAGCGTCACACATCGGTCCCGGTTGTACCCGCGACCCACAGATGCTACTGACGTCACGCTCCCTAAGTTAACACTTATTGATATAACTTAGAGTTATAAACTTAAAAATCCAGACAAAAAAATACGTTAACCACTCCAGCAAAGATGGAAAAAAATGTTCTTTAATAAAGAATAATTTCTTAACCAGAAGGTACCGCGAAGAGCGATATGATAATTCCAAATTCTACGCAGACAATATAAATTCCGATTTTACTCTTTGAAGACACATTTTCTTTTGCAAGATGACATATATTATGATAAAGATTAAACCCGAATTTCAAGGCAGCCGTCTGTAAAAGCTGCTCTGCGGAGATGGCTTTAAACATACTTTACCTAATAAATTGGCGCCTTGATCTCTTGCGGCGCCAGTGAGGGATTGTACTCGTTGCAGGAGGGACTCGCGTGACTTGGCCGGGGAGGAGGGAGCGGAGGTCCCGCGCGATCCTCCTCGCAAGTTCAGTGAGAGGTCCCCGCCACTGTTCGCGGCAGCGGCTACACTCGCAGACGGTGCAGGAGGAGGACCCGAAGCGCCGCTGAGACTCCCCCCGGTGGCTAATTCAAATAAATACCATATGCAACCTCAACCACACACATTTATTCATTCAAATTGCCACAAATTTATCAGATAGATGCTAGTCCCAAAAACATTGTAATCTGTTGTGTAATCCGGATTACCAGTCACGTTAAATATGGTAGTCCTAAACACACAAACTCTTCCTTGTTATTCGATTGAGGATAAAGTTGTCGCTGAAAGAGATACTTATCGGGTAGTTTGTTTCTTACCCTGGGAGGCCGGCCTTTGATTCTGCGGTTTCGGCTGACTGGTGGTGGCCGGGCGGCCGGTGTAGGGGTCCACCTCGCCTTCATCGCACTCGGACTGCAGGTCCCCCGAGCTGAATCTGCGCAACGCCTCCACTGAACTACTCGCCGCACGCCACCGCCACGCCGCGCCAAGTTACAGGGACACGCACAGGAAGGACAAAACCGACACACAATGTAGCCACTCATGGTCACCTAACCTTAATAATTCGCCAATTAATGTGAAAACTGCCATTAAAGCTATCGTAATTAGAAATAGCTCCTACAGTGCTGAACTGAGAAGCGTTCTATCTTATCTATTAGTCTGACTTAATCGGAGGTCACATAAATGTTTAAAGAAATAAACGATATCTTAGCTGTAACAATGGCTCTTGTTAAGCAGCAACATCGAATCACGACAATGACATCGAGAGGAAAGCGCCATGCACTGAATGCAG
Source organism: Helicoverpa zea x Helicoverpa armigera (assembly GCA_033682625.1). Lineage (NCBI taxonomy): Eukaryota > Metazoa > Arthropoda > Insecta > Lepidoptera > Noctuidae > Helicoverpa > Helicoverpa zea x Helicoverpa armigera. The sequence goes on from JAWIIS010000032.1 coordinate 7,128,620, forward strand.
GTTGTTCAGAACTGTTATTTGTTGTGGGACAGCAGCCCCAACAAGTAGCAGCAGTGATGTGGTCACATACAATCACAGTCGAGGCTGATGAGTGGTGCTACACGGTATGTAAAGTGGAGCGGGGCGGGGAGGGGAGGGGGGACGGAGGGGGCAACACTGGGCGGGACATGTCGAGTGCCGACCGGGGTGGAAGCAGCGCGGTGAAGCGGTTCGGGCTTTTTACGGTGTCATAAATTTTGTTTTATCCTTAAATTATAAAACTGAGCTTCATATAAAAATGTGTTTTTCTACCAACTTATTAACAAAGTAAACTAACAACAGATACTAAAAAGTAGAGTAGCTAAAAGATTTGCAAAGATTCTACTTATTTTAACTTTGTTCCTAACAGTATTACAAGAGTTGATTGAAAATCTGACACCATAATCACGAAAATATAAATCCAAATGTCTTTAATTAATTGCAGAACTCGAATCTATTTTTATTTTAGGAAAGAAGAGAACATGCAAGTAGGTACATCAAGACAGAGGTTTCGGAAGAAGACAGATAACATGCAAACTTACCTTCGTTTCAGGTAATTGACATTGGTGGTGAAGGAGTTTCGGAAGCTTGAGAAAGACAGGGTTGATGTGGTCGCGGCCTGCGGGCCACAGATCCCAGGGCACCCCGAACGCTCTATCTTGCCGCCCCTAGTAATAAAACCACAGGAACTCCATGAAACAATAACAATTACTTATACAATTTGTGGTCTCACCTTCTTATTAACTAATACATTTACCGCACAGAAACAAGATATTCCAAAACAAAAGAATTCACAAAAAAGGTTAAGCAATATACATTCTTATTCTATTCTTATAAATACCTATTAGTTTCGGAACCGAGAGCCGTCGTACCTTTACCGCAATTTTATCAGACAAAGTACCCGCCGCAATTCCGGTCCGTGACAAGGACTCCAGCAAAAACTCAATCACATTTCCACCCGATTTCCAGCAACGAAGGAAAAAATAACGATGGATATTTTAGAAATTCACTACCCCGTATTTTATTTTTTGAGTATTGAACATAAAAATGTTTTGCTTCTGAAATATTAACTCAAATATTCTAAGAATTGTAAATTAGTTACAGTGCATTTCCTGTTCGTTTCAGCGAAGGAATTCTAATATTGTTGCATACCTGGCCAGTGAGCACATTTGTCACTGTTATAAAGCACATTACACTAGTTTATTACAACTGCTATTACTGCGTAGATATCAAAGGTCTAATGCGATACTACCTACAATAATAAGCTTAATAAAGTATCTGGAGTTTGCATAGCCAATAATGTGTAACATTTGAGTGTTTGGAACAACATTATGACGTTCATTTTATTGAGTTACTCAGAGGCAATTCTAACATTTAATTCACAATGCTCCTACTATCAATAAAATATGTATATGATTAAAGGTTATGTACGTATAATGAATTTAATGTATTTTCAAATGCAACGCAATCTGCATAACTGTGCTTTAAACTTTCCCTCATGTCACAGTTCATGTCTGTTTCAAAAGAAGCTAAGTATCATGTAAATGCTGTAAGAGTCTTTGCTCTTTAGCATGACAAAAACACACAAGTGGTACAAAGGAGTCGAGTGAGACTTAAGTAGGTGCTACTGTACCCCTTTTTACTCACACGCCCCTTGCATGCAGCTGAAGTAGCTTGCACGCTGTTATGCTCAATGAAATGACCGCTCGGTCCGTTTTTATGTTTCATTTGAATGAGCGTAGTCGCTGTAAATAAAACGAGGAAATGCACGTAGAATGGGTAAACTTCAAGTGTTTATTTAGTTAGGTGTAAGCGTAAGTGTACTTATAATATCTTAGTTTGAGAAAATGAATATTTGTGAAGTGAATAAAAGCAGAAAGCTCCTAGGTAGGTTAGTAAATACCCAAACTAGATTTACCATAAAGCCAGAATACTTGGTCTAAGATAACATGATTTTCATGGATCTTGAATAGCGGTTGGAACAAGCTTTCGGTAAATGTAAACCGAAGCGTAAGGCTGATTCTCTAAACCTTCAGGTACCAACGCAAAAGCAACCTTAAATTCCTACGCAAAAAGATCATCTTTCTTCTTGCTTACATAAGACGTTAACACGGTGAATTCTTTTCACACAAACATTTCGTTCTGCGTAAGATACAGAGTAAATATGTACATAAACTTACCTCGGGAAATCTACCGGCAAGTGTCGCAGACGTCAACAATGTTAATGGAATAAATGCGGCTAGGTGAACAGCTTGCGAGGTGGGGGAGGAGCTACCTGACAACAATACGAAACGAATTATTTTACAAGAATCAAGAATTACAAAACAATTACATTTGTTTAGTTTGTCAGTGCTTTTGTTGAAATCTAAGATAGTGCATTTTGAGTAAAACGTGATTACGTAAGTTTGCTTTAGGCTGTATACTCACAAGCTACTCATTCTTAAATAAAGCAGCCCACAAGCAATTAGATCCAATTTTAAGTTTTTATGTTGACTATATATTTTCCTTTTTACAGTTCCGTTTTCCAATAAACCCGTGAATGGTAGAGACATACACATAACAATAAATTGAGTTATCTCCGTTCCATTTTACGCGATGGAGAATTACTTTTATTTTATATCGAACGAGTATGCATCTCTGAAAATCGTTTAATCAGAACATGAAAGCGATGCGAATACAAACAAGCTCGTTTATTTACTTTTATTAAATATTGTACCATTTTCTCGCAACGAGTCATCATAAATAACAATAAAAGCGCAAGAATTCCTCACGTATTCGTTATGAATATAAGTTGGGGTAATTAACAGATTAATTGTACAATACATTCGCCGTGCGCTAATTAATATCAGCCTACGACATTACGCCATATCCGGCCTGAATTTCAGAAAATACTCGAGGATACTCTTGAACCATCCTATGTATAAACCTAGTGCCTACACTCCGTAAGTCACTTACGACTGCTCGTAACCAAGTTACCACATTCACGTCTGCTTCGGTGGTTTAGTAGTGGCTGCAAGAAACATTCCTGATTTTGATTTTATTTATTCCTTGCTTTTATATTAGTGGACGTCGTAAGGCAGTGGTTTTAATTATCAGTGCTTATTAATTACAAAGTTATTTATTTCAATATCACACATCTACTTCCTGTCTAACCCCTCTGAGCAAAGAGCTTTGAACTTATTATGACAAATAATTATGATTACTCAGAATTATATGAAAAGTGGAGCTCAGAATTTTATCATAATGTAAATTAGCATTCGTCAATTTGTATTTCGGTCATGAACTTGGATAATGTAACACTGGCTTGGAATAATTTATTTGTGGGCTTCGTCGAGGGCCGTTCGTGTCACCCATCAACCGTTATCTAGCAGTTTTCGTACCCATTTGTTAAGACATGGATTAAAGCAACCCTTATTTTTTGCTGAAATTAATTAAGTTTATTTTGTATAATTTCATAAAATCTCCAGTATATTATATAACTTATCCATTTAAAAGTGTACTTACATACTGTGCTAATATTACACGAAAAGAGAGCAGCTATAATATTTTCAAGTCATTTGTCAAGCTTAATGTCGTCCAACACAGTCAATAAAAATTAATAGTTTTCTTTGTTTATGAGGTATACCTTTGGCGTCAGATTTGGCACAAAACGCGACCTATATCGAGGACAATAGAGGGGTCGACAGTATAATAACATCGTAAACCTGAATTACAAACATCTTAGGTTTTATGTACCTACCTACATCAGATCTTCAATCGATTCTAATAACCTTTTTTAACTTTTTGCACAAAAAAAAACTAAAAAGACAATCCACAATGCAATTTGATTTGCGCATTTTCCACTCTGTCTACGTTGTCAGTTTTCAATTGCACTTCTCTGTTCGAAACTGTTAATTGGACGGTTTTGGGTAAACGTTCACGAGTTTTTGGCACAATATTCGTACTCTCACTTGACAAATTTTGTGCCGGTGCGAGGAGTCACGTCAGCGGCACACTGGCGAGCGTCCAACGAACAACCCTCCGGCAACCCGCCCGTTACGTAACCAACCCGCCCCGTAACCTATTATTGGGCCATTCACTTACCTATATTCGGACGTTTCTACTTTCCCCCAGATTAAATTCCAAAATTTACAGTCCCAGTTTTGGTTTCTCACAGTTTGTTACGTCATTTTATTGTGGATCTATAAAATTGTAGTCTGTTTCGCGCGTAATATTCTTGTTTGTAAAACGGAACATATTTTGGGTTAATTCAAGGGAAGAGAGGTCTCTAAGGGTAGTAAAGAGGTTTGCAGCTGTTAAGCGCAACATTTTGGAAGGCGTACATCAACCGTGACCTCAGGGGGCACATTATACCCTTTGTATCTCTACGAAGCGTGTAAAGCCACTCGGCTGATAAGTCCAATATCCAAGTTATTTGTGATAAAATATTTCTTTACTTCATACAAAATTGCTAATATAAAGCGAAATTGCTTTATGTTCAAAATCATGTATGTTCAATTTAACTTTATCCTCCAAACATTTGGTAACCATTAAAAATAATTCTTAAAATTATCTATGTACTCATTTTCACATAAACATTGGAACTGACCATGTAGCCATACAGCTAACTATTTGCATAATCTAGATTATTATGTCTGGAGACTCGACTAGGTATTCAATGAATTTGAAACTCGGTGGCGCTTCCCAGTTATGTTAAGCGAATTCATGAAATTGAGAAGTTTATAGCGCCAAACTATTCCTAAATGTCTGCATTGCGTATTAAACATGATACAAAGAAAGGTACACAAGTGAACGACCGCCCTCAGGGATTAAAGTAATACCTTAGGAAATGAATCAAAAAGTTTTTCCTATAATACCGCCCGTCGCAAGAGATCAAGGATAAACAAATAATAAAAACATTTTAAGAAAGAAATATAAAACAAAAAACGTCGGATTTAGCATTCACAAAGTTCTCGCAACCATTAGTAATGTATTTTTTTAATAAAGGCACTCCAGCATGAAAGGGTCAAAAATGGTAAAAAGGTACGCCTGGAAAGGGTTACTCTAAAAATACTTGAAGGTTTTAGCTCGCTCAATTACTCTCTCATTAATTATGGTTATAAGGTTAATTTACATAATCTGGTGGAAGCGTTAAATACTTCGCTATTTTGTGTTTGCAAACTACATATTTAAACGATCCCTGCCGAAAAAGGGGAAATAAATATGTCCACCCACTAACAAATAATCGTGTGTATAAACAGAGGCTGCTAGGTAGAGCTGGCGGGCAGCCAAGCCCGTGACGTGGTAGTGTTACGCAAGGATCGATCCTAGGACCCGAGTGCCTAATGCTGGCACATTCACAAACAACCCGCTACGTGATTCGGCATTAAGTTGGCACGCAAACAATACGTACCTAGCACAGTAATACGAGTACGTACTACTATATTTCGAATCTGAAAAAACCGAGGCTTCGTGAAAACATCAAGTTACCTTCTGTTCGGTAGCGATATTTCATGCTGACATAGCAGTGTAAAACAGCGCTGTAAGTAATGTTACGATCGCGTGTACTACTCTTTGCTATTCATTATACGGCAGGCGTTGCGAGATTCTGTGTCGGTACAAATCTGAACATAATACGAACAATACCTATTGAAATAATTGAAAGCACGTACAAAAGTACTTTATAAGGCAATAAAGCGATAAAGTTTGATAGTTAACCGTGGTCGTAATGCCGTCATTAACTATGTAGAATGCGATGTCTCATGTGGCCGCCGTGGGATATGTTCAAACTAATAAAACGTAACAGCTAGTTCGGAACACTGGGTAATTGCCCACTAAACGTTCATCGACGAACGATATCTTCCTATACTGACAGATCTTCCAAAGAGGTTTCGATATATTTTTATAGAATTGTAATATGAAGCCTTGATTTTAAAGGTATTGCAGAAATATGAATTAACTTTAAGCATTCTGTTGAGCTTTTCAGCATGATATAAGCAAATATTATTTAAGATCGAATTTTAACCTGTCTTTAAATTACGCTTCAAGTGACATCATTAACGAAGCTGTGAAATTATTCCCTAGAGTAACAAATTTTTGGAAAAATAACCAACATAAGTGGCGGAGGTCGTTATGACAATATCACGTTCGAATTTTCTCCACACAGTATAAAGTAATGCACAAAATTGCTTTTCCTTTCTTCCCTAGAGGATTTGTAAAATAACTTTCCCTCCCTCTATCGTTAATTCTCCAGAGCATTTGTTAGTCCATCGGTTATTTTTATACGCATAAAATAATAAAATTAGGTACGGGTATATGTAAATGAAGCTCCATTTTCACACAGAGTGAATAATTGGACCCTAACCTTAATAATGCTCATATTTTTAATGGAGCAAAGTTTATTTTCTTAAAGAAGGTTTTCACTTAACTTATAAACCTTTTCTTTTATGCTTTATTTTATACCTAAATTCAAAATACAACATGTGAAAGGCAAGATCATTCCGTATAAGCCATACATATATGATCGTATATATGTATCATATCATCTCTATCGAAGCCAAACGGAAATTGAAAAGTTCTGTCAGCATTGTATACTGCAGAACAATTTTATAGACTTAATCGATTCTCTTTGTTAAGTAAAATATTTTTCTAACGTACAATATCTCAATTGGAGCTAAATAAACATTGCAATTATCTAATCATTTCCAGGTTTTACGACTATCACATAAGCGACAGATTTAGGTCCTATCAACGCTATTATCACAAAGCTGTAAGTACTAATATTATTAAAAAATATTTTCACTGAAAAATGCTCATTTTACTACAACTTTATTATTTCAACGCATTTTAATATTTTCGTGTTCCCTATCCAGCACAAAACACAATAGACCAAAAATTATAATTCAAAATATCGTGTTTAATAAATTATTAATTACAATTTTAATTCGTTTAGGCAACAGTTCCGCCCTTCGAGGTCAAAACCCGTCCTATATACAGACTCTAAGTTGACTGTGTCGTAATACTTTCAGTCTAGTCGGCACATATCTTGTGTTTGCTGAATGAAATTGATGTCTGCAGATGCGCATTTAATTTTTATTAAATGGAAAATGAATGAATATGGATGATTTTAAAGAATTACTTACAGATTATAGGGATAAGTCCGTCGGTGCGAGGAATCCGCTTATAGAGCACTGGTTGCGCGTGTAACTGTATGAAATGTGGGCAGTAGGGGTGCCTTCTGAAACAGATGAAAATCGGCGGGACGGCGCACGCCACTGATATTGATTTTGGGCGGCAACGTGCGACTTGCGACAGTGGCGACATCTATCAAATACACAGGCATTGAGCTAGCACCTTGTGGAAGTTCTTTGAGCTGATGGTAGATGGCGCGGCAGCCTTGACCGTAGCGCGAAAGCCTTTGTTATGGTGTCCCCTAACTGACCACTACCGTCTGTTTTTTTAGAAAGAATTACCAGAATTACCGTCTGATTTGTAATGGTTTTTGATAAATGTTGCAATGTCTTAAAACTATAAGTGTACTTAGAATAAAAATCAAGGGCGCGGGTTCGATCCCAGGTCAGGCAAGTACCAATGCAACTTTTCTAAGTTTGTATGTACTTTCTAAGTATATCTTAGACACCATTGGCTGTGTTTCGGATGGCACGTTAAACTGTAGGTCCCGGCTGTCATTGAACATCCTTGGCAGTCGTTACGGGTAGTCAGAAGCCAGTAAGTCTGACACCAGTCTAACCAAGGGGTATCGGGTTGCCCGGGTAACTGGGTTGAGGAGGTCAGATAGGCAGTCGCTTCTTGTAAAGCACTGGTACTCAGCTGAATCCGGTTAGACTGGAAGCCGACCCCAACATGATTGGGAAAAAGGCTCGGAGGATGGATGAGAATAAAAATCAAGTTATTTTAACACAATTCCGTTTTATTGCCGTGTTGTTTATTGTTTTAGGTAGTAATTATATTTATAAAATGCCGTAAGAACCTTGTATGTATCTAAGTACATAACATATAAATAATTTTCCTGTTTCGTCTAAGTTGCACAACCATTTAACTATTTCATATACATAATATGTATGTATGTCGTAGTTCTCTGCATAGATCTTCTTTTTCAATTCAAACTTTAGGCTTAATACGCATACTATCAAATAAGTACATTAAGTATTTATCTTAAAATCGTAAACATTACAATAAATAAATTACATATTACTTATGCCAAGGGCGCTACGTTGACATCGCCATCCTTTGCACTTAGTAAGTATTTATGATTTAATAAAATCTTTCATAACTTCTGAACTTCGTTATTTCTACAGTCCTTCTATTGGCGATGCAAAGATTACGCGCACGCCTCTAGTGGCGACATTAAGAAGCTGTCTAAGAACGACACTGACAGCCTTTTCTATACAATTTATGTCACTGTCACTTTTTTCTTTTTAATTTGACGCGCGGTATTTTGACATAAAATGTACGGATATCTGTCAAAGTGTCGTTCTTAGACTGCTTCACAATTTTGACACTAGAGGCGCTAGTTAGAATCTTTGCATCGCCAATAAATCCAAACACGCATTAAAATATAAATAAGCTCGACATATAAAGGCGCGACCTAGCAAGAAAATATAAATAAATAAAATCTACGAATCCGTCGAGGAGCGCGTTGAATTCTAATCTGCGTGCTACGCCGCGTCTAACTTCGTAGCAATAATATAGGCATAACAATATTTTTCTTAAAACAATGCTACAATTCTTTCTTCTTGACAGAAACGTGCCTGACTACGATTTTATGAGATACATAAAGTAAAGAGTTCAGTGTTGAGCCAAGGTTTTTGTGTTAAGCCAGAGTTCGTATGCGAAAAGGACGAATAAAAAGGTTGGCTGGGGTATTATCGGCGGGATCAGTGTGGTATACCTGTCGTGTGTTTGTGTGTGTGTGTGTGTGACGCATGGTGCAGGTGTGGGCGTGTGTCGTAACGCCGCCGCCGACGCGCGACGCAACGTTGCGTACCACCTGTGTGTTCACACTGGGGCTGTTTTACTATTTGTGGTAACTAATATTTAAAGAATCATAAGTTAATGTTTTGGGTTCGGAGTTTCATCTTTGTTTCCTTAATATAGGTACTTATGTAACTATTGCAAAGTTCAATAGCGATGAACCTTAAAGGATCTCATTCATATATTCAGTAGATCCACAAAAAGCCTAGGGCTTTTGTATGTAAGCCTGTTTAATCCTTTTTTGTAACGGCCAAATTGATAGGTAAAATTCCTTTAGATTTAACTGTAGCCCCGTTTCTAAAACAAGATGTACTGGTAGCCCATCTTGATTTAAAAGTAAATGATCTCTTTAATGTAGGTCATATTTGCTGGACAGTCTTTAAAAATCATGCAATCAAAAAGAGATTATTCGTCACTTTTAGTCACGACTCTATGTCAATTGGCACTATCCCTCATCAGCGACAACTCGAACCCTATAATTTGGTATCACGGGAAGTAGATATGAAATGATGAAGAAACGACAATGGAACAGCGTCCGGTGTGAACGCGGCCGCTCACAGAAAGTAAAGTTGGTGAGCCAGAGCCGGCGCAGTGTTGCTCCGTGCGCCGCGCAGACCGGTCCGCCATGTCGCGCTGACATCCCGCGCAACTCCTGTCAAACTGACAACTATCTCACTGACAACTCCGACTGACAAGTGAACAATGTGGCCAGTGCTCCTCCTCTCCGGCGCCCTCCTGGCGGCCGCGCACGCACAGGTAACAGAGTGCACATTAACATTATCATGCGCCATGCACATAATCGACAACATTGTCTGCACCATGAACCAATAACTATTCTTTACACTTCGACTTAACACATCCACCGGGTTTTTGTTGCGCGCTAATAACTGAATGTCGTCATCACAACACAATGGCATAACTCAAAAAAAAAGATTAACGGACCTTTTGAGACGGTCATAAAGTCACTGGAATTGGTTTCTTATGAGACATAGCTACAGGAAGGTTAAAACTATAAAGTTGGCTATGTTATTACGGACAAAGTCCCGCTCGCAATAAGTTAGTGTTATCTCAAGTTATATCACTGGTACAGAACAAGAACTGTACACAAATGTTACCTAATTGCTGTTGACCGACTAACGAAAGAACTTTAAATGCCGAACCATGGCATAGCCTTGACAAAATTGATAGCCAAAGTTTTACTACTAACATACTTTATTTACGTTTTTTTTACATTTGTTGTGGCAACAGCTGCAAAATACATTGGCTTTAACATAAATGAAATAAGTATTATTAAGAAGTGTAAAGTCACTTTGAAGTAATAAGGAAAACCCCGGGAAGTTGTTGTTAGATGATTCGATGGCAGAAAAAATCATTTGTGCAGTACAAATTAGTTCGCTCTAGTTGCATTACGTAGATAACTGTTGTAATACGTGTTATGTGCGCGAACGTAACTCATCGTAACCCACATCTCGCGTCGAAGCCTTCGCACCATGCCTCTACGTGTTTAATCAAATGCCATAAGCAAATATGGGGCACACAATATGTATAGTTTACTCATGTAGGTATGTGACGAGTTCTATGTAAATGAGTTAGAGGAAGGTTGATCAGCTGCCGGCTGTATAAATAGCTGTTCAATTTAATACGCCTTTGCTTTAATAGGTATTGTTTTTATATAAAACTTGTCTTATTGTATAGTCCTTCTTATTCTGTTTGTTTGTGTTCTATCGCTATTCATTGGAATGAAACTTCTTCCAGCACGCTTCTTAGTGCCCGTGCCCAGTGTGCCCTGTGTTATTAAAATAAGACAACAAGATTAAGAAAACAGGTACAAGATATAGAACCATTTAAATGGAACTAGAAAACAAAGAGTACTTCTGGTATCTTTAGCTCCCTCAGTTGATGTTTGTCACCAGTTTATAAGGCAAAATGATTAGATGACATGACGCATCATTATAAAGGTAACTGTTACGGGTTACTAATGGTTTTCCTCACTATACCTCTACATAATCTCATATGTAACAGTGCAATTACTCATTACACAGAGTAGGCACCTGTTCAATCAAAGTAAACATTCGATAACTTTTCGATTGTTGATGTTTCCTGACAGATAACAAAATGTATGGATAAACATTGTAAACAATACAAACAAGTACAATTGTGACCTAATACAATTATGACATAATTACAAAACAAATCGGACGTAATATTATTAGGTCACAATTATACCTGACGTATTTTTTCATAGACTTTTTTGCAGTATTTACTTTGGTTCACAGGTCAGAAAAATATATTCGCTTTCCATATTTAATTATTCTCTTGAGTCCAAATTCTATAACGGTCTTATATGGAATTGGCGGAAACCCAGTCCTAGATTACAAATATACGTTTAGTGTACACATAATATTATATACTACATAGATAAATTGCCCATTATATTCGCTTAAAGCCCGACTGACATTGGAGTCATCAATCAATACTGACCGACAGCGCATAGAGGTGCGTTTTAAATAAGGATCCTCCAACCGGAGCGCATTTGCTTCGAATGAGTTTTACATCCCAGTACTGCGGACAAAGGCTAGCAAACTAATATTCGGTTATTAACGACATTGACAGCCGTATCAAATTACCCATTCTCCGAAGCCTAAAGCCAATATAGATTCAGGGCTCTACTCAATTTCCAACCTCAAACAATCGACTGTTCTTAATAATAGATCATAATAGTAAACGACACCAAGTTACGAAACAGTAAGAACACCAGTTTTGCATTAGTTACTGGTCATAACCCAGTTAAACTGATAGTTAACTTAGTACAATACCTTTGGTAGCTTTAACTTAATGATCTGCATACATTATTGCACGAAGTTTAGTGCACACGTGCCGTTACGTACATAGATTATAGTAAATAACACTTTTCACAACAAGTAACCAGAATTTGCAAATGGCCAAAATTGCATTAAAACTGTCGCTATCTCTTTAGGTACTTCTTTTATTTCTTTAGATACCATAACATTTACGAAGACATAGGTAGTTTAATTTAAAAGACTTTAAAAAAATACTTTGGTCCATGTCTATAATTTTCACTAACCTTACTAAGTGTAAGAGACTGTATTATACAATGTTCAGATTTCTGACTCATTCGATAATATTGAATAAAGGCACCATTTGCAATAGTACTAGTTATATAAACACTCGTACTTTGTAGAACATGCATGGACGCATACAGCAAACATGTTTTAAGTACATATGTAAAACGAACCCTGCCTCCAATTTAGGCCTTATTAGGTTCTGTAAGGCACGCCAATGCCAGGCGGCTGGAGGCGCGGGCGCAAGGTCACGTCGGCCCACGCATCCCACGCCTAGAACCAATACTTTACTTAATAAAACTTTTGACTTTTAAATGGTACGATTACTTGCCTTTTATGTGGCAATTAAGAGCGCCCTGCAAAAAGTTTTTTTTTTTTCTTTTAATAGGCTGTATTCGCATTCTGTGGGCTAGTTTTTTTTATAATATAAATGTGGTGTTTTAATAAGAAGATAATGGCAACTAACTAATCCTTTGGATTAATACTAATTAACCTAAATATTTTGACGTCTAAATACAGTCAAACAGTCCGACAACAAGTCTAAATACTTATAACAAAGTTCTAGAGCCATTTTCGATGAAACCGTTCTTTACTATTGGGTTTTCTAAGGCATTCTTTTAATTACCTTTAACCATCTGCAAATCTTAAGGCAAACAATTGAAGGTGCAAATACTCACCGTAGGCGACGCATACCAAAACTACGATTGTTCATTCATTCAAGGAAACCAACAGTGAGTCAAATCGCAATATTGACTCATACGACATGCGTAATACATACTTACCTTACCGATACTGTATTATACATAAGTTGTTAAAAATTATCAACTAAAAGTTTCAACCTCAAATAAAATAATGTTCATTTAATCCATATTTTGCAGATCATGATATTTTACATAGCATTTTGTTTATAAATAATGTATTTATTGAGGTATTATCTTCCAATGTAAAAGAAGTATTTTGTGTGTTTATATCCTAAAAACATATACATGTTGATGACTTAACAGATATGAATGCAAGTTATTAATTGTCAAGAAGCAATAATATTATAAAAATACCTCAGCATGAAGGTATTGTTTGAACTATTACAAATAGATATTACTCATTACTCTAGGGTAGGTCTACAAAACAGCTGTACAACTTTTATAATAATAAGTCATCTCACTGAGCAAAAATAATATTTTTACTCCGTTTTACAAGGTTTTTGCTTCCAACGGAATATGTGTGGTGGCTCCTTTCAGCTAAATCATAAGCCAACACTAGCTTGCAGCTAAATCACAGAGTCACAGCCCGGGTAAGATAATAAGAAATTAGCTTTTCAATTCAAGCTCGATAAAATAAATTACAATATTTGCACTGTCTCATATCATCATGTTAATCAAGCGTTACTTTGCAAAAATCCATCACATTTGTGTTATGATAAATACTTATGTAGCGTACTGTGTTCTATTCTATTCCAAAAGAGGATCCTATATTTGCAGTCCTCCTTTAATTTTGTCGGGTGGAATCTTTTTGCGACAATTGATTGTTATTGAAATTCAAGAACTTACATACATACTTACTACTATAGTTACAGCTATTGCAGTTACCTATTTCAGTGATGATATTAAGTAAATAAGGAAACGGGAGATAAGTGCACACAATTCCTTAATAGTTTGTTTTAAAAATTCCTTAATAGGTTAACATATAACTACATAGATACTTAACGGACATCATTTACCGCCAAAAAATGCCAGTAGAACCACGTATTAAATCTCGGATTTAGTATTTTACGAGTGCTATTCATATTCCTGCTATTATTTTTCCCGCAACACTTTATGACGGTACCAAATGTCCTTAAAACTCCTGTTGCTATAGAAGTCGCTATAAAACAATAACATCGGTATGTTTAGTGTTTGTTACATCGGTTATATTCAGTAATACATGACATCACGTTGGCGTGAACAAATGGTACATAGCTCGCGATGCCATGCCAGTGCAACGCGCATCGCATATCTATGCGGCACTCAAGGCGATTTGACAATTAACTGCGCATTTTTACACATACGATGCTTGTTTTATATGTAGTTGTAGTTACTGTTTTTTTGGTCGTTTGCTTTTTGTATGGTCGTATCAGCTGTCGTGGTACGTGTTGGATTTGATAGTATTTATTACTGAAGTAGGAAATTTGAGGAAAATCGTTAGCAGCTGGTGCTTAAAACTGTGCTTTTTACTTCTTAGTTCAAAGCATAAAGTATATTAAACGTACGTAATTACTTTATGATTTTATAATAAAGGTTAAAAGCTACGAAACGATTATAAATTCGACAGTAATGATAATGAAATTGAATGTTGATGTGCACCCAAGAAGCATCTAAATAAACAAAACAACTGTAATTTTATAACAAAGCCTCATATCATTATTGCATAATTAAACAAAACATTCGATTAATTTGAATAACTATTTAAATAGATAAGTTAAGTAGAGCATACACATTCGCTATTACATTATAAGTTACACAAAGCATGCCTTAAGTGTTGCAACAAGTGCACTGCACATGAAGTAGCCCAAAAAGACTCATTCATAAAAATAAAGAATTGGTCGTTAGTACTTTAAAATACATAAAGTTTGCGTGATTGAGTTAAATGATTCGGTCGGAGAGGCGGTAGCGCGGCCTCCACGACACGAGTCGAGGTCGCATCTTCCTTTGCTCATTACCTTGTTTAATTTATGCTTCGCTTAATTATACACGCAATACCTACCACTAGGCATTGAATATGATATAATGTTGGAAATAATCAGAGCATTTAACACTTACATAAATTATATTTACACCCATATCAGATCGTTTTGGTGCTGACATAATAGCAGTTCCCACGAGCTTACTTATTCTCGCCCATTTGCCTGATAGTTTCGAATCTTGTAGCGTATTTTCGGTGAATATGTTATAGTGGGTGCTAAGACATTCGCCACGCATGCGCGGTACAGGCAACGCTCTGATTGCCCCGTGGGCTGATCGAGGCTCGATAACAACGCTCGCGGAAGTATTCATTGCCCCAGCCACACCGCGTTCGGTATATTAAAGCGTAACATCATCCTTTCTACTTATCTATCAAATTCATAATGTTTTGCAATTTCCAGGAAAGCTATTATGAGTATTTTATTATTCATTGTCTTATAAACTCACTCAAACGGAGTACCCATTTGGTAAATGGAAGAATTTATTTTTAAACAAAACCTTGGGCTCTGAAAGAAGTATTGTTATCAATATTTGTCAGGAAACATGACAACATTGTGTTAACATGTAAATAACAAGAGATTCATGAGATTGGTCACGATTGGTATCTTACGTCACGGCTTGTCCAACTTGTTTTGTCGGACAAGCGAACATATCTGATTTGCAAGCGTGTCTGTGACACATTGTCTTCGTCCGAAATCTTTGAAAAGCGATGTGTTACAAAAGCCCTATCTAATTTTGGGACAACGTACAGAGGCAGGCATCAGTATTGTGCGTTAAAAGAATATTGTAGTTAATATTTTCCTGAAACAGTCTTTGGCATGAAGGTTAGGCCAAAAAACAAGAGAAGGATTTTAAAGCAACCTATAATTAGGCACGTTTATGAGATTTAACGTTTACTTTTGTTTATTAGCCTCAATTATTGTGCCGTGCTGTCGAAGCAAATAGAACCAATTAATAATAATAGAAGTTAATTGAATAACATGATTGTGACTCAAAGCTTCATTACTCGGGCTTAAACCCATATTTTATAGGCTGACCTATAAAATGACAACATCATTAATTCCAACCAGTCGTTACTATCAATCACACACCCGTGTGTAAATGTCGAAAGATCCTGTAACAATCACTTACGACCTTACGAAAATTTCGAAATCCAATAAGTAATACTTTTGTGGCGTTTTTGTGCAATTTGTCAATAAATTGATACCTGGATATGGGCGGGAGACACTGAGTGAGGACGTAAACGTCTGACAAATGACTTGTCATTATTTACGCTGATCGGCCGCTACTCGTCACAGCTACAATCATCATTGACCACTTCCTCCTCGCGAAGTGTAGTAAGCACAAACAATACGCTTTCCGTGGGAAGTCGCAAATCGGTGGAGTCGTATTGCCCACTTTTATTTAACACCTTCTTTCTGTTAATGACTATTTTATGAGCTTGCCATGGGCTTACTTACCCACTCTTCGTAATCTGTGGAAAGCTATCTCATCGCCATTAACCTTGTCTTCGCTTGTATTCAATTAAATTAAAAGTGTCTCATAAATTAAACTTGGATAAAACTCGTTTGAAACTAGAATGTCAATATAAACAGATACTTGATCGCCTAATACCTAGTGTTGCTTAATAAATCTACGTTTAGTAATCGTTTAGTCATAGTGACGAAATAAAAGCACAGTAGAATAATACAAAAGCTTAACTTGAGTTAGGTAGAAGTTTATTTTTCAACTGACCAGCATTAGGTAATCCCTTCACATTTATCTTTGTCACGCACAAACGAATGTGGATAGGTAACTGGAAACCAATAGGACACCGGGCAAATACATATTAGAACAGATTAGCTGTAGTGAAACCTAAGGATAATGAAACAATTAAGTAGCCTGGCTGGGCTTGGTTTTTCATCAGTAAAGTGCATCATGTGCCACTAACGCTACAGTAGATAACTAAATGCTAATGTTGAGGAAAACACAAACAAACATTTATTCATATGCTCACCCGAATGCATTCCAAACAAACATCAGGTACTTAGGCAGAACTCAAATAAAAAAACCTTAACGCAATATGTAAAAATAGTGTGAATTACCTAAGCAGTATAGCACGCCTACTGCGGCTTCGGTGACGTAGTCCGAAGCAGATATATTGGGGCCGACGGAACCGGTCCGCACGCTGTTGCATCAAATACTATACATATGGGAATGAGAACTTCTCAGCCGATACGCATTATATAACTTGCGTGCCAATTATATGCGCTACATTTTTCTTATATGGATATGGCATTTTTGACCTTTAGGTGCAGTGCTCTTTCCAGTGCAGCGCTCATGTTTGGGTGTGTTGCACTTCGATAAATATTATAGGTTAATCACAAAAGCATACTATTTATAAATTCATTCGGGCAAAAACTATAGATAAAGACCAATTCGCAGGCGTGTTTGAACTCAACGTAAGCCAGCACAGCTAGCTTCAAAAAGCAATTAAAAATTCTTTAGTAGTAATAAGCTCTGAGCATCTGGATATTTAGTTAATTCTAAGCCAATCCGGCAGACTATCTAATTTCGCCAACCATTCAAGCAGCCGTTGCTTTAATCGAATGGCTCTCCGAGAACAGTTTCTGTGTCCAATTACGATTGCTGCAGTACTTATACGGACCGAAATGTATATAATTGTGTTCATCATAATATTGCCTTAAGAGGGAACTTCTTTATTTACAACTCTATAACTACTTAATTTCCATGACCGACACGTTCAATTTATAGTAACGGTGTGTACAAGTCTGCAACACAAATATAGTGGTGCTTTAGACAATCTCCATAAAGGAATGGTCAAGTCATGCGATAACATAACACCCATTAATAAAGTCCATTAATTTGAAACAAACGGTTTTGTTCTGTACTTCGGATTAACAGCTTTGAAGAACTCCGGATGCGTGTGCCTTTTTGTACTTCCATTCAATTAGAAATAGAAGGCAATACCGATGGGTTAACGTAATTATAATTTTGAATACGAAGTGTGTTGACCGTTAAGCAAATAGCGGTGAAGCTCCATAAACGGCTTCTTCTGCAACACAAACCATTATTATTAAAGGCTATTCTTATATCATTACATACAAGATACAATACTCAATTGCTACTAATTACCTCACATTATTTCCGGCCCATATATTTGGTGCTCGTTCATTTGTGAGTAATATATTACTTCCATGTCGGTGTGCAAATGAATGATGATAAATTGATAAACTTTTGAAGTTGTCAGAAATTCTTTACCAAAAAGCCGGTAAGTACAAATAAAGGTCTTTTTGCAGTCTATTTTGGGGGAAAAATAAGTATGCAAAAAGTTGTTGTAAAGTCACCATGGATAAGATTTATATTCTGCGCTGGAGAAAAATGAATTGGGGAGACCACCCACTCCTCGGACATACTTTATCAAAATACAATTTCGAAACTGCCGGAATCTCCTAAAATCGAATTTTCGATATGTAGGGATAGCGATGATTCTGTTTAGGTTTATCAAATTGTAACTACGCTTTACCCAAGGAAGCTTTTTTACGGAATAAATCTCTTTACTTGCTATATACATTGCATGTTCTATATTATCTGCCTAGCCTTCTCCCAAGTATGTTGGGGTCAGCCGGATGCAGCTGAGAATCAGAGTTTCATCAATTTTATTACATGGGTACTTTCTCATTCTTTAAAATCTTAAAATTATAATCCAAAAATAAACTCCCTTTTCACGGGGTGACAAGATAAATTTTAAGACAATGATCTAAAATTACGGTGCCTTATTAGAAAATAAGCCCGAGGACACTCATCTGATTTGAAACCTGAATGTTATTTGAAAACTTGTACCATGATATAAGCGTATGTAATCCACATAATGATAGCAACACAAAGAGTAATTAACTGTTATAAGCAGCGTCTAGCGTTCATTCTATTACTATCTACGAGGCTGAGGTCAAGTATGCATGAGAACGTCTCGGCTCGGAACATAAAACACTAACCCAATGACCAGATGACGAAAGGCTAATATTACTATCATGATTGATGGTTGGAGGTAGCTGCGATAGAATGCCTTTGCTCATATTATGTTAGTGAGTAATGCGGGTGGCGATTGTTTGATGTCGATCGCTAGTATGAGATAGTGGCCTTCGGACTTTCGGCCATTGTGTAGTATAACGGGTTGTACACAAAGATACCTTTGATACTGCAGTTCCACTGATATAATAGCGTAATTGTGTAAGATACTAAAAATCAACAGTAGCTCTTAGGAGATGTAGGACACAACGAATACGCGCTGTCTCTGCTGCTAACTTTAATAAAGCCATCTTCAGAATTACTACCATAAGCTAACTGTCTAATAAATACGCGCCAAGACAAAGTTTAAGTCCTATAAATTCTTTACTGCGTAGCGAGCGACACACTTATAAGGAAATGCAGCTATTTCACTATACGTGTAGGTAACGCAAAATTCCTGAAATATCAAAAATAAAGGTTCATTTTACGAAGCTGTAAGCTCTGGGCTATCTGAAATACTTAGATATTAAATTCCTAGCGGAACACCTATGATTATAATACGTTTATGAAGGGTCTTGGGCTGGAATGCGGAGTTTGCCTACTGTTCCACTCGCATGGTAATTGTATCTACTTGCGGCCAACTCATTTATCACGCACAAATAGCATAATAGATACGTAATATGAATGCATTATTATGCGCAACGCATTTACGTAGAGAAAATAGGAAAAGCGTAACCAGTCGTATGTTAAAGTTCTACTAAAACTGTTATTAAATACTTTGAATTGACAACACATTAAGGAAGACATTTCTTGTGATTGGTCATCTCGCTCACTAGGTAAAATTTGTATTCGATCTCAAAGAAAATATGAACATGATGACGCAAACTTATTCGTGGTAAACCCCATATATAGAGCACCTGTTTGACCGCCTCCTCATGCATAAAAGTCGTCGGAATTTATAATGGCAGCACAAAAGATTGCATCAAGGAGAATTTCTAGTTAATATTAGGCGGTGCGTATTGTTCAACTGTGTTTTTTAGAAACCGATGTTGCGAAGTAACCCGAGTCCCGGCGGTCACTCGTCCGTTGACCTCGGCAGGCCGACAACAACCACTTGACAATTGCCGACGTTCTTTTACGAGTACCAGCGTCATGAGAAGTGCACGCCTATTCCCAATATAATCTGCATAAGTTCTTTTATCGGTGCTCTCGAAGAAATATAAAGGATGTTAAATAGACGCAGAGACACGTTCCCTAGACTGGAATAGGAAATCTTGAGAGTTGCAGCAGCAGTTACAGGGCCAATGCGCTTAACGTACGTCCAATAGCCATAAAGTCTTTGCTTAACTTCAACACAATCTAAATCGCAGGCTATAAAGATGGTCGTTAATTGCAGTATTGACACCCGTTATTGGTTTTCAGAGAACATGGTTTGATGTAACACATGTCAAAGCGGAGTTGGCGCAAATCTTAACGGCAAGCTAAACCCATAAAAGACCTGAATCTGAACATTTTACCCAGAATGCTCACTCCTTAGGCGGTGGAAAAAATATTGTTGGAATTTACATTTCTTTGGAAAATCTCTAAAAGACACCGAATAAAAAAAAATTACTACACATTTATTTTTCGTCGTGTCTGTATTCTGTATTGGGAACGCTTAACTTGTCGAGCAACATCATCGACTATTTTTTAACCTTGATCGCTTTGACCGCACAATTCATATTCCTTTTTTGCTAATCCACTAACAATCCATCTCAAAGTCCTATAAATAACATGAGAGATCTTGAGGCGGATCGTGAGGTCTGCAAACAACAGCAATCAATGCAATCATCCTCTTAAATCTTCATAGGACGCCCTTAGGTCCTCGCAAGTTCCACGTAAGTCCTGCCAATGATAAATGGCTAAGCTTCTCGTGAAATGCTTAGGAAAATAACATGAAAATAAGCATGTATTCTCAGTAATTTTGCCGGCTATTATTTGAAAGAGAGCAATGGAAATCATTACGGTTGTCTGGAAGAGGTCGCTCATAGCGATAAGACCGCCCATTATGTCACCTAAGTATTTTAATTTAGATTTAAGATCAAAAATGTATAAATTGGTGATAAAGTATCTACTTAAGCATGCTAGACGAGAAATCTTAGTTAGGTACGTTAAATACAAAATCAGCAAATTAATCGTTTGTAAAAACATATGTAGACAAGGAAAATCAAGCAGTTGTGTCACGCTACGACGCACACTATAATCAATGCTATGACAATAATCTAATAACTACCCAGCACAAGTGCAAAAACTGTGACCATATTCTTCAAGGTCTGCACATAAACAAAGTTATTGTTAAATAATGTTTTACTTTGATTCTAAATGTAGTAATATGCACTAGGTTGAGATAATTCTAGGAAGCTATCAAGTCGGGTCGTGTGGATGCGATCGTGCGCGCCTTCGCTCGGCCCGAGGGCGCGACCCTTTATGCCCTGTCGGTTTGTATAGCGGAGTCGTCATGCGACTTCCTATATCTCCAACGCCATTAGATAATCTATAGTATGCAAAAAATATCACCTAATGTGTCCACATAAGTGTTTTCCAACACGCCCACTTTACGACACAATATTATATACTTACATAAGTTACATACTACGATAGCACATAGTGCCTGTTCCAGACTTAATAAAAAGTGATACTTAGCTTTTTATTAACATGTTACTTATCACGCCAGTCCCATGAGATATTGAAACAAGACCGAACGTCAAAGGATAACATCTTAACACGCTTTAGCTATTTTCATATCTCTTCATGAATACGTGTGTACAGAAATATGGGGACGATAATAAAAAATCACGTACCATCTACCAACATAACTCGCCATAAAAAGTCAGTTTTAAAAGATAAAATATGAGCAATATTTTATTATATAGGTACCATTGGAGTTGAATCAGATCGACCGGAATCAAGAGTTATGTAAAAAGCTCCTCTGGGTTTACATTATTTATGGCTGTTGTAGCGTTCGTTGCTTTTATGGTCAATGTTTTAATTTGTGATTTAATTACCTACATGCAATTAAATAATTAATCCGATGCCGATATCACACGGAGCAGAGATATAATAGAGTGATAGGTACAATAGAATAATTGTGACGATGGCCATCAAACAAAAGACTGTAGCAGAAAGGCATTCGGTATCGTCTGATCAGGTCGGGTCCCGGCAGCCCTACACCTGGTTAGGCCGCGAACCGTCCACGATACAAAGAGCAGTGATTTGTTGTCGGAGATTTTACATTGTGGTGCCCGTGTCGTAACGGTTTGTTGGTTTATTTGTCGACTTTAATGTATCCACGTAGCTATATTTGAGGTCACAATTCGACTTCAAATGCTTCTTATTTCTTTTGAAAATTAAATCACTTTATATCTTGAGTTAAAAGGCGAGAGAAAAGTATTTTCTAGGAGGAAGGTGGACCATCCTGATGTGTAAAGCTCAACTGTAAAACAGTGGAGCATTCTTTTCCATTCAAAGATGTTTTTCTAGTAATAAGTCGAGCTAATGGTGCCACAGATCCCAAAGAGCATGTACCCATTGTGAACACATAAATCAGAGAAACAATGCGAGTCCTACATGCCGATCGATCGCGTGCAACGTCCGTACAAGGAAAGTCTGACGGTAACGATGACTACAGGAAGTCCTTGTATATCGTTCCTTATGGGTAAACCGAACAAGTTTCCAGTGATAAATTAACCGCACTCATTGCCTTAATCGACATTTGAGTCACGATAAACTATATACACTAGTTGCGTAAGATTTTCATTCATGTTTCCAAAGGACATTGGGCGATTCCGGTCCAAATGTCCACCACGAACGAGACCTATATGGCTAGATAGCCCGTTAAATATAGAACATTTTTTGTTATGAAAGTAAAAAAAAATATAATGCCAGAAAAAAGTTATAGCAAAATCAAATACTTAAAACATTTTATAGATTTTTTCAATTTCATTTTTTCAATTACTTTTCGTGATGTTCGATTTTCGTACTTTCTGTAACTTCTGACAAAATAGAATTGTTCATTATTAGAGAGAAGACACCACCAGTTACTTCGAACTATCTTAGATCCAGGCACCGTTGAGTATATTCAAGCCCTTCTGGCGCCTCAATTGGTTAGTGATTCGTACATCCATCGGGCAAATAAATATGGGTTTATATGCAAATGTGTCTTACTCATCTTAGTTTTAGATAAAGTGCGGAAATGAAAGTGGAATAAAATAAAAAATAATAATGACATCATACAAAAACTACCGAAAATTAAGAATACATTTTTGGCTATAACTTTTTTTTGGCATTGTTTTTTTTTTTACTTTCTTAGTAAAAGTTACTCTAAATTAAGTGGACTATTTAATTATATAGGTCTCGTTCGTGGTGGACATTTGGACCAAACTTCATACATTCTTGCCCAATCTCCTTTCATGTGAATTTAATTGAATTTTTATACCTATAACCCAGGCTTAACTTCAGCGTAAAATAAGATATTATTACCTACATACCTATACGATAAACACCTTTTTTATCTTTGTGTACAGAATGCAGACAGCACGGGAGAGTTCTCGCCGGTGGTCACGGCGACGTGCAAGACTGGCGTCATGGCTATCAACATCTCTTTCAACCAGCCGTTCAACGGGGTCACACATGCCAGAGAATTCAGGTAAAGCCATTATTTGTTTCTGAGCATTTCAAGTCAATAAGTCTTTATTGACCATAGAAATCGTAAAGGAATAAAGATCGTAGATATTACTTTTTGAATAGGATTCACTTAATTCGTATCTATCGATTGCTCTGTTTTGGTAATATGGATAATTGATTTTCTATGTAGGTACATTGCGCTGATCTGCAGATAGACTTTATCTATCTTCAGATCTAGTCCTAACAACATTTAGGGCCAAGAAACTTCCGTTATATATTGAAAGTAGAATTGCATTCCAGTACTGAAATCGATACTTATGTAGGTACTTGTAGCCAACTTAGCCTATGTTATTATTTATTACTTAACTATAAGACGATTTATATCGATCATTAAGTTTAAATAGCCCTGTTTACTGCATACATTCCTTACACGTAGGGCTGCCATCCGTCCGGGTTTCCCCGGATTTGTCCTCGTTTGGAGGCCGTCCGGGGGCCGTCCGGGCGGGGTTTCAAGAAGTGTCCGGGGAAAACCCGGACATTTTTCATAGGGCCATCTTAACCTATGGTGCCTGGGTATGCGAATTACCTGGGCGCCTAATAATGCAGAAGTCGAAGTGTCCCAAAACTCCAAAATTTTCGCGCTCGCTTCGCTCGCGGCTTCTTTTCTTGACACATTTATTTTTACGTTTAGCTACTTTAATATCCCAATATTCAAAAAATTTTGCGCTCGCTTCGCTAGCGGCTTCTTCACTTTGCGGATTTTTTTATTATACAAGTTTAGGTGCTTTAGTGACCCAAAACTCAAAAATTTTCGCGCTCGCTGCGCTCGCGGCGACTTCACTTTACAGTTGTTTGTATTTTTCTACATTTTTTTGTCTAACCTATCAAGAAGGTAACTCCTAGTTTCCATATGAGCTTTCTTAATTATGACCTTCGAAATACATTAAGTCACAATCTTTCAATACTAGGTACTACATGAGCTAGAGACGGCCCTGACTTTTCATGTAAGGAAGGACCTCATTGAATTTAAGTAATATGGTAATATTAAAAATTAGGTCTTGTTTTGTTAAACAAAAAAAATCGGACTCGTCCGGGGAAAAAATGCTATTTACGCCAAATGTCCGGGTTTTTTTTAATATTTGTCCGGGTTTGGCGAAATTCGAAATGGCAGCCCTACTTACACGCAATGATTTTCTTGTCGTCTATTCAAGTCTTAGCACCTATACCTACAAATATTAATCTACACTTTACGAAGTTTTTATAGTTTTGTAGAAATATTTATTTTAATGATGACTAAGATAGATAGCTAATGGTATTTTTATTAACGCTTATATTAGCTTCACTTGTAACTTTTATACAAGTAAATCATAGAATCTCAATTTGACCCACTTCCCGGTCTTCGATTAGGATGACAATTTGCACATGCTCTGAGTTCTGAAGACAATACATGACTAGCGTGTTTTTTAGTTTCTTTTTAACACTGCTACTGGGTAACTATGACTAAGACATTGGACGTGATGCATGACATGGGAACACAACTAACGTATGAAATAAGAAAAAGTCGTTAGGATTAACATTTTCTTTCTTATAACTCTTTCAGAACTCCAGCGTGCATGGCTCTGGGCAACGGCAGCGAGACCCTCAGCTTCGACATCAATCTGATGGCCGCGAAGGGGGCTCCCGACTATTGTGGAGTCTTTTGGAACAATGTAAGCAGCTCTCTCTCATTGTAAAATAGTCTCAAAATCCTTAACTATTTTCTGGTGCTAGTAGACAGTCCAAAAGCAATCTCCTTCACTGTCAGCAAATCTAAATAGAAGTTCAAAGGTCATAAATGCAATATATTGACTGGCATGCCTTGTGTAGCTTTCGCATATTCACTTGCATCTATCAACTCCCACTCAACCTCAACAACATACGTACCTACTTCAAAGATTTTCCACATGACCGACATTGTTATCGCAACATGACTATTCCGTGCAGTTGGAAAGCTCTGAGCCTAAGCCCTGCTAAGTTTACACGTACACATTTCAGCGCACAGACGAGCGGTCGTTGCCGCTGGCGGTTCGTGTGCACCGAACCTTGGAGTTGGCCGACGACAAGTTCTACGTCATCACTTGCGGCAAGGCAGGCTTCAGGAATGCTCGGTAATTTACCTCAAACCTCAATATTGGGAATCATATGAACATCACATACATTCAAAGGCATCTGAACTACATTCCAGACATACGGATGTTAATTAAACAGGAAATTGAGCTCTCAATGTGTTATTTGTTTCACCAAACCCGGTTAATGGAATCGGTGAAAATATCCCTTTGTTTCGAGTATTTGTGTGTACAGATTTAGAGCTTGTCCATTCGATTTTGGAGCAGATAAAGTAATTAGAATAACAAAACTGGTAAATTACAATGACCACTGGATAACCTTGCTCAATTCGACTGCAAAACTTACGATAAAGTTGAACAGATACAATTATAAACACACCTTCAGAAATAGCTTTGTATTTACATAAATTATTCATACTCTGTTACTCATGCCGCAGCATGTATACTTATTTTTTATTTATTGTAATGTTTACAGAAACGAAACTTCGCTTGTGTCGCTGAGAATGTTGGACTCGCAAGGTCGCAAAGTATTGAATGCAGGATTCGGTCTACCGTACACGCTGCGCGCCGAAATCAGCAAGCCTGATGGTTAGATCTCTATCAGTATTTCGCAAATCATTATTTACATTAAATAAGTATGTGTTACAAAATATAGTCATGCATAATATTTATAATTGCAGGAAGCCACGGAATACGTTTGAAGAATTGTTTTGCTTTCAACATGCGTAATTATACAGCTGATCTTCTAGACAATAGAGGGTATATATTCACATAACTATATACTAGTTACCGTTTGTGTGATATAATATTATGATTATAACATAAAACTATGTAAACAGATGTCCCGTGAAACAGCAGTCGATAGTGGTGAAGTCTGAGACGGGCGCGGCCGAGCTCGCGATCGCGTCGATGTTCCGGTTTCCAGACTCCTCGCAGGTCAACTACCAATGTGATATAGCTATCTGTAAAGGTAAATTCTATTTATTTTTTAAATACCTGAATATAAAAAATGGCAAAAACATACTTAAACGTGCGTCATCGTTCTATAAAAAAATACCATTTTACATATATATAAATAATATCTCTATCTTCAATCATTCTAAAAGTTTACAATACCTACGGCTGTCCTTACTAAGGTATAAGCTGGAGCTATTCCAAAGTCTCATATTCTTATTGTATCATTGCAGGCACATGTTCAGTAATAGACTGCAGTACGGAGT
The DNA here is from genome assembly GCA_033682625.1 of Helicoverpa zea x Helicoverpa armigera. Lineage (NCBI taxonomy): Eukaryota > Metazoa > Arthropoda > Insecta > Lepidoptera > Noctuidae > Helicoverpa > Helicoverpa zea x Helicoverpa armigera. The sequence continues at coordinate 7,155,406 of JAWIIS010000032.1, forward strand.
CCCGCTTCGAGAAAGGCGATGAGGAGAGCACTGTCACCGCTTCCACAGGAATCTTCGTGTTGGACCCTAACGACAATGGAGGTATAACAAATGCTTACTTTTCCGTGTACCTGCCTATAGAATCTACGTATATGTAGAAATATTTTTCAAATCTAAACAAACTTCTTGGCGAATGTCTGTGAATACGAAATCAATGCCAAGTAACATTACGCAACTCAGCATGCACCCAAATGTTACCGAAATAGAAAATACATTACCTACTCATATTTTATTAACCTTGTAATGTATGTATTTTCCTAATCTCGATCATTAGTGTTTCTTCAAATTGAAATTAGTAGATTAGAAGCATATAAGGGTGGTAAATATTATTTAGGTACTCAGTTGCTTACAAAAACTTTCAAAAGTCATCAAACACCCAATTGAATCTCAATCGGTTCAACTGTTTGACCGTGAAGACATAGGAAACAAAATCACACTCTTATTATTGGTAACGATGTATTAACAATGTATCGCATTCCCCTTAGGTTCAGACAAAACCTAATTCAATCAAATATTTTACAACACACCAGCATTTAAACTAAACCTTACTCACTTTATTTTCCAGTGGCAGCACTTACGTGTTCAGACGGCAGCGTGCGTCCACTATGGCTGCTGTACCTGGCCATCGCTCTGGGCGTCATGTTCGTCGTCATGTTGCTGGTCAACTGCTTCCTATGTACTGCCATGACGTGCTCGTGTGCGAGGACCGATGTAAGTATATTGAACTGTCATCACGACACATAGAGTCCTTAATTGGTTTTGGAAAATTCATGGTGGTAATCTCGGTCTCTAGACCTATCCATGGAGTTCCTTTGATGTCAGCTTGACCTTTCAAGTAGCGAATACCTACCACTGTTCCATATTTGCTCAGTGTAGAAAAAAACAGGCTTACCATTCTGTACGTGGGAACTTATAGACACGTTCCTTTTTCGCACATAGAGTGGACCACTTTCACGTGATTGAAAAGGTGGAAGTGATCGAATGTGGACCTAAATGGAAAAGTGGAATTACGTTATAATCTGTTTCGGAAAACATCTGAAACCTTTAATGCTCGCAGGAATGTTTTGATTATGGTTAAGATTAATGTAAAATAATAACCAACAGGTGATCGAGAAGGACCCATCAGTGGTGGAAGACTACGACCCATACCGCAGCTGGCATGGCAGTCAGTACGGCAGCCGGTACCCCTCCTCAACTATTCACTCCGCAAGGTCAGTTTATCATAGGTAATATTACCCCTGCATAATCTACCTAATGGTAGATCATTTTACGCTTTACTAAAGAATGAAACCCTGGAGAAGGACATGGTATCGTTTTGGAAATTTGTGAAATAAGTAGGAAACAACAGAAGTAGGAATTCATAGTTTCAAAAAACAAAAATATTATCAAAAGAAGTTCATGATAATTCAATATTTGAATGTAGGTAATACCAGATTTTTAATCAGTACATGCCTATAAATGAAATCTGTTCCACAGGTCAGTTTCGGACAACAGTGACCACTACGCGATAGTGCAATCAAGGCCGGGCAGTCGACATTCCGGCATGCACCGAAATAGGCATTAATGAGGTATACATACCACTACCACATACTTCTATTTTATTCTATGGTTCGCTAATGCTTTATTTGATTGCGACCTGTATGTTTACTAAAACAGCCTCCTACTGAGTGTGACCCCTAAATCACAAATACGTACCTCTATTTATGTTATCGTATTTAGTAATGTTTCATAAGTTAAGTGTTAGTGTTAGTATGACTACCTTTCTCAGACAAAAATATATTCCAAAGATGGGAGTTATCTGCTTGCGACATATTGATCCTATTGCCATTCAGAGAGATAACAATATTTATATATTTTATGTAAACAAACATAACAGAATTTCTATCTTTTCAGATAATAAGAGGGATAAACCTGTGATGCAAGCGGAGGCAATAACGATACCTACAAACGTTGGTACTGAATCACCATAGTCGATTTACCAAAAGAAGCGTTTTGTAGGAAAGCTGCTCATAATCAGATAACAACATTCCTTTTCTAATTTAAAATTAAATACGTAATTAAAATACATAACAAGAATATTTGATAAAGCAATGGTGCTTTGAATCTCGATTAGTAAGCGACAGGTACCAAACTTGGCAAATGATATGTTACCTAAGGAAGAAACGCGTTTTACTCTTCAGATGAATTTAACTTGTGCCATTTTTATATGCATGTACCTTATGTGGTTTGTAAGATTTATAGGCAATATTTAATAATAATAATTGTGTAATTATAACAATTGTATACCTGAATCGATACAACGAATCCGTCCAAATTCATGTGTCAATTAAATAAATTCATAGATTTGTAAACATATTTAAGTAATTAATATAAGGTTGTGTTTGTACATTTATTTGTAAAAGTATTTTAGGCATTTACGGTATTATTGTGATGCACAAAAGTAGACTTTGAGTATTTGTGAGAAAAGCTAAAACGAAATAAAAACGTCAAATTATTGACTTCATTAGAAGTACACACATAAACTTATGCATATTTTTATATGTCTCGTTCGTTAACAGAAATCATTTATATTTTTGTTACGAAAATATATCACTAATCTAAGTTCAGGTAAGGAATAAACGTAAATAGAAGGAAATATACCTTATACAACAAAATGATTTTATAAAATTGGTTATAACTTCTATGCAAACCTTAGTTGTAGATAATAAAGTAATAATTTAAACAAATACCACATCATCACTGTGAAATAATATTTTAAATGATAGTGTATATTAGGTATATAAGCTTAATTAGGGTATAGTAACGGATTGTTGATTGTAAATGAACGAATGTGTCCTTTCTATCATGAATAATAAAAAGTAATGGAAATGGGCGAAATATGTAATGGATTTTTCATTATAGCGCGAGTTTATAGTATTATAAAATATAATGTATTAAAAATATGGAAGGAGTCTGTGTGAATATACAATAAGTTCCAAACCTTACATATAGGCAAGTGTGTATTTGGGTGTGAAACCAATAAATTCTTTAACACATTATGTTTGTTTTTACCGTGTGCCCTTTTCCCTACCCTTAAATGCACAGGCACGCCTTGAAATGGTTCTCTGTGCAATGGTCAATACATTGACAAAGAATTGGTAAAACTAGATTATTTCAATCATTTGTTTCAGAATAGGTGAATTGAAAAAGTTAAAAAAAAAACAGCAACTTTGCACACCGATCATATTTTATTGATGGATCTAACATTATAATACCGTGAATCTATTTATAGAATATATCATTTATGCATATTATATTTACTATAGAACAATATTTTTTAAACAGTTGCCAAAATTTACAGTATGAAATAAAAATAGATTTGCTCCTAATCATACTTTGATATTACTTATTAATTAGTGGTATTGACAACAATAATTATGCCCGCTTATACAATTAATTACTATAATAGGTAGATATTCAAAAATGTTCCTAAGTTACGTACACTTGAAAAGGACTACAAAATTGGACTAGAAAGTTCCTGGTCATGTGCAACAATAAACTATAAAACATTAAGATTATAAAGATCTAAAAATATTACCTTTTAACGGGCTTTCAGCTGCTAGCCACTCCAACAAAAAATATGTCAAAAATGATCGAAAAAAATTGTAATAAAATAATTATTTTGTAACATAAAATATAACTAAAGATCGATGGATAGGTGCTAAGTCGTAGTTCAGATCAAATCACACTTTTAACAGATCCAGCTTCCTATGGCACGTCATAATATATTTTAACAAAATAGTGTCCTATAAAATTGAGTGTGCTGTGAACGCGGTAACTTGAAGTCGCCAAACATTGATAACAAAGTTCATAATTTTTATTAATACATAGCTTCTAAATTACCCCTTTGAATCTTAACAAGCTATATACATACATAGCTGAAGTAAATATAATAATCAACTGTCTCGCCATTTATTTAATAACTTTTAAAGTGCGTGGTAACTTATTGTTTCTCTGGTTCTTTTTTCTCAAGCATAGTCTTCGCAACTTGTTCATAAAGAGATCGTTTGTATATCCTAGGCTGGCCGTCACGCAATCCATGGGGATAAACGCCGAAAGAGGTTTCATCGTCAAACCAGCTGGTAGTAGGCTGAAAAACAAAAGAAAATATCTTAAAATTGTCGAGTTTTCTTTCAAATTCTCAGAACATCATTTGCCCAGTCTTTTTTCATACTACGTTGGATTGGCTTCCAGTCTTAACTGGGTGCCGCCGAGTACCAGTTTTATACATGGAGCGACTACCTATATGACCTCCTCAACCCAGTTACCTGGGTTATAGTTTCCAAAATACAAGAAAAACGGCTGCCATGGTACAGACAAAATAAAAAGGAGACCATCTGAGTACATTCGCAGTGCCCAGTCAAAAGCGCAGTGTCAGGCCAAAACTGCGGTGGTTGAGTGTCGTAAAGAAAGACATGAAAATCTGCGAACTCGAAGAGGAAGATGTCCTTGATAGAGCGAAGTGGAAGAAGAAGATACGGAAAGCGGACCCCGTCACAAGACGGGATCAACGTTAAGAAGAAGAAGAACCCAGTTACCTGGGCAATCTGATAACAAGAATCAATTAACGTAAACATACGTCCCATAAAAGTTAATTTTCTATCGAACAACGTCACGCTAAATAAACACAGCGTTGACATAATCAAATCTGATTAAATAATTAACGCCTCTAATGAGATTTATGGCTTTCCTTGTATTTAGAAAATTGATACTGCGTCGTTAGAACAGCTTAACGAACGATTATCCCTTATTTACGACTTTGCTGAGTTGGATTTGCCTACAATGGAGGCATTTTTATGTGTAGGGTAGGTATTTTTATGTGATTATTGTGACCAAAGAAAACAGTAATGAAACAATACTTTTTTTAAAGGCATAATCAATATCGTTTCGTGCGTTTGAAACCGTAAAACCTTAGTGGATCATTCATGACGAAACAATACGTAATAAACTAATAGTGAAATAAAATCCTGTTGATTAATCAATCAAACATATCGATTTATGAACACATAACTTGCATATGACAGCGGATGGCACATATAACTGTGATAATGTTATCTGCACCCAATGACCGTAAATACCCGTACATTAGTATCGAATATACTTACATCAATATGCGTCACATTGCAGATTGATTCGCTAGCGACAGCACTCTTGACAACACACTTGGTTCGTTGAGAACTTCAGAATACAATACTGTTGCAATAAACCTTGCTACTCGTTTTGGGATGTGGATAATGGTTGAAATTGCTTAATAAAATCTCCGTTATCCTTTAGCTATCCTTCAAATGTTCAGTTAAGTCGTCACGTGCAGCATTTGTGTCTACACTGTACATCGTAGGTCACATTAACTTGACATTCGTTTATTGTAATCGCACGTAGGAATCGCGTGGGAGGTAAGACTTGCGTCAAAGCTTAAGTGGGAAGCTTTTGTGTGACGCAGTCGTAACGTCATGAGGCACACGTGTCGCTAACATTCGAGTTCATTTAACCAAACGAGGGTGGAAAGGTTTTAGACACTCATTATAATATCGACAAGAATAGTTATTTGTAAATATTAACGAGTGACTGTTTACTTAGATTGAGATATATACCTCATTATTCGTCATTATGATTAACTACGCTTACATCATGTGGGAATCCCCAATCATTGTTTATATTTCGATAGAAAACCCAAAATCAATCGGTCATTGATATAAAAAATCCCATTATTTAAAAAATAAAGAATCATGTTTATAAACATTCTTTGATATCTGTTTTTGTTATGATTGAACTCACCTCAAGTTTAAAGTTCAGGACATGAGCAGCAGTCTGGTATCGGGGTACGGTCGCCACTCGTGACACTGGGAAATACCCGGGGTGGCTCGCTGTCACCTCGTAGTGACCTGGGGTCAACAGCCGGTAGTAGTCACCGTAAGCACCTAAAAGTAACAGAAATAGGGTGTTAAGGTACCTACAACTAAGTACCAATATCACAATATATCTCTCACAATGGTTTTGATAATTAAATTAAATATGAATGACACTAATTGAGAACATACATGAAAAGATTTAGTAGCTATTTGAGTCTAACTATCGTTGAGTCTTACGAATTTCTCCAGTGACCCAATATTTCATTGGCATCCATCAAATTCAGATTATTTTTAGATTAGTGTAGCACAAGCGATTAGCTCATAATATAGGTCAGCAGCTGGAGCCGTGTTTGGTTCGAGTACACATCAGTAGTAGTCCTACATTAGCAAAATTATCAATGTTTACAAATCTCGATTAGCGCACCATGCTGTCACAGACGTAGTACATTATATTGCATGTTTATTATACAAGCCTAACATTGTCCCAGAATCACGGCATCTCTCATTGTATTAACAATGGTATTTATTATTTAAGCAGATTGCGTGTAACAGTGCAAGGGCGATGAATGATGCGATGAATTTAGTTATCGTATTTTAGATGATATAATATCGTACTTTGGGGGCAAAATCATTCTTTATTTGTGTTTTGAACTCATGAATCATCTTTAATCACAATGTACAATCACAATGCAATTAAAAAAAAGACGTGGTGGGTAAAGCACCAACCTCACACGTATGAGTGTGGGTTCGATTTCAGGTCAGGCTACTACCATTGTGTACTTTAATTATATCTTAGACACCAACGGCTAATTAAAAGGTGAAGGAAAACATCTTGACGAAACCTGGACTATGAAGTCTGAAATCAACAACCCGCTTTGAGCAAGCGTGTTGATTAACGCTCAATCCTTCAGCGTGTGAGAGGAGGCCTGTACCAAGCAGTAGGACAATAAAAAGGCTGTAACGAACGAACGCATGTACAATACCATTAATATTTGTGACTAATTGAAAATCAATTCAGAAGCATATCCGTGACAATTATAAGGAAAAGCGGACAAGAATCTCACTTATTCGATTTCATTGGCGTCAACAACCTAAGATCCAATTATTAGGCTTCTCAAATCCAAACTTTTATTTACGTCACCAGCCTAAAAAAGATTTTAACTATATCTGCTTCGATTTTTCGACTCAAATGACTTGTTTAATGAAGCACCACATCCCAGTTTCTGTGTAACTTGACAAGACTGGACTTTAAGGCTTTTAGGATATTGACCAGTCTGTCTTCATAGATGGCCTACAACAGCTGTTGCTGCCATATGCCTGCGTTTATTTATTTGCCAATTAAGTTTGCCAACAGTATTCACATTCCTATTCAAGAAGAGTAATGATGCTCTTTTATATTCAATCGGATCTTCAACCTATTTTCACGGTTACGAAATAAAGTTAACGCGTTGTTGTATGTAATCCGCATACTTTGTGATTGTAGCCATTCACAGTTGTCCTCAAATAGTGCACACATATTTCTATTGCACTATAAATGTACACTGTCGAAGTATTAGAATAATCTAATTGAATTTATAAATAGCAAGACAAAGGCAGATAGCGTAACTGCGCATTGTTTCAAATGAATACATATCGAATGCATTTTTGACGATTCCTACCTCCATGTGTCACTTCAAATAATTACTTCCCACCCTACTAAAGCAATATAGAATGAATAAAGATACATCCAGGGCCGACACAATAAAGTGCAACGGGCTGTTGAACAAATGGATCCAAATGAGTCAAGACGTCGAGATGCCGGTGCCGCGAGGAAACGCTTAGTTACACCAATCAGTCTTAATTTACCGAACTGAATGCAAACAACTATTAATTGCCTTGCACTGGACAACGAGTGCGTTTACATTGTATTTGTAACTGTACTGCATTGTTCTAGGTACGTGTAACAACAATAATTACAACTATGATCGAAGCTCCAATCGTACGTTTTTGCTAACACATTTTAAAAGGCAATAAAATTAGCAGGCACTAATGTTTGATAGCTATAACGATATACCAAGTTATTTTAATTGGTTTAATGCGAACGTTAACTGCTATTTCCTTAACACGGAGGTAGGCACGCAGTGATTTATTTATGAATTCTTGTACACCCACGATATAGAAAGACAACAGGAAAGAAAGAATTAACAAAGGCAATGCTTATTTCTAAAGACCTCTTTTCAAGCATACCTGTGGAATTATACCAATACCAATTGGAATAAGAGATGTAGACAGAGTGTGAGACATAAAGGTGTATATAATCCACATTAACAATAAATACCTGATTATGTACCTCAATAATAAATGTCTTATCTACCCGGATGTACTCGGATAAACTTTACTTAACAGATGATGTTATCAACCAACATCTGAAATAAGCAACCTTTCCCACTTAATTTTACAAGCAATAAATATAGACGCATATTCGTAAGAATTCGTTTCTCTTAAATCGAACCGACTTTAACTATTCTTGAAGACTCGTGGTTGCTCTCACGCCTAGAGGAAAGTACATAATACTTCACGCAAGTGAATAAAACTCGCCAAGTGGAAAGGTTCTGTAAACTTCTGTACCATTATCTGAAGGACGTGGTCGAGTGAAAGGGACTGTCAACCTCTCCAGCTAAATTAAATGAGCTGGCATCTGGGGGGTTTACGACAAATCAACCCTTAAAGAATGCAATTTTAATATTCAATTATTCATAGTATTATTTACGCTTTACTAACATTACACGAAGTAATCCCACAAATTAGAAACGGCATGCCTATTAGTCAAAATATTTGCAGCGAGGATGCATTATTCGTAGATAAATATGTAGATGAAAAAACATGAAAGGGATTTTTGTAAAATCTTACCTGTAGTGACATCATGGCGGATAGGTCTTGGCACTGGTCCAGTGATGTTAACGACAGAAATGATGGCGTTTTGAATGAAGCCGGAGTCATCAGAAACTATTCCTTTAATGCCGGTGTGAGCTTTCCATATGTACGCCAACAAAGCTTCGCGGTTCCTCTCCCATTCGCTGGCCAGAGCACTTTCGGGAGGATACTTTTCACAGCCCAGTTCTAGAGTGATCTCAAATGCGTTTGTGGCAAGATAGTTGAAATCTTGCATACCTGCAATTTTTTATTGTTTTAATTTGGAGAAGTTGATAGATATACTAAATCTTAGAGTTGCTTGTCATTGCAGTACCCAGTTCTTAGAAGATAGTCAGAAGGCAGGAACGCAAATCCTAGGCTGTAGATAATTTGGAAACAAAACGCAAATAGGTGCTTACGTAACCCCTGCTCTCAGACTACCTATTGTTAGATAACTAACTGACACGTACTGGTAATCGTTCTTAACACGTTGCCATACAAAAACATCTGTCAGAGAGGTTGCGTGCGCGATACAATTGTTACGATTAAAAATCATTGAACAATGCAGCTAAAATTAGCATTGCTAAGCCATCCATGTTTCATGGTCAGTTGAATGTAAATGCCAGCGTAAGTACAAGTCAAGTGATCCATTGCTTATGCTTCCTGCTTCACGGGCTTCCTACGTTATTACGACGAGTAAACTTTTTGTAAAAGTTGACAATCGCTTATTGCTGTTGCTAATCGATGCCTCGGAACAATATGTTAAAATCTGTATTATTTTCATCACTGTTTTTAGAAGCTGTGGCCAGTAATGTGGCACCTCTTTGTGAACGAGTTTCGAACATAACAATTATTATTAACTTCAAATATCAAGGCTAAGGTAACTTGACAAAATGGCAATTCATAACACAAACGTTCAACCAGTTTTTTTTATATAGTAAAGGATCCAGTTTCGCGAACGCGGTCCCCTACAGAAAGACATTTGATAACAAAGGCGGATATAGTATGCATATTATTAACTATAGCAAGCTATTCAATGAAAAAGGGTACACCTATCTACGATTGTTTCTTTTCTAAGGCATATTTTAACACTTACGTACCATCAAAGAGATAAAGAAAGATACTGGAAAAAAATGTTTTTGTTTAACTACCCACCTCCTTTCAAACTATACCAAGCAGCTCCATTAGTGACTCCGCCTTGTTTGCCAAAGTTGTATGTGGCAGATTCATCAGAACTGGTCGTATGACAACCGCGACGGGTAGCCGAAGCCATGTCGGCGTGAGCCGAGGCGTACGTCATAGCTAACTCCCTACGATGTTTAAGAAAACATTAGATAATTGCAATATAATAAGATTTAAGAGCTCACATCTGATAACCAACTAGGTATGACCAGATATGGATTGGGTACAAACTTTGCTATCTTAGAGAGTAGTAAACCAATAAGATCCGCACACTGCCGCACTCACTAAAGTTTAGACAACCCGAACTTTCAGGTGTCATTTAATAACATTAAGTTATGAAAATTTATGGGAATGTTCTTAGGAAACATGTAATATGTTAGTCTTTAATGACTGCTATATGTATGGTATGGGTCTATCTAAAACACTGGTACTCAGCTGCATCCGATTAGACAGGAAGCCGACCCTAACATATTTGGGAAAGGGCTGGGCAAAAGTGATGATAATAGGTCAATGTAGCCTGAAAATAAATGTTTTTTTTTAAATTATGCATATTTGAATATTTAGTTTAAGTTACCTGAATGTATCATCGTCAGGGCTAGCTGAGTATTCTGAGACTGGTGCACCACTTCGACTCTCATCATAAGGATAGTTAGCCACAAGGTCACCACCATGCATTGCAGCACTCAACACGAATGGTACTGACATGATCCAACGCATCACAGCCCGGGTTTCAGGTTCCAGCTAAAATATTGTTATATTTTAGTGATGCTAGTTTATGTGCAAAAACTAGTATTTAATACAGTAAACACATCATTTGTCCTCTGCTAATAGATTGTATGAAACAAATATATTGTAAGGAGCTAATAACAACAATAAAATTCTCACCGGAGCAGCCAGGCGGGTCAAATCCTTTAACAAGTGGTTGTTGTGGTTTATACCCTGGCGTTCATACTCAAATGTTATCGCATCCAAATCTGGGAAGTTCCGGTTCAAGTCCACTGAATGGTTATTTGTACGACCAATAAGGTAATCTACGGCACCCTGTAAATTATTATTTGTTAAGTTCTAATTCCAGTGACTTTTAAGTTAATTATTATCACACTTTGTTCCATGCTGACCACTTACAGTGTCTGTGGATGATTGCCAGCCATCTGGATTCATGGAGGGTAACAGATGGATCCGCGTTGAATGAATAAGTGCGCGAATTCGACGATTCTGACTGTTGTACTGATCACAAAGATAATGTGCCAGGCCCAAAAGCAATTCACGGCCCAAAACCTCGTTTCCGTGGATATTCCCAACATACTTTACTTCTGGTTTATCTGATAAATAATGAAATTATAAATTCACTTATGTGTTAAAAACCAAAATCTTAATTATGTAAGTATTTTGAACATATTTTACTCACAAGGCTGATGGAATCCAGGTGTATCCGAAAATTCTATAACGTACAATGGAACACCACACACTGATGGCTCGGATAATGCATAAACTCTAGTAATGTTAGGACATTTCGCATGAACTTCTTCGAGCACTACGGGTAGTTGCTCATTATTATGATGTCTCCAAACAAATTCCGCTGACGTTGTAAGTAAGAAAGCAAGGCACAAAACGAGATATGAAGCCATTTTTCTGTATAGATATAAGTTACACTTTTTAAATAAATTGTCTGAACATTATTTTCGTTTGATGCAAGGTGATACACGACTACACGTCCGACCGCCGACACAACTTAACAATATCGATCGATTTTCCCGCCAGCAACGGAGCACCCACACAGCAACCACTGATCGCGTCACAACACACACACATGCACACATTCTATGATGACGCAAATACACAAACATTAGAGTTTGACAGCAAAAATCGACTAAATTGTGAAAATTATTGACATTGAATAAAAGACGTATGACTTGTCTATGAAAGTTTAGAACCATAAATATTTAAAAAATGGATGATATGACGATGCGCGGGAAATTCAAATCACCTAGACCTAAATCATCAAGTGTAAGACGTTATTGTTTCATTATTTGTGATAATAATAAACCTTAAATCATATTTTTAATATCCTTGTTTAAACTTAAGCTTCTATTGGAGCGGGAAATTCAAAATAAGCTCAATAAATAAATAAAAAAAGCCCAAGCTCAGCCAAAGCAGAGATCGTAAGTACTTTTATCTGTCTAACATGTAGCACTTTTTTGCTTTTCTGTGTTATTAGTTATTTTTAAACTAAATCAAAAAAGGAAGTTTTCAGTTTCACTTGTATGTATGTTTTATGCGATTAGCTTACGTTTGGCAGAACCGATTTTTGCCAGAGGTATGAACCTCCATAACAAAAGATAATCATCATTGTTATAATCTGTGATGGTATGCAGCAATACCCCTTGATATCAATAGACGCATTGACTTATCCATTAACACATTTTTGCATTGTTTTAAGATTCTTATTCTTTAGGTTTTTATACTGTTAGTTTGATATAGGTACCTACTCATGGACTTGAAGATGGAGAGGCGTGTCTAACTTTACTCTCTCACATCGAATTGTTCTAAGACGGGTGGTATTCATACTAATGAATAAAAGAAGCAGATCAAGAATTGTTTTATTATATATCGTTGCTTTATTACATAGTTTAGTTTCTAATTTTCTATTCGTGCAAACTACTTTAATTAATAGGTGACATTAGGTACTCAGTGAGAATTTTGTACTTTCAATCAATATGCAAAACTTCATTCTTCTTTTTCCGTTGGTGCACATAGATTTCTCCCAAAAAAATCGCAAAAGAGATCGTAAGGCCGATAGCGTATACTATGAAGATACCCTGTAACAATCAAAAGTGATTTATGCCTTTGTTAATAGTAAAGAGATTATTAAAAAGAAAGAAAGGTCTAGCTTCTTAGTTCCCTCCTAATGCCTCCTATTTTAGTCTGAGCAATTGTCTATTGGAATGTTTTGAGGTGTCAAATATTGTTTTATCCATGGTTTTATCTAACTAGTTGGTACCTAACTATATGTATTTTATTTTCTTTATCTGATCTTACGTACCACAACATTGTCAAGATTCAAAGGCTTTGTTGTGCCGACGTCGTTTTTGGATCTCGACAGCCGCACCTCTACCTGTACCTTGTAATTCAAATGTTTTAGGGCTACCTGTAAGTCGGAAAATAATATTAATTTTCACGATTAGGTTACTCAGGAAGGGGTTCTTAAATTCTTTGATTGATTGCTATAACTTTTAAAGTGCATGCTACGTAGTTAAACCTGCCCGTCGGTGCCGTTAAACATATAAGTAGCATCGCATAAAAGGGTGTTGCCTGTACTTTTCTCAATGACTGTTTAGCAAAGAGATACTACTTAAAATGTTCCATTACGTAGGCTAAGAAAAAGGGTTACGAATAGACCTGTGTTTCCCATGCCAGCAGTAGACCAGATTGATGGAGGCGCCCCACCAGTTGACTGACCTTCTCCGTGTAAGGAGAACTCTTTCTCATCATCACCACACACTGCTCGTAGTAAAAATCTTCCAACATCAACATCATGTCAAGGACAGCTTCTTGCGTTATGTACTCTCCTATGGCGAAGTTACCTATAGCACAGTACCTATTTTAAGAATATGCCTAACTGCCAAGAATATGTCAAGTTTCAAGATCTCTTATTTTTTCAAATATTGTAGAAAAATATTTACACTTACCTGCAGGTAATTTTTCAATACTGTATGCCATACTTCTTGTATAACTTTTCCTCTTCAATTCATCAAATGAATGAATACGAAATTGACTCACTAGTTGTTTTACAAGAGGCTGAAAATGGACATTTTATCAACATTAATTTTATTATCTGCATTAATCATGTAATTTATTAGGTAAAGCGGTTCATACTTCTGTTGACAGAGTTAGTGAAAATATCCAGGCGTCATGAGTGGCTCCCCATTCCATTTCCCTGTCCACTATATCTTGTACCGTGTCGATGGATGGCTCATATCTAGGCACAGTGAATGTGGAAGCCAAACCGGCCCCATATGCACAACTTAGAATCAATCCAGCTATTAGAAGCCAGCCAGTCACACCTCTTATCCTCCATGAAGCTCTGCTTTCGTACTGCGACTGAAATATATTCATAGTAGTTTGTACTTCATAATAAAGCTTTGTCCTTGATAAATAGAAATTGTCGTCTGATTACAAAAGCGATAGGAGCTCGTAGGTGAAATTCTTAGTGTTGTGTATTTTGTGTGTTCAATCAAAACTTGTCGTTTGTCGTATATTTTTATAACGCTGCACTAAATAAGTACAATACCTAAACATAATCATACCTCTTATCTAGATAAAAGTTACATATAACAACTAATTATTAGCCAGAAGTTGTATTAAATTTATCCTGGACTTTTTGCCCAAAACCTTACCTTATACCGTACCTACCTAATTCGGCATTTAAGAAAGATAACTGAGCTTGTAAGTAAGTAGATACTGCATATGTGCACAGTACATAAAACACCTACTTGCCCGATCATCATCCCAAATACGTTAAAGAAAGGGTACGTAGTCGTAGAATATCCTTGAGCTGTTAAAAGTCCAGTCGAAGCATAGAAATAAGTGAAAACTACTGCAAGCCACATATACCAAGTAAACGGCATCAAGGGCATTTCCCAACTTGACAGTAATCTAAAAACAATAAGTAAAGGTCAGAAGTAGTTTATACATAGAAGTTTTTATTTAATTTTAAGTATTTACCGGGGTGCCGGAGCTATGCATGTAATGGCAGTCCTTACGCCAGCCACCGAAAAATCCATCACACGGTATTCTTCATACCACGAATAGAGGGCGGCTGAAATATATTATAACGAGTAAAGTGGACCGACTAAGTACCGACTTAAACCATAATACATTAGTACTCGTATTCCTTACTTATAGCAATATCAGCCCGATCTTCCACAACACTTCCAATAACACCAATACCGCCAGATTCGTTTGCATAAATTTCGCCCCACTGATCAACATCCTCTTTCACGATTTCGACAGTACAATTTATCCATCTGTATTAGAAATATTATTTAATAACCAAACACCAGCTTTTAACTTAAGCCTCTAATGACTTACCTGCAAAGTTCATCGACTATCCTGATCTCCACTCCATCTCTACCTAGAGGTTCAATTGCGGGGTCAATATCTAACAATGCATATGGTTTGTAAGTAAAACAAGCCACCCTTACTACTTTTCCGTACAAATTAGTTAAATCGTGGGGAAATAAATTCACTTCATTTTCAAACTTTTGAGTACAAGAATCCCAACTATCCAAGTATTTAGGTAGATGGGTCGCCTCTTCCGACCGACCGACAAATTGATGAGTTACCAAATTGAATATTTTGCAGTCCTGGTTAACACTCGCATGGTTTACAATCATCAACATATTTGCAAGATATTTGCTGCCTTTCATTGCAAACACCAACGAAGGTAAGTTAACGTCATTTTCTTCGTTATATTCCTCATCATAAGGTAAGAATATAATTTTCCTATCACTTCTTCTAACGTTTGCTATATGAACAACTCTTTCAAATGCTTCCATAAAGATTTGAGGATCCCGCATTCGGACTATGTAATCAGAGCAGCCTGTTTCTGATACATTAAATATCTGTTCCACCAGATTTGTTTCATTTGGGATCAGAGAAATGAAACTGGTTGGCAAAATGAATGTGAAAGGGGTCTCCGAAAAAACCGTTATGCAATATGCAGACTGCAAGTACTGATTGATAATTGTATTTAAGAGTATTTCTAAAGGTGCAAGAGCTGGTGTAGAGACTAACATCTTTGACCGCTAACTAAGAAATGATGCTAAACATTATTGCTAATCGTGGTATAGTCTATTAAATATGTATAATGCTAGGTCACTTAAATATTTTAGGAATCCTTGAGCAATAGCGCGAAACATTAAATCGATTGCAAGTAATTATAGGTTTGTGCAGATATCAATTATGTTTTAATTACAGCGTTTATCTATTAAAATAATTCTATACGTATATATATAATAGTTTTTTTTTCACTTTTGCGTCCAAATCTATGTTTTAAAAATGAGATCGAAAGTCCCAAAAAGATATAAAGAGTGGATTAAAAGTTTGGACTGATCCAAAGGTTCCTGAATGGTTAAAAGTGTGTGTCTTCCCTCATCTCTTTCAGCTCTAACACTGCAAGCTTTGAATACCTATCTTATTTTATAGTTTTTAATTTTATCTTTAATTAACTACTAAACAGCTTTTAATGCAAAACAGAACCACCACCACTTTAAAAATGTCGCAATCATATTGGTAAACTGTTTATTTATGTTTGTTACTTAAATATTCCTAAAGGGTATAGGTATCGTTAAAGGACGGCTATTTACTATCATCAGTCTTATTTACTATCATGAACC
Source organism: Helicoverpa zea x Helicoverpa armigera (assembly GCA_033682625.1). Taxonomy (NCBI): domain Eukaryota; kingdom Metazoa; phylum Arthropoda; class Insecta; order Lepidoptera; family Noctuidae; genus Helicoverpa; species Helicoverpa zea x Helicoverpa armigera. Next base: position 7,171,805 of record JAWIIS010000032.1, read on the forward strand.
GTTTCACAGAAAATTTATGGTAATTGTAGTCGTAACAAAGAGGATTCATTACCGTAGCTACTAAAGAGTGTCAATATAGGTAGAGCAAAACGTAGGGTGATAAATGGCCTGCACATTAACAAAATAATATGTGTAGATAAGTTTCTGTTATAAGTCGGCTGCACTGAACAGAAACCACTAAAGCTAATGGATATTTTGTTATTGTTGTGCGACAAGACACACGCGGTTAGCGCCACCTTTGATTTTACTACACAAAAACAGTCTTGATACTTGGGAACCACTACTTTATACTTATACTTACAGATATCTCTGTCCGTTTTTATTTAATTCTTTGTAAACTTTGCTGACAATTGCAGATGGCTAACTTCTTTTACATAAAACTTGTGAATCTATAGGCAATTAAGCAAAATGAAGTTTATCTACTTGTGCCTGTACCACCAATAGGTTCTTCAGAGCATATACAGCTTACACTAATAGCAGAATGATACCTTTAAAATATTCATATTTTATCATACATATGAACATTTTTATTTACCAAATAACAGACCTGCAGCTCTATTTACCGGTAAACATCGCAATGTTTGCCATTTAATATTTAAACACTGATACGGCGAAGGCTTTGAAAAAACCATAATATTGAATGATATCTAGATGTAAACTATTTTCTTTTTCTATTTTCGTTATACCATAATATCATAGATGGTATTTTTCTTATTGCAACTGCAATTATTTATTTTAATCACTAATTAAATAATTTAGTAGTGTTAAACTTTAAATTAGGCAGTTAATATAAATATATTAATTCACTAGAAACTAATTCATTTATTTTTTTGGTCTAGTTATTAGTTATCTACTCTCCTTGAGCCTATTTTACTTCAAATAAAAATAAGTGACAAATAATGAAGACTGTTTGATCCTCGTATAAAGTGTGTGTGGTCGGAAGCTTCCTTGCCGCCGACGGCTAATTAAGGAACTCCCGAAAAAACTGACTACTTCACACGCACCGACTGAGGTTACAAACAATATGAATCACACAAGTTCATAACAGAACATTAAATATGTTTGAGATTAAAATTAACTTCTTCCAATAAATTAACACTTCTTTAATTCTACGTAACTCTGGATAGTTTTTAATTATATAGTCTCAACAGTATTTAACTTGTATTAGTATTTATTATGATAGAGATATTTTATTTAATTTCTATGATACTTAGCTACTATGTGCTACGGAGCTACGGTGCTACGCGTGCGAACGTACAATTGTATATTAGATACCTATTGACTCCATCATTTCATAAATTCTTATTTTTGCTCAAAAATTGTTTTTTCAATATTTTCAGACACAACAACTAAATAGACACTGCTTCATTGACTAGCGTTACAAGATACTCAATAAATTAAATCCTAAATAAAGACATTTTTTCCATTTGATATCAGAATCTCTTAAACCAAAATATTCTCACTCTTGTTTTTTTATAACAATGTTCAAATTGGCTTGAACATGCTTTCATGTTTGTGCCCTTTTCCACAAAATAATAAATTCAATATGCGCCCTCGACCGGGTTGAATTGAATGTACCAATGTTTGCCAAAATATTGTAATCCTTAAATGCAGTTTCAGAAGGTCGAAAATTAAGTGCAATTTGTTAGATATTTAGAAATCCCTAAATTCTTGTCCATAGTGTGCAGGTTGTATAAACAGTAACATTAGCCGGAGCGGTGACAAGCGCCAGAGTGCTGCACTGATGCGTAATACGATACATCTGTGTGTTATTTTGCTCAGGTTTTTTAAACATCTGTTTTATCGAAAACTTTTTAGAGAACATGAAAAAATGTCGCTCAGTAACCTCAACCTTTATTTTTGCATTAACACGTTTCAGTTTAACAAACAAACATTAATAAATATAGTGACTTAAGTAAAAAAAGGTTGGTAAATAATTAATCCTTCTTCCTGAGCTTAGCGCTAGAGACTTCAATCGCTTGAAGCCAGTGTTTGATTTCTTCAGGACATTCGGGCTTTTTGTCTGCACCGGGGATGCCCTTGAACAGTCTCTCAGTATCCACGTTGATGAGATTCTGCCGAGACAGGACTATCGCACGCACGAAACCATCGTTCAATGTGATGAACTTTTGTTCAACGAACAATGTTTTATCTTCCCAATAGGCCAGCTGAAACAAATTAAATATTATGAATAAATAAATAAATAAATAATGTCTGGACAACCGGTTTTTTTTTAAGTATCACAAAAAAGGTTTCGCATCTTCTATATTAGGTAGGACAAAACCTAATTTTCAGGCAGATTTTTATGGAACTTTAAATCCATGCAAATTGGGTATGTATTATGTTTATATTTCAGTTATGTAGGTGAACACATTAATTTCAGTCGTATCAATGAAGTAACAAATTTATTTCGCCTAGGGAATTTATTATAACAACACTACAATGCACTCCTCTGAGGATTTATTGCGCATAAGTTGTGTTGAACAAACCAGCAAGATTAAATTTAGTATAATAATAAAAAAAAAATGTCATCCTTACCTTAGTTTCAACTTTATACGCTGAAAATATAGGGATGGTTCTCCTGTAGCGAATGCTGGAAGCGCCTTGGAGAGCGTGGCCGTCAACTGCCATGATGTTATCATAGATACCGGTGCGATCGTAGAAGTGGAATCTAGCGAAGTCCAGCTCTCGAACATAACGGGCATTGTTCATGTGCTTCAAGAAGATGTCTACATCTTGTGTCGTACAAAAACCTGAAATGTAAGGTATTTTATGTTTAGCATACCTATGTAATTAGATTACTAAGAACTGCCCATGGCTATTGAAAAACTGCGTACGAAATTGCGTCAGTTGATCGCTCCTAAGTTATTGTATTTTCATTCAAACGGAACTAAAATGGTATTTATAATAGTGTGCACAATTCCATCATGCAAAAAACTGTGTTTAACATGATTGAAAAACCTCGCGTACCTATAGATTTTAACTGGTAATTGTATGTAGGCTGGTTAGCTATAGATTAGGTACTTGTTCAAGTCTCATACATCATAGGTAGCGATATAATACCTATGTAATTATATTATTGAAGTATGTAATTATTAAAAACATAGATATTTTATGAATAAACAAAACTAGGGTAGGTAGGCACGTACATAGTACCTACCGACAATTAAACTACGATAGGCCCTCTTTTATCGTGAATTATGCATGAATTCAATAAAATAGCATAAAGTACCTATATAGTAAGTAATCAAACATTGAGAAACGTACCTACCTAAGCAATAATTACACTAATGAATATACGCATAATAAAAATCACAAACTTACCGTAAATTGTGGTTGTATCATTAATACCGCATTTCTTTTGGAACAATCTACCAATTCCTATGGTGAAAGCTATCCTTAGGAAGTAGTTGACATCCCAGAATACATAAGCTAGAGCTATTAACGTCACTGCTATACAATAATACATGTTTAAAAATATAATTTCAAAGTAATACCACAGTATAACTGTTATACCCGTAAGGTCTCATTAAATGCTCAACCTGCACTAACTTTTACGAGTAGTAAAACTTTGAAGTATACATTAATATACTTCTACAGAAACATAACGTTTGTATGAAAGGGACGGCAATATATACTCGATTAATAAAATTACATATTTTTTCCTTGTTTAACTTATTACTCAAGCGGTAGTAAAAAAGGGACAGTGCAGCTTTACGTCAATTTTGTTTGTTGTTGAACACCTTGAACATCGTGAGCAACCTGGTGTACGGTATACGTACTTTGGTGACCATACAAGTTCAAGAACGAGTCACTGACCATTGCAAGAGCAGTGTGAAGATAGTTGCAGCCATCTGCACAGCGATGCGCTCGCGCTGGCAGTGCAATGTTAAAAACTCTACGGCTAACAAAATTAGAAAACAGTATAAATTCTATAGACACAGGTAGGTAGGACTTGGTCAGGTCAGGTCTGAGAAATATAGGGTTGATCATATATAAAGATAATCCAGAAAAGTAGCCTTAATCACAGCGTGTTCTTTTTTTGTAGACAATAAATGTATATTTCATATTCAGAAGATAGATCTAAGATAAAACGAATAATATACTCTTGGTTTTTGAAACACGGTCAATGTTTAATTTGCATTCATTATTTTAAATTCATAGTTAAAGAATATAATACCTCTTTAAGCATAATAAGTTCGAATAGGTGCTGGTATGTGGCTAGATACCTAACGAGCGCTAATTAAAACTGCTTAAGTATGCAAAACTATAGCAAAAAGTAATAAGTAGACATTATTGAAGATATTATTAGTATTTAAACAATGGCACTTATGCTAATATTATTGAGCTTCCCTATGACTTTTAATTCAAGGCATCAAAATAACAACTCTTTAAAATTAATAAAATCTTTATTTGTTCGTGAGAACATCCTTTTTCAATTTCTTGCTAGTTATTTGCATGCTTTGTAACCAATGCTTGATGTATTCTGGGCAGATAGGCTGGACTTGTGATCCAGGCAGGTTTGCAAGGAGTGCTTCCGTGGATTCCCCGTTCTTGCCTATGGCGTGCTGGCGAGATAATAACTTAGAACGAATTTTACCATCTCGAAGTGTTATCACTTCATGTTCCAGGAACAAAGAACGGTCATCCCAATAAACCAGCTGTAAAAATATTAACCATATAAGATAAAAGTAGCTAAATAGTCAGAACCGAAGATAGTGAAAAGTATAAAACTACCTATGCTTTAGCGATTGACATCAACTTCCAAATTAATAAATTAACTAATGGAATAAAAACTTGATACAGACTATCTCCATCACATATTACCTTTGTTGGATTATATAAAGCAAAAACTAATACCCCTAACTTTCGATAACATTGTTCTTTGTTCTATCTGAACAATCTACTGTTTATTTAACTCTACACACACTGCGTCACGGGATCTTGTTGGACGGACGTATTGCTTCCAAGTACCATTTAAAGTATAGAATGAATATTTCAGTGTCAAATTAGTATATTATTTCTTTTAATCCCATACCTCCTAAAGGTTATGGGCCCAGTGCGAAAGGGGACATTTGGTGGTGAGAACATTCAGTGGTGCGTAGTGACAGTGGAGTGCATAGTTGTAAATGGAAATAAAGTTGTGACAATGGAAAAAGTGAAAAGAAACATTAAGCCTTTTAATGGAGAAAGGTACAGTGTATGGAGGTTTGGAATTCGTGCACTGCTTTCAGAGTTGAACTTGCTCAGTGTTATTGACGAAGAAATTCCTGGAGCGCGGTCCGCTGAGTGGGAAAAGAATAATAAGGCGGCCAAGAGTATCATAGTCGAATGTTTGGCGGACTCATATCTTGATTATATTAATGAAAATGGGACTGCTCAAGCAGTTTTTAAGCATTTTGACGCGATCTATGAAAGGAAAAGTGTAGCGGCTCAGTTGGCGCTGGGAGGACAATTGTTGGGATTAAGGTTAGGGGCCGATATACCCTTGATCAGGCACTTCTCAACATTTGACGATCTGCTGACAGAATTATCAGCTGCTGGAGCTAAATTGGAGGAAACGGACAGGGTAGCTCATTTATTGCTTGCTCTCCCGAATACATGTGATGGCGTTGTCGCTGCAATTGAGACACTGTCTGAAGAAAATATCACTCTCGGTTTTGTAAAAACTGGACTATTGGATCACGAAGTGAAGTTAAAAGGCGAGAGTCGTGATACCAGTTTGGAGATGCTCCATGTTGAGGAAAGGTATAATAAAGACAGATACAATCGCACAAGGCAGGACTATTTGAAGAATACAACATTCAGGAGAGCAAACGAACAAAGATTTGTGAAATGTCATTACTGTGGACGCAAAGGACGCGAGAAGCAGGATTGTTTCTATTTCAAAAGACGGACAGATGTGCGAAGCAGTGCCCCAGAAAGGACAAGACAAGTCCGGGCTGTTGCCCTGCAAGGGGGAGCGACCTCGAATTCTTCTTTTTCAGGATTTGCGTTCATGACAAGCGCATACCATTATGAAAGGGACCACTCGACAATTAAATTCCTATTAGATTCAGGAGCGTCTGATCACATCACAAATAGAGATGATCTCTTCACATCGTTTGAATGTTTAAATCCTCCTTTAAAAATTTCAGTGGCTAAGAACAATACATTTGTTTCAGCAACTAAAAGGGGAAACATAAATCTTATCAGTCAAACAGGAGTGCAAGGAATACTTACAAATGTATTGTTCTGTGCCGAAGTACCATATAATTTAATATCGGTATCAAAGATGCAGCAAGCAGGATTCACCATAATATTTGATGACAAAGGCACACAAATTACAAAGGAAGGTAAAATCATCATGAAAGGTAAGACATTGAATAATCTTATAGTTCTAGAGTTTAAAATACCAGTAATAAAAGGGGAATCCACTTCCCAAGCATGTTATGTTAATGAAAATAAATATGAATTATGGCATCAACGCCTAGGACATATAAGTAAAACTAAATTCCTGCAGTTAAAATGTCATAATATGATTGATGACTTAGATGAAATAAATACCGTAACTCCAAATGATAAGTTGTGTGAAGCATGCATAAATGGGAAGCAGACTCGCCTGCCTTTTAATAAAGTTAAAGACAAAAGTTACATTAAACGCCCTCTGTTTATTGTGCATTCAGATGTTTGTGGTCCTATAACACCTCCAACAATAGATAACAGAAATTATTTTGTTTTATTTGTTGATGAATACACACATTATTGTGTGGTGTATATGTTAACTTACAAATCAGAAGTGTTTACAGCTTTTAAAGACTATGTCGCTAAAAGTGAGGCTAAATTCAATTTCAAAGTAGTAAATCTTTATAGTGATAACGGTGGTGAATACTTATCCACCGAAATGAAAAACTACTGTAGAGAAAGAGGCATAAGCTATCATTTAACAGTTCCTAGGACCCCACAGTTAAATGGTGTTGCAGAACGTATGGTTCGCACAATAACAGAAAAAGCTCGTGCTATGTTAAATGGCACTAAAGCATCAAAACGTTTTTGGGGAAATGCAGTTTTAACTGCAGTTTATTTAATAAATATTACGCCTACGAAAGCTTTAAGTCAATCAAAGACACCATACGAGATGTGGCATGATAGGAAACCAAGCGTTAAAAATCTCAGAGTTTTCGGTTCAACTGTATATGTTCATAATAAAACCAGTAAAAACAAATTTGACAATAGGTCGTGGAAAGGAATACTGGTAGGTTATGAACCCAATGGTTATAAAGTTTGGAATACAGAATTCGAAAAATATGAAACTGTAAGGGACGTTGTAATTGATGAGACTAATTTTATCGAATCTAGGCCTTCATTACGACCTGAACGGAGTAATAATACATATTCCCAAGACGAAACTGATAATGACTCCGTAACAAAATCAGTGTCTTATAAGTCTCATAGTTCTGGCCCTAAATCAGATAGCTCTCAATCTGATGAATGCAGTACAAGTAAAATTCGAAAAATCGGTAGTCATGAAATACCGAATGAACCTGAAAATGAATCTGAGAGTAGTTTGAAACACAAAAATCAGGATAAACCTGATGAATTTTTAAATTTACGAAGAAGTGAAAGACTGAAAACATGTTCGCGTAAATCATATAATGAAAATGACTATGATGTCTATAGTGCGTTATCCATCACAAGTAATATACCAAAATCATTAAATGAAATTAAATCTCTGAACGATAGGAATCAGTGGGAAAAAGCAGTCAGAGAAGAACTCAATTCTCTTAAGAAAAATAATACATGGACATTAGTACCAAAACCATTAAATAAAAATATTGTAGACTGTAAATGGATATTCACTATTAAAAATGACGTTTCAGGTCAACCTTCAAGATATAAGGCACGTCTTGTCGCTAGAGGTTTCAGTCAAGAATATCTTAGTGATTATAATGAAACATTTGCACCAGTTGCTAGAATAGCAAGCTTTAGATTCTTAATTAGCTACGCAAATCAATATAATTTACTGATTCATCATATGGATGTAAAAACAGCATTTCTAAATGGTACACTAAAGGAAGAAATCTACATGAAAGTTCCTGAAGGTGTAAAATGTAAAGATAATTACGTATGCAAATTAAACAAAGCTCTTTATGGCTTAAAACAATCAGCTAGATGTTGGTACGAAACATTTGAACAATGTCTCAAAGAAATAGGTTTTCAGAACTCCCCAGTAGATAGGTGTATATATATGAAAGGTAAAGGAGACATTTCTAAAAATATTTACGTAATCTTGTACGTCGATGATTTAGTTATAGCATGTGCAGATTTGCAAACAATGAATAATTTCAAAGCATATTTAATGACTAAATTCGAAATGACCGACTTACACGATATCAAATTATTTTTGGGCATTAAAATAGAGAGACACCATGATAAAATTACTTTAGACCAAAGTGCTTACATTAAAACCGTTTTGAATAAATTTAATATGAGTGATTGCAATCCTATAAACACACCGATGGAGCTTAAATTAAACTATGAAGCTCTTAACGCTGATAAGAAGTGTGACGCACCATGCCGTCACCTGATCGGTTGTTTAATGTACATTATGCTTTGTACGCGTCCGGACTTAAGTACATGCGTAAATATTTTAAGTCGGTACACAAATAAGAACAATAAAGAATTGTGGTTATGCTTAAAGCGAGTTTTAAGATATATCAAAGGCACAATTGATTTGAAGTTAACATATATAAGAAATAATTACAATAACATCCTAAGTGGATATGTCGACTCAGATTGGGGTGGCCACGATTGTAATGATAGGAAAAGCACTACTGGATATGTGTTTAAATTATTTGATCAAAATACAATTACATGGTGTACAAAGAGACAAACATCAGTAGCGGTCTCGTCTACTGAATCCGAATATATGGCTTTATATGAAGCTGTTAAAGAAGCATTATGGCTTAAGTCTCTGGCAGAAAGCATAAACTTAAAAATTAATAAGCCCATTATTTTATATGAAGATAATAACGGATGTATTAGCATAGCTAATAATCCAACAAGTCATAAAAGGTCCAAACACATAGATATAAAATATCATTTCTCTAGAGAACAAGTTGAGAAAAATGTAATAAAATTAAATTATATTTCCACAGGTAACCAGTTGGCAGACTTGTTGACAAAACCTTTACCAGTCGTGTCTTTTATAAGACTGAGAAAAGGATTGGGTATAGAATAAGTTTTAATTTAAGTACAATTTCATTATGAAATGGTCTGATCAGGTTTTTCTGGGTTTTCCCTGATCCTGTGCAGCAAATGTTGGACCATTATTGTACAGTTGTCCCAGACCTTACTTGGAAGTATAATATGTTACGTCGTATTTATAAGTTGGTATTCACTTTGTAATGTTGAATTGTAGACTAGATACTGTATAGTAAACTAACGAATGACTAAAAGTTAGGGATTAATTTTTGAGGGGGCGTGTTGGATTATATAAAGCAAAAACTAATACCCCTAACTTTCGATAACATTGTTCTTTGTTCTATCTGAACAATCTACTGTTTATTTAACTCTACACACACTGCGTCACGGGATCTTGTTGGACGGACGTATTGCTTCCAAGTACCATTTAAAGTATAGAATGAATATTTCAGTGTCAAATTAGTATATTATTTCTTTTAATCCCATACCTCCTATAACCTTCGTATCAATTTTGTAGAGACCAAATAAAGGCACAGGATCGTCGGTTATAGTAAGAGTGCAGCCTTGCAAAGATTTGATGCCCAGCTCTCTGCTTCTGCGGTAAATACCGGTCCTCTCGTAGAAATGATACCGCGCGAAATCAAGATCCCGAAGTAGTCTAGCTATCCTTATATGTTTGAAGCTTATGTCGCAATCTTGAAATGTACAAATGCCTGGGAAAGAATTAGAAAATTTAATTTAATTTTCTTTACAGACGATTACATCATCACAAATTTAAAAAATGATAATTTAGTCTATTAAACGTCTCAAACAAAAACAATAGATACGGTGGTACTGCTTACCATAGATCGTGGTAGTTTCATCTAGAGAATATTTCCGTTGATACAACCGGCCAGTCAGTACAGAAATGAGTGTTCTGATCAAATAATTAATATCACAAACTACATTCAGAAATATAAACACTAAAACTATGTAGATATACATTTTCAACAAAGTAAACTACTTAGAGATCTTTTAAGTTTAGAGACTGCTTGGAAACATTTTCTTTAGCTCTAGAGCTATTGGTTTCATTGTATGTTAATTGTTGATGCTACTCGACTTGACCTTTGAAGTACTTCGGTTAGAATTTTAATTATTTTTGTAGAGGGCGCTGTCCTCTTTTACCTGACTGTCACGTGGGAGATGAAATGTTATACTAATATTATTTACTTACTTATTTATTTAACCCTTAACTATCCAGAATGCTTTTGTGACGTAACTGACCAGTAGTGTCCAACAGACACTTTATAAATGTAGGTAAGGTATGACTAAGCAAAAGAAAGTTATTTTGAATTAAAAAGACAGTATAATGTTTTTCAGTAATGTTTTGTTACAATTATTCATTTACAGATATTTCAATTACTTTTATTTTCTGAATTTTCGGAGCGGACATTGTGATTGCATTTATCACAACACTGTTTAGAAGCCCTTGATAATTTCGAAGGGCAAATATAACAACGCTTCTTTCTTTTCGCAGCAGGTTCAGATGATTGAGTAGCCTCCCGATTTTACCCTGCCACATCTTGCATGGCACTCGACACCATAAGATTATTATAAGTAAATGTAAATAAAAAACAATCTACCTTCACACTCGAATCAAACAAAATATTACTGTGTCTCTTGGACACTTGTGGGTTGATGAAGTACTATTTTCGTTTGTTTACCAAAAATAATAAACTATTCATGTTACAAATATTTTCATTACACATTTAGATTCGTAAAACATTGGAGATAAATTAGATAAACGGCCGATTCGTAAAAATAAATACTTTCGTTTTTATGAAAACATAAACGCAAAAATGTGTCCGCGAGACACTTGTGGGTTGATAAGGGTTAAATACTTTTTGCACAAACAGTACAGTGGCGGACTTAACGCCGTAGGCGTTCTCTACATATTATCACGCTAAGGAGTTTGTTAATTTGTTTGAAGTCGCTAATCTCAGGAACAACTTATTGTCTGATTAAAAAAATCATTCTAAGATACCATTTGTCTAACATATCGCTATGGTTTTCCCTCCGGGTGTAAGTTAGTTTATTAATACCAGCATAGCGTAATGAGCGCATTTTATTTTTCTTGAATTAAAAAATGAGCATTTGATAAGTGGTGTGATAATTAATAGGCAGACAGCTACTTACTTTCCATTATATACTTACAATACTTCAGCAGAAAACGATCAATATCTTGACTGTGGATGTTTCTTGCTAGCTTAAGCTTACGTTTGTTATCTTTTACAATTAGCGTAGAGCTTAATGTTCAAATCATGCAGATAGGTAGGAACTAATTAAGTGGTCAGCGCATAATTGTATTTGTCATTTTCATTGTTTTATACAAGTTAGGTACCTACTCCGTTATTTCTTCAGATTTGCAAGTAATATGGCTTCACTAATTAGAACTGGTTTGTAATACCACAATAAAACCTGACTAATTTATACTTACATAGTGTTGTTTCATTATTTCGTATACAGACTGTTCAATCTTCGTTTGTAAGAATGTCACGCATTTGTATCTGACAACAAACATTGCCAAAGGCGAAGAGAGATACGTTTGCCACGTCACATAAGTATGGGGGCCATTTGATCTACTTAGGAACTTCTCTTCCACAGGGAACTGCATTATTTGATTAATTTAGACACCGTCTCAAAGTAAGGTAAGAAAGTAAAACCAAAAAATATTTTAAACATACGATTTAATAATAACAACAGCATTTAAACAAAAGTAGATATGATACGTATAAAGCTTAATTAAGTACAAATTCTTTGGCATTAAATATGGTTTGGCAGCGATTTTGACACTAAAGGATAAATAAACTGTGCTACGTTCTAAGGAGGCTAGTATCATATCATATCATATCATTTATTGCATTCCATAATGTACATTTGGTGGAAAATATAAAATAATAGAGGTAGTCACAATTATGGACCCTGATGGGCACAGCAAAGAGTTAGAAGAGAGGAAGGCGTTTAATGTAATAAATTAGGTAGTATGTAGTATATTATTCAAGTATTTATTTATATTATAATATTGCGTATATTTTTGTGTAGCACAACTACATTTTATGGTTATTTTTCTTTATATGTTGCTTTTATTTAATTTTCAGTTATTTCTTTATCGGTAATATACTCGTTGATTGTATAGTATGCTTTTTTTATTAAAATTTGTTTTAGGATGTTAAGGAATTTTGTGTCACTTGTTTCGTCCTTGATTTTGTTGGGCAATTTATTGTATATTTTGATGCACATCACGTAGGGGCTGTTGGAGTGTAGTGTCATGTTGGAGGTAGGTAGCATCAGCATATTTTTGTGTCTCAGTGATCTATTGGTGTGTTTGTCTCCGCGTTTGGTAAAGAACTTTGAGTATCTCCTAACGAATTTACATATTTCTAATATGTAGATGCATGGTAATGTGAGTATTTTGTGTTTTTGGAAATAGGGTTTGCAGCTGTCTGTTTGTTCTATGTTTGTTAGTATGCGGATTAGTTTCTTTTGTAGAGTGAAGAGTGATGGTGCGTCGGTGCTGTTTCCCCACATGATGATGCCGTAGCTGAACCAGGAGTGTGCATATGCGTAGTAAGTACTTAGAGCAGTCGGTAGGTCCGTGGTTACCTTTACTTCGCGAAAAGCGTAAATAAATTTGGAGATCTTGGATTTAATATTTTGTATGTGCGTCTTCCAGTTTATATGAGTGTCTATGGTAAGTCCGAGTAGTGTGAAGTTGTCGACAACATCTATTTTTGTATTGTTAGTTGAGAAGTTAATTGTTATTGGGGATTTTTGATAGGGGTAAAAGGTCATTATTTTAGTTTTTTTATAATTTATTTCTAGATTATGTTGGTCCATCCATTCTGTAGTTTTATTAAGTATGGTGTGAAGCTTTGCGTTTATTTCTGTTTCGTTATTGCATGAGGTGAGGAGGGAAACGTCGTCCGCGAATAGTATACTAGGCTCATCCATGATTTTCGGAAGGTCGTTTATGTAGATAAGAAATAGCAAACATCCAATTACGCTGCCTTGTGGAATTGAGGAGTTTAAAATTTGTTTTTCGGATCTTACATTTAATATTTCATTAGTATCCTGGTTAAAGTAGTCAATTCTACTACAATAATATCGATGATGTGGTACTCTAGTGATGGTTGCATTGGCTGCAATCAGGGGAGCAGGGGTTGCAAGGTGCTGGTGGGGCGTGGGGGTGTTGTAGAGGCAGGAGGAGAGGGCCTGACAGCGCAGGCAACGCTGGCATTGGAATCAGCCAATCAGAACCACACACTCGGCCCATAACCAAAGCCGGTAAGATCGGAGCTCGAGGACCAACTGGTCGAAATGCCGACCACCTCGACTCAACTTCTTCAGAACTGGTCACGGATGCTTCGTAACCACCGCCCGTGCCCATGCCTGGTATCTTGTCTCGTTGGTCCTGTAAATATTTATTCATTGTAATATGAACTAGTACTACTAGTACTACTACTATACTAGGAACGTTAAAACTCTGGTTAACCCAGAGGTACTCAGTCAGATATATAATTTAATTCAATTTTAGAATTAGAATTGAAACGTACTAATTGGAACATAAGTAAAGTTTCAATGTTAAGAATGATACGCACTCGTGTGGCATTAAAATGTTCAACAGCTCGGAGGAGGTCGTGGTTGCATCGTCGGAGCACGAGCTCGAGAACAGAGCGCTTCTTGCCAGGGAACAACTTGCGTAGCATCTCCAGGCCGGCTGTGCTTACTGCATTCTCACTTTCTGATCCCTCTTCCCCTACACTGAAACATATTTAGAAAACATAATAATGTTATCTATAAAATCAAACTACGAATCACGCAGATTTCGTAGCGTACACGCTGCGTAGGTGCTGCGTAGCACTCGAGTAGCTACCGCGTAGGCACTGCGTAGACCTCACGAGTCGCGTATTTTACCACACATAAAACTATGCTATCAGTCTAATTTACATGAAGTTTAAATAAAGTATTTTTTATATAATGAAAAAATACGAATCACTTCTCTAGAGCTTTACGATTGAGCACTAAGTTTGTAGTTTAATTCCCACGGAAAATAGCTGGGAACCTTGTCTATTTAGCATTGAAACCATAATATTCTCATAATAGTAATTTAATTTTATTTTTAGGTAGGTACCTACTGAAGTTGTAACAGTAATAAGATTTAACAATGTACGCTACTTCGCTACCGTGGCTACATACTATTAGTACCTAGTATTTTTTATAGTACTCACCGCAAGGATGACGATGCTGAAGAAGTTCCCGCGGAATCTGGTGAGACTGTGCAACAGTCTGGGAGAGAATCGCTCGTTTCGCTGTCAATGTGGATTGGCTGATGAACAAAATGCAAGCAGGGTCAGTAAAAACTTAAAAAAGAAAATGACTTTTTTATACTGAAGTATGATGCTCACGGTATGATCGTCGGCGACTGAGTCTGGTTCCGGTCCAGGACTTGGACATGGGCCAGTGACTCGCATCCCATAAATCCGACCTGGAGGTAGGCTGTCCAGAGCGGTCCCACTTTCTACAGAAGCCAAGTGCAAAGCTATCTTATCTTCTGCAGCTTGCTGGCGTTTTAATGCCACCTATTGACAAGTGAGATATAGGTTAATTAAAGTTATTTGGCTTTGAAAAGAGCACGTTATGTATGCAATCTAATGGCGGTTGTGTAATTTTATGCCGTTTTTATTTTACAGTAAATCGAATTACAGTCTAATAAATCTTGGTACAAATCTAAAGATAGAGTAACTAACAAAAGAATTCTGATTCAACTTCGTAAGAAAAAAAATACATCACTACACCCTCGTAAAATAAGCCAGGAAATGTAATACAGTCAAATTAATTTAGTGGAAAATCAATGACAAACACTTGGTGTTTATATTTGTTGTATTCGACCACCCTCGGGACCACGCCGGACGATTGCCGAGCGGGCGCCGCAGCCCCGGGCTGATCTCAGCTTCATTGCTAACGTAAACAAAACTCAATCTCTGGCAAATCTAATAATACGCTGTCTAGAATTTATATGAGCTCTGTCGCTTTCGACAAAATAAATATTTCATTAGCAATGAATCCAATAAAATAAAAAGGACATAATATAAAGTACAAAAAATGACAGAATTCAATAATTGAAATCGATTAGTCTGCTTCTAACATTACATTGCATCGTTCCCTGGATGATTAATCGAATGGCGTTATCCCAGATTGGAGATGCAAGTGGTGGGACATCGAAGCGATGCATTACTGTGTAAACCGATCGATGGTTCATCCGGCGTGTTCAGTAAACACGTGCCACTTGTTTAAATAAACCGAGACGCTGCATTAGCTGGTCTCGATTTCACTACATTAAAACACATTAACTCCTCTAAATTGCGTGTTATTTCTGTACTAAATATGGTATTATGGAATTTCCTTGTTGATTTGGATCGATTTGTGTGCTTCTTGTTGGGAACTTGTCGTCGCTCGGTGCCTTAATATAGTTTTATCTTCATTATTTTATTGAAATAAGATTTGAGTTCCTGTTCCTATACCTATATATCTAGAAACGAGACGTGATTGATATCTTAATTGATTTTTGATTCTATGACAACGATATTTCATTCAGCATTTTCTGTCAATCATGGTAGGTAGGTACACTTTGATAATGACTTGTTCGGCGTATATTACTGACATTTAAAACTCATTCAAGAAGACTCAAAAACACTTACGAGGTTGAATTTTGCAAAATGCTGTCTTAGTCAGGGTCAGGGTCAGGTTACTGTCTCACTTTTCTTGTTCGCGAACCAAAAATCCTAGGTAAACTATTTTTGTAGAATCTTGCCATTACAATGAAAAACTATCAGTGTGAATTACCTACTTAGCGCAAGCGCCTATCTGCACGCACACTACATTTGATCATAATCGGTACAGCCGTTTACCCTGAAACTGTAAACACAAAAAAAATACTGAACCTCTAACTCTACTTTCTCAGAATGGACTTTCTAACACTGAAAGCATTTTAGGCACTGTAGGTTAGTTAGCTAGTTAGTATTTAATTTCTGAGTAGAATACTTGTAACAAAACAGTGTAACAGACAATCCCTCTGCTTTAAAAAAAAATTGTACTTAGATCTTACTAATATTCCTTCATGAAAAAAAAATACGGGTGCCTAGATCTCGAAAATCTAGTAGAAGAGTAGTCTTTATTGGAGTTAAACTGATTCAGACATGCTAAGTATTTAAATTTCATAGCTGAGATCTATCTAATAACCCATAATTATAAGATACCTATTTCAACGGAAATCTTGTTGTATATAGATACTGAAATCGGTCAAAGGAGTAGGTATCCTTATGTGTGGTTAATGTTTTCAGGAGTGCAGCAATACTGTCATTAGCTAGGTAGGTATCTACCTAATTATCAGTCCGTCGGCATATTGGTTACGTTAGGACTATTAGGAAATATTCAGTAAATCAGTAGCTAAAGCTTTCTTATTTATGTGCTATTGTTTTGTGAAAGAGTCGACGTTCAAAGCTCATTTACAAAAGTTTTTTTAGAATTTTGGACCCCATTCGAAACTAACGGTTCCATTCGGTTTTGCTAAGATTATTTAACTTAAACAGTTAATTTTAAATCAAACGTGCTGCAAGAATTATGACGACGGCAACCTAACAGAATATTGTCCATAACTCCTGGTCAACTTGCATCTTCTATTTAAAATTGGAACACATAACTGAGGTATGGATTTTCTAGATATAAACCATTGCAAGCGTAGGAAGTTTAACTTTGATTGCTCGACTCATGGACCGATTGTGGTTCTGGGTAGGTTAGGTAGGGGAGATGTTCCCAAAACGGGTAAGCTAAGGGAAGATGTTAAATAAAATAACCAAGAACATTACATGCGACTTGTATTTGTACTCATAGGGTTGTTTATATAATAAACTTTGGAAAACATAAGATAGTCTTAGTAATCTTCTTCAAAATTCAGAAAAAAAATCAAAAAAATAAACCCCTTCGAAATACCCGCTTTGCCCTCGGGGGGATCCTAAAACGGGTAGCGCCTTTGGGCAAAGCAGGTAATGAATGAATATATGTTATAAATGAATTAGAAAACGTATCTTAGCCTCCTGTTATCCAGGAAATCTTTATCGTTAATTATTCTGCTTAATTATGTTAAACAGTTTTCTTATTTTGATCAGTCTAGATCACTTTTTTACTTTATTAAATGTTACATTTGAAATTATAATCCTACCAGCAGATAATTTTGTTAAAAATCAGAGAAAACATATTTTAATTTCTTTTTCACGCTGTTCCTGTACTTCTTCAGCTCTCTGTGGTTTCCTTTGTCTTCGATTAGCTTTCTGTGGGATCAATTGAGGAAGTGGCCCCTTATTTCAAACCGGGTAGTCACCCGTTATGCCCCTACCCATTTTGCCCAAAAGCACGTTTTAAATTTCAACTACCTTAACCTTAAAATAGTAAACAAGGAGACCACTAAGTATTCACAATTAATAAGCATATAACATGCAAAATGATAATACAAAACTGCGAAAACCGTATCTTGCACCATATTTGAGTAGTCAGCACTAGCATAATCCGATTTTTTTTAATAAACTCTGCAAAAAACTTTTTTTACATCTAATCTCGAAAACGCTCATTCTAGGCGCGTGAGCCAACTGACCGTGATCGGCGGGGTGGTAGTGCACCGCTCTACACTCACAGGTTCACACTAAGACCTATAATATACGAATGGCAAAGCCTACCCGTTTTAGGAAGGGTACCCGTTTTAGGAACATCTCCCCTAGGTACCATACCTACCACCACTGCTTGTCATAAATACCTATTTGGAATTAAAAATACGCAGTACGTAATATGCTGTCGTTTTGTGTAGTTGTGAAGTTTCTTACATTTTAATTACCCACCTACCTATTTAACTTTCATTTGTTGTGAAAATGCGAATGAAAAGTGTGAAGTTTTACAAGTTAAAAGTACGAAAATCTGTGTACCTTTATACATACCTGGGCTGCCATAATCCGTTGTCTCTCCTTAATCAACCCACATTTAGGACACTGGCACAGACGATAGGCACAGGCCTTCTTGTGACCTCGTAAACTGGAGATGAGACCATGGTTTCGACAACGGGCGCACTTTGGGACCCGGGCTCTCCCACTATTCATCATTGAAATCACTCAATTACCTACTTTATATTCAAAGTGGGTTCTGCAACGTGAAGAAAAATGTATAAAAGTTTTTTCGAATCTGTTTTGAAATTAATAACTACCTATGTATCAATTCGAAATATCGCATGAAATTTTTACATGGCAAATGTGTAAAAACCTTGGTTCTTCAGTAACATTTAACACTGTTTCACATAATTAACTGAATACGATCCGCTGAGTAAAGCCGCCCGCCCATATTACACTCCGCCCTGAAACTAATATCGATATGAAAACTAGATGATAGATGACTGTGAAATTGGGAGGAGTAACAACTGCTGTATCTGAGATGAGGCACACGGGAACATAAACTCCATTATCTAAGAAACAAATGTGAAGTTGGATATTCCCTGCGTAGCGACGTCGCAACATCCCGCTCATCCCGATCCGCCCTTCGCTACAGATGGACCAATGAGAACGGGGTCTGGTTAGGATTGGTTACAAGCTTGGGAAAACATGGAAAGCTGATCCCAAATGATTGTGTTTCATTTAAACAAGCAACAAAAATGTGTACTTACGAACTTTCATTTTTGTTCAGTTTGAAAGACTCGTTTTATCTAATAAGTAAACCGGAGCAGCTTTAAGAAGTGTATGTCTGTTTATTTAAAATTGGAGTCCTATTTAATATTTATAGTGTGTACTTCAGTAATAGGTCCTAACTACCTGATTGTTACCAATCTATCGAACCAAAAATTAATAGGTAGGAACACTAACACTTTATTTGAGGCTCAGTCGAGCCTTTCTAAGCCATCTTGATTAAGCCTCGCGTCTGCCCGCGTCTCTTTCGTCAGCTGGATCTCATAGTTTCCGTTAAACGTCCGTTGGCATTGCAAGCAGCATTGTAGAATTCCAAACCTAACCATTTTCAACCAACCGGAGAAAACGTACGTATTAGGGACAGTCCTTATGCCAACCATCATCATCCAAGAGCGATGAATCCTGAGATCTCCCCGGGGTTGCGGCCGGATTTTGTAAATATGATGATATCCCAAGATTTTTGGAATCGTCACTGTTCAGTTTTGTCCTTAGAAACTATATGGTTTTGTCATACCTGCTTATTTTGTGAATATAGTGCGATCTTGCATGATCCCTCATGCATGCTTGCATGATCCACGGTGTATAAAAGCAATGTAGGTACCTACTTACCTCTATAGATATCGCGATTTCTTAACTCGTCGTATATCTATAATTTCAATTAATGGGTTCATTAATGTCGCCGTCAATATGTTGCTTTCACATTTATAATATTAGGAACCTATATATTATATAACCCATCCCCTTTTTAGGGTTCCGTACCCAAAGGGTAAAAAGGGACCCTATTGTTTTCGCTCCTCTCTTCGTCCGGCCGTCCGTCTGTCACCATGCTGTACTGTATCTCATGAACTGTGATAGTTAGAGAGCTTTCAGAGATGATACATTTTGGTTGCCGCTATAACAAAAAATACTGAAATCTAGAATTAAATAAATATTTTGGGGGCTCCTATACAACAAACGTGATTTTTTTGTTTGTTTTATAAATAATGGTAAGGAACCCTTCGTGCGCGAGTCCGACTCGCACTTGGCCGGTTTTTTATTGTATTTGTATAATGTGGTTAATATAAGTACATAAAACAATATTTTATTTATTATATATTTGTATTTAGGAATTTAGTTACAATAACATTGACGTAAATGCAATATTTCCAGTTTTATTCCTAGCTATGACAAAAAATTACATACAGTTGTTTATCATATTTAACACTATGATACATCTATTTTAGCTCTATTTTTGCATCTATCTTACATACATAAAGCAAATCTTACATGCATAAAGCAGAAATACTATGTACCATAATTTTTAATTCATCTTATAATATTTAAGTGGCAGATTTTATGCCAATAAAATAGAATTGTTTCATACAATGAAACAAACAGTAATTATCATTTAGAGCTTTTCTTCTTTTCATGTTGTTTGGCTGCTTTCTTCTTCATAATTTGCAGCCTTTTATCAGCAGAAATGATGTTGATGTTCGGTGTCACCACCTTCGAAGGTGATGATGAAGATGAACTGCTGGACGATATCTTGACTGGTGTTGTGGATCCGGAAATGTTAGATGGTGATTTTGGAGTCGCTTTAATATAACTACCAGTTATACCCAGCGATGTCAAGCAGGAGGCACATTGCCACCCAGCAGCTATGTCATTGTCACTGATGACAGGTTTGTGGCAGTCCTGAAAATAGAATTAAATAATTTAAGAATGTGAGCTGGAAAAGAGGATATTATATGATGAGGTGGGATCTCACATGTTTTTATCATGCATTAGACTCTCAGTTTAGTTTTATAATATCATATACTTTAAAGACTCATCATCATCCTCCGAGCCTTTTCCCAACTATGTTGGGGTTGGCTTCCAGTCTAACCGGCTTCAGCTGAGTAAAAGTGCTTTACAAGAAGCGACTGCCTATCTGACCCATCAACCCAGTTGCCTGGGCAACCCGATACCCCCTGGTTAGACTGGTGTCAGACTTACTGGTTTCTGACTACCCGTAACAACTGCCAAGGATGTTCAATGACAGCCGGGACCTACAGTTTACGTTTATATACTTTAAAGACTATAGACATATATAGACACATGATGAGCCTTACCTGATGGTACAAGGCGCAGCAAGCATCACACTCAACTAAGCGGTTTCCAGCCTGAACTGATATTTGTCTGCACACAGCACAAGTCAGGTCCTCTTCCAATAAATCGAGTGACAACTCTCCATCCATAACGGAACCGTCATCGTTTTCACGTTCCGGTATTTGTATCTGCTGTGGACTCTGTTGTGGCAATGCTACAGTTTTAGTATTACTAGACTTTTCAGTCTTGTGCTTAGATCGAGGAGATTCCAACTTCTCCTCATTCAAGTACTTCTTCGGCAAAACATTTCCAAGCGTTTTAGCGCTACCATAAGTTTGACGAATGTGGTCATCTAACGTTAACCGCAGTTGTTCTGTAGAATCAGAAGCACCAGAGTGCAAATATTTCAAGCACAACTTTATTGCAGGATCGAAATCTATAGACGACATAGCTACAATAAATATGTTAGTTATTAGGCATTAAATATGTACACTTTTTTAATTCAGTGATTCCCATTTACTTATTTAACTTCAAATTCACGCCAGTCGCTTTCCATGACCAGACCAGACATATTTTTTGTTGACATGTTTGACAATTCATTGACACTTGTGACCAGACATAGATAACATAACTTATTTTTTGTTTCATAAAGGCAAGAAAATTTATAGGACCTAGGCCTTATAATTTTATCTTAAAAATACTTTCCGATCCAATGTTGTACTGTTTCCAGATTATTTTATCCAAAATTAGTGAAAATTAGGCATAATTAGGGACCTATTCTACTGTTCTCCAGTTAATAAATGTTTTATTGAGAGTAATAGAATAAATGAATGGATTGATAAAGTAAAATCGACTAATCAAACAGTCATATTTTCTTTCATACATCAGTGACTATCTGTTGTTGAAGCACAACTCTAGTATTCTAGTCGTCAAGTGTCATTTGTCAAACAGAAACACAATTTTGAAAACATCGTAGGCATAGAGTATAGTAAATAGATTGGGAAATCGTAGGTGTTTGTTGAACTGCAATTAGTTTTGTAAAAAATGAAATTCGAATTATTAGTTGTTATTTTGATTAGTGTGTGTAGGACTTGTCATAGTGATTTACAAGCTGGACCAGATCCTTGGCATTACGAATCTGTTCAAGTACCAGGAAAATTAAATGAAAATGAATTACCGCCAGATCTGAGAACACCTGTAAAGAAGGAAAGACCAACAGAAAGTACTTTGGCTTATGGAGAGTGGTGGTTTAAAAGATTACTTGCTATAATGCTAAAAAGTGGTCAATATAAGGTTATTTCACTCATTTAACTTTCGTTGTAACTAATCATATCAAAGTTTAGTAAAACAGTACATAATCATAAAGTTCACACACTACTTTTACTGAGTAATTTTAGTAATAACGACTAAAATAAATTAAGATACATAATTTAAATATGAAAAGTTTTATAGTACGTTGTTTTCATTTAATATTTAAATTTTCAGAAAAGTGAAGATGGCAGTGTGGATGTTTCACTTCAAATGAGGTTTGATTCAGAAAGGTGGGATGTACTGGACGATTGTCTGAAGTCAGAGTCTACATTGTCTGATGACAAGTTCAGACGTACTGTGGGCTATGTAGAAGAAGCTATTTACAGGCCAACTATTACCGATCAAATTGTTATTGCTTGGAGTGATTATATTCAAATTTATTTAGTGGAATATAAGGTAATCACAGCGTTTTCAATACTTGTTTCTTGATTATCAGCATATTTACTAATTCATAAAGCCAATGGGGTGAAACAAGATTACCCACTCCTCAGCATGTCACTTATATTAAAACAAACATATTAAATAATAAAGAACAAATTAAAAAGTTTATTATAAATTTCTATACAAACACACTTTTTTTAAGTAAATAGTTGTACTTATATAAGTTTCTTGAAATTTTTCAGATCTATATCACTTTGCTACTCAGTGCGTTAGCTGCAGGCGGAGGGCTCATTTGGCTGTGGAGGCACATATCTCACAAGCATGTCATCATCATTATATTTGTCCTATTGTACTTTTATGAAGCATTCATCTCTTACAAAGTGAGAAATCTTCTTTTTTTTACTATCATTTAATTATAAGTGTATATTTTATAACAAGCTGTTTCCTAAATAACTGAGCTATAAACTATTGATTCCAACTACGTTTATCTCTACATAACTAAGTTTAACCAATGTATTTAGCAGACACTTCCTCTAGTAATAACAGAAAATTATAATATGGTTTTCCATTGAAACTTTATAATGAATTCAATTTAATTATAAGCCTTATCAATAAAATATGATTACCTAAACTTTTTTGCAATTATTATGTATTATTTACAAATATCAAATATTTTTTTCAGGAAGCTGAACAGCAAGAGTTTGAAAAATTTATGTCAGCAGTGAACACTTGCAAATGGTATTTTTGGACATCAGACTGCACGGTACCACCACCAGATCCACTTCTGTTTATAAAACATATGAATCCTATGAAAATCGGCATTCGAATGTTCACATCTTTGATATCTGAACCTATTATTGCTATGAACTCTACCATCAAAGTTATACTCCATGGAGTTACTGGTAAATATAAACTTTTCACTAAGACAATTTGATTTATGCTTTTCCAATTTTAAATGCTAATAATTTGTTTTTGTTTTCCTTTTCAGATAGCCTATGGTTTCCCTTCGATAAAATCGTATACGGATTTTCGATACTAATTGTAAATATCTCATTGATATATCTTTTAATCATGATTGTATTCAATTTCATATTTAATATTCCATTCCACTTAAATTTTCTTGGTTTAGTAAGTATTGGAGTTCGACAGAATAGGAGCTCAATGTTTTCTGCAAGTACAAATGAACAACCAACACAAATAAGGGATACTGATAGAATAAGTGGAGATCGATTAGATCGACTCTTGAATGTTTGTTCACTAGCTCTCACAAATGTTACTAGTTCTCGAAGTAGAACAAACCTGCGATTGACGAATAACGACAATGTTCCAAGATTGCAAAGATCAGCCAGCACAGGTAGACTACCAAATAGTTTTTCAGAAAACAATAATGATCAGCTGGCTATAAAAAGTAATTTTAGAAAAAGGCAAAATGCTGCACGTGGTGATGGCGATCATTAATAATAGAAGAAATATGTGTACATAAAATGAAACATTTGGTAGAAGTTTGTTTTCTTTTACAGCCATAACTATAGAAGCCATACGACACGTCTATTTTTATTAATGTAAATGTAATGCATGTCATGTTCATAAGAAAAACTAACTAATTTAAAAACTAGATTCCTTTTTTATTAATTCTGTTTTACAACAAGTATTTTCGCTTACGTCACGTTAATAATAAGTATGTGTAATTTTGTACCCTCTAATTAAAAAGGGGACAACCAAAATAAAATCGTAGAAACACAACTGCCAGTTATAACTTCCACTTACATTTATTTAATTGATAAGTTGTTGGTATAAAAAAGATAAGACTCTTTTCAGTCAGAATTCATAATAGGTACAATATAAACTTGGTCTGAAAACAAAAAATAAAATAAAATTGTTGTGTCCTTTTTAATTACCACGGCAGTACTTATCTATTGCTAACATGAGTTTTATAATGACTAATACACTGTGATAATAAATGTAATTTTAAGCGTTATAATAACGTAAGTTAGCTTGGTGGCTATTTGCCGCAAGTATGGCTAGTCAAAATAATCGAATGGATTTATATGGTGGTTTGGTTCCAAAATCCGAGCTCATGTTTTACGATATAATTATGTATTGCACAAATAAATTAATCTGCAAAAAATTGCATGTTAAGTATGTATGGTTTTTTAATTTTATTTCTTTTACGTTTAAGCTCATAGCTATTGTTTATTTTAAAACATTTAAGAAATCGATTATTCACGACTGGATTTTATACATTGTCAGTTGAAATAAAACAAATAAATTTGTTTATTTTTTTATTTTCGTGATGCCTTAGTGAGAAGTGTCACAAACAAGATCAATTTAAAATATTTAAATACATAATTGGAAACATATAAGCATAAATAATCTTTACGGTATTAAGAAGATATTAAGCAATTTCTAGTCTTGATTTTAAATAGACGCTTACCACCTACACTGCTTTTGGTCAACAAACATTCGCAACCTCAGTATAATATAACATTAAAACAAAAACAATACAAATATGTACAATTTGACTAGAACATCGACCTCCGTCGAGGTGGCCCGAAAACGTATCAGCTTACTCTGACCAACCCCAACTAACTTTGAACGAAATGAGGTGCTTCTATCCGACTACCCTAATATTTAATGTAACCCAAAGTATTCAGTGAATCATGTAGGTACCTACTTAACTTGGCAACAAAGTTGCACGAATCGAAATCGTCAAATTGATCTTTGTTTATTGATAGTTAAAATAATAATTACCAGAAAACTTAAGCAATACTTGAACTAGGTTTAAAGTCATACTTCTAGTAAAATTTTGGATTTCTATGCGTTCTAAATATAATCGGTTAGATTGCAAAAGGGATGCTGATAATTATCCTATTACCTACTTCCTATATTATTATTGCCGTGTCATACATTGGGCACCATTTTCGAAGATAATAAGGAGAAGAGCAGACGAAGCCAGCAATGTTATAAGAAACGTAATATTTTATTTGCAGTAATTATAATGTAGAAACTTGTATCAAAAAATCTATAATACGTTCTGATGTTACGTCTCCTAACTAAAAGCAAGTGCTAAACATGTAACTCGAGCTTAATTTCATTTATGGCTGACTCTTCCAGGTACTATACAGTAATGATGGAATTCGTTCATGTTACCATTCACTCAATGTACCTTTACAATATAAAACACTATGTTTGATTATACTATGTTGATCCTTCGTTGATTATAGAACTTCACTAAAATCTAGCTACCAGAACTACGATTCCTAAATCCATACTTTAGTCGTGCTATTTAAATTTATGTAGATATCTAAAGACGGTACAGTTTATTGAAACTTCAGAGTCAAGAGAATTTAAATTCAGGTAAATTGGAAGGTATATAGGTAGACCCAGTGGTCAAACATAGAGCTTAAGCCACTGGAAGCATCAAAAAATTCAAATATATAGTATATATGTCACCGTAAGATTACAAACATCGTTACATTACAATCTATCTCGAGAGATTGTAAACTGTCGAATTATTGTGAACCGTAACATCTGATTACAATTTAACGCATTATTTTTCGCTATATTATAATCTATCGATGAGAAATTGTCAAATTGTCAACTGTCCGAAAGCTCTCCCTGATTGGTCAGTCTTTTTGTAAGATCGACCAATCACGACCAGCCGTTCTGTTGCCATGGAGTTCCCGTAGAGTTAGGAATGAACGAATGAATGACGAAATATTTATTCTTCAAACCCAAATTGAAATTGGAAACATATTGATTTCTGACACTTACGCGAATATTAGATATTTATATTAGTATATTTTATAACAAGCTGTTTCCTAAATAACTGAGCTATAAACTATTGATTCCAACTACGTTTATCTCTACATAACTAAGTTTAACCAATGTATTTAGCAGACACTTCCTCTAGTAATAACAGAAAATTATAATATGGTTTTCCATTGAAACTTTATAATGAATTCAATTTAATTATAAGCCTTATCAATAAAATATGATTACCTAAACTTTTTTGCAATTATTATGTATTATTTACAAATATCAAATATTTTTTTCAGGAAGCTGAACAGCAAGAGTTTGAAAAATTTATGTCAGCAGTGAACACTTGCAAATGGTATTTTTGGACATCAGACTGCACGGTACCACCACCAGATCCACTTCTGTTTATAAAACATATGAATCCTATGAAAATCGGCATTCGAATGTTCACATCTTTGATATCTGAACCTATTATTGCTATGAACTCTACCATCAAAGTTATACTCCATGGAGTTACTGGTAAATATAAACTTTTCACTAAGACAATTTGATTTATGCTTTTCCAATTTTAAATGCTAATAATTTGTTTTTGTTTTCCTTTTCAGATAGCCTATGGTTTCCCTTCGATAAAATCGTATACGGATTTTCGATACTAATTGTAAATATCTCATTGATATATCTTTTAATCATGATTGTATTCAATTTCATATTTAATATTCCATTCCACTTAAATTTTCTTGGTTTAGTAAGTATTGGAGTTCGACAGAATAGGAGCTCAATGTTTTCTGCAAGTACAAATGAACAACCAACACAAATAAGGGATACTGATAGAATAAGTGGAGATCGATTAGATCGACTCTTGAATGTTTGTTCACTAGCTCTCACAAATGTTACTAGTTCTCGAAGTAGAACAAACCTGCGATTGACGAATAACGACAATGTTCCAAGATTGCAAAGATCAGCCAGCACAGGTAGACTACCAAATAGTTTTTCAGAAAACAATAATGATCAGCTGGCTATAAAAAGTAATTTTAGAAAAAGGCAAAATGCTGCACGTGGTGATGGCGATCATTAATAATAGAAGAAATATGTGTACATAAAATGAAACATTTGGTAGAAGTTTGTTTTCTTTTACAGCCATAACTATAGAAGCCATACGACACGTCTATTTTTATTAATGTAAATGTAATGCATGTCATGTTCATAAGAAAAACTAACTAATTTAAAAACTAGATTCCTTTTTTATTAATTCTGTTTTACAACAAGTATTTTCGCTTACGTCACGTTAATAATAAGTATGTGTAATTTTGTACCCTCTAATTAAAAAGGGGACAACCAAAATAAAATCGTAGAAACACAACTGCCAGTTATAACTTCCACTTACATTTATTTAATTGATAAGTTGTTGGTATAAAAAAGATAAGACTCTTTTCAGTCAGAATTCATAATAGGTACAATATAAACTTGGTCTGAAAACAAAAAATAAAATAAAATTGTTGTGTCCTTTTTAATTACCACGGCAGTACTTATCTATTGCTAACATGAGTTTTATAATGACTAATACACTGTGATAATAAATGTAATTTTAAGCGTTATAATAACGTAAGTTAGCTTGGTGGCTATTTGCCGCAAGTATGGCTAGTCAAAATAATCGAATGGATTTATATGGTGGTTTGGTTCCAAAATCCGAGCTCATGTTTTACGATATAATTATGTATTGCACAAATAAATTAATCTGCAAAAAATTGCATGTTAAGTATGTATGGTTTTTTAATTTTATTTCTTTTACGTTTAAGCTCATAGCTATTGTTTATTTTAAAACATTTAAGAAATCGATTATTCACGACTGGATTTTATACATTGTCAGTTGAAATAAAACAAATAAATTTGTTTATTTTTTTATTTTCGTGATGCCTTAGTGAGAAGTGTCACAAACAAGATCAATTTAAAATATTTAAATACATAATTGGAAACATATAAGCATAAATAATCTTTACGGTATTAAGAAGATATTAAGCAATTTCTAGTCTTGATTTTAAATAGACGCTTACCACCTACACTGCTTTTGGTCAACAAACATTCGCAACCTCAGTATAATATAACATTAAAACAAAAACAATACAAATATGTACAATTTGACTAGAACATCGACCTCCGTCGAGGTGGCCCGAAAACGTATCAGCTTACTCTGACCAACCCCAACTAACTTTGAACGAAATGAGGTGCTTCTATCCGACTACCCTAATATTTAATGTAACCCAAAGTATTCAGTGAATCATGTAGGTACCTACTTAACTTGGCAACAAAGTTGCACGAATCGAAATCGTCAAATTGATCTTTGTTTATTGATAGTTAAAATAATAATTACCAGAAAACTTAAGCAATACTTGAACTAGGTTTAAAGTCATACTTCTAGTAAAATTTTGGATTTCTATGCGTTCTAAATATAATCGGTTAGATTGCAAAAGGGATGCTGATAATTATCCTATTACCTACTTCCTATATTATTATTGCCGTGTCATACATTGGGCACCATTTTCGAAGATAATAAGGAGAAGAGCAGACGAAGCCAGCAATGTTATAAGAAACGTAATATTTTATTTGCAGTAATTATAATGTAGAAACTTGTATCAAAAAATCTATAATACGTTCTGATGTTACGTCTCCTAACTAAAAGCAAGTGCTAAACATGTAACTCGAGCTTAATTTCATTTATGGCTGACTCTTCCAGGTACTATACAGTAATGATGGAATTCGTTCATGTTACCATTCACTCAATGTACCTTTACAATATAAAACACTATGTTTGATTATACTATGTTGATCCTTCGTTGATTATAGAACTTCACTAAAATCTAGCTACCAGAACTACGATTCCTAAATCCATACTTTAGTCGTGCTATTTAAATTTATGTAGATATCTAAAGACGGTACAGTTTATTGAAACTTCAGAGTCAAGAGAATTTAAATTCAGGTAAATTGGAAGGTATATAGGTAGACCCAGTGGTCAAACATAGAGCTTAAGCCACTGGAAGCATCAAAAAATTCAAATATATAGTATATATGTCACCGTAAGATTACAAACATCGTTACATTACAATCTATCTCGAGAGATTGTAAACTGTCGAATTATTGTGAACCGTAACATCTGATTACAATTTAACGCATTATTTTTCGCTATATTATAATCTATCGATGAGAAATTGTCAAATTGTCAACTGTCCGAAAGCTCTCCCTGATTGGTCAGTCTTTTTGTAAGATCGACCAATCACGACCAGCCGTTCTGTTGCCATGGAGTTCCCGTAGAGTTAGGAATGAACGAATGAATGACGAAATATTTATTCTTCAAACCCAAATTGAAATTGGAAACATATTGATTTCTGACACTTACGCGAATATTAGACATTTAAATAAAACTACTTTTCGGATTTTATCGCGGTTATATTATATTATTTAATCCCGACGTTTAAAACCGACCGCGATAAAATCCGTAAAAGTAGTTTTATTTAAATGAAACTAGAAAATTATAAGAAACTTTTATAAAAAAAAAAAAACAAAACAATTAGGTAGTTTGTCTTCAAACACAAATTCATTCCTAACTCTACGGGAACTCCATGGCAACAGAACGGCTGGTCGTGATTGGTCGATCTTACATAAAGACTGACCAATCAGGGAGAGCTTTCGGACAGTTGACAATTTGACAATTTCTCATCGATAGATTATAATATAGCGAAAAGTAATGCGTTAAATTGCAATCAGATGTTACGGTTCACAATAATTCGACAGTTTACAATCTCTCGAGATAGATTGTAATGTAACGATGTTTGTAATCTTACGGTGACATATAGATACCCTCCAAATGGACGAGTACCTACATACTGCTCTTTGAAGCGCCATTTACCTTACAAGTCATAGTAAATGGCAAGGGATCTGTTAATTCGACTTCACAATTATGTTCATACTAGGCTAGTGATTTAACTTTAAGCTGTTGGCGAAACTCCACTACAAATTACTCTACATCTAACCCAACCTAGCATTTTAGACATACATATCAACAAATATTCGAAATATAGTTCGTACAGGGTGAAAGAAGGAGAATAATCTATTTATTTTAACTATATGTTTGATGTCCATTAGTAAAGCTGTAATTATATTCACAAGGGTAGTGGGTCACTATGCCTTCTGTGTCCTATGATTGACAAAATTAAATAAGAGCTAATGGTTTCCAAGCTCACATTTCAGAAAAGCTGGTGCTAGTTAGTACCTACCTCTTTTTCTAATCTTAACATAAATTAGAGTGCTTTACAGTAATAGAGATAGTAAACAGTGACAAAGAAAATAGTTATTTGATAGAGGCATTTCTAAAAAAAATCAGTTTATTCTCATGCATACTGAGAAAATTATATATGCACCCTATATATTTATAGATGAAAGACAAGATTCCATTTGTTGCACGTATACAGATCTTGTATCCAGTATAGCGTTCATTGCAATTTCACTTCGCACCAAATAACTTTGCGTCTCTGACGTTAACTATTTGCGGCCTCGCCGAGGCGCACTAGTATTTATCGTATTTTTTTTTATATCGAGAAGTCACTAGTAGCCAACATAAGACAAGCAAAGTTACTCGAAAACGCAAGGAATCAATTAGCTAACTTCAGAGATGCAAAATTATTTGGCGCGAACTGTACCAAGTGTATAGAAAATTAGGATAGTTGAAAAGACAAGAGTACGAAAAATAGACAAGTACACTTACTACACTGTTAACTTACGTCAATCAACACGAAACAACTTTGGTCCAGCTATAACAATTCAGTGTTCAACAATTTTATCTCTATAAATACGATACTTTATAGATTCTGCCAATAAGCAAATATTCGTAAGTAAACGTGCAAATACATTATCAACTTATGTGCACAATATTGAAATGTCATTAGATATACATTCAAACAGAATATAACATTAATAATAATCTTATGATTTAGTACTGATTCGAAACAATCACATCTGTTAAATAATATTACATTATTATTTTTTAAATAATTTTACTGGTTTAGTACTTGACCATTTTTTTTTCAAACATTGTCCCAGTTAACACTTGCTGTGACTGCACATTTTTATTATAGTTTCATTTGACTAAAAGAACATTTAAAATAGGTACATCACAGGCTAAACTTAATGTACTATAACCATTATGTAAATTTTACCTTCGCAATACACAGAAATATCTTGGCCTAAATGGCTACAGTGACTGCAACAGAATTCGAAAATATTTTTAGTAAAATTATGCAGAAATCAGATCAATTCTAATCAGAACAAAAGTTTGGTCTAATTTAACCCAAGACATATTTTTTTCGATATGCTGCACTATCAGGTTAGCAACTTTACATTTCATGCATACAAGTAATTCAAAATATATTATTTGTACAATAATAATCGACTAGATACTTATATACATCGTGGACAAATCTATATAACTGGATATGTGAGTGATATTAAATAAAGTGCATTAAATAACTAGCGATAGCTATTATTTTTATATAATAATGACTAGATAAGTATTTAACTGTAAACATATACAATAACAAAAAATACTACATATAATCAAAATAATCAAAATCGATAATGTCACCGCGAGATTATATTGTGAATATGCTACAGTACCTATGTAAGTATATATTGTCAAATATTTTTAATACAGTGCTTATTCTATGTTTATAGGGATTAAATCACAATTTATGGAATGTGTGAAATTGTAGTAGCTCATTATGCTACATCTATCAAGTTGATTGAAGTTTTCTAGCAAATAGTGACAAAGCCAAGTGAGTAAGCATATACCATTTTGCAATGTTGTCAAATTGCTACATTCTGGAGAATATACTTATTTCCAATATGACTTTCAAATAAAGGAATTTGAACTAAAGGCTTCTATGTAGCTGCTACTATTTGGCACTGCATAAACATCCCATAATGACATTACCCATTATCAACAACACCCACCAAACAATGTCCACCAGACTGGTTTCATCTCGATAACAATATTTATGCTGATAATTTAATCGTTAAAAATTAAAACCATGTACAATACATGAAAACTACTTATTTACTTATTTGATAAGTGTGTAATGAATAATAAAAAGCTGGTCACATTATGAATGTGTTTCATAGGCAATATTGTTTTATATAACAGCTCAGTATGTATAATTCTTTAACAGTAAGTCCTATAAGACTTAATTTCGTTGTATTTTCACACTAACAATATTATGGAATGTTCCTCATCTCTTTGTCGTGTCAGTCATTATTAAATAATTAGTTACTAACAATTAGCAAAACATGTAGGTTTTCAATGATTTCTAAGCTCCATCACAGTGGGAACTAAGTTTATTTAAAAGGCATTGTAATTACTATACTACATTTTGCATGCTTCTTGTTTATATGCGATATGGGCATTACTTACAATCTATATTTGGTAAATAACTTAGCTGGGACATGGATTTAATGACTAGGATCAAAATGACTAGCAATTATTGTTATACGATTGGTGGGATTAGATATTATTGGAGTGTTTCTCATATTTACATTATCCTACATTTCTCTCTTCCACTGGCAGATGCTTCACCCCCATCTTTTGATGCTTTGTCTTTCTTTTTTTTGCCTTTACCATCCACTTGAAGTGACACATTTCTGTTTTTCTCCATGTTCAACAATTCCTGTAAATAGCAAATACTTACAGTTAATTATCTTCTAAATTGGCCTAGAAAGGAGTAAAACCATAAGTTGCAGTCTTGCTAATTGAATAATTCTGAGTACATACCTGGAAAAGTTGTGTGACATTGTGATTTGTTTTAGCAGATGTCTCCATGAATGAGATGCCCCATGTTTGAGCCTGGGCTTGCCCTTCTGATGCGGACACTTCTCTTATCTCTGGGCTCTCATCACATTTATTACCTGCCAGCATTACTGGTATATTTGGAAGCTCTGTGCCTTTTATTTCCTTTATTGTTTGCCATATTGGCTTAAGTTCTTCTAAGGACTGCCGACTGCTCACAGAATACACCAATATAAATGCATGTCCCTGTTAAACAAAAGCTGATGTTAAAACACAGCCCTAACTGGATTATTGAAATCGTTATGAATAGAATATGTTTTACCTTGCTAATTGATAATCTTTGCATAGCAGGGAACTGATGTGATCCAGTTGTATCAGTTATTTGTAATGTACATATTGTCTTGTTGCTGCTTATTACCTGCAGTAACAAAAATTTTATTTTATTACTTGATAATGATGTCACACTTCTATAATAAGTGCTAATTTATTTTAATGACTAGCTGCTCATGTAAAAAAACTTTAGAGTGAAATAGTTAGTAGGTCAGTGGGTAATTACTGTCACATTTTTGGCATAACAGCCAAAAATAGTGTATTCTTTTCACTATTTTGTGTTATCATAACTTTAGGAATTATTTTTTATCTGCTGCAATGGCAATACTGCAGCTTCAAATTTTATAAGGGTCACCATCCTTCATTAGTAGGTGAAATAGGTCAGACATAAGAATATTAAGAACTTTGCATTAAAACATAAACATTAAAAAAATATGTGCTCATAAGTTGTTACTCCTACCAATATGGAAATCTGTTTGAAATATTCGAACATTACCCTTCAACAAAATGTGTAAAGACTTGTTTGTAACAACATTCATATTTTTATGAGTCGCGGGAACTTGTTTAGCAAAACCAATAAAAACAATAATATGTACCTGTCTATAGGTATCCTCGATGGTGGGTATGTATGATTCTCTGAATGTACCTTTCACAAATCGAAGCACAAGAGAACTTTTTCCAACGCCACCCGCACCAAAAACTACAACACGATAATCATTACTTTGCTCCGGCATTACTTATTTTTAGAATTAGATTATCCTTCGAAATCAATTCAAAATGCCAAATACTGATTGTTATAATGTAACAACCACTTTAAAACATCTTTAGCATAACAATACGATTCCAGGTTGAATACAATTTGCTGAAGGCTATAGCACTATATCCCATGCTAAATTTTCATCATTTCTAATATTTTTCTTCTGGTTTTGATTTACAACGCCCCACTGCAAAAAGCAAACCAATACAAAATTATCGGTACTGCACAGCGTACAAAATCTTTGACAAGTTGATACTTTGACAGCGTTGTAGAGGGGTGTTTTAGTAAGAAACATTACAATCTTAGTAACCTACGGTTTTTTTCAAAATGTGGTAACCATCACATTGCCCTTATCATCATTTATTATGAAAGCTGCCCTACAACATCTGGGGCGCATATTAATTAATTATAATTCGGCCATTTCGGATACAGTTGAAATTATAGATAGCGCAGTGGTTTGAATGTCTAGGCTGCCTCTAAGACTTAGATCAGAATTTGAAAGACATTGCAATGCCTGATTGGATGGACTCAGTAGCGGCGTAAGGGGGAGGGGCGAGGGGGGGGGGTCCGCCCCGGGTGCCACGTCTTGAGGGGTGCCATCTCGGTCGGCATATATCTGAATGACCAGGATGGTGCGGGCAGAAGGTACTAGTCACTAAGGATGCCATTTTAATCTGCGAAGCCTAGGTGCACCACTATTTACTGCGCGATATTCAAATTTTAAACAAAACTAGAACAGTACTAACAGTGGTGACACCCCTCTCAGTCCGACTGTCACCCCTCTCTTGTATTTTTGCTGTTACCTGATTACTTACATTAATTTCTCAAAGTTAGAAAAAAAATCCACTCGCTTCGCTCGCGGTTTCCAATTAATTTCTAATTTCTTCTGCGCTTACTATTTGAGTCCTCGATCTAACAAAAAGTTAAAGCACTGAAGTAGCAAAAACAACTGACGCTCGCTTCGGTCACGGTTTCTTTTTATATTTATATTTATTTCTGAGTTAAATTTGAGAGTCCCCAAACCAACAATTAGAAAATTCACTTTACGGATATTTATTTCTGAGCAGTTTAGGCGCTATTTGTAAGCGGTGGAGGACTTTTGTGTCCCAAAACTAAAAAAATTTCGCGCTCGCTACGCTCGCGGCTTAATTAACTGTTCTTTAAAGGAATGTTTGTTCATCTGTGTCCCAAAACCCAAAAATTTCGGGCTCGCTTCCATCCTCCGAGCCTTTTTCCCAAACTATGTTGGGGTCGGCTTCCAGTCTAACCGGATTCAGCTGAGTACCAGGGGCCCGATTCTCCTAATTTTACTTAAGCGACATACGATTCACGTTCGACTCGATTCGACTGAGATCCGATCCCGACTCGATTATGATTGAAGCGTATGTGGCATTCCGCTATTTTTTCGCAAACTACCGTATAGACCAAAATCACCAAAATAGCAGACCAATCGCACACCAATCAAATGTCAATCGAATATGATTGGTCTTTTATGAGTAGCAAAATGCCCGATATGGTTAAAACTGCTATTGCGATCATATTGCGTTTCGATTTCTATTCGATTTTGACATTATTAATTTAGGAGAATCGGGCCCCAGTTGTCTTCCAGTCTTCAGTGTAGTTCCAGTGCCCTACTCAAATAAAGCTCAAAGTCGCTCAACGAGCTATGGAGAGGGCTATGCTCGGTGTTTCTCTACGTGATCGAATCCGAAACGAGGAGATCCGTAGACGAACCAAAGTGACCGATATAGCCCACCGGATTAGCCAGTTGAAGTGGCAATGGGCAGGCCATATTGCTCGCAGAGCAGATGGCAGATGGGGCCGAAAAGTGCAGGGGCCCGATTCTCCTAAGTTAATAATGTCAAAATCTAATAGAAATCGAATCGCAATATGATCGTAATAGCAGTTTTAACCATATCGGGCATTCTGCTACTAATAAAAGACCAATCGTATTCGATTGACATTTGATTGGTGTGCGATTG
Organism: Helicoverpa zea x Helicoverpa armigera; assembly: GCA_033682625.1. Classification (NCBI taxonomy): domain Eukaryota; kingdom Metazoa; phylum Arthropoda; class Insecta; order Lepidoptera; family Noctuidae; genus Helicoverpa; species Helicoverpa zea x Helicoverpa armigera. Next base: position 7,208,162 of record JAWIIS010000032.1, read on the forward strand.
GTCTGCTATTTTGATGATTTTGGTCTATAAGGTAGTTTGCTGTACAATAATTTTGCAATCGTAAATCATTTGCAGACAAAATGATTCATTATTGAATGACAGAAAAGGATAAAAACGTTTATTTCAAAGAAAAAATAGCGGAATGCCACATACGCTTCAATAGTAATCGAGTCGGGATTGGATCTCAGTCGAATCGAGTCGAACGTCAATCGAAGGTCGCTTAAGTAAAATTAGGAGAATCGGGCCCCTGGAGTGGAGACCACGGACTGGCAAGCGCAGCGTAGGACGTCTACCAACGAGGTGGACAGACGACCTTATAAAGGTCGCCGGAAGACGCTGGATGCAGATCGCTTCCAACAGGGGCCCGATTCTCCTAATTTTACTTAAGCGACCTTCGATTGACGTTCGACTCGATTCGACTGAGATCCAATCCCGACTCGATTACGATTGAAGCGTATGTGGCATTCCGCTATTTTTTCTTTGAAATAAACGTTTTTATCCTTTTCTGTCATTCAATAATGAATCATTTTATCTGCAAATGATTTACGATTGCAAAATGATTGTACAGCAAACTACCGTATAGACCAAAATCATCAAAATAGCAGACCAATCGCACACCAATCAAATGTCAATCGAACACGATTGGTCTTTTATTAGTAGCAGAATGCCCGATATGGTTAAAACTGCTATTACGATCATATTGCGATTCGATTTATATTCGATTTTGACATTATTAACTTAGGAGAATCGGGGCCCAGGTATCTGTGGAGATCAAAGGGGATGGCCTATGTTCAGCAGTGGACGTCCTATGGCTGAGATGATGATGATGATGATGACTCAAATAAATATTCTTTGGAGTTTACACCTACTGATTTGAACGTGTAATCTCGTAAAACGCTTATTAAAAGCCAGTCCATCCAGTGGCGGCGTTGCATCGATTTCTGTGCTACCCAATGAGCCTTGTACATAACATGACAATGCGTATTTACGCTAAGGACACAATGCCTGATGAGTAACGAATTAAATATAATATAAAAATACTCAGTAGCCATCATTTCCATCATTGCTGCCATCGGCTCGTTGTTGTTCTCTGAGTATGTACAAATCGTTAACTATTTCACTTTCCAGTAATTAGATTAGCATTTTTAGGAAACTGTGTCAAATAGGATATAAAGTATCATAGTTATATTTTGAATCATGAATAGTAAATGAATAAAAATACATGATTAGTATAATCGACTATTATGAATCGAATATTCTATAGATTCAAGATTTATTTGCTGGCTCGTGTAGAATCTCTGTACTCTCTCGTAGTGTGACATTCATAAAAAAAAATTACAAATGGCTTCCGTTTTTAACTTACGCCTATCGTAATCCTCTGTTGGTATGGTTTTTTAATAAGGTTGGGCAGTTTTTCTTTATTTCCATTGTTTCTCTAGTTTTCATTACTATAAATCATTTTCCAAGTAGAATCCAATTGATCTTAACGAATTTGACCTTCGCTGACTACGTGCCGGTAACTTTCGTATCTCGGTATTTGACGTTCATTTTAGACTTATTTTAAAATTTAATACATCGGATGGTGCTATGTTAGTGTAAAATTTAGTAACATCGTATATATATGTATATTGTAAGAAAAAATAATGTAATTCAAATTGATTTGTGAAAATTATCGACCTACTACTTACCGTCATAATATTTTTTTCTCTTCCAGGCTACTAATTCATCGTGACGAACGTGTTCGATCGAATAATTACATCGTTTATTTTTAAAAAATGGGCATACAAGATCTTCAAACGTTTTTAGAAAATGAGGGTGTTGGAGTTGATTTGTTTCGAATAGCTAGGAACCATGCCGGCGGATTCCGTTTAGTTCTCGACGCGGAAGGATGTTTAGATCGTCTATACGGAGGATACTTTTCAGGTAAATATACTGTACATATTTTTTTTGTGTTGTTCATCTTATTAGAATGCCAATTATTAACAATTGCAAAACTGGTTTTATTAAGAGCAACAAAAATAAAACATGCCTGTAGTCATTTGCATAGTAATGTCAAGCATTGTTTTATTGATATGTTTATGACCAACAACAAATGTTATCACTATTATTTTTTAAGGTAATATTTGTGACACCTTAATCATACTAAAATATTTAAATGAACTATGAACACAGTATTTGAATATGAATGTTTATTTACAATATTTGAATATAAACTGTTGTTCCAGATTGGGCATGTGGTGGTCAATGGGCACGCTGTGTCCAATTTTTAACCACACTTGCTCAAGCTCTCGCTGAACATCAAGTTGCTTTATGTGTCTGTTTCAATGGTGCACATCCTACTCCACCAGCATTACCTCAACATTGGATACAAACTCAGGCTACATATCGACAGAGGGTCAATTCTGTTAGTGTTACGATTATGACTAATACAGTAAATAATATAAGAAATTGAATTAAATTCAAACAGGAAAGAACTACAGGGAAATGTTTAAAAATATTGCCTCATATTTGAAATCAACTAAGTGTCCTTTTAAAAATGTTTTTTTTTTAGTATCTCTTTTTATACAGCAACCTGACTCCAAAGTGAGGCTATAAACAGTAGATTTGATGATTTTTAGAAGGACTTGTTCGGGAAGGAACCTGCATTGCTTCCTATTAATTTCTCATATACACATTATATCTGAGGGCATATTTATTTAGTTTGTTTACAAGATTTCTCCAAATGATGTAGTATCAAGTTAAATAATATAAAAAAATATAATTTATTGTATTAACAGGTACTCCGCCACATTGTAACAAAGGGTACCCCTCCTCCCAAAGTATGGTGGGTACCACCAATGGGATTACATTCCTGTCTGCGAACAGCACTTAGATATCTCAACATCCCTATTGTAAGTATATTATGATTCACAATTGTAATTTCATCATTCATATTGCATCCGCATTGTTTATATATTACAGAGTTTTACATGCATTTTTGTATTTAAAAATTGGGAGCACTTGGTTGTGACCCAGTCATACACACACAACCATTTTCATGAGATAGAACATCTAAAAACCATGCTTTGAAACTTTTCAGAAAACATTATTGTATGTCATATTTGCAATCTTTATCCTATAGATGGTGTCATCTGATGATCACTGTCAAGAAGTAGTTGGTCTTTGCCGTGAGAAGACTTACGCTGGACTTGTTGGTTGCTCAGGAGAATATTTGGTTTTCCAACCACCAAGATACTTTAGTTCATCTCAACTGAAGCTGACTTACAGAGTAAGTTATAACTGTTTTTTAAGGTATATAATTTATGCAACTAAAATTATGTCAGTAGAACTGAAAAGAGGCTGGGGAGAGACTTTGTTGTATCTATGGATGACATTAAAAAACCAACTAAACATTATGTACACTTTACTTGATTCATTGTATATTTTATTTTCTTTATTTGTGTTAATTTGGTTTGATAGATTATGAATTGATCAATCACTCCAGTACAAATTGCCTTACTTCTGAAGCTAGCATACTTTTCAGATTAAATTTTATGGGGTATAATGTTTTTCATGATGTAAGCAAATGTATTGTATTATACACCAGCAGTTCCCTGCAGTTTCGTCCCAGGAATACCGTAACTTGGGTCCTATCTCAGGCTTTAGTCTGTTTACGAAATCAAGTTGACTTAGTGCTTTTCCCGCGAATCGTAACAGATAGATGGAATGAAATATTAATTAATAGTAAGGATTAAATATTTAAATATGTGTTTATTAATAATTTCAGTCATCTTTGGAAACTAAAGAGTATATGGTGCATGAGCTGCCACAGGTGTTGGAAGTGCCTCAAGATCGATTGTGCCTTATGGCCACACTCCTTGGTGGGACCATCCTTTCCGAGACTAGTTTGACTGATTTCTATAAGCGTTTGGGAATAACGCAAAAAAAGGTGCGAAAGCCAATGATTAATTTCAAATTAAAAAAGTAGTCTAGCTAATATTGCTTGCAATGTTAACATTCTTATATAGTGCAAAAATTTAACCCGACTAGACTTGCATTAAAAAAAAAGTACAAAACTAAGTATATACACTAATCAGTGGTTAATATATTCAGTAAAAGTTGATAACATTTTCAGCAGCAGGTGCCTCCTGAAGCTTTAGTAAAAGCCATTTGTCAATATGTCCGTGAGTTGCCATCATCTGACATAGACGCTGCATGTATTGACGTATTTGGTGACCTTAATGATCTCCGAGCTGCCAAACTTAAACAAGCTGTTCAATATTATTTGAATGGTACCAAAGATGGTTTCTTGAAGTACAGAACTGCATCAGGTAACAGACATTCACGGAAAAAAATGAGTAAAATATTTAGAAGTACAAATTTCTAACCAATTTTTATTATAGGCCGTCGTCCAAAGAATAACAAAAAGAATCAAAAAGCTGATCTTAGCCCACAGGCAACTTCGTCAGACTTGGACACTTCTAAACTGGCAGCTGAATCATCTGAACATGAGGTTTTTATTTTATTCTACAGATTATCAAAATTGCTATAGTCATCCACGCCTTTTACATCGTCATCAAAACACCATTGGCATCCATTGGCAAATTGACAGATATTGTTGCATGATCACTAGTTCTAAATTTAAATAATTATTGTCTAAGTGCAAGTGACCTTTTTATTTGTTTACACTTCCTTCCATTTTTTTTTGTTTTTTATTACATCCCCTGTGTTATTTACACTAAGCACTTCAGATAATTGAAAAACTGCAAACTCAATAAATTGCAGCAAAAAGGCTTGGACGACTACAAATTGGCAACAGCAAATGCATCCATTAACGCCGACTTTAGCATGGAAGAAAGGTCGACTGAGATACAGCACGGACTTGCGGCGGTATCGCTGGACTCCGGCGACGCGAGCGCAGCCAAGCAGCAACTGGTCAATCCGGCTGATAAAAATGAAAAACCACAAAGTGCTACTAAAGAGGTCTGAAATATGTTTGTGTGTAATTGATGTCGTTTTAGGTTTCATACATTTTAACAGAAATTACTATAGGTTAAGCTGTCTAAAGCGGTTCGCATTACCACATAATGATTTGATGTTAAAAGAATACTTGTTCCTGAATGCTGTCACATCACCAATTTCGGATGAACGTTTTGCTCCTAGAAGGAAAGACCATTTGTTGCAAAGAAAACGCGCCAACTGTTTTCGACTTCTGTACCTGCTGCAAATGTGTAGTTATATCACAATAGTTATTATTATGATTATAGAGCCGGCCAGCGACGAAGGCTATCCAAAGCGAGGACAACTGTCCCCCGGCGCCGGCGGAGGTGCTGCGGACCTGCGCCGAGCGCCACGCCCGCGGCCTCATGCACCCGCACATGCTGTCCATCCTCACGCACCGACAGGTCACGCTGCCAGTACTCATGGAGGATGACAATCACCGCGAAATACCTTCAATCCACCATTTCTTTAGACCGGTCAGACAGAATGTTTATGCTATATTGTATAACATGCATCACCACCGCTTTATGGCACAAAAAGCTAAAGGTAAACCTTATACCCTTACATTGACACTGAAATATATGAATGTAGAGCATGCCCAATATTTTTTTTTGTTTTTCAGAGGAAGGCTCGACAAGTTCGTCATCGGCTATTGAACGCCCTTGCACTGTTCAGATATCAGAATGGATATATTCTCGCGTAAACCCTGGGAAAAGTCCGGAAATTGTTCCAGGAGTTGTCCTAGATTGGCCTGTACCAACAGTGCAAAGGCTTTGGTTCGGGTGAGCTTTACAGCTTTTAGGTATCTTGTTCATTAGTCTTATTATTCAGCTGTTCAAACAGCAGAAATTAAGCCCACTTGCATACTTCATTTTGCATATTTACAACGTTTTATATTTTACTGTAATTAATTTTGTCTATAATTTTTGGTTACAGAACTGCCCAAGATGATAAATGTCGCCGTATGAGAGCTTTCCTCTCTTGCATGCGTTCTGATACTCCGTTGATGTTAAATACATCCTATGTACCGCAACATTTGCTAATATTAGCCACTGTGTTAAGGTAAGATTAAATTATTGAGATCAATATTGGAAGAATATTTCAAGGAAGGATGGAGATGATGATTTCTATGTATTTCTTGTTTAACCTCGCGATATATTGATAAAATTGTAGCTTAAAAGGGCGTGACGGCAGGTAAAGAAGATATCGCCTAATACCTTAACTGTTCCTGTACCTAGCCTCAGAGTATTTAGTTTCAGAAAAGTAATCCATTGTCGTGCTTATGTTGTTGCTAGAATTTTGGATGACACATTTACCTCCCACAGTTTTCAATCTTGGGTCAAGTTATTCCCAAGATACGGCATAAAAGGTTTGAACCATTAATTACCTCTAAACATGCATGGATTTACAGATTTATAATGACATCTCAAATTCAAATATTGAGGCGACAAGAGTTGGACGCATTTTTGGCTACAGCTTTCTCAAACGATCTCATGAATGCGCTCCATTTGCAAGAAATGACCGTAAGTGTGAAAAGTGTCAGTAACGTTCTATAATTTTGAGCTGGTAATTGTTCACCGCGTGACGCTTGTGGAATGACGCGCTGCGCTTGCAGGTGAGCGGCATCAACTCGCGCGGCGTGCAGCTGGGCGCGCTGGTGATGGCGGGCGCCGAGGCCGCGCTGCTGGCCAACGACGCGTGCGGCGCGCCCGTGCCCTGGCTCGTGGCCGCGCCCTGGCTGTACTTCGACGGCAAGCTGCTGCAGCGCAACCTGCACCGCGCCAACCACTGCAAGCACCTCGCGCAGCTCTGCGACAACCACCTCGACACTGTCGTCAAGGTATCCCAGCCTCTCCTCTCTCACTCTGTTACTCTTGATGAAATGGTATCATTTAGTCAATAGGGTAGTTTCCTAAAAAATAATAATTAGTCCGTCTTGTAGATTGTCCAAAATTAAGCGATACGTATTTTTTCTTTTTTAAATTGGATCAGAACTTGTTAAGATATAGCGTGCTAAAGTTCAGTGTGACGTCACAAGTTGCTACAATTTTCAGGAGACTGTGACGTAAAAGGCCCCCACTCCTAATTTTTGAAGCGTATTATCTTTGTCATTTTATGTTTAATTAAAAAAAGAAAAAATACGTATCCAATATTTTTTGATTATCTAAAAAGCGGACTAAATATTATTTCATTATTTCGACCCTGGAAACTACCCTATTCTGAATCACACGAACATTGTGATATATTTCGATGAAACTTGCAGTTCAGTAATATGGACTACTTAATAATATCATATTATGGGGCTACTTTGTATCTGTAATATCTCATTAAGTTAGTTAAACCGCTACTGGAATTGATTAGTCCTTTGATTTGAACTGCTTTTCTACATTGATGAAGTATTATTTGTTTTATAGGTGGAGCGTATGCGCAAAGCTATCCTGGAGGGGTTGGAGGTGGAGTTCGCGATGCCGCCGCTGCCGCTAGTGGCAGGCGTGGTGGGCGGGCCGCTGGGCGGCTGGGCTCGCGGCCGCGGCCGCGGCGCTCGTCTCGAGATCGCCGGCGTCGTGGTGGGTCAGTGGGGCGGCGGCAGTTACCCCACACGCACCGCCCGTTATCCTCAAGTACGTCATATTTACAAACAACTCGACCTCAACATAGTTAGAAGAAAGCTAGGCAAGTGATGATGTCCTAATAGACGCTGGAGGATTACGAGGGGTATGCAGCAAGTACTAGAAAATATATAAGCAGCATTTATCTGGTACATAGCATCAACTGTCAGATAACTAACCGACATTCGGTAACCAGGCCCGGGTCCGTCAGTACAGGTGTGAACATTGCAGGTGAGCTACGTGGGCTACACGCCGCCGCCGCGCAACGCGTACGGCGGGCGCGGGTGGCGCGGCGGGCGCGGGCGCGGGCGCGGCGCGCGGGGCCGCGGGGCGCCGGCGCCGCCCGCGCGGGCCGCGCGCCGCTCGCGCCGCGACCAGGACGAGCCCGTCAAGCCCACCACGCTCACCGTTAACGGGTATGTTTGTTGCACCGAAATGAGGGTGCGTTTATGAGACGGTTAGTCTGATACTAGTAGTGATACTATACTTTTTTATATTTGCATACGTTTTGCCTTTAAAATCCACAAAATCTAGTGTCGGGACGTCACTGCCGATTTATGTCTATACCGCTCGCTTGATTTTTGCAGCAAAACCGTGAGACCCGAAGATATTAATCAGCAAGAGGAAGGCAGCCCACATGAAGACGCCTCTGCCGCCGACACTGATGCTGATGGTAAGTGCATTGAAATGTTACAAATGATCACTAGTTTCGCCCTCTGCGAGAGATACAAGTTACTAGCGCGCAGACTGGGGGTCCGTTCACACAGACCGACTCGGAGAGCATCGGCGCTCATTTTTCTTTTCACACAGACCGGAATCGATCGGTTGAAGGAGGATGCAATCGGAGCCAAACGTCTGCAAGACCGAAAAAAATTACATGATCGGAGTCGGTCGGCTCCTCTCATTATTTCACACCAAGTGCCTTCGAGCATTCTTAATGACAAAATAAAGCATGCAAAAATAAAGCTTACTACAAATACTAGTCCCCGATTTTCTACAAGTAAAGAATTTGGTCTCCTCTCCGAGACGGTCTGTCTGAACGTACCCTAAGAAACAGTGCACGTCTTAGGGCGTATTCAGATGACACGCGCCGATCACGCACAGCACCCGTGCACGCGTTCTGCCCGCCTTAAACCCGCACACGCGCTGCATCCGCCTCGCACACGCTTCGCGCCCACATAAACTACTAGTGACTGAACTACTTCGTTCACTAGGCATAGTGGCTTCCAGGTATCACAACGAGTACGCGGGGAGAGTGCAGAGCGCGGGCAGGGCGAGTGCAGGGTTGGCGCCCTTTAGGTTCATAACGACAACTTCCCAAAACGTTCACACTCCCATTTCGTCTACTTTTCCATAACGACCAATTCCCAAATAGTCTGATTCTCAAAACGACTACTCCCAAAACGTCTACTTTATAAAATTTAACACTTGTCCAATATTTTCTTGAAAACTAAAAGAATCGCTTTATAGTCCTTTTTAGTCGACTTAAAAAGGAGGAAGTTCTCAGTTCGGATGTTTGTAAAGGTGCTTATAAGAGAAAAAACAAAGAATTATGAAAATTGTCAAGTAAGAATACTTAAACGTAGGGTAGGTAGGGTAAATAGGTTAATTAGACGGAGCATTGCAACGCATGCCGAGCCCAGCTAGTGAGTAAATAAAATTGCATTCTACCATTTTAATACGAATCTTTGATACGAGGAAATGATAATCAAATATTTTCAATCCAGTAATTTAGTATTACTTTTACACTAAATAGGTAGGTACATTAATCACTTCTGAAAATTAAAAAACAAAATACATATGGCCTTACTACAAAAACTTTAAACACTGTTTTACACTTGTCTAAAAAAAATGTGGCTCCAAAATGAACCATATATCAACGTCATAATTTGACATTTTTTTAGACAAGGCATAAACTGACGTTTAAAAGTTTTTGTGGTAAGACGGATAATGTTTTCCTTTGAATTGTAATTAAAAAATTTAATGTAAATAAATCAAATCAAAAAGGAAAAATACTTATAAAATAGTTCTAAAACTGAAATGTCTAAATCATTTTTTTTGTTTATATTCATCTAGGTCTCACTCAGAAATATTTATTTCGTTTTGTTTTGCTTACACTTGATTAGAAGTCGCATGTAAATATTTTTTTTTGAAACTTAGTCGGAGTAATTTCTTTTTTATGTAATTTTTTCAGTAATGTGCTGTATTGTTCGTCTTATTAACTGTCTCGAAAAGGCAATGTGTTAGTCTGTTGTCCTGATATTTAATCTCTTTTTTAATTATAAAAGTTAGGGCTTTGTGGTACCAGGGCTCGAAGACGTCGATGCCGTCCTTCCACTTGGTTTGTTGTTCTGTGATTCTATACTAATATTATAAAGCTGAAGAGTTTGTTTGTTTGAACGCGCTAATCTCAGGAACTACTGGTTCGATTTGAACAATTATTTCGGTGTTAGATAGTCCATTTATCGAGGAAGGCTATAGGCTACTTTTTATCCGGGTTCGTGCAGAGGTTCCCACGGGATGCCGGTGAACCGCTGGCAGAAGCTAGTCTTTATATACACTTATTTTATGGGGGGAAGGTATGGCCATCCACTGTTTATCAAAATAAGTTTTAAATTGCTTCATACCTGTAGTCATTTGCACATTTGCTAATATATCTTTCCATGTCTTCTGTATGTATTTTGGATGAAGCATGGGCAACAAAGTAATAAGCCTACCAACATTTCTTTCTGATCTTGTTTTATTTAATTTATTTAATTTTTAATTTGCGCCAGACTGCACGATTATAATGATAGAAGCAACCAGTAGTTTGAGCCTCTGGATATACATTCTGGATAGCATTAAATTGAGCTTGCTCATAGTCACATTTAATCTTTACCCCTAATTTGCTTTTTAATAAATTAAAGTAACGGATGTAAGTAATTTCTCTTTTGTTGGGCAATAAACCATAGATCACCGGTACAATATTGCTGAAATTTTTGTTGGCATTATCAACATCGAGATGTATGCTGTAAATCTGATAAAATGGTGGCGGACAACACCGAAAAGTGCCGTCTCCGTAATAAGATCCAAGTTTGTCATTTTTAATGATTTTTTTCGCAATTCGAGAAGCAAATAACAACTTCTTCTAAACTATTAAAAACTAGTTTCTTTACATCAAGAAACTTTTTTCGTTCACGATACAAAGCACTTTTAAGTGAAGAGAAAGACGGTATCCAATTTCTGTACTCTTCATCTTCTTCAGACCCAATTGTTTCCCGTAAATTATGTGCATTATCCTCAAGAATTTGCTGGATTGGTTCTAAATTTTCGCACACATCTTTCTTACATTTATCAATAAACTTAAATACCTCATTTCGATGACTGTTTGATGCGCAGGAGTGATTCGTCTTTCTCAAAATATTGGTACGGCCACTATTCAACGGTATGGTTGCAGAACACGAAACACGGTTTTCACATCTCCATAAAGTCGTCTCGTTTCTATTACGTTTTGCTAAATAATAGCGATAGCCATCTGACAACACACAGTCGTTACCTTTTTGGGTTTTAATTATTGTTAAGTCCATTTTTAAAAGCAATTTGAATATTCACACGCACCTTACAATGTTCAAAAGAACGTTTAATGTACAATACGACTAACATCATAATTTGTTTTGCAACTACCCACTGTATACAAATATTAACAATGTTGACTTTCAAATATCTTGAACTATGACTAATTAAGCTACTATAATAGCGAACTTCTATAATTATGATTTAAAAAAATAATTTTACACAAAAATTTAAATTCCTACTGGAACCTGTAAACTTTTGATAAAAAAAATACTATTTAGAAAGTGGACGTTTTGAGAGTTGACCTTATGGGCAGTGGACTTTTAGGGAATTATAGATTTGTCGTCGTTATGGGAAAGTAGACGAAATGGGAAATAGACATTTTTGGGAATTACCATTTTGGGAAGTAGACGTTTTGGGAGTGTGAACGTTTTGGGAAGTTGTCGTTATGAACCCTAAAGGGTTGGCGCGAGGCGTGCGCGTGTCGTGTGAATGCGCCCTTATGAGGCTACGAATTCGGAAAGGACGGGGCGAATGGAACTTCTCTAAGTTATTCGTAAGAGCATGCAGCTGAGTGCCGTGGCCCGCGTTTTAACGTTTTGATGAGAGTCTACAGCCAAGAAGAATCGATCTAAACAGGGACATTAAATCGTTTTCAAAAATAAATTACCAATCAAAAAGAATTTACTACATAATTTAAAAGCCGGAAAAAATTATGTGTGAGAAAACATTGCATTAAGTTGCATCCCGGCGCACATTAGCCGTACTGTAGCCACACTTGTGGCAAACGCATTTATTTACCTATATGTACGCTTTTTCCACAGGTGCACAGCCTCAGAAAATGAAGACTGCCAAAAATGCCAAGAAAAATATGGGTAAAGGAAAGAAAAAAAGTTCCAGCCAGAAGTCTGACCTCGCTCAAACAGTGGAGGCAAATGGCCCACTTGATAAAAATAAGGTGACTGCTGAATAAATTACAGCAACCGCACAATGACAACAGTTAACATAATTATTATGGAATTTACAACAAAGCTTTCCTATTCTCTTTAGTTTTTTATCTAAACTCTTAATAATTTAGGATCACATTAAGATTAATTTAATCTGATGATATATTTTAGGTGGCGGAGCAATGCCACAATTCTGAAAAGGAACACATTGGTCAAGGTGATGCACCAGTTTCAAACTAAAGTATTCATATTGAAAGGTAACTTCGTTATTGTTTTATTTTTATTTAGTACTGATTTGAAATCAACTTAGTTTAATTTTTCGTGGCTTGTGTTTTAAATAGTTCAGTAAAATTGTTTTATATATTTTGAGGAAAGCTTGCTATAACTCAGTTATACTATAAAAATGTAATAACATTTTTTGCAATATTTCACGGTTTAAAATCGTATCGGCAAATAAGATAATACACAATCAAAATGTATGTGTCTAAACACTTCTTGGGAAAATACGTCGGAAATGTGATTGTTTTAGCACGTATTTGTGAGGTTGCATAATAATATTTATTCCTAAAGGGGATATCCACCAAATCTATTTTAGAGATTTTGTTATAGCTTGGATGGTGACTAACCACCTGTTAAAAGTATACGTGCCTGAAGATCTAAAAGACTTCCCTATTTTGAGACTGATTTTGTATTACTTGAATTGACACAATAAGTGTTCAATTAATAAGATTATTAAAGACAAGTGAGGCTCATTTTATGCCCCAATAAACCCTACTAAGACGAATATGGCTCTGGTTATTTTGTATTGTACTATAAGGAGACCAATAATACTGTAAACTGAAAAACAACATCTATATTTCTAGAGAAAATGTGACCAAAGGGAAATAGGTTCTATGATTTGAGATAGCAAATAATATGGACCTAAAAGCACCCACTATTTGACGAGTGATATTTAAAGTATAATTATATATTACTAAATTGACCTGTTGATTGTTAAGTCATGTTTTATTGAAAAGTGAGATGACTTAGTACGTAGTATGTTTTATTTTTAAGCATATGAGTACTAAGTCAATATTATTTATTTACACATAGTATATTTACAATTTACCAAATCATAATTTTTTACTTTTAAGATGGTTTGGTCTATGAAATCCCTATCAAATTAATAGAATAAATCTTCTTATGAAATGACCATACACAAAAGTTTAAAATAATTTGTTCTCACACAGTAAATGAAAGCCCAATTGAACAGAATAACGAAGTTTCATCAATGATTGATTGCATAGACTAAACCAAAATGTTTTCAGACTTGTTTTTGGGATTTCTTGAGTCATTGTTTAGGCGTATTTGATGTGTGTGCGAGTGTTGTTGTGTTTAAAATAAAACATGTCTGAATAAACTTTACCACCATGGTCACTGCAAATAATATGATGGCACAAAAAGCTACTTCAATGTGGGACTGTGATCACAAAATGTTTATTGTTAAATGTTCCATTCAATGGCGAATGAAAATGGGACATAGTGTAAAAAGTGCATTTATTGAATGATTCTTGGTGCTTTGAAATCTGTGGGACTGCCTGAAACGAGTCTGAAACTCATAGATTTAAGTCTAACGATAAACGTTTATTAAAACTGAATGAACATTCGCATCTTGATACTTCCACGTAATATAGGGTATTATTTCGATAGGAAATCGTAGATTTGTTATTAGTGATATATTTATATGCATTTTTGGGAATTTCAACATTGCGAATGTTCTTCACTTTATATGTATTTTTGTAAATTTGTTATATTGTTATACTTAAATTTAGCTGGAATGAGAAACATCGATATAAGGACAGTCTTACTAAATAACTCGAATGGTGAATAACTGTTGCAATTGGTTAAGTAAATTTACATTCCATTCAAATCCTTCCACGGTAATTGCACAGTTCACGCCAGTCGGAAATGGAACTTAATGAAGACTTTACAATTTTGAACGCTTTAAACCCTGGCCAGAACATAATAACAAAATATGTTGTCACAATAACATATATAAATATATATAATTGATTGAATCTTCCAATCAATTAATGATCAGAACTTGAGTGCAGTGCACACATGCAGCAGCCACAATGCTGTTCCAAGACACTAATGCAAAATGCAAATCAAAGTAATGCCTCTGACTTGGTAAGGTCGCCACGGCAGTGGCAGGGGCGGCGGCCTTCGTCCTCCGCCCTGCAGAGCTCGAGCGTTCAACTTGCATGTGGACGCTCACATTGCAAAGTATTCGCAAGCTGTCGCGCTCTGCGACATGCACTTTATATTATACATTTAAACATTTATATAATTATTGCTTGCTTATTAAATAGACACCATGTTAGCGTTTAGAGTTTTAACTTCAATGTATTTTGATTTGTTTAAGAATTATGTATAACATTGGTAAAAGCATGTGACAAATAATAATCTTGTAATATGGGAGATAATACTGATATTTTACCACTGAAAGGTATTCTTAAACTGTAACTAAGACCTAATTCAATTATTAAGATACCTTCGTTATTCTCCATTTTCATGTTATACATTACCACATACTTAAAAACTAGATATGATTCAAAGGAGGAAGTAGATTTTATTTATCTCTTTTAAATCCATTATTCACTATAGTTTTAGATTATTCTCAACAATATGATAACTTTTACTATCTACCTACATTTTATAAATTTTGTTTGCTGACAATGGTCATGATTATCAACATATAATAATCAAAATATATTAGAATACTTGTCATGTTAAACATACATTTTTCGTAATTGAAGTAGCAAACGTGGAACCGTGGCTTTTTGAAAACACTTATAACTTAAGAAACTACGTACGTAAACCCGCAATGTGAAATTTTAAAAATTGTTCATTAATTTAGTTTATGAACACAAAAAAATTTGGATGAAATTTAAATTGTAAAGAGTTGTATTTGTCTTCAAATAAAACGTTCCATTACTATACAAAGATATTTTATTTCATTCCTTTAATAGTAACCTTTTATGGACCTGTGTAACAGTCGTTCCTTCTAAGTTAGCGATATGATCAATGACAACTTGAGCAGCATCTTTGATGTCATTGTATTGATGAAGCAATTTCACTTGCACATATTTTTTCTCAGTAAGCATTTGATCAATTGCTGTTTCTGTCTCCAACAGTTTGTTGTATATTTCTTTGATGTTTCTGGACATAGTCTGTTTTCCCTGTTAATTAAATATGAACATTTTTACTATAAATATATTATGTGTAGAGTAGCGAATTTCGTTATGTACCTATTACAACTGTAACAAATATGGTTTTATCAAGCCAATATCAATTGATCACTCACAATAAGACAATATCATCTCAAAAATAAGGCTTGATTAACACTGCATTGCTGCAAGCATGGGTTTGCTAGCAATGTACTTCTAAAAAGCCTGGTAAGCCCGCTAAGGCCCCACCCAGTTGCCAGTCTCCATAGCATGGATTGCCCAGGTGGCTATTGAGATTGAGAATAAAAACTGCCAGTTGCCATCAGGCGGCGGTATTAGTTCATCGTTAGAAAATACCGCATAGGCCCATTTTATATTATGTGAAGTTGAGATCGACCAAAATGACGGTAATAAATAGGAATATTAGGAGCTATTCAAAGAAAGTTAAAAAACAGTTACTTGGAAATATACTTTATTCAAGATCATAAACATCAACTGGTTCACTGACACCCATAGCACAAGCTAACATACTATTAATATGTCTTCCTTCTTCAGCTTTAAAAACATACCCACTTGATTTGTCTACCAATTTTCTTACATTTAGTAAACTTTCTTCTTTACATAAATTAACCAATTGAAAAGTAACTAAGCTATAATCTTCAATTATAGAGACAAAAGCACTGTTTAATTTTTTGTATCTACTAGTAAATACATCAGTGTCCAAGCAATCCAGCAAATAATTCAAATCAAGCACTTCAGTATAGAAATCTATTCCAAACTGTAACTTATCTATATGTTTTTTTAATAAATCTGCTTTCGTCAATAAATTGATATGAGGTAAACCAATTTTCAACATTGCACTTAGTGATAACATCAAGGCTGCAATAAATTTCCCAGCATCAGAACAATGGTGTGAATCCACCAAATGCACAACACATAATTGTATGTTCCCTTTATTGGAAAGTTCAGAAAATATTTTGCTTAAACTCTTATGATGACAATACAGTTCTACCTGACCAGGTAAGTCAAATATAAAATTAGTATAATTGTCGCCTTTGATTTGATCCAATAACCAATCAATGTTCTTTTCTAAAAATTCCATGCAGTACAACAATGCACCATTGGGACCAAGATTGTGTTGATCCATTACTTCCTCAAGGACAACTAATTGTCTGATGTCAATATCAGGTTTATAAGATGTTAGATCATTTGCTGGATCCAAGTTAATAACCACAACATTTCTTCCCAGTTTTCGCAACAATTCTGACATTTTCCAACAGTATGTTGTTTTTCCTGCCCCTGGAGGTCCCAAAACCAGTTGACCATAATATTTTTGTACAGACTTAAATCTTTTTGCACTGAATGTGTCCATGTTAAGACTCTGTTTTACTTCTTATATCTATAATTATATCTTTGCAAGCCTTGACTGTTTCAATATCATATGATTTAAGATTTATAAAAATATAAAGTGGTTTTGTAATGTTAATTGCTTCTGCCAAGTATCTCGCTGCAACTTGCTGCTCTTCTCCTGAAGCACCAAAAATAACTTTTGTAGTATAAATGTCATTACTACCTAGAGGACTGTGAACTTGATCTTTTTGTACCATGAGCATACTTCCAATCTTCTGGTATTGTGATACAAGAAGCATTATTTTATCAGAATACTCTGCAAAGACTATTTCTGTGTGAACATTATCAATATCTGCTGCTATAGATTTGAACAACTGTTGATCACCTTCATTTGGTGTGTGTTTTATAGTTAAATTTTTCATAATATCTAGCAGTTCCATTTTGATAAATATCTAAAATAGAAAAGTAAAGTGAGTAATCCTGATTATATTAAAAAATGAAGGAGGATGTCTTTATTCATAATGGATTTACAAAATCCAACATTTTTTGTCCAGCTGTGTGATAACAGGACCTGATTGCAGAATGGTTTCTTAATTACTTAACAAAATTCACCCAGAGAGTAACTACAAAGATTTTGTCAAGCACAATAAAATGGATCCAGTGATGCTATGCCATGGGTAGCAGCAGTTCTAATGGCTAGGACTCCAGGGACAGGAATCAATGTTAATGCCTGTGCAATGCATGAATAATAAAAGAAGGACATATAATATAATTATTTGTATCCTATACTGTGTAGTTGGGTGCAATTTATAACTTCAACAACATAACCAATAAGTACCTAATAGAACTACACACACAGTTTGAGAAATATTCACATAAATTATAACGTACCTTCAACAATTTCCAATCTCGGGTTAATACTTAAATTATGTTAATTATCAATCGGGATGCCTCAATTTAATCGCAATCGAATTAAATAATGATATCGCAATTTTATTCACAATCGCAAATATTTGTTTTCGTCTAGAAATTATGCTAGAAATGAATGTATCAATCAGTCAATCAGTAACGTCAAGTGTGCATCATAGAGCATATAGCAAAGACTAAAATCATCGGTCGGCACCATTGGTCGGCACGGATATTGAGCGCTCGGCGGAAGATTTTTCAGAGAAGTTCCCTACGTAATTTCATACTGGCTCAATGATTCAAAGAAAGATTTTATATTGGTTTATTTAATTGAGAAATGGAAATTGGGATGGAATTAGGTAATCAAAAGTGTTTCTAATTTAAAGCTTGGCAAAAAAGAGTCTGACGCGGTGACAGTTGGAACTAAAAATCAAAATCAAATAAAAATTGAACACATTGAAGTGTCCAAGGCACATCGCCTACTTAAGATTGAATATCTCCAAAAATAACAAATATCAAAATCTGTGAATCGTAGTATTCCGGTTGCCACAGGTGCGATAGTGCTGACCTCATTTATTCCACACTCTTTTTTGCCAAGCTGTACCTTGTACTTTTCTTGTTAACATTTTTGTCCTCGAATTAAATTTATTTTTTAATTAAATGAAAAATATTTTTTATAAAAAAGAAAAATATATTTTATAAAAATTGGCTATGACGCTGATGCGCTGCGGGCCAATCACCGCTTTACCCCGCCCCCGCGCCTCACTTCATACCACCAAAGTGACCCAATAAATCTCTTCTGCGCAGGTGAAGGGCAGCGCTCAAAATTTATGCCGATGATTATACTAGCTACGCGGCTACACACTACTACGATATGCGATAGTATGCATTTTCATGTAATATAAACCTCCACACTACTCGCGTCTTTCCTCGGCGAGGGTAAGTTACTCGGTAAAATTGATCGCAGCCAATGCGTGCCAGAATGCCAACTTTCGACTTATCAAAAGTGTCCCCGAAAGGCAGAGATGGCGTAACATAAGGCCGCTTAACAACCAGAGATGTGCTATGCAGATATGCTACGAAAACGTAATAGCATAGCTGAGACAGTTTTTTTTCACTAATGCTAAGCTATGTAGCAGTATGAGGAAGATGTGCTAAGAAGTAGGTTTGCGAGGAGGACGCGCAGCTCGACCTAAGTATGCCGTACGTAAAATCCGTTTCCACCACTGCTACGCTATGTGCACCAATGAATATGATTGCATACAAAGTAGTCTAGACAACTCCGGTGGAGGTGAGGCGATTGCCCTCTGAGTAGTGTTAGTAGTGTGGAGATACCTTAAGGCGCAATCTAGACAATCAATAAAATTACGCAATAATGCAATATTGTGCAAAATGCGCAATGATTTTAATAACAAAAATATTACACATTATTTTATTGTAATATTGCAAAACTTTATTGTTGGTCTAGGGACTACCCTGCCTTAGTACGCACTATTTACATATTTTTGAATTTCATTATTTTGGAAGTCTGGCAATGTTCCATTTTTCATATTCCTGGTAACATTGTCACGACTGTCTGACAGATTTGTTTTCTCTTGGCTTGTCAAATTCTGACAAGATGGTACTGTATAGTTTTTGTAATTTATATCTAAATTAATCTTAATATTTAAGAAACATTCCAATCCAAATTCGAAATAATTTCTCTTGTATTTACCATGTGAAATGTAAATTACGTGTATTAGTGATTTTCTGAAGATTTTTGAATCATAACCTGTAAATGTTCATTGCAGACGAAGGGTACTTCGAGCTTTGGTAAGCGTCGTAACAAGACACACACCTTGTGCAGAAGGTGTGGCAGATCGTCCTACCACATCCAAAAGTCAAAATGTGCACAGTGCGGATACCCTGCAGCTAAACTCCGTTCCTGTAAGTACTTATGTTATATTATGTTGTTTCTTCGTTTCATGAGGCCGGTGCCTCGCTAGAGTATGATAAGTGAATTTTCTTAATGAAACAGTTTATAAAAACCGCATTACGATTTCAACTTATTGTTATTGTTGTAAAATCATTGTCAAATAACTTGATATAAATGAATATCACCACACGTTTGACCTGGCAGTTAATATTGTGTATCTCGTTGATGGGTGTCTGTAATATTACTAAGACTTAGGACTGATAGTCTTGCAGGTTGCAAGGCATGTGGAATATTTTTATCAAGATAGCTATAGAATCTTTGCCAGACTTGGTATTGTATGGTGATTACATTGTTGTTGTGATGTTATGAGTACTGTGCTGGGACCCTGGTTTAGAAATTTGATTGTTTAAACAATGTTTACTCTTACTCAAATTTAATAATACTAAAGTAATTGACAAATGGAGCACAGACGACAATTGTCAGCATAGTAATACAAAATGTACAGGTAAAATTAAGTTGGCCTAACTGCTATTTACTTGCAATTGGTCCAAAGTATAAATACAGTTATCCATTAGTTAAGTAAAGAAAAATCAACATAATATATCAATTATCCATCAGTACACTTGAATGTATTAAATGTGGCATCTTATCGAAATAGAATAAGGCTAATAGGACACAGCGATCACTTGAAGTCAAGATATTTGGTGCTGAAAGCATTCCTTTTTACAACAGTATTATACTTTGGGGATTAGAGTCCCAGAGTAAATGCAGACTGTCTATTCAGAGTCTGTTGTCTTTATCCTAAAATTATCCTACTCTGATTGAAGAAATATTTCCCACATAGAATATTTCTTTGTATAATGTAGGTAAACTATCTGAACTCTGATCATTATGAATGTTCTGTAATACATTTATTAGATCTATGTATTCAAACAATTTTATTATTCCCCATTACAAAAGGAGAAAAAAAATTGGAGAATATTTTATCATATTTATAATGGTAATTTTTACTTTTTTATAATTTTATCTACTCACTTGAGTATTTAATAAAAATGTACACTGAACACAATAATTTAATTTTTACAGACCACTGGTCAGTGAAGGCTAAGCGCAGGAAGACCACAGGAACTGGCCGCATGCGTCACCTGAAAATCGTGAGGAGGCGTTTCCGCAATGGCTTCAAGGAAGGCAAACCTACTCCCAAGAAAGCTGTAGCCTCGTCGTAAACTTACTGCTAAGCTAATAAAAAAACAAACCTATTTCACGCTTTTATTTTTAGAACACCCTTAATTATTAAAATATGTAATCACAACATGATCGGGTTGAATGGATAACAACTTTTCACATCCAAACCTTTTTTTTTTTTCATTAGAAATACATATTAAAATTTTTAAATCAATCCAAGACTTAAATGTTTGAATTAAATGGATTTTCTTTCTTTCAAGACATGGAATTTAAAAAATATTCCGGTTGAATTATCTATACTAATATTATGAAGAGGAAAACTTTGTTTGGTTGTAATGGATAAACTCGAGCCGATTACTACTGGACCGATTTATAAACAGTCTCACCATTAGAAAGCTATAGTATCTGCGAGTAACATGGGCTATATATATCCCGGTGCGGGCAGTAGCTCCCCCCACGGGACGCTGGTGAAACCGCGGGAAAACTTCTAGTATAGTATATTTTCCTCGATTATTTGGTTTATTTAGTTACGTTTTATTTTGTAAATGGGGCATCATTACATAGTATACAACAAAGTCGCTTTCTCTGTCCCATACATCCCTGTGTATGTTTAAATCTTATGGCGCATCCACACATGCCGCCGGGTTTCAGACCGCCTTGCCGCTGAATGCAGGCCGCCGGCTTTACCGGCGGTTGCCGGCGGCCTGCAGATGCGAAATTATACGACAACACTACTACGTATCGAAGCCGCAAGCAAACTGCCGCCGGCAACCAAAAGCCACGCGTGCCGCGGCTGAGATGCTGCAAATGCCGGCGGCACGGCCGCCGGCCATGCCGCCGGCCGTGCCGCCGGGCATGTGTGGATGCGCCATTTAATCTACGTAACGGATTTTAACACGTATCGGTCATTTCATGATTTTTGACATCGTTAAAAAAAGTTTATATGTCCCTACTATACTAACATCCATTAAATAGTGGGGAAATACTGTTATCCCGTTGCGAAGCCTATCCTTCCGCGTCGGGACTGTGGAACCCTAAAATTATGCTAACCCGGCGAACAGAACACCGATGGAACAAAGACTGACAGCGCCACCTAGGTGAAATATATGAAAATAACTCCAACCAAATCAGTTCCACCGATTAGGAGTTACCTACAGGAAAAACATACGTACAGAGGATAAGTTATAATTCATTTAATAATGCGTGATTACGATGTCGGAAACTACTGGTCCGATTTAAAAAAATATTTATTATTTACTAGTTGTTTCCCGCGGTTTCACACGCATATCCTGTCTTCGGGGATGTCCCAACAGTGAAAGTGTTTTCATATTGGTTCAATAGTTTTCGGAACCTTTAGGATACAGGAAAACGAGAATATGTAGAAGGTGATAGGCGATTTTTTATCCCGGTAGAAGTCGGCTTGCGGGTGAAACTGCTGGCAGAAATTATTTAAAAAATATTCTCCAAGCAACACTTAGCAAGCGACAAGCAATTTAATAATATCCACGTTGTTAGACAAGACTAAGTTCAAAATTATTGTACTTGCTTTGTATAAAGTAAGTACCCATTAAAATCATCTGATGACGTAGAGGCGCGAAAGGTACGGGAGGCGCGGGCGCGCACCGTGTTCGTCGCAGCCGTCATAGCACTGAGTAGGCAGAGGCAATCCACCTCACCGCCCCAGTCCGACAGTCAGTCAGTCATTCGTTTGTCGCCTGAGCGCACTCCGTGTCGCGGCCCGTTCCAAGTGTACTCTCGATTAAACTTCGTATATCTTACCCAATAGCGATATTGGGTGATAACTTATCATGTGCTATGACGCGACGATATATTTTAAAGTTCTCTCAAGATAAGCGACTGTGTAGTGATTAAATTTATATTGTGCACGGTTGGAGAATGTGTGCGCACTGACGTTCTCGCTGAAGGAAAACTTATTACCGTTACCTAGTGCTCTTTTACTATGTCGTTATTTAAGAAGAAGGCACCTAAATACACTCCACCACCAGTGCCACAGTTGCCCCCGGAGGACCCTCACCAGCAAGCTAATGGAGTGGATAACAATAACGGATCCCAAAAGTCACAGTTGGTTTTTCACTGTCAGCAGGCGCACGGGAGTCCCCTCGGACTCATCTCTGGATTTTCTAATGTTAAGGAACTTTACCAAAAGATAGCAGAATGTTACGACTTTCCACCAGACGAGGTAAGGCTTAATTGTTTCTGTAACTATTATAGTAAGTAGGTAATAAGCAGCAAGGTGATTACAACTTCAATTCGAAGAACAACATTCTTCATGAACAAGTTTCTGAGTCATGAGTTTGATTCACTGGCCCTTCTTGTGTATGTAGTGGACAAAGCGTCGGTGTAGGTACCTACCTGGACCCGAAAGCAATTACTTAGCATTAGGATGTTTCATAAAATAATATCATAGCCTAGTCAATTACCAGAATGAGCATCGAAATAAGTAACGTGCTACTGTAAGTAAGACGTTATTAATTTATTTTCCTACATATAGGTACCACCTATTATTGCACACCGCATGAAGGCAGCACATTTTTCATGGACTGTCGCTCAGTGAACTGATAACAGTATTAAAAATTGCCGTGAGGAATGCGTCATCATAAGTATTCAAATAACTTTTCTGAACGGTACAGCAGTTCAGAGCACACACAGACATGATTTTATATTCAAAATATTTGTTTTAGTTTTTATAAGCTTGTTGATCTAGAAGACCCTACAGAAACAAACGAAGAGTGCGAGATTAGTTTCCTCGAATTATGAATGCTAGTAGATGGTATTGTTTCCGTGATCGCACAACAGTGCAAGAAGACCACTGTGCAAGTTAGGTATCGCGATAGGTCACACATGACACGACACGGCACAAAAGGCTTAATAATGCTTATACATCACAATAATCGCACGTCAGAACACAGTAATCGCACGTGGAATTACTTAGTTTTTATAAATGTTTGTTTTCTAGTTAATCATTAAAAAACTTAGGTATAGGACTATGTGCCGTACTATAGCTGGTAAAATCACGGAATAAGAGGAAGCATACCTAATTAACCTAATTGCTTACCAATATCGAAGCGATATAAGTAATATAAGTATTTAGCGACAAAATTACTCATTACCTAACAAAGATGGGATTGAAATTAACCTTGCGGCTGGTAGATAGTAATTATAAAAGCTGGTCTGTATCTTCTGGTTATGCAAATTAGGTCTGGGGTCGGTACATACAAGTTCTGGATATACTGACTCTGTTATATTTTACTGACTTCTAAATACGACTAGGTACTGCTTTAAAAAAAGTAATGGAGATCCTGGATATGCATATTCATACTTACGGCGAGGAACTAGGTAGGTAGGTACTTGACAGGCTTTACTCGTTGTTTGTGTCAACAGATGCTAAGTATTCGAGTTTCATGAAACAGAATTTTATAGGTCATACCTGCGTCTTCAGTGGCGAGGCATAAAAGAACACCTACACTGATGTTCTTTTGGAGCTATTTAAAGATAGTTTTCATTATGTTCCATAACACACACAGCCCTTTTATGTAAACTTTATAAAAAATGGCATGATTTAAAATCTAATCTATTGTTCCTACACCTACTCTTCTGATTTTCATATCAGTAAGGAATGTATGTATGAACTTATTTATCTAGGGTCCTGAGACATATGTCTGATTCTTTTCATGACCTAATGCATGATAACGTTTCAATAAATCGTGACGTAGTAGGTACCTATGTTATTAAGTATTAATTGAAATTCCAATTCATATTTATTTTCATTCAACAAAAGTGTTGACCTAGATTTAACTGCGTCTAATTTATTGGCATTGTTCAAGTTTAGTGAGCAAGTAGGAAGTGACCATTGCAACGAGATTGAAGGTAGCCTGAAGTGGACTTTCGAGTACCTGCCTGTAAGAGCAATTCAAAGTGTTTGTAGATAATATGTGTGACTAATGAATATGTAACCTTGCTATATTTAAATTGAAGTAGATAAGATAAAAACGAGTGTCCAAGTTGGTTCATTAACTAAAGCGGTCACAGGGGAAAAACAAGTGGAACTTATTATACATAGGTACCGTATCCTATTGAATAGAATGACGTGCATTCAAAACAATCAGTCAAAACACAAAAATGTTAAGAAAGCGATAAGTATCACCTACCCAGGCATTAACTTTGTAATCAATAAGATTGGAAAAGGCAACATCTTTACCTAAGTATATGAATCATAGAAACGAAGTGTCTACATTATTACCTGCCTACTTGACGGACTTCACATTGTCATAGCAAATACACATGGATAAGGTATGCACACAATTAGATTCCATACCAGGTTTTGTGCAATTTCTGCAAGGGAAATTCTATAACTCATACGAATTTCCACCAGCGGTTCCACCCACGTCCTTTAGGAACAACTGCGGGAATCTGATAAAAACTATCCTCTTATAGCTTTCCTCGATCAAAGGGCAATGTGCACTACGAAGTCATTCTTTGTGGCTATGTGACACTCAAAGAATATATCAAATCAGACAACGTTTTGTGAGAAGGTGGTTCAGCTCATATTATAGGTAGATTTAGTTTTTAATTTTTACCCTGTAGGTCCCACTAACGAATATAGAGAAACTTACTCGCACATTTAAATGCTGCCTGTATAACTTTCATTCTGACAAGTTCTATTGTAATTTAGTATTATTCTTTCGTAGATTAACTAATTTGTAGAATCCATGTTTAAATGTGAAAGTAGGGACATAGGTATGTGAAGATTACAAGTTGTATTGTTCAGTTGATTATCACACAGATGCAATAACAATAATAGTAACATGTTCATGACCCTCTTCTCATAGGTACAATGCCACTGATAGTTTCACTCATGGTTTAGTATTTTCTTGCAAAACATGAGCATATTGTAGATCATATTCTTTGTTTGTTATCAATCAGTCAAGTGTTTCCCAAGATTCTATCAAATGATTTTAGTCAAAAAGTCGTGATAGCTGATTAGCTTTGCATGATAACTTGAGAACATTAATTTCATTGAAGGACTCGTTACATTTCGTTAATTAATCATGTGCACACTAATGGTCGCTGCACACAGCGGGCGGGGCGCGACGGGACGGGACGGCGACGCGCCGCTGAGCAGTTGTAATGTACTAGATATTACGGAGGCCGCCACACAGACCCGTCCCGCTCGGCGCGACGCGACGCGACGATCTAGTACATTGTGTCACGTCGCCGTCCCGTCCCGCCGCGCCGCGCCCGCTGTGTGCAGAGACCATAATTGTATTGCCATTAACATTAGCCTAATGTCAATACTTACTCATGCGCTGAAATGACTCAAATGAGGTTTTAATTATGCACTATTAGCATGTTCTAAAACGTCTACTATCGTTTTTTCTACCTAGCTTTGCTTTCTCGGAATCCAGTAGATAATAATCAATGTTATTTTACTGATTATCTATGTTATCTGTCACACAAAAACCTTACCGACTTCGTCCAACGACCGTTCGGTTCACGCCTTAAAGGTCATCGTCGAAAATGGCACGAACACCGACGCTAATTTCTTGATATTTCACGGCTTGTGAAAACGCTCAAGGCTTATTCGTTGTCAAGGCCTAGTCGTGAGAATGAAGATAATAGAGTTTACACCATTTCAGTCTGACTGTTTATGCTTTATCTACATCTGCTAATAGATAGTTGAGAGTTACGTAACGCAGACATGACTCTACATTCTCACGAGATAGTTGGTATAATACACAGTTAACTTGCTTTTAAAGTCATTTCATATAGCTGTCAACTAACAAAGAAACAATTTAAAGTGTTATTTCACTAATTGGGCTTGAGGCATTTTACTTAAAGTCCACATACATAAGTTAAATATATGAGTAACCTTAATGTTCTCCTTCCCCCCACATCACAATTCACACGTACCTATGTAATGTGAATAATTACACCGGTCAACAATTTTTTTTTTTCTTTGCGCATGGCTTTTACTTAATTTACACTGATTATATAAGCCAAGATATATAAAAAAGTGCGATTACAAATCGAAAATATTTGCTTTTTAAGATGTTATAGCGATTTGATCATTTTTGATTTTAATCACTGACATGATTACAAATTTTTCCATCATTGGATGTAGAATGTCTCTAAAGATGCACATGTTACATTCTCATTTAGATAAATTTAAAAGTAATATGGGTGCTTTTTCGGAAGAACAAGGAGAACGCTTCCATCAAGATATAATGGAATTTGAGAGGCGTTACCAAGGCCAGTATACTGACAGTATGATGGGCGACTAAATTTGGGGGTTAATAAGAGAAACTTCTTTTGAACATGCCAGGAAAAGTAAATCTGTTCATTTTTAAATTAAATATTTAAAAAAGAACAGTTTTAGTTTTCCATTTACTCCATTTTAAAACTCATATTGTAAGAATTATTCATAAATAAATGTTCTGTGCTTGCTTTAATAAATTATCTCTATGTCAATTTTTTACACATAAAAGCAAATTCAAAGCATTTTTTTGTTCTTATTCTTATTTCTAGGTGCATTAGCAATAAAAATAAGGTATGTATATCCCGTGCGCAAAAATGCTGTAGACCGGTGTTATAAAGAAAATATTTTTGGTTTTTATTGTGGTATTTCGGTAAGATTCTCTTCTTTCGGGTACTTCGGGATAATATGTGTCGACCTAAAAGTTTGTTAATTTACTAGGCCGAGATTTTTATCTAATCTTCGGAGGCAGAGTGCATATCAATCATGATATCAGCTGCCCCAAAGGTTGGGCCTCCCCGTGAGGCGCTTCGGTAGTGCAGAGTATAAGTAGGTATGTAGGTAGGTACCTGTGTTAGACATAGGTAACTTATATCTGTATTATACCTGGTTATCATTCTGTAAGCCTAACCACAGCTGCTTTCACTTGAACCTAATTTTGTTTGGATTAGAAAATACCCGTATGATTCCGAATTCTGAGTCATGAACACAATAGTAATCGACTCCTGTCAACCTCTAGGTACTAACAGTAACGAACAAACAAGTTAGATGTGCACTGAAATAAATAAAGCACCCGGATGAAAAAGATTTAATTCCACCTATTACTACGTAACTATAACACGTGAAAATATGTAAAGATAAATCTGTGTAACTATGTAGGTAAGTATAAAAATGTCACAGTGTGCGGATGTACGCACGGCTGAGCAGCCAGGAAGTGGATCAGCCCAGGGGCGCAGTCTCTCGTTGATACAAACGAACGCGGCAAGTGAGTGCAGATACGCTCCGCCGCCGTATGTGTGCCTGTGCGATGGCCGATGGCCTACTACACGTGGGTCAAGGACCGGAGCGCGGTCATACCTGCAACGCATGCCTTGTCAAGCAAGCATTTCGCACTTACACTGGCGCAAGTCAATCAATAGTGCGTCTCGCTAGTGAATAAGCCAATGTTATTGAAGGGAACCGAAACACAGTTTGCCACTCAGCTTGCGGTTTATCTACAATCTGATATGCGGATGTACAATTATCAGATTTAACATATCCGATAGTTAATTAATTAATTGAATTAAAAAGGACACGCCTTATTCAATGAATGTAAAGAAATAGGTACACTGCTATTTCGAAGCATGATGGCATACCATACCCAAGTCTTAATGTTTTAATAAATAACTAGATAAAATTAACAAGAACGAATTCAATCTAAGAAATGCGTAGGGATTCTGAAAATAACCTCATAAGAAAATATGCTACAAATTCAAGCTATAAATAAGTGATTAATTAGTCCGAAAGAAAATAGCTTTCAGACACGCAGCTTAGTTAGGCGTGGCTAATTAGGTTAGTGGTAATTTAATATCACCAGTAAGTAGTGTATCCCTAAATCTATGTATTTCTTTGGTTTCAGATTCTCTTTTGTACGCTGAATACTCACAAAGTGGATATGAAGAAACTTCTAGGCGGACAAATAGGATTAGAAGATTTCATATTTGCACATAGAAAAGGACGACCTAAAGAAATAGAAATCGTAAAAACTGAAGATGCTTTGGGATTGACAATAACAGACAACGGTGCTGGATATGCCTTTATAAAGCGGATAAAAGAGGGATCAATAGTAGCCAAAATACCCCACATTGAGGTAGGTAAATAGAAGTTAAACTAAGCATTTTCTTCAACCTTTAACTCAATTTTAAAGTATTTCAGAAATCCACCGACCAATAATAATTGTCCTATTTCTTAGGTTTTTGATACACACACTTAAAGAAATTCAAGTTTAATAAGTTCATTATATTATCAGCAAATGTTGGAATGCGATTAGTAGAAAAATCTAACAACTCGTATCTTTTTCGCATAGATTAAGATTTTATTGTTGTCACATATCTACGTAAGTCTATGAGTAATTTGCTTCTTATAACTCAATATAAATCATAAATGAGCATGATTATATTTTCTATCAAAATACTTACTCGTGTCTTATAAGGTCGGACTTGCTTGCATATTATTAGTGGTAGGGGGGTTCAAGGGTCGCCGACAAGTGTCAAGGTTAAATTCACGTGACCTTCTAAGGCCACACCTTTCTGGAAAGTCATTCATTATATGAAATCGACGACAAATGTTGGAAACTTCGGTTGTCCATGATATTACTAAAAGTTCGTATTGATTTAATATTCTATAAAAATATATGCATTATTCCTAAAGATGTATAATCAATTAGTACAAAATTTAACAAAGATGCATAGGTACTTCAGTCCGGTAATGTGTCTGTTTTGACCTTCCTTTTGAAAATTGACCGTTTTTTGCCAAAGTATTGCACCATTGTCATTTTCCCTCAAAAATTAACGAAACCTGTCATACATTAAGTTAGCCAAAAAATTCTACACATGGCTCTGTTGGAGTAGGTATATCGACCGTACCGGTTTTATTTTTCAATCTAGTGAAAGTCTTCTACATAATCTGGCACAGCTGCTTATCATTAAGCTATTCGTAAAGCGAAGGCTTTGCATGGTCAGAATTTAGAATGATGATAAGCATTTTACATCCTGGTGCACTTTGGAATCTCGTTTCCTTGGGGTCAAATAAAAAATAAAACTTGGTACTTTTGAAACAGTCTTCTTAGTTTTGAAGGCAATCCATTGATTAAATTTATTGTAGTATTAAATAGTTTGTTGTTCTTAGATATGACAGGAGTCCCCCAGGGACATACTACTAGCACAGCGCATATATTTTTTTAAATAAGTTCAAAGAAGTCTAGGTAAACCGTTGATTTTCCTCATAAAATTCATACCTACATAGATATGATTCAGTTCTTGGAGGAAATAATACTTCAATAACGTGACAACAACGTTTAAGCTATAAGCACTGTATAAAAAGATGAAAATAGCCGAGTTCATTAAATATCCCGTTCCCTATTAATCTTTCATTTTATGCTGCTTTTGGTTCGGCCCGTTTACAAATATAGCTACCGTCTCTTGCGTACCATCCCGAGCTAAGAAAACATTTGGATATTTGAAATTGTTCTACTACTATACAAAGATACATATTGTTTAATACTTAATTTATATTACTCACAATCTTTAGGTACAGGGATACTTATCAGATAATTTTCAGTCAAACACTGATACATTCCAACGCTAACGTTTATGATAAGGTATAATTAAATTACTTGTTCTGATTTCACTAAGTAAATTCTGATGTAGCACTATCATATGTATGCAGTATAGTATGAACCATTTATAAGTGAACTACAGGAATAGCATCGCTCTCGAAACACCCAGAGCTTATCATAAAACTCTTTTCACTCGATGGTGCAATATGTGTTAGTTCCTGTTACGATAATGTGTAATAACAGCGGTATTCCTGTGTAATCTCACTACTAAACCGGACAAGCGTTAGCAGGAGATTTTATAAAGTTGCTAGCATTGTTAGTTTCTGACTGCAGTCGTTGACCTCGTTAAGAAATTCACAGGAAATTACCAATTGTAGTTTAAACTTGTTCACTTTTAATTCAGGTTGGAGACCACATTGAGAAGCTGGATGGAGAAAATATGGTCGGCAAAAGACATTATGAGGTAGCAAAGATATTAAAGGACATACCAAAAGGAACAACTTTTACAATTCGTTTGGTTGAACCATTAAAAAGTGGTTTCGCAAGTATCGGGCCAAAAACAAGCGGTGCAAAATCTGGAAGAAATAAAAGTTATGGTTCCGGCAAAGAAACATTACGGTTTAAAGCCAATGGTCAAGCAACAATAGAAAACGACGTAAGTTATCATTATGACCTACCTTCTAAGTAAACACGAACAATGCATTGTCAGTTTAGCAAACAGATATTACCCATAGCGATAAAATGAATCAAGATATTTATGATTCGAATACTGCCTACTTAGTAGAGCAACAGATTGCCCTAGATTATTACAGTTGAACGTTTACATAAAGACGGCTCAGTAATCTGTAGCTAAGAAATCATAATAGAATAATTGTTTTGAAAATGTTTCCGGATTTCCCGATGATTTAGAGCCGTTAAAGGTTCTTTCCCTTTTCATATCTGCAGTGGTGCCACTCAACTCCATCGATTACTATGTGCATGGGCTAGTTTATTCGTAATCTGAATATGCAAATAGACAAATAAATTATTTAACGAAATATCTACTTACATGTGTATATCTCAATCTTAATCAAGTCTGGCACGACCAGATTTATAAGTACCATTCGGATACTAATCGTCCAATATGGATACCTATCATTGTTGCCCACGCTGATCAACTAATCTAAATCCATGACATTTGCCAAACCACGTAGAGCAACTTTAAGAATAATATGTAGAAACTGTTGTTTATTCACTAGGTGAATCAAAGTCAGTCTACTTATGATAGGTAATTATCGTTTCATCATCTTGATATCATGTTAGCAAGTTATAAGTATTTACGGAATCAAAGCTGACGTAACTAGTTCACAATAGAATTGGAATTTAATTGTAAGCAAGTAGCACTTCTCTACTCTAATGTTTGGTCTTTTCCATTGACTGCTTCATCTTTGTTTATTTATTAATCGTTATTATCATACCTCAGGCGAAGTGAAGTTTCTTAGTTTTGAACGATTTTAATAGTTTTTAAAATTTATTTTTCAGCACGACGAAAGCTCAAAAGCAGGGATTGAGAAAATCAACGGATTGTTGGAGTCGTTTATGGGCATTAATGATTCTGAGCTAGCTTCGCAAATGTGGGATCTTGCTGAAGGAAAAACTAACTCAATGCAACTAGCAGACGCCATTGATAATAGTGACTTACAAGAATTTGGATTTACGGACGAATTCATTATTGAATTGTGGGGTGTAATAACTGACGCTAGATCTGGTAGACTCAGCTAAATAACTAAGTGCCTACATATATTTAGTTTATGAACACGAATATTTATGTAGATAAATGCTATAGCAAAACATAGATATACATTGTAAATTATTACTTAATTAAAGACTCTTAAGTAACGGTAAACGACCTACTTTCGAGTGACTACTTACATACATTTTATTTTAAACCTCACTTAGACGGTTTCTTCATGTGTTAGAAAGGAAACATTGATATTTTGGTAAACCGATGTTCTGATATTATTAGATATACACCTTAAGTTCCTACCATAACCGGTATGGCATGGAAATAGTTGAAGGTTCCACATGTTGTAAAAGCAAACAAAAAATGCACACGTAGGTAAGGTACGTACACACACGAGTGGTTACTGGTACCGCTAACAAGTTCCACGTGGTGCATTCCTTAACATTAAAACTAGCTTTATATGCATGTATGTGATAGATACATATTATGGATTATCTATAATTACTATCATATCAGCGCGGCAGCGTTGATTAGGTATCTGGAAGATTTAGGAAATGACATGACTAAGGCGCAATCCAAATTATGTGCACATTGCAACATTTGCACCACCTAGCACCTTTTTTTATTTTAGCGATGACGACAAAAAGGAAACAAAAGCTACCATAATATTATGCCATCGGTACGAGTACGAAGTAAAAATACCTATGTAATCATGATATTGAAAATGTATTAAGGTAATTAATTACAAATGATAATTTAAGATACATAATTTTTATCTGGGCTCTAATTAGCTAAGTATTTGACTGTTGAATATTCTTACAGCAGAAATACGAAATGTTGAAAATACAATGTTGTATTTAGGTAAAGTAGGTACTTACCTAGTCATGGGTGCATTTTACGTCTACAAAAAAACCGGTTCCGTGATTTTAGAGTTGTTATAAGTATTTTAATAAATGGATTCGTGTCAGTTACAGAATCGTTATATCACCAAGAGTATAAATAGTATCTTTATGAAATATACAAGAACAATTTGGATACAATTTCGAAGTTTCAGATTTTATTGAAACTGACCTAGATTCGTAGCGCTGAGTCTAGATAATTGTTCAAGTTAATTCAAGTAGAAACGAGGAAATTGAGGTACAAAACAGTTTGTTACAAGGATTCAAAGATGTAGTCAGTAGTCATTAAGTGTTTTTTCAGCATTTAATTGTTTGTGACTAGATTGAATTTCCTTATGAAAATCTCTCTAGTTAAGTGTTTTTGGAAGAGGGAAAAAATAATTTTTCTTCTATTTTTCCATTGTTGTAATTTGTTAAATGCAGTTACATTGGATACAGACTAAGTATGTAGATAAAATATTCAATAACCGAAACTGTGGTAAAAAGAGTGCAAATAGCAATTAACGAGTCTTGGTTCATAAGTCATAACATTTTTAGTCTGTGAAAAAAAATGTCTTAACGGAAATATAACCCTATTTTTGTATACCTAGTTATGCTCTAAATATGTACCTATAAGTTGTATCTAACTTTTTTTACTGATTTTGAACCAATGCAAAAACACCCGGAGTTGTATTTTTACACGTTACTTTCTATCAGATATGTATTCGGTAACTAAATACCTAGAGATAACTAAGTAAGTACCTAGATAGTTTTGTTAGTTGGTGTATTTCTCATTTTGGCCTTTGAGGCTGGAACCAAAGTCATTATTTTACAAAATTAATCGATATTCATTTTGTATGACTATAGCAGTCAATTCTGTATTAATTACGTGGTATTATTTTTTGTATCGAGTAATTAGTCGTAGATACCGGTAATAAAAAAAAAAAACCTAAATAGGTAGTTATGTTAGATTATGTAATACCTAGGTAGTTATTTTTGTATGATTTTGAAATGAAATATCTAAATTTTTGTTGTAAATTACTTATAGGTATTTACGAATGTTTCATGTTATTTCGATACTATACAAATGTACAGTCATTTATTAGAAACCTACGTTTTCGTATATAAGATCCATAAATATTAGATAAGCTTTTGCTAGATTAAAAATGTTAGTTTACATGTTATTTATAGAGAATAAATATAAATATTTTTCCGTATTTTCACGTAATGTTTTAATTTAACTTCCAAACCAAAACCATACGGTTAATAATTTTTATGTACCTACTTGGAGAGTTTACCGACATTTAATAACCAATGTCAGTTTCCTTAAATCTAATTGTTACGCACATTTATGTTGACGGTGAACTTGGGCCTAAGTCATTAGTCATTACCTACTACAGGCTACATATATTTAGTACCTGACTTAGTCCGCGTAAATTTTTTTCTATCGTAAGCGGGCTACAAATCTTTAGTTTTAGACCCTCACTTCTAAAACAGGACTTCCATGCGAACTACCAAACCCAATAAGGAATAGATTTTGGTAAAATCCCTCCTTAATACATGTCTTCCCTCTATTATAGTTTCTGAGATTTCGTAATTACCCTGTTTTACTCGCGTCCCGAGGAAACGACTTCCCGTACCCGGGTAAAATATAGCCGATGGGGATAGTGTAGCTTCTGAACAGTGAGAGAATTTTCTGAATTGGTTCAGTAGTCCTAGGCTGTGCACAGTGTGCACATCGTGCGCGCAGTACTCGATCATTATTTTGCTATGCTGTTATTATAAAACAGCTTTATTTCCTAATTATACATTTCAATTGAACGATGTAAAAGACAATTTTGTTGTAAATTAAATACTTGTGACGTACCTATGAATTTATTTGTAAGAATAAATATCATGTTTATAAAAAAACCACATCGCAGCAAGGAACCAGGGATAGATAAGGTTAAAGCAGTCAGTTCTTCGTTGCTCTGCTCTCCTTTTTGATAAGTTAAAAATTACATCATCTAAGTACCTACCTTCTTAGATATCAGCAATGCGGAACACAATGCCATATTATCAACCGGAGATGGTAAACAATAGGTGGATATTCTTGTTTCACGTTATGTCTGTCATGTGGCAGAACACAAGTTGCAGACCATAGCGGGTGTGCGTTCGCGCAGCGGAATGTTGTTGAATTTAAAGATTTTAATTATGCAGATAATTAGTGTAAGACGTCCTATAATTGTGTATGGTAAATAAAAATTTGTGTATGCAGCCATTGTGGAGAAATTCACCAAAAACAGATTCCGCTGGGCGAACGTTGGCGAACGTTGTCCTGGCGGAACTTTTTTTAATCCATAGACTTTAGAAGAAAAGAGATGTGTCCGAAAATTAGTGTGTATTTGTGTATAATTGATTATGTATGAATGAAATCAGTGCATGCATAAACTTCGGAGAAATTCAAGTTTCCGCTACGCGAACGTTTGGCCATTAGCTAGTTTTCATATAAAGCGCTTACATAGAGAGCTGTAGATTTTTACATACGTTGTTTTGAATTTGTTTATATTTGTTTAAAAAACAGATTTAGAAAAAGTCGTAGG
This sequence comes from Helicoverpa zea x Helicoverpa armigera, assembly GCA_033682625.1. Classification (NCBI taxonomy): domain Eukaryota; kingdom Metazoa; phylum Arthropoda; class Insecta; order Lepidoptera; family Noctuidae; genus Helicoverpa; species Helicoverpa zea x Helicoverpa armigera. The sequence continues at coordinate 7,243,588 of JAWIIS010000032.1, forward strand.
GTTTAAAAGATAAAAATATAAACGTAAAATACACTTATTAGGTCTAAGTTCTTAAAGTATGCAGTTTGGGGTCTAGATTTTCACGTTTACACAAACCTTGTAAGTGTCTCCAACATGTTGCCAAGTATCAATGATGTTCCGTTAGTAATTAAAAAGTTATAGGATATTTTACCATGAACAGATCACTGTTTACAAAGTAGTCGAATATCACGACGTTCTAAAGGAATTGCATGGTAAAATGTATGCCAATAATTAGTTTAATCATTCAACTATTCACTTGCAAAATTTCATGTCATTAAATTCAGTAATTAAAGAAAGACAATTATAATACTGACGGAGCATCGAAACCCTACATAATCCGACCAAGTTCGGATAGCTACAAAAAAGCGACCATGCCATATGTCTAAGCAACGTTCTTAACTTGGAAGGTTAGTATGTTTATTAATATGGTACAGTTGCGTACACAAGCGTTAGGAAAAAATAAAACAATTGCATATCTTGAATGAAAAATATTTTTTTAATAATAATGCCACTATCTACGACATTTTAGTTAAAATACGTAACGTTTATTAACGTTATTTTTAATCACGTAGTCAAGTAATTTATGTAAGTAATAATAATAAAAATATTTTTGTACACGGATATTTAAATAGAGAAGTACTTGTTAATTGAAGATTTATTTCTATCGTAGATAGTGGCATTATTATAAAAAAATATTTTCGAATCAAGAAATACAATTGTTTTATTTTTTCCTAACGCTTGTGTACGCAACTGTACCCTATTAATAAATACTAACCTACCAAGTTAAAAACGTTGCATAGACAATGGCACGGCCGCTTTTTTGTAGCTATCCGAACTTGGTCGGATTATGTAGGGTTTCGATGCTCCGTCAGTATTATAATTGTCTTTCTTTAATTACTGAATTTAATGACATGAAATTTTGCAAGTGAATAGTTGAATGATTAAACTAATTATTGGCATACATTTTACCATGCAATTCCTTTAGAACGTCGTGATATTCGACTACTTTGTAAACAGTGATCTGTTCATGGTAAAATATCCTATAACTTTTTAATTACTAACGGAACATCATTGATACTTGGCAACATGTTGGAGACACTTACAAGGTTTGTGTAAACGTGAAAATCTAGACCCCAAACTGCATACTTTAAGAACTTAGACCTAATAAGTGTATTTTACGTTTATATTTTTATCTTTTAAACCCTACGACTTTTTCTAAATCTGTTTTTTAAACAAATATAAACAAATTCAAAACAACGTATGTAAAAATCTACAGCTCTCTATGTAAGCGCTTTATATGAAAACTAGCTAATGGCCAAACGTTCGCGTAGCGGAAACTTGAATTTCTCCGAAGTTTATGCATGCACTGATTTCATTCATACATAATCAATTATACACAAATACACACTAATTTTCGGACACATCTCTTTTCTTCTAAAGTCTATGGATTAAAAAAAGTTCCGCCAGGACAACGTTCGCCAACGTTCGCCCAGCGGAATCTGTTTTTGGTGAATTTCTCCACAATGGCTGCATACACAAATTTTTATTTACCATACACAATTATAGGACGTCTTACACTAATTATCTGCATAATTAAAATCTTTAAATTCAACAACATTCCGCTGCGCGAACGCACACCCATAGCGGATAAAAATCCACTGGTTTGGTCTATATCCTACCTACTAATCGAGTAGGTTAATTTAGTAAGCGCCCTATAGGTAATAGATTCCTGCCTCTTCAGCACATCAGTCACTGCCAAACATAACATTCCCTCATTGTGCTCCGAAAAGACCTGCAAGAGGCCTGCGTCTAGCGCCCACGTAAGTTAAATGTTATTAATTTTTTTTTTTGAGAAACTTTTGAATTCTGTTACATTTTGCATTATTATAATGCAAAATGTAATGCCATTATATATGTGGTAGGTAGGTATTATCTAGGTATATAAAAAAACTCAATTTCAGTAAGCACTTTACAAAAGCAGTATGCATTTGTGTAAAAAAAAATACAGCTTAAATATAGGTATTTTAGATAAGTATAATAAAGGTAAGCACCTAAGTACGCCGTGTTTTATCGGACCCCCCCTATTTACCAGCTCCGTTTTGGTCGCTAAACAAGAATATCAAGACTTATGAACGAGTCAGATTATTAATTTGTTATACATAAAGATATTTAATGTTAGGTACCTACATATAAACAGCTTACGAGCCCCTTGTTGACCTCGAGATAGCGAGACAAACAACTGCTAAAATAAAATAATATCTCAGTCAGTCTCTTTATCTCCGTTATCGTGGTTGGTAACTCATCGCTTACACAATACAAAAATAAATTTAAATATTTGGCAATAATCACTTATTATCCGCTTTATGAAATATTTTATAATTAATTACTTACTTACCTGACGTGCTGACGAATGAAGTAAATAGGGAATTTAGTATTATCTATGGAACTAAGACCGATTACTTTTGAGGAGAAGTGAACAACAATATTTTGTTTTTGTTAACGAAAGTGACAGCGCTGTTTTTTAATTAGATTTTTAACTGCGATAATTAAATTCTATGTGTGGTTGATAACGTAATTTTATCAAGTGTAATATTATTTTAGTGCTAATACCATGGCGGCGACACTGTTTGGGAGGTTTTTCGTTATCAAATCGAATGCATTTTCAAATAAAAATGTTTATCATATCTCAAAGGTAATGTTTTGATTTTCTTTTTCTATTCAAATGTTTTACGAGTACAGTGTTTTGTGAAATTATTTATTTTGTCATTATTTTACACCTCTTTAATTACTTTTCCAGATCTTGTCATGTGCTAACTATAGCACAGTAATTCGCACAAATAAAATTTATAATAGCGCTAAAGAAGCCGTTAGCGACATCCAGGATGGCTCCAAACTCTTGGTCGGTGGTTTTGGATTGTGTGGAATACCAGAAAATCTAATTGTAGCTGTAAACAACAAACGAGTTTCTGGGCTCACTGTGGTCTCCAACAACGCAGGTAGAATTAATTTAAATAATTTAATTAAACCCGATTGGTATAATATTACCGGCGAACCACTTTAGCTTTATTATTATTGCAGTACCTACTTCAACTACTTAGGTATAATATAATGTTTACCAAAATGGTTTGTTATCTCAAAAACCTATCTCAATAAAAATTAATAGACCATGTTATTGCTTAGGTAGCTACTAAGTTGTGGCATCTAAAAATTTCTAGGTGTTGAAGACTTTGGTCTTGGGATTTTACTCAAAAGTAAACAAGTGAAAAGGATGATTTCATCTTATGTTGGGGAAAATGCAGAATTTGAAAGACAATTTCTGACTGGAGAACTGGAGGTTGGTCTAAACCTTTAAACAATTGATATAAAAATTATGATTCAGTCATTAATTTTGTAATTACTGTTGTTTGCAGGTTGAACTCACACCACAAGGCACGTTAGCAGAACGGATCCGTGCTGGTGGTGCAGGAATTCCAGCATTCTTCACACCTACTGGTTACGGTACTCTCATACATGAAGGTGGCTCACCAATTAAATATACTAAAGATGGCAAGGTGTGCTTTTTATGAATGTTGTGGAACAAATCTAACAAACAATATTTATTTTAACACCTAATAAAAAAATAATTCTTTGAACACCCCAATGTACACCTTAGGACACCAACATTATTGACTGTAGTTTTATATTTTTAGATTGCAATCCCAAGTGCAGCTAGACAAGTGCAAAGCTTCAATGGAAAAGATTACATAATGGAAGAAGCAATTACTGGCGATTATGCATTGGTCAAAGCATGGAAGGCTGATAGACATGGCAATTTAATATTCAGAAAAACTGCCAGGAACTTCAATCCGGCAATGTGCAAAGCTGCTAAGATTACCATAGCTGAGGTAGAAGAAATTGTAGATGAAATAGATCCTGACTTCGTTCATATGCCATCAATATTTGTACACAGAATTGTCAAAGGTGAAAAGTTTGAGAAGCGAATTGAAAGAAGGACAATAAGGAAGCCTGTGGAAGAGGGAAAGAAATCAGATTCTATGAGGGAGAGGATCATCAGAAGAGCTGCTTTGGAATTTAAGGATGGAATGCATGCAAACCTTGGCATTGGTAAGGTCTAGATTCCTAAAGAGGAAATTGATAAACTATCAATTAGGGTGTTCCTAATCTGAATTACTTTATTATTACAGGTATGCCCATGTTGGCAAGTAATTACATTCCGAAAAATATTAAGGTTCTTCTGCAATCCGAAAATGGGGTTCTTGGTCTTGGGCCATTCCCTACAGAAGCAGAGGTGGATGCTGACCTAATCAATGCAGGCAAAGAAACTGTTACAGTTCTACCTGGTAGGTTAAACTAAACCCCTTTTCAGTTATTAGGAATTATAATTTAATTCTGTGACACTACTTAAAGTGTTTGGTTTTTTTCTAGGATCATCATACTTTTCGTCAGATGACAGTTTCGCTATGATTCGTGGTGGTCACATCGACTTGACTATTCTAGGTGCAATGCAAGTTTCTAGATATGGTGATTTAGCCAACTGGATGATTCCTGTAAGCTCAAAATCTAATTCCACAGTTTGATAGATTTATCAAAACTTGAAATTACATCATTATCTTATCTTTCAATTCCAGGGTAAAATGGTTAAAGGCATGGGTGGTGCTATGGATTTAGTATCTGCTCCAAGAACCAAGGTTGTGGTAACCATGGAGCATACTGCCAAAAATGGATCCCATAAAATTCTGCCAGAGTGCACACTGCCATTGACTGGGAAAAATTGTGTTGACATGATTATTACAGAAAAGGTAAGGAGCCATATAAATACAGCTCTTTGATTGAATATTGAATTATTTAATGTTCTAAGACTATAATTATGTCTTTACTTTTCAGTGTGTATTTGAAGTTGACAAAGAAAAGGGTTTAACATTAACTGAGCTGGCAGATGGAGTCACTGTAGAAGACATTTTAGTAAGCACAGGCTGCGAGATTAATGTTGCTGAAAAAGTTAAGAAAATGGGTGATGTAACTAAACCAGATTCTGATTAACTTAGTATGTATCATTACATACTTAATTGAAATTTAAGTGCCTTAAACTGTACTTACCTATTATTAAGGAAACTTGCCAACGTAGCTGCATTCTCAAATTATCTTTAAAGTTATTATCATAAGACCCAACATTCTATATAAACTAAGATAAGAATGCACAATGATATTGCACTGTCACTAAAATACATATATGTATATTTTTGTATAACACTTACAATAAATATTTTTCAAGAGGGAGCCAGGAGCCATAGTGTATTAATAAATATTTATTTTGCATTGTTATAAGTAAATGTTTATGAATACCAAAATTTTCACAGCAGTTAAATTTTGCTTTAATTTTAGACTGAGTCTATTTTTGAATCAATTCAATTTTTATTTCTTTATACAATCTTTTTTTTATTATTTTTTTTTTTTCTATTGTTAAATACTCTAGTCTCAAATTATGTACTGTTTACTTAACGCTTCGAGCTACTTTTATTGTTATGATTATGGAACTGATGCAATTTATATCAGCTAATTTAAAATAATGTTATTGACGATATTTTGTTTGTTATGATTATGAAGTTAACGTTATTAAATATATGTATGTTATGCTAATGTAATGACGTTAATTGTATTGTTTTATTTTATAACTTGCTATTTCCCCGCGGTTTATGCCTATGTTACAGCCTATGTTAAATGTGCCCTCGGAAGTTATCTGTGTTTAACATTGTTTGTGCGCCGGGTATTAAGGCCGCTCGCCTACGCCAGTCTTTTTATAGGACAGATAATCGAGCCGATTTTATGTAGGACGTTCTTATTATTATTCTTTATTGTACACAAAAACATATAAAAATACACACAACACAGAGAAGACATGTACAAAGGCGAGCTTAACCCAGAACTGGGTTCTCTAACAGCAAACCTTAGAGCGATAGAGAGATGTGATAGGGAAGAGAAAATTAAAAAGTGCACAACATTAAACAAAACAAAGATAAAACTACATAACATAAAATATATACCTATAAATAAAACATAAAATATAATAAATAAATAAATACATACATACAAATAAGGTCATGTTGACAGGAAATGTTCTTTAATTCGTCTCTTGAAGACATCTAACGATGTGCTGTCACGTATACTGTGAGGCAGAGCGTTCCAAAGCCTCACAGCGCGAACAGTGAAGGATCCATCATAACGGCTCGAAGTATGAGGAGGGACACGGAGTAGAAGAGATGAAGAGGAGCGACAGGGTTTGCCTCTAGGAACAAGGAACTCAAAGCGTTCCTTAAGATAATTTGGAGCGTTGGGATTGTGAAGAAGAGAGAAAAGAAAAGTCAGAATATGAGCATCTCGACGCTGCCGAATTGGCAGCCACTTCAGCTGGCTCCGGAATTCAGACACATGGTCGTATTTCCGGAGGCCAAAAATGAAGCGGATGCACAGATTCTGCAGACGCTCGAGTTTGTTAAGAAGTTCCTCAGTCGCATCAAGGAAACAGACATCGGCATAATCTAAAAGAGGGAGAAGAAGCGACTGAGCGAGAGTAATTTTTGTCGGAAAAGGCAGGAACTTCTGGAGACGTTTGAGTGACTGAAACGAGCAAAATACCCTTCTGCTTACTTCTGCAACGTGTGAACCCCAGGATAAATGACAGTCCATAATTACCCCCAAGTTCTTGACCGTAGAAGAGTATGGGATTGCAACGCTATCATATGAGACCGGTGGTGGAGACTCTTTCGTACACTATTGCCATCCGTGCGTACAGGCAGCCTAAAGTACCAAACAAACTTCTTACCTCAACCTTATGCATAACGATACTAAAAATGTTTATGACAATTGTCAAGTTTTAATAGACGTTTCTTTACGATAGAATATTTACAAAATAGTCGTTTAGTATAGGTTTACTTGGTTTGCATAGGTAATTAGATTTTCTGAAGCGAAAATAACGATGGGTGCACATGCGACGCCGATGGGCCCTAATCACCCTTTCGTTGTGTGGGGATCGTGTTTCCTTTGGCTGGCATCCATGTTTGCAATAATATGGTCGCTGCTTTTATTCTTCTGTAAGTATCATTATAAGTCAGGGGGACACGTGTATCTTTGTAGAAACGCAGATAACTACGATTACTTAGAAGAAATAGATTTTATTCCTTAACTAAGAACCAGTGACGTCCTGAATTTAGTTCCAGATAGGTAGGTACTTACTACATCACCCTGTCGATGAATCAAGCCCAATGGTTTACATAAGTGAGATAAGTTGACTTGATTGATGTACCTACATACATTGATCACAAATAAAACTTGTCATGCAAACCTTTTGAAGAGTATTCTTTATCACTAGGTACATACCTACACTACACAGCGTTATCATATTTTTCTATAGGTATTTATATTTAAACTCAAAAGCGATAGGTTACAATTTTGTAAATCAGTATTATCTCTTATCAGAAAGAAGTTAGGTACCTGCTATCAGAACTATCTTAATCTTATTGGGGGGGCCACCCGGGCCCTAGCAACGTGCACAATGGGTCCCTAGTGTTAGTAGGTACCTTATATAGGTATTCTGAACGAGGACGAGGAACAGGAAGAAGGCTTCTTTATAAGTTGCCTTTCTACCTGAGATTATACATCTTATGGTCTGACATGCCTACGCATGACCTATTTCCAGGTGTCGGTGATATTTTGATGTTGACGGGGACGGATATAATAAACGCCATAGTTTTGCTTTCTGGTATTATAATGCTGCCAACAAATGTGCACATATTATGTTCAATAGCTAATGGCAAGAGGATTGAGTAAGTTTACGTTTATTTCCTTATTCGACTGCAGGTCATTTGGTCCTTCAGCGGGGCCCAGATGGGCCAAGGCCCCCCGGGCTGTGGGAGTTACAGCGGTACATGAAAGGCCTGATGATGATGATGATGATGATGATGAAAGGCCTACGAAGGAACGATGGATTTTTAGTCAGTAAAAGTTTGACAGTGCCTCACTGCTGCTAACCCACAGCCATCAAATGGGGATCATTTGATGATTTTTGCCGTCGCTAAAAAAAGTTCATTTGGTCCCCTATGTAACTTAGGTTTTAATCGTTGGTCCTGTAAATGGGAAGAAAGCAATTGATTCCCGTACTTAGCAGCCCAGAGTCGAGTGACAGTGTCATGTAGGTTGCATCTATTATATTCAAGGGGTAACAGAAAATTACCCATGCGTTAAAAAGGTAACACAATGCCTTATGGTTTTATGTGCTCTGTCTTCACGCACGGATTAGGTAGGTACCTGCTGTCGCAAAAGCGCTCTAGATTGTTAATAATGCCTTACATTTACTAAGTAGGTACTTACTAATTTGTTTTATTTACAGTCACAAATCTAAAGTGGTTTGCTGCCCATTATGGCTATGCATCCTGTGGATTATTCTAATAAATGCTTTAGGGGCAGCGTGCTGTGTCCAAAAGATTTGTAGTGGCAAACGTGCATGCGATGAAAGAATGAACAAGACTATGAAGTATTATCGGAATGTACCAAAATACAAACATTTTGTAGACAATCTGCAGTGGTCACTAAAGTGTTGCGGGGTGCGTTAACTTTTTTTTCTTATTCTGTGGTATCGGGTAATACCTAATCGTGTGCGTTCGCGCAGCGGAATGTTGTTGAATTTAAAGATTTTAATTATGCAGATAATCAGTGTAAAACGTCCTATAATTGTGTATGGTAAATAAAAATTTGTGTATGCAGCCATTGTGGAGAAATTCACCAAAAACAGATTTTTTAGACTTTTTTTAATCCATAGACTTTAGAAGAAAAGAGATGTGTCCGAAAATTAGTGTGTATTTGTGTATAATTGATTATGTATGAATGAAATCAGTGCATGCATAAACTTCGGAGAAATTCAAGATTTTCACGTTTACACAAACCTTGTAAGTGTCTCCAACATGTTGCCAAGTATCAATGATGTTCCGTTAGTAATTAAAAAGTTATAGGATATTTTACCATGAACAGATCACTGTTTACAAAGCAGTCGAATATCACGACGTTCTAAAGGAATTGCATGGTAAAATGTATGCCAATAATTAGTTAAATCATTCAACTATTCACTTGCAAAATTTCATGTCGTTAGATTCAGTAATTAAAGAAAGACAATTATAATACTGACGGAGCATCGAAACCCTACGTAATCCGACCAAGTTCGGATAGCTACATAAAATTAAATTATAAATTTTTAAAAACCCCCGACCCAAAAAAGTACACAATAATTATGACAAAAGTTTAAAAACGCTAAACCCCATAAAAAGCAAAAAATAACTTTTAACACTACGTAAACTAAATTTTATCGTGTCGGGGGACCGCTCTAATTCATTACTTTAGATACGTGTTTTTTCATACGAATGTTGTAATTAGGTAGGTATCATTTGATTTATGTAAGTATTTTTGAAGGTAAAAAGCGGTCCCCCGACACGTTAAAATTTAGTTTACGTAGTGTTAAAAGTTATTTTTTGCTTTTTATGGGGTTTAGCGTTTTTAAACTTTTGTCATCATTATTGTGTACTTTTTTGGGTCGGGGGTTTTTAAAAATTTATAATTTAATTTTATTTCATGCTTTTTAAAGGAGCTCCTTAATTTTTCCTTTTTCATTTAATTTCTTTTATTTTAAGATGAGGTCGCTATATGCGATCTCGGCCAAAGGAAGCTGTTTAACAATTCTCATGACAAACTGGCTCTGGGAGAATTGAACAGATTGAGAAACAATAAAGATTAACCTTTGAACATTCTAGATTTTCAGCAAAAATATAAATCGGTTTATCCGTTTCATTCCGGCATTCCAGGGTTTCATCCGCCATATCCCATTTCCAGCATCAGGTTCTCGTCAATTAGAAACATGAAGAGAACTAGTCAAGACAAATTCAACGAGCCCAAACTCGATGGGTTTACTAAAAGGCAGTTCAGGGTTACGTCTCCTATCTTCGTGTCCTAGCAGCAGACCAGCTCAGTGATTCCAGAAGACATTAGTGTTTCAAATTTTCAGATCCCACATATGCTTGCAAGTAAACAGAGCGTATAACATTCCTATCACACCTAACATACGAGCTGATGACCTTGAAGACCTGAACCGATTTCCACCAAACATGGCTAAGAACACTCCCGACTGATATTCCTTTCAAACAAAAAAAACCGCATTACAATCGGATCATCCGTTTGGGAGCTACGATGCCACATACACACACACACACACACATACACACACACACACACAGACACGTCAAACTTATAACACCCCGTCGTTTTTGCGTCGGGGGTTAAAAAAAGCGGCCTTGCCATATGTCTAAGCAACGTTCTTAACTTGGAAGGTTAGTATATCTATTAATATGGTACAGTTGCGTACACAAGCGTTAGGAAAAAATAAAACAATTGCATTTCTTGAATGAAATTTTTTTTTTTAATAATAATGCCACTATCTACGACATTTTAGTTAAAATACGTAAAGTTTATTAACGTTATTTTTCATCACGTAGTCAAGTAATTTATGTAAGTAATAATAATAGAAATATTTTTGTACACGGATATTTAAATAGAGAAGTACTTGTTAATTGCAGATTTATTTTTATCGTAGATAGTGGCATTATTTAAAAAAAAAAAATTCAATCAAGAAATACAATTGTTTTATTTTTTCCTAACGCTTGTGGACGCAACTGTACCATATTAATAAATACTAACCTACCAAGTTAAGAACGTTGCTTAGACATATAGCACGGCCGCTTTTTTGTAGCTATCCGAACTTGGTCGGATTATGTAGGGTTTCGATGCTCCGTCAGTATTATAATTGTCTTTCTTTAATTACTGAATCTAACGACATGAAATTTTGCAAGTGAATAGTTGAACGATTAAACTAATTATTGGCATACATTTTACCATGCAATTCCTTTAGAACGTCGTGATATTCGACTGCTTTGTAAACAGTGATCTGTTCATGGTAAAATATCCTATAACTTTTTAATTACTAACGGAACATCATTGATACTTGGCAACATGTTGGAGACACTTACAAGGTTTGTGTAAACGTGAAAATCTAGACCCCAAACTGCATACTTTAAGAACTAAGACGTAATAAGTGTATTTTACGTTTATATTTTTATCTTTTAAACCCTACGACTTTTTCTAAATCTGTTTTTTAAACAAATATAAACAAATTCAAAACAACGTATGTAAAAATCTACAGCTCTCTATGTAAGCGCTTTATATGAAAACTAGCTGATGGCCAAACGTTCGCGTAGCGGAAACTTGAATTTCTCCGAAGTTTATGCATGCACTGATTTCATTCATACATAATCAATTATACACAAATACACACTAATTTTCGGACACATCTCTTTTCTTCTAAAGTCTATGGATTAAAAAAAGTTCCGCCAGGACAACGTTCGCCAACGTTCGCCCAGCGGAATCTGGGGCCCGATTCTCCTAATTTTACTTAAGCGACCGCCGATTGACGTTCGACTCGATTCGACTGAGATCCAATCCCGACTCGATTACTATTGAAGCGTATGTGGCATTCCGCTATTTTTTCTTTGAAATAAACGTTTTTATCCTTTTCTGTCATTCAATAATGAATCATTTTGTCTGCAAATGATTTACGATTGCAAAATGATTGTGCAGCAACTACCGTATAGACCAAAATCATCAAAATAGCAGACCAATCAAATGTCAATCGAATACGATTGGTCTTTTATTAGTAGCAGAATGCCCGATATGGTTAAAACTGCTATTACGATCATATTGCGATTCGATTTCTATTCGATTTTGACATTATTAACTTAGGAGAATCGGGGCCCTGTTTTTGGTGAATTTCTCCACAATGGCTGCATACACAAATTTTTATTTACCATACACAATTATAGGACGTCTTACACTAATTATCTGCATAATTAAAATCTTTAAATTCAACAACATTCCGCTGCGCGAACGCACACTACCTAATCGGGCACACAAGACTAGTGCTAGCTGCTATCTAAATAAGAAATATTAAATTGACTCTATTTTCAGCTTAATTCGTATAAGGACTGGTTTGATCAAGACTGGTATGATAAAATACGTGATTACGAGTGGGACCCTACGGTTAACAGACGGAGTGGGTACAGGAGAAGGGACCTTGATTCGGTTACAGATAGCGTTCCGTTAAGGTTCGATTAGCCACTTACCTACTCTTTCTTAAATACTGTTTCATATGTGTGTGACTGGCACCGATCTTCCCAAGGCTAACAGTGAAAAGTTTCTCGATCTCGGTTCAGTAGCCTACTCAGTGCAAACGAACAACATACCTACCTACTAATAAGTAATTAATTTTTCTTAATATTACCTACCCTAGTAGACACTTCTAGAATAACTGTTATTTTTAATCATAGTTGCTGTAAAAGTGGTTCATGCATATCTAATTACCTATTGGAGTTGGGGACTCACTCCATTTATACAACAGGCTGTGGGAATTTGATGTATCGCATCATATTAGCGTCTATGATAGCCCACTGCATAATGTTCGTATCTGTTATTCTAGTTGAGGTAAGTTTAGAATTAATAAATATGTATCTCCTACATTTTTTTCTTTATGTCACCAATGAAAATATTCATGAAATTTTGGGCATTTCTATGGTATTCATTAAGTCCGTGAACGAGCATTAGGAAGAACTGAAGACTAACCTTTCAAGTCTACCTAAGATTACCTACCTTCAGTTGAAGTCCTAATGTTGCTTATAATTTTCCCAACAGATTTTAATTCTTAAGTTCATCCTAAAGGCGGCTCCAAAGAGCAAGGATAAAAAAGGTCTGAATATGAATGTGAGACATATCATGTCCGTGAACGACAATTTTGCGTCCAGCAATTCCCTACAGATAAACCCCGATGATACTGACTATGAAAATGAAGTGCATCTTGGGGATGTGCGTATGGACACTTCGAGGTAATTATGGAAATATTATATTTTCAGTAAAACCAACTTGTGCTATTTGATTATACAAAGTGTATCGTAACTAATCACATCAAATTAAATACGTTAATATACTGGTTAGTATATGTTGATTAGCACAAAGAAAAAAATAAAATATGCAAAAATAAAAAATGATTTTTTCAAACAAAGTAAATAGAATAAAAATGTGCGCGAATTAGAACACCATGTAGTTAAGGGTCCGTTCACATGACCGGCTCGGAGAGCAGGGGCCCGATACTCCTAAGTTAATAATGTCAAAATCGAATCGCAATATGATCGCAATAGCAGTTTTAACCATATCGGGCATTCTGCTGCTAATATAAGACCAATCGTAATCCAACGACATTCGATTGGTGTGCGATTGGTCTGCTATTTTGGTGATTTTGGTCTATACGGTAGTTTGCTCTACAATCATATTGCAATAGTTAATAATTTGCAGACAAAATTATTCATTATTGAATGACAGAAAAGGATAAAAACGTTTATTTCAAAGAAAAAGTAGCGGAATGCCACATACGTTTCAATCGTAATCGAGTCGGGATTGGATCGCAGTCGAACGTCAATCGTATGTTGCTTAAGTAAAAATAAGAGAATCGGGCCCCTGAGCAAATTCTTGACACGTTGAAAACTGAGTTAGTATTTATTGTAGTAAGGATATTCTCCCTTGGAAATTGACAGCTGTCAACTGGTCAAAACATTCGATACTTACTCCTAACTTTATCTCTGCTGTACACATGATGTTGTAAATAATTATGAAAACGAAACATTCGCCATAGAATATCATAAAGTATATGTGATAGGATTTAATGTGATTAGGTAGAACACTCGTTATAAATGTTGAATATAAACATTGGAAGTATATATGTAGGTACCTAGTAGTCGCATCAATTCAATTTTTTTTTTGAAAATTAACTGTAGACACTTTTCTTTTCAGAATGACAGTAGCCAATAGAGTGATTGTTGACGACGAAGACTCTGAAAGTCCAAAGGAAACGAAAAAGTGGGAGGAATATGATGATTAGGTTCCACTGTGTATTACTATTAAGTAGTAGTATTAAAATAAAACTAATATATTTGCTAAAATAAAAGGTAATAAAAACAGTTGCTTCTTTTTAGGGTTCCGTACCTCGAAAGGAAAAAACGGAACCCTTATAGGATCACTTTGTTGTCCGTCTGTCTGTCTGTCTGTCTGTCTGTCTGTCAAGACCCTTTATCTTAAGAACGCGTGGACGTATCAAGCTGAAATTCACATGAAATACTCAAGTCTATTGCCCCTTTAAGCTGTGAAAATATCAAACTTCTAAGCCAAGCCAATCAAAAGATACAACCGATTATGTCGATATTTTCAACAAATTTTCGACACTCGCAAAGGAATCAAAACCTACAGGGTACTTCCCGTAAACTCAGAATCTTGAAATTTGGCATGAAGCATTGTCATATAATGCAAATATAGGAAAAATTGCGAAAATCAAATTTTTTTAGTTACATAATATAATAAAAATATTTTAATAAAATGAAACTTACTACCTTATTTCTCACGAACGAATAAAGGTACCAAATTGAAATTTATACCAAATACCTAGGTCTATTGTCCCTTTAAGCAATGAAAAAATCAAACTTCTAAGTTAAAGCGATCAAAAGATACAGCAGTTTTACCGAAACCTTAGACGAATTTCCGTCACACGCTAGGGAATCAAAACCTACAAGGTACTTCCCGTGAACTCAGAATCTTGAAATTCGGCACGAAGCAACGTTATATAGTACAGATAAAGGAAAAATTGCGAAAATGATAAATTTGAAGTTAAATAAAATATTAAAATATTATTTTTGCTTACATGACATAAAATATTTTATTAATTATTATAAACTTACTACCTACTCTTTTTCACATGAACGCGTAGAGATATTAAAGTTTTGAATAAAAAGTGAAATTCATATCAAACACTTCTTAAATATAATTGCCTCTAAACTGTGAAAAATTTTAAATCATTCAAAGGGCACCTTAGTATGGAAACCATACCCACGGCGGATACGAACGAAATATAGCACAGTATAATGATAAAGGCTCTGATTTACTATGGCATTAGTCGCATCAATGTGAACCACGGGAATCTAGAGCAAATCAGGTGTAAACATCAAATATTTTCCTCATTTCAATGGGGAATTTAAACGACCACGTTTGACGGATTTGAGAAATCATTTCTTTGTAGTGAAAGAGTATACTCACCGTTTATTTCCATTGTCATCAGGTCAGGGTCTGATGATGGAAATCCTGAGAAATCGAGGACAACTATCAGAAATTGTAGGCATGCATAGGATTAAAACTTGATTCTCAGATGTATGTCTGGTGATTCTATCAAACAGTGAAGGTTTAGACCTTACTTGATGATGGAGACGTGAGAAAGTCGAGAGAACTTCCTAACGGTATGTTTTAGTTACGTCGTGTTTGGGCTTATATTATTCGTATTGACGAGAACTTTTCACTTCACATTTCTAAAAACAACAAGAAAACTGTTTATATGCATCGGTCTACATCTCGGTGGTTAAATAAATATAGATGCATCCTCTAGACACCGACTTCTAGACCGATGCACCTAACATCTTTTTAATTTATTTCTTGCTTTTGTTTTCTTGTTGCTTTTTTATATGTTTGAAGTTAGACTTGTGTGCAAAATGCTACAAAATAAAATAAAGCCGATTGTATAAAACCAAGAAAGGGACAGAATTACACTTTTGTCAAGGCTCTAGAAACGTAAAGCCAGCAGACCCGAATCCTACTCTCTAGAAGTCGTTGTTACAATTCGACAGCTACAAGTCGTCAGGCGGTTTCGAAAAAAACCTGAAACTGGGGCTCGTTAGGTGATTAATCCCTCAAAAATAAAAGATCCCATTCCTGCAATGGCTGCTTTAACCCAAGTTAGTAGTGAATTCTCATCACCTAAAATAAGCTCCAACACAAGGTTACGTTATAATTTGTAAAGGAGTTCCCATAACTATATCTGATCTTTGCTATCGATCCCACAATGGCAGTCAAACCTATCTATGTGGAAAGTCTTCACCAATACGAATAAAATAAGCCCAAGCACGTGGTAGTTGTAACATACCGTTCAGGAGTTCCCTCGACTCTCTGTAGTCTCCATAATCAAATCAGCCCCAAACCTTCACTGTTTACCAGTACCCTCAAAAATACACTCACATGTCTGGTTATGACTCGATGCGTGCCTACAATATTCAAGAGTTGCCCTCGATTTCTCAGGGTTTCCAGATCCTCATCAGATCCTGGTCATCCGAATTGGCATCTTCCTTCTTTATGGAAAGTCTTTAACAATAAAAACTAGCATTGCAACCTGTACAATCCTCTGACACTGCTTGTCTTTTATATTTTTCAAACAATCCTGGACATTCGTCTCCATGGAATTATTTATATTCAAAGAAACGTCATACCATTCTCCACAATTTAAAACTACTTTGATACATGTCCGCCACTTTTTACAAAGCGGGTCAGATATGCCCAATGACCTTTTAAGACATAATTAGTTATTTTCAATCAAATTTCTGAAAGATGACTATAAAACGTTGTATATAAATAACTTTAATAAAATAACTTTTACAAGGTTCTGGCCTACTATTTTAGTTATATTAAAAAATAAAAAATATTAACTACTTTGACTCTCACGAAATTTACCATAACTATGGTTGTTCTAAACTGAACGGTTGGCGCGAGACTCACTTTTTATCTATACAGGATTTGTACGGAACCCTCGGTGCGCGAGTCCGACTCGCACTTGGCCGGTTTTATTTCTTGAATGTTAAGCAAGCCTCGTATTTATGGTAAACAATTGTTGCTAAACAAATCATTAAATGCGCTCATCGAGCGAGAGCTTCTCAACATGCTATTGTCAGCTAGGTACACATACCTATAGGTGCAAAGTTCCAAAACTGCTGCACAACGTTAACTCCATATCGACTGCAAGCAAGCAATACCTCCTATCTGACTCCGGATGGATTTTAAAGGGGAACAATAAAACTTAATAAAATCCTTATTCCGAGGTAGATATAATGAGATACTGAAAATCAAAGTTTTCTTTTTTTACGCATAGTATTGCTTAATAAAGTTTTTTGTTTTTATTTCGAATCTAAAGGTAGTTTACGGTAGATACGAGTTTTTTGAAACAAAAATGTCAGATAGAAGGTATTGCTTGCTTGCAGTCGATATATTGCATGACGATATTAACACAAAAATTAGCCACACATTCTAAAAGTTCAAAAGTACACAGCGAAATAGTAGTAATTTGCTTGTGATATTAGTATGAATAAGGTATTGTTTGGTGTAGTTGACAACGAGACGTAGATTAATTGACTTAAGTTTGGAATGATTTATCGGATTTAGTTTTGGCTTAGATACTAGAGCGCCGCATCTATCGGACTTCTTTCGCGGCGCGCAGACTACAAATATTTTAGGAGGATTTTCAAGAATGAAGGCTGTTAAATATAATCTGACAGTGACATTATTGACATTCGTGACACCTAACCTAACCTATATGTATTCAGAATCAGAACATTCGTATTGATTGAAAACATTAACATTTCCTAAAGAAGAAAAGTGTAAGTATTCTTTTTTGTGTAAATACAAAGAATTATGTTTATCAAATACTTTTTGAATACCACGTATTCACTACATAACCTTTGCAATTTCAGCGCAGAATGGTGTTCCTTACAGTTGCTAATTGGGTTCGTTCTCGTGGTCCCGATGAATTTTGGAGGAAGAGAAGGATTTTTAGATTAGCCGCACACTACATCGGTCGTCGGAGAAACTGTTATACTATTGCCGTACGCAATGTTCACAGAGCTCTAGTTTATGCAACTAAAGCTAGGAAATTGAAGAAACAAGATATGATAGATCTTTGGACCACAAGGATCGGTGCTGCTTGCGAACAACACAACATAACTCAATACACATTGAAAGAGGGCTTGGACAGAGCTAACATTATGCTAGATCGTAAATCTTTGTCTGATTTGGCATGCTGGGAACCACGGACATTTGAATGTTTGGCTGCTGTAGCCAAAGAGAAGCTAGAGCTTGATGGGGTTGTTGATGGTGCAGATAAAAAGTATCCTACAGGTGTTGACCTAAAACTTAAAGATGTAATGCTAGAGGCTTGGTTGAAAGAAAAAAAACAGTAACTTAGTAGTTCATTTAATTACCTATTATCTACTTATTTTAGTTTCACATTAGCTCTGTAAATAATAAATATTGTCTTATCAGGACATTGTGTTTCATTGACTAGTTCCCTAATTCTTTCTTTAGTTTCTTAGTTAATTCATTTTGTTTTTCCAAAATATATAGGTTCTCTATTTTACGCCTTTGTTGCCGCTCAACATCCCTTATTACTCCTTCATGCATTTTTTCTCTGAAACAAGTTATTTATATTGTAGATTAGTATTTATTCCCTGTAGTTATGTGATATGAATGTAAGTATGGATAATCAAAAAGACACGAGCATTTTGCAATAGTCACATAGTCAGTCAAGTCATGAATTAGGTCACACCAGATGTTTCACTCGTTATGAGCTTTTCTTGAATTATAATAATATTCTTGGGCAATATGCTATCAAGTAAGTTTTCAAGTCAAGCCCACTTTGATAATTATAAGATAAAAAAATGATAAACACATTGTGACATTTTTTACACCCATTTGCATTAACTCTCGAGTCTTAACTCAGAGTAAACAACTTAAAGTCAGAGAAAATAACTTATTATTTTATCTTAATAGATTAAGTTATTTGTTATAACTGATGCTTACCTGTCTGATTGTTGCTTTATATGCACGTAGGCTACGATTCCGATCGTTACAGAACATGATAACGCTAGAGCAAACTTCGAAGTTTTTGAAGACATTTTACCTAATCTTAGCTGTACAGTTCCCTACGTTCATAACTAACCGATAGCTATTTAATTAACTATGTCAATAATTTAGGAAATATTATTTCCAAAACAAATCAGCTGGAGAAATCTGTTTTGGAAAATGTGAATGAAATTGAATCTGTCAATCAATGACAAGCTAATGTCACCTGTCTTTGAATTCAGTTTGACACTTGTTGAAAATGTTCATGCGTTTAGTAACATACGTTCATCATACGTTTTACCATTGATATTTTAAATTCCCTAATATCAAGTTCTTAACTGAACATGCATTCGTTTTATAAATAAACACAGAATTAGGTTATTCCAAGTTTACACCTATGAAAATGCATGGTAATATTCCTTTATTCTTATAGGCAACTTTAGGACATAGGCTGAATAATAAAGATTTCTCGAATAGATTAAAATAATTTTACTTGGCTCGAATAGATTAAAATCATTACTCACATGCTTCTCCATTGCTCAATGATGATCACGTTCAAGAATTTCGGAGTGAGTACTTATAGATACTTTAGATCAAGACTAATCCCTTGTTTGTTCCGATCTTTCGATAACTTTCAAAGACCAAGTCCTAGTGAGAAGAACTGAAGAGACTGAATTTTTTTTTTTTGAGGTATGGAGGGATATCGTTATTTTAAGAAACCGTTGATTATTCAAAAGAATCTCAGTCTAGGTAGCTGTTATCTATTCTCGTTAGGTATATGTAGTTTGGCTATCTATCCTATAAAAGTGTCGTCGACGTGTCGTCGACTAAATCCCGGGCGACCTCATTGTCGGAGCAATGCTGAAACTTTGGGATGGGGTATTGTAATAAAAAATTTAATAATATAATATTTTTATTTAAGGATTTGTGCATTTTTTTTTATAAATATGATATTTAACAAACTTTTGAATTTATCGTGTGAAATGAACCAGTACCTACTAACATAAAAACTCGAACTGGAAAATGTGACGCTTTGGTATTATCGATCACCAAAAGCTAGTTGGACTTAGGATGTTAGGAGATGATTAGATTTAGTTAACGTACCTATTTATGACTTAAATATTTAAATTCGGTCTTGGGGAACTGCAGGATCGTCATAGGTGTGTAAAATTAACGTTAAAATTAACTAACTAGTATCTTTAACCTTCATACAGCTCCTTTTCATATAGGTAGGTAAATTAATTACTAGTAGAACATTTGTACAGTTAGGTACTAAAAGTACCAAGTTAACAATCAATACGGAACCAATCTCATGAGACAAATTACCTGAGTACCTAGGTCAAAGTTTTGTATCGATGAATTTAATATTAGATATAATGAGGGTTTTCTAAAATGGCAATCCACGAGGTGGCAGCACCGAGTCGTCAGGTCCAGATGCTGTCAAAGTGCTTATCTTTACTATGAATAGTGAACGATTTTAGTGTTTTTTTTATTTTATAATTAAAGCACTGCATTATTGTTTTACTATTGCGCTTGAGTAAATAAAAAAAACTAAATCATATTGTGTTAACAAAGAAGAATGGCGAAAATGGACCCACATGATTTAAAGATCATTCATTCGCAAATCTATATGAATTTAAATAACAAGTTTGATAGAGGATTGTATAAAAAATATTGAGTTTTTAGCTCATGGGAATTAAAAGTTAGAAATAAACTAAATCTATTAAAAATTAGATAACATGCAGTTTGCGAACGCATCGTGTGTCACTGATTACGTTCCTATCTTCATAGTTAAGTAGATTCATCGCCGTACACTTGTGGACGTCTACGTTTCTACGTGTTCTACGTTTGGCAGTTATTATTTTCTTGTATTTTTTACTTAAAAATAAAATAGAAACAGCAACAATGAATAAGCAAAGTTCACATTTAGTGAATAATAATTACAACGCCAGCATGTTGTATTGCTAACCTTTTTTGTGCGAACGCAAATTGGAACGTTTGTGGCTAGAGGCTGCTGTCAGTGCTGTGTTCTGTCATTCCATGTTTGGTTTTGTTTTCAACGGCTAACTTAGGATTTGAATGCAATTTTGTGGGTTACTTTTTGACGACTTTCTATTTGGACTGACTATTCTGCACAACGACTACCGTATTTACCTTTGGATTCCGATTTACAAGTGATTTGGACTTATTAACCGTGCAAAATGCGTTGTGTCAATTACATTGCACGATTACGAAGACATCGTGTATTGGATGAAAATGCTCAGATAATTGAGAAAGTGCAGAGATGGGTTTAGTAGGTTATTACTGCTATTGCCCTGTAGGAACTCGGACAGTAGGGTGTTGTCTCTCATGTCATGAGCATATTATGGTACATGGGTCATGCCAGACACCAGAACTATGTTTCTGCGCCAGCTTCATTCTTGGACAATCTTAATAAATTCATTGTCCTCTTCCTTCTATGTTGTGATAAAAAGTAAATAAAAGATGTATTTAATAAGGAGTATATTGTTTCATTTAGTAAACATGTTTTATGTAATAGTTTAACACCTATATGTTTTTACATACACTGCTGCTGAGCTACAACGTGACGCCTGCGCTACGTTGTTGCGGCACGCTGCGCTAACGTAACGACACTACAATAAAATCGTGCGACTTCTCCGCTGCGGCGCAGAAGTCGCTCAATTGTACATTACTGCAGTTACGCGGTGCATGCGACGGGCACCTCCAGGGCTAATGCTGCGTATGCATTAACCCTCAAGAGTTAAGGGTGACAAATCAACATCGAGCTTTGCTAGGCTGTGCTATGTTTGGTCAACTAAACAGAGCTTGCCTCGCACAGTGCTGCACAGCATGGTTTGTTTGTATCCTCATTAAAATATTAGAGTCGGCCGAGTTAAAAAAACAGCACTGGACTGTGCTGTTTTTTTAACTGCTCAACTGCACAGCTCGATGTTGATTTGTCACCCTTACACTGATGCCGTGACAACGCGACGCCTGCACAACGTAGGTAGTCGCGGCGTCTGCGCTGCCCACACTTTTATCGGATGCCTACGCTGAACAAACAGTGAAGGCGATCTTTAAGACATCGTTCATCTATAGTTTAAACCAGGTCACCAAGTTCCTAGTTCACAAATATTCTTTTCGTTTTGAGATTTTTAGGTTATAATCTTCTACCTTGCATAACTTTTTTCTTCCAACTTTTGCAACTCATTATCCATTTGCTTTTTTGTTAGTTTTGTATAGATCTACAAGTAGTACTAAGTTTCAATTATGTACGAATCTTATATCAATGGGTCCCAGTTTACATACAAGTTCGCCATTCTTCTTTTTCAACAAGCTTTTCCTTAGTACCAGTGACTTTTGCACCCTCTCTCTTAGCTCAATTTTTAGTTCGGAAACCTTATTCTGACCGTAGTCCATAATAAAATCAATAACACTTCCAATATAACAGAATTTCAATAAACAATAAGTTCGGCACCTACAATTCCATACTATTTGACAGCTGTTTGGACCAGACGCATACGTGGCGCCACCCGGTGGCAGAAAAAAATTCAAAAACCCTCATTCTGTAGACTTTTAAGTTGGTCTATTGTATTGCCTATTTTTGTCTATGCTTTAAAATAAATTGTACTTTTTTGCTATCAATTAAAACTACATGTTTGAGCGTTTTGTGTGGGAAGTTAAATGGTCCACATAATGGAAATATGAATTAGATTGTCCGATGATCTTGGTTCCAAGTAATGTAAAGTTATCATAGGCATATCGATAACTATGACTAATTTACACAGGTTCGTTTATTCCCTAAAGATTCAAACTCAAACAGAAAAAGTAGTCTACCTGATGTAAATTATCCATATTTAAATTTTAGTATGTTTCCATGAAATTAACAAAGGACAAAATCGCATTGCTCACAAAAAGTTATTGAACTGAAGCCATTTAGGCAGGAATGTAACGCCATTTTGTCAGTTGCTACCTCAATGATTTAGAACTAAAATCTTACAAAAATATAAATATAACTCTTAAATATTTACAAGTCTATATCAACTCATAATATCTACAAAAACTTTGAGTATTTCACTAGTCATAAGATTACAATAAGTACATATGTATCTATAAAAAAATAAATTCAGTCAATTAGTTACTGAGATTGTCGTAACAAAATAAATGTCCAAAAATACACAGAACGCTTTATAACATCCTCAATTCATAAAAAAATATCTCGAAACACGACGTATAAACGTTGTTCAAATACGTAGACTATTTACAATTTTGTTGAGTATTTTATTTACAGTTAAACTGGTTTTTTTAACCTAAACTCCGATGTTGCTTGTGTAAAACCTCTAAATCTAATAAAAACACAAGTTCATAATTTAAATAAACGCAGCTAAATGTTCACCCTGTAACAAGTTCACGCATGAAAACTATCACTGCACTGATAATTTCACTTCGGCGAATGTGTCCATTTCGTTACTACGTCCACTTTTCATTTTAAAGCTTTTTCTCAGAGTCTATGTGAATAGACTGTAAAGTTTATAGTGGAAAGCCTACGTGTTATTTATGGCACAGCTACCTGCCGCAGTTGTCATAGAAACTGGCAGAGCCCCTGTTGGGGATTTCAGCAAATTCACGTTTCGGTGTGCACAACTTTGTGCTGAAGTCAACGTTTCGTTTCCTGAAAATAAAGACATGTTACTGTTTAGCTATAGAAACACTTTGGGGGCTTTTTCCATCAAATTGGTTAGAACTCTTTGCGAAGTCGTATTTCATAAAAAAAATCTTACCCTCTGCTTGGCAGTTCCATTTGATCAACGAGAACAGACTTGACGTACAGGCGGTCATTACACCACAGTATGCACAGAGATCGCGGCTCTAGTACATTCATGTCGTACTCCCACGATAGTTCCACCTTAAAACACAAGAACAACGACGTATAAATAATAGAACGAAGAATGACTTTCAAGATGGTCTTTGATAGAGCACGAAGGATCTAAGCCGAACTAATTAGAATAGGAATAAGTCATCAAATTCATAAGACAAAGGTTACCTTTCTAACTTTTCCTCCCAAGTCCATAGGGTGTGTTACGACTATTGTGTAAGTAGTGCCATGCTCTAATCTGTAAAATAACACAATTGTGGTGATCTAATAACAGTATATTTGAGAAAGCAATTAGGTACAATAACATATGAAATTTTTTCTTACTTTACGTAGTTATTTGGGGTTAGGTCCATTCCGCGAATGACGCCTCTGTCGGACAACAAAGTTACTTTCAGGAAACCCTGTCAATGGAACATGTCCGCATATGAATAAATGATCATTTAATAAAATGATTTAATAAAAACAAAAGGTTTAAATAAAAATACGAAATTACCTGCACCCACGATTCTGCACCTTTGGGATTCGCCAGTTGAATAGCCACTCTATAGTGGCGTTCTGAAAAACGAAGTAACGGTGTAAAGTGACTTAAAAAAATGGAAATTCTAAACCCGCATTTTCGGTTTTGTATGTAGTTCTTTGGACCAAAAGCATCATGAAACTGGTGCACCATGTTCTAACTGTACCAGTTCTAGATTCTTGAGAAATCTCTATGCAAATGTCAAATGACCAAACCGCATTCTAAATTGGCAAGTATTGTGTTGTAACATGAGGTTGAAAGCAATCAGCCACATGCTGTTATTAGGGAGAAAGGAACCACATTAGCTGGTCTATTAGGTACATATGTTGAAATGAGGAGTTTTCTAAGGGGTCAACTTTACTCAGTTGTAATTGATACTCGTACTTAACTTTGTCTAGTCTGACCTTTTTGATTTATACTTCATACACGGTAGTTTTGTGTAGATTAAATATTTACGACATTATCTATGTTCGTGGTGTATGCAGTTTGTAAGCAGTTCAGAAACTTAACTACTAACTGGACTGCGTCTTTCCAGATTCGGGTTTTGCTACCTAATTTTTTCAAGTCGATCGACAATAATCCTACCTAATGATTGAATGCGTTCTAGGTACTTACGACAATACGGTAGGTCTTTGCCTGTGCTGAGGTAATACTTGGCGCCAATCGTATCATGCTCTTCAGACGGGTAGACCTCATTCTCCGATTGATTGTTTTTATTCGTAATCAAACCAGGAGAGCTGTCTGCATGGAATCTACGAAATTACATAGACATAGATAAAATAATAAGTTCATACATGCAAAAATTAGACGTATCTTAGTAAACAAACATACCCCATTATTGCACAACCATGTCCGCAATGGAAACATTTTCCTGTCAGAAAATGTTGATATGACGGGCACTGGTGTCCTGAAAGTGTATCTTTATATAAACACAAATATTGCAGAAACTATTTTAAATATAAAAAATCGTTAATATGGAATTAAACATACCATTTAGAGCTAAATTTCTTACCTATATAAGAACACTTCCCATTGATAGATTCTGTGAACAGTTTAATGGCTCTGACGTGGTTGCACGCCACTAGAACTCGCGAAGCTTCTTCGAGTCCTTGTTTAACAAGAGTGAGCGGTACAAGTGGTCCTTCAGTTAGGTCACAACCTGGCTGCTCCTTCCCGTTGTTCGGATAGAAATCCAAATGCCCCACGGGTTGTGACATTCCATATCCTGCCATAAACACAAAATCTGTCGCACGCGTGAAATAAACCGTTGATTAATTAGTTACCATATAACGCGATAAATATATACTCAGATATACTATACAAATGAACAATGGAAATGAAAAGCAAATAAGCGTATGGTACATATTCACATAATAAATACATATATAAGGGTTAGTAAATGATTAGATGGTAAAGCGACAAAGCTTAATCATGTTAACAACAAACGTCATATTATTATTTCGTGTTGAACAAATGTACATGAAACACGATAGTGCGGTGTGGATTATAAGAAGCTTACGTGCAGTATCACGAATATACAAATACACAGTTACGTCCAATGCATTACCTAAAAGGAAAATGCTCTTTCCATCGGTATGAATGACGTCGACGAGCTGAGCGTCGGTCGGGTCTAGCCGCACATGCGTCGGCATTCCTTGGAAGTACGGTTCCGCCGGGTCCAGGCCTGTTATCCTTCCTAAGCCCTATGGAACGAGAGGCTAAATCAAAGAAAATATGAAAAGGAATATACGTAACATCGTGTAACGTACAACATTGCAAGTAACCTACAGAGGTGTGCACTTACCTGTATTCTTTCACCTGCATAACCTGCTGTGTGGGCACCTAAGGAGTGGCCTATAATGTGTACATCCAATGGATCTACACCGTGTTCTTTCTGGAATATTAACCAGGATTAATATATCTACATTTCTTTATCATCATAGAGTTTCATTTTAATGTTACCCGTTGAATTATGAATACCTGTAAAGTATTGATGAAATGTGCCACTTCTAGTCCTACTAGCCTGGTGTTGGCCGTAGCTTGTGTGTACAATGGCAGACTGCCACCCGCCCAGTCTACTATAACTACATTGAAATCACCTGCTTTCACGAGCTCATCTTTCATTTCACTGACCTAAATGACAAAACATTAGGGTTAATTTATTGCCTGTTCAACTTGCGAATATCATGTTCGACGGTATATTATATGTAGGTACCCAGTTAGAGAGTGGCGTATCGATGAAACCGTGAATGATCATCTTCGTAAGTCTCTTTGGGTTGAAATTGGACTTCACTATGGTTTTGTTAACATTCACGTTCAACAATTGTCCATCAGTCGGGTTCTTCTTTGTATACAAAATAAACCTGAAATTGAAATTTCACTGTAGCTATATTTCAATAGATATATTGATTGAAGTGAAATCTACCTGTACGTATTGTCGTGACAAACTTGCTACAAGTGGTCCCCGTTTCTATATTTTATTGACGACAGGTATTTAATATGTTTTACGATGATGACGGGTTATTAAGTTCGTATTGTTATGAATGGGACATTATCCATTACCTGGTATTGATGACAACTCTCGGCAACGGGAAAACATTGAATGGCCTATGGATGAGATGATACCAACTCCTTGTGATGTTCAAGCATCCTAGCTCATCATAGCATCTTGTTTCATTTTCAACTGAAAAAAAAAACAATTGCATTAGAATTTGGAACTCTAAAAATTAGAACGTTCTTGGTTCTACTCTATTCGGATAAAAGTTGATGTATTGGTATACGAAACCTACATGGTAACCATGGGATGTTGACCTCTATGCGATCTGATCGCGCCCAGTTGAAGGGGTCGAGGATGCCAGCGAAGGCTGGCTGCAAGCCGAGCAGAATGCACCACAGCATCACGCGAAGATGTCGATCTGTCAGGTGAAGCCGTCGCATGCTCCGTGGGTCTGTGAACAAAGATTAAAAATAACTTTAAAAAAGGAATTAAGTACATATTGCGAAGATAATTGATAATCACTACTTATTATGAATTAAAGTGGTTTTTGCTGACCCTATATCCCTATGTATGCTTAAATCTTTAGACCTGCGTAACAGATTTTGATGCAGATTTTTTAATAGACAGAGTGTATGAAGAGGAAGGTTTATATGTATAACCCATTAAACACGGCACTATGCACGCACGCGGAAGAGCCGGGCGCTTGTACCTAATAAAACTTTGAACATTAAATAATTTTCGAACGTACGTACATAGACGTATACCGACTATTACGTTATATTTCCAGTATAATATATTTGCAAGGATTGTTAATTATGCCATTATTATATATAGTTAGTGCCAACAATGGCGGGTGAACGTGATGATCCCACCGATGACTAATCTACACGATCACGGAAGTAATTTGATGTTAAATTATTCTAGTTCTCGGTATTTGCTTTAATACTAAATGCTGGCATCCAGATGAACATGAGCAACTACCAACTCGTTATAGCCAGTAGGTATCACGATCGAGTAGGTATAAATAAGTACGTACATAGGTAGGTACAATTCCGTTCTATTGCCAAGAACCAGCAGCGTGCTTATACCCCTTTGTGCACCGGAGATTACAAACAAATGGAAAGTATATTCAAAGTAGTTCGTGTCGTGATCCCTGCTAGTAATTTACAGTCATGTTCAGATCTCGGGTACTGATTGGCTTCCTTGGCTTCGGCTTACGGCTTGCTTCCTTGCTTCGGTCGGGCACGCGGAAGAAATCCCCCCTTTACTTCTTATGCAATGGGTAGGTGTATGAGCGTTGCTATTACGATGTTATGTGTTAATACACGAAGGGTAGGATCTATGTATAAGTTTATTATTGTGTCTTCTTTATGCATTGAGCAATATCTGACCAGAACTGTGGAAACTCTTTGGCGAAAAGCTTTATTACTCCTGGTAGTTTTAACACGATTATCTTCAGGGTAAAGGACTATGGGATCACATATTAAATGGAATTGGATTTATTTTGCGGGTGTTGGTAAGACAAACAGAGAAAATATTCAATGAAGTAGCATTTTGAAATCCAAGGCCTTGCACAGAGCAAGGGAATTCCCAAGAGGGAACTAAAGTAAATCAAGGATGAAATCGCAGCAGAATTAAAGAGGGCGAAGAAGTTGCTCGTGAAATGTTCAGTCGATTTAATACGGTCTGAAAATTATTCTTGCTATCAATAAATTATGTATTAAATACAATTATATACCATACATTTTTGTACGTCTGTAAGTATTCGTATTTATTTTACCTTCGAGCAATGATTAATTATGAAACCAAAATTTTATTTTTCACTGCAGGTGCAAGATAAATTATATCCATGAATTGCTTGTACTTATCAAAGTTTTTATGAATGCAACAGTTGCATTTTGAAGTTTTCCATATATATACCGTCCAAGGCGACATACGTTATTAATGTAAAGGTCTATTACGAAAGTATTAATATTTACGAATTCGCTACACGCGCCGCTGCCCGTAATCGTATCGCGCGTATATATGCGAGTGGGTAGGTATATCGGAGGGCCTAATGAGTGCCAATAACAATAATAAACAGGTATTGTTCAATTAGTTGCGGATTTTATTTTGTAGACTATTATCATCTATACTTAGAGTAGACGTACACACCCAATACGGAGATACTATACAACTCGGATTAATATGTAGTATTTACAGTCATTTGCTAGAGTTCAAAAAACAAAATTGCTCCGACTGTATACCTACTTTGTGAGTCGATTCTTAATTTTTTTGTTATTTACCAACTGCAAATTAAAATAGTCAACTTAAAATGTCAATGGCTATTAGGGGGTTTTGTTGGGTTGTATATTTATTATCAAAATCTCAAGGTCTTGAACCGGCATCGATCCCAGACTCAATAGAACAACTATTGTACCTATATCTAAATGAAATTGGAGTTCAACGTATAAAAAATGTTGAAAACTGTCCTATGAAGGTTTGTTATGTGCCCATCATGGATTGTGGATATTAGTCATCGTTTGCTTGAACATTTTGACCAAAGACTCTAATATACAATAGTTAGTTCTATATTACTCAGCAATCGTCAAATTAAGTTACCTATATGTACATATTATGTATATAGGTACTTCCATAGCTACTGCTATCTATGGCTACCTGCTACCTACTGTAACCCACTGTTTACAAATAGGTACACACATCGTAAGTTCATAGATCACTGCGAATGCCGTGTTTCTTAATGTTGAATAAATTAATAAGAATGTTAACATAATTCCTACTGAACGTTAATCTATGATAATTTTTCACTTGCTAGAACATTCCGAAGATTACTTCATGTAGGTATGTAATGTAAGTGAAGCTATTATTTGAATAAATTACGTCATTGTGAAGGTAACGTGTTATTTGATAAGTTTCAAAGAAACCGAAATTAAACAACTATCACAGGTGCTTTAGAACCAGATAACTGCAATGTAATTGTATAATCCAAATAAATTTATGATATAATTAGATGGGACATTTACTTTCACTCATCATTAGAACAAGATTCGGTGCTGATTGCCTTTTGAGATAAACAAAACCGGAAGACTACAAGCAACTCATCAAATGATTTGATGAAAAAACCGAACCGCCCGCGCCATCGAGTTACAAATAAAATAAGGCACTTCCCGAGCGGCGCGGGCGCCGGCCAGCGCGGAAGTACCGCCGCCGGTGATGCAATGCAGCGCGAACGCATTGTACCTTAACCTGCTAACTCTGATATAACTGTTAATGTCAGTGTGCTCGACTTATGCCCACTTTATGTAAGCTGATGGGACCATGGAACGCCTCCGCGGAACACATGACAACTATGATTTACTGCCGCACTCCACAATCATGTTTGTTGCAATCAAGCATGAGCTCGTAACCTAAAGATGTTCAACACGAAGAAAATAAATAACCGTGCACTATCTAGCTTCAATAACGAATCACATGTTCACGTCATGTAATGTTTTGATTGTATAATATTTTTGCAATTGTCAATGCTGTATTACATGGTTCACAAATATCGGACGGTGACCTTCTTCTGCGGCGGTATCTTGTTGACCTACATTAAGTTTTGTTGTGGTCAATGTGAATTTACCGAAGCGAATGCAACATCCATAACCGCCAGTTTAAAATTTTAACATTATGACATATATTACTCTTTCGGTGATAAACGTTCATATTTTATGAGAAAATAGGAACTCGTGCGTGAAACTTGCGTTGACTTACGCACTTAATGTTTTTTTGTAATTAAGAAGAAAAATGTTGTAATTTAGCATGTTGTTAACTGCTGTAACTATTACCTAAGACAACTATATTTATTTGTGTTGCGAAGATAATCTTTGTATACAAACATGGCATAATCTAGGAAACGCGTGCCTGCGTAACATTTGATCGATTTAAAATCTTTTGATTAGCTTGCAACAGAAGTTATTCTGTTTGTAAGACGCTCTTGCAACGGTTTTGTTCGTCTCGTCGCGAAATTGCGTTCTCGAGAAGACTATTGGTACAGAATGTGAGACGTGACCGCACTCACTATCGACTCGTATCGTTTACTTATGTTACGCCTGTGGCTGCTTATTTGGGCCACGAAATAGAGGTGCATGCTACATTCGGTTTGCATATCGCATTCCGCGTTACATTGTAAACTACAATGTAACTGAATACTATGAAACGATAGACTTATACTGTTGTAATACACGTTATGTACAAAAATCGTGTATGTACAATGATACAAGAAGTAATTTTAAATGGAAGTTTTCCTGTGATGGGAGCGTTTAATTATGAGGTTGTACCATGATTAGCACATCCAGAGGAAATGAATGATTATGTCGCTGTAATGGGTGGTCGCATCAGTCATGATTAGTGTTTATTCGCTTTAGCAATCGTTCAAGTTAACAAGAAATTACTTTGCGTACGCGAATTTAAATTACACATGGAACACTGCACTGGCAATCGCAAGTCGGCACACCTAAGTTTAAAGGTGTCGATCCACACCCCAGTAATGAGTAACTTAAGTAGTACACGCTTACATTTGGTTTTAGTTGTATTTCATCACTTTACGGCAAAGTTAAACAATGCCCTAAAATGGAAAACCGAAGTGCTTAACCACAGCACTTTAAATAGCCCTTTAACGAGTGTTTTTCTATTGCAATCGACTTGAGAAATACTTATGTTGAACAAAGTAAACATAACCTTGACATAAGGCTGTTTCAATAGTTACGTAAAAGTTCGGAATGGAAACTGGAATCTGTCAATAGTTACTCATCATGAATTAGTAGATTGACGCAACGTATTCGCACGTCTCTATATGCGTATATTCGATTATATATGAAGGAAAAAGATTTAATTTGCCATAGATCTGAGGTCAAACTTGATATTAACATATTCAAATTTAATATTTATAGATTCGACTCTCTTCAACCATTCTCTTCAGGCATTCATAAAGTAGGTATCTAGCTCACAATATGAACACAGAAGCCACAAATAAACGAGTAGATACTTATAAATACTAAAACTTTCGTGTAATAAAAACTGTACAAATATTCATTAAAATTATATCTCGGAATCTTCTACAATATGAGTTAGCAAACACTTAATGCTCAGCCATCGGCTTGAGCAAACAGTCTTAAGCAATGCCGTGCCAAAAAAACAAGAATTCTATTTTTAATACATACTTAAATTTTGTTCACATATATGAGAACTTTACATTGAATGAGGACGTTTACATCCAACAACCTTTCACCAATATCGTACTTAATATTCATTACTTATACCTAAGTTTACTTTTTATTTTATTCCGTGATTCGTGAATGCTCTTTTGAAGACCTATATGATGAGCCACGAGTTCTAAGCCTATTATACTATTGAATGATCCGCATAGAAGTTAAGCGAGTTAGATATTTCTTCCAAATCTATTAACCCTTAAGAGATCGACTCTCTGATTGAACAGATGTCTTGTTACCACCAGGTCAATAAGAAGCAATAAACTTTTTATTCATGTTTGTTTTTGCTACAGCCCAGACAGTGTTCACAATATTTTTAAGCTACCATCCAGTTCAGCGTAAAGTCACCTCTAGTATTTCAATTACTTACGTGCTAATGCTGCAATAATGCATTCGATGTATCGAATACATTCATAGTAATGTGTAATTGCTCATAGATTGGTAATGTCTCGCGTACAATTGCCGCAATGACCCAATTCCCTCGATAGCTCACGGGTTTATTATAATCTTATTACAAATCGCTTTTGTCTCTTTAAGCTTACGCTCACACAGCAGACGAAACGGTCGGGCGACTTTTGGCCAGGAGGTTGGAGTTTCTTTTTTTTAGAAAACGCGATCAATTAAAGTGTTATTTTTTCTGTACCTGATACATACAAAGTGTGCCGTACCTAATTACATTAAATTCTATCACATATACTTTATAATATTCTATGGCGAATTGTGAAAAAAATAACCTAATCCACTCTGATCGAAGTTACAATGAAGTCCATTCATCTTTATACTGATTTATCAGCCCAAACTAAGTATCGGCTGACTAAAAGTGTACAGTGTGTGCGTATTCTTATTCAACCATGTACGAATGTTTTTGAATTGGGAATTGTGTAATTGTCAGGCTTGACCGTCGTGACCGTATCGGGTACGTTTCTGTCAATGCTCGTCTTAATCACAGGCCTTCAATTAACCTTTTCAATTTTATCGGGGCCTTATGGCGCGTGCTTGTTCAACAGCCTAAATAAATAACATTTGAATGAACATAAAATCATAAATTATGTACTTATCGATCATGTTAAGATGGTTAGGTGAGTAGGTATACATTTTTGGCGATTTTTTTATAATTGATTGCTTCTCGTTATTATATGTTATCAATATGGAAATATAAAGTACTTCAAGCACTTTGCTTCACTTAATAGTACAACTTGCTCGAGTTATTAATGGTGATATTTTCTCGTATCTTCACGCAGAGATACGAGAAAGCAAATTGGCTTACTATAATTATGCACTGACACGTTACATTTATCAAGTGGAAAATGCAGGTGCATTTTATCCTTAATGACGTTTAAACTGGTTATATGGTTCTCCAGCGTTTTTTTAAATTCTGCTGTAATTTCTACAGCATCCTGTTGCCGAGTATCGATTAGATATTCTATGAATAAGAACATTCTCGATGCATACTCAGAGACGAGTCGTTGACATCACACGCTTTGTTTACACGCATTGAGGAAACGCCGTGCATTGAATTGTAAATGTATCGATTTAAATATCGCTTTTCTTTGCAATCGATTGCTTTATCTTGATATAAGCACACGTATTTGCCAAAGAATTTTAAAAGCATTTTTTACGTTTAAATTTCCGATCATTTTACGGATATCGAATTACAAAAATAGAATATATTGACCATGCTCACTTAAAATGTTAATATTCTGAACAACCTCCATTTGCAATTTACAAACGATCACATTCTCTTGATTTCACAATTATCTCTGTAACAGTAACGAAAGAGAAATGACCGGCCTTGCCCTGTAAAAATCATATCATGTTTTTTATCAGATAGCTGGTACGAAAAAATATTATTTTTATTTTATTTTTAAGTATTTCGGTGTTCGTAGCGCTACGGTTGCGCGTGTGTACAGAAGACATCAACGCACGCTGAAATCGTTCGCCGTAACAAGTTTACGTGCAACTCGATAAGTCTATGTAACTGCTAATGTTCTAGAGAATTCTTTATGAAAGTATATTGTACTTTCATTACCCCAGTTAAAAGAGTATAGTAGCCATTAAAGAATACTAATAAAAATAATAGTGAAATGTTCAGCATAAAAGAAAAATAAAATCTATGTTGTGCTGAAGAAGTTATGTTTAAACTTGTCATTACTATATATTTGCATAACAACATATTTAAATTAGTAACATACATAAAACAAAATCATAATGTTTACCAACCATATCACATAATGTAAACAACCTACATACTTGAATCAACTTCAAAGAGATTGGTGTTGCCAACAATATTTATTGCTTGGTATGCCGACATAACATTATAACAAATAGGTGCGTTGCATTGACATATCGGTGGCTTGCCAACACTAGTGGCTGGTAAAGGCAGCATCAACAGTAGCTGGAGAAACTAAAATTTTAAAAAGTGTCTAACAACTTAAACGGTTATCATTTTTTTTTAAATAAATACGTCAAAATTTTCACCCTAAACTCCAAAAAAGTCGATGAGTACTCTGGTATAATCATGGGCAGGGATATTGAGCCCTGACCTTCACCTGCGCAGAAGCGATTTATTGGTTTATTGCCTTATGTGTACAGTGCGCAAAGCGATCCCCACTCTTCCGCCGAGAGCTCAATATCGGTGCCGATGACTATATGTTATCGACGATACGGTGCTTAGCTTTTAAATTTAGATTAGTTCAGCTACTTCTATGTTGACTGTACATGTGTGCACGAGTGTGAGGGAGATAGTGCAACGCTGTGCAAGAGAGTGCAACGATACTTTCTCTTGCACTTGTCAATGCGGTCACTGTCACTTTTGTATATTTTATATACATATATAGCACGAATCTCATATTATTTCGTTAATGCTCTGGCGTGCTCTGTTCGCTCTAATTGCTCCTTTCATTTAAAGAAATAATCGAGTTTTTAATGTTCGTTATCGTGTTTATTGCATTCCAGTTATTTTTATTGGAAGATATTAAATATAAATTGTGTCCAAATAGGTTTTTAATAGAAAGAATAAAACACGCTACGTATGTTATATTTTACGACGAGAATTCTAAAATAATAAGCAAATAAAAATGGAAAAATGGCAAATACAATTTTATGTTACAGTATTTAGTCGACGTCCTGAAAAGGAAAGCCTATAGTGTCTTTGTTCAGTAATGTTCCCAGTGAACCACATATGACCAGCGCAGACGCATTTGAAATAGTAAATGTAGTGTAATCAAGCTTCGAATGATAACTAGGAGGAAAACTCGTAGACACATCGATCTTTAAACAGTATTCTTCAAGTCTCTTGAAATATTTTTTAATAGGCTTAATTGAGGTATCGATTTCAGAAAACTTTATGATATAGCTTAATTTATTACATGATTAAGTTTCGTATTATAACAGAGCATTATGAATTGGTATCAAATAAAATTGCAAATCACTATGACTATGACAACACCACTTATTTTGAACTCGCTCTGCCCCTCTTTTCAATGCGCTCTAATTTGTGCAATGCAAGAATATGTGCAATGTATAGTAATAGTGACGGGACGATACCGTGAAGGTTCAAACAAACAGGTCGGTTACTTACGTTCATATTAGACGATGCGATGTGGAGCAACGGTCAAAGTCACGCGAAACATTATGTAATGAATTTTGATGAAGAATTTACTCAAATACCAACATTTTAGTAATTTATAATATTCTTCAGTAACTAAACTCTTACATACAAATTACATGTATTACTGGCTGAATATTATGTCATAACAATTTTAACCTTATTCGTAATGCTAGTTTGCAACTTTTTAGACATATTGTAGTCTGTGTTTACTTTTTTATGATAAATACTTGTTTCATTTATGTAAGATATAATTGAAGTGAACAAAAAGAGCTATTAGATGCATTGTTTGAATACATTATTTTACTAGTAAGTGTAGTTGTATGTAGTTTCGTGCTATAGATGTATTTTTTCTTTGGATCGTTTGGAAAATGTTTGTATTTTTTTCTCAAGACAGTTCTCACGCTGCATTTTGATGTGCTAATTACCGGCGAATTATTAATTGAGGATACTGAATGTACATTAGCGCTGGAATTGTTTCGCAACACTACATAAACATGCGGGTGTGACGTCACTATAACACTTGATAAAGGAAATAAGCTGTATTTCATCACGATAGCGCAGTTTGTGCGAGAAAATTGCAAAATTGTTTACAAGTTGAAGACGACTTTCGAAAAGGTCGTAGGACGTTCGGTTCATTATAATTAATTGTGATATAATAATTTATATAAGGCTGGATGTTAATCATTTGTAACGCGATCTACTTTTGTGTAATAAAATAAAAGGTTTAATAAATTAGGTACACTGCAGTGGTAATTTCAGACCACTACATACTTTCTCTGCACGATTCGACAATTGTAGTATTTCATTAAGTTGGGATATCTTGGCATGCAAGTGTAAGTGAATTAGTAAAACTTATAAATAATGCCACTAAAACCACCTATCTTAATACACGAAGAGTCATTTAAAACTCATACTTAACAGTAGTTCAGATAACGATTAACAGTTTCTTCGTAAAAAGTTAGGTCATCGCTTACTTGTGTGATAACATAAATTGTTTTCGTGCAGTTTCTAGGTATGGGAAATAAAAGAATCATTCATAGTATTTTACAAGTAACTCCTTGGGCTCCTTGTTAATTTAATGTGCATATTTATTCACAATTAGTTGGCACAGGTTCTCCTTCAAATGCCTCTGTGCTGAACACCTGTTAGCCACTCTAAATTAACACCGCATTTACTTATAAAATGTAAGAAGCTATGACAAATAAAACAAAGGCCTTATTGGCCACTTGACTTAAGTGCCTTTAAATAAGAAACATACATACACAAAGGTAATAGAGAAATGACCACTTGCATATAACTTTAAGATCGGAATGACTCCTGGTGACATAATACAATACAATAACTAGATAAATTGTTTTCTTGCACGAAAGTGTAGGTTTGTTTTTGTAGAAACAACATACATACAATAAATCCCTGATAATCTTAGAGTATCTTGGACATCAGTTGCCTGAGTAAAACTGAAGGAAAACTTCTCGGGGAAACTTGGACTTCAAAAGTCTCAAATCGCCAACCCGAAGTGAGCAAGCATGGTGAAGATAACTATGCCCTTTTGGTCACCGCCATTACAAGTAAATTCAATAAATGAATTCACATTACATATATACACCTCTCAACGCGATTCGGTCAACTGAAACTCTACGTACTTACACATAGCAGAAAGGTTGATCAACCCATAAAGGATAAAAAATCTTATAATTAGTGTAGAATGCAGCCATGGAAGCTTTCTCTGCACCTGTGACCCCATTAGTAAGTACGTCAGCTTAACGAGAGCGACGGATCACGTCCCGATTAAGTCTTGTGACCCCAATTCTCACGCCTGTCGACAACTGATTGATATCAGGGTATACACGATTTTCCCCCTTGTGAAATGATAACCATCCGAGATATAGGCATTATCTTCACCATTTTATTGTGCCGCTAGTAATAAAAGTACGTAGAATTTCAGCTGACCGAATTGAATTAACTTGAGAGGTGTAAATAATATACCCGCAGCGGGAGGGGTCATTTCATTATTTATGTCGTCGTAAATAATACTTAATTATTGAATTTATTTGCAAAGCCGTTGACCAAAATGCCCGCTGATTCGATGAAGGTTCTTAAAAGATGGATGCTGTATATGAGTGTCACATGCATACAATGCTCAGTTGATAAATCAATGACTTATCACATCTTTTGTAATTCATTGAGTATGTAGTCAACGCCTAAAATGATTTAAAACTTAGTTAACACTAATACATGTATTTTGAATTTTAAGAACACAATGATAAACCTGTAAGTTTACGTGATAATGTCGTCATTGTTTGAATATAAGTATTGTACCTAAGTCAAATAACTTAAGCGGAATAAAAATATTCATGCCTTTAACTCAGAGTCACCGTGAGAGATCACACTTAGCTATTTATTATTATAAATTATCGTTGAATCTGACTAAGGTAAATGAGGTTTTATCGTAGATTTATTATTAGATTGTATCCCTTGCCGCGTTACGTAGTCTATGTTTTACCTACTTTCCAAACACGTAACAGTTTATTGGACTTTTGTGTATTGAAATAAATAATTTTAATTTAAACATATTAATAGATATAAGGTTAATTATTTTAAAATAGGGTTATGTACCTACCAAATTACTATGTTAGTCCATGGTAGTATTCTTAAGATTGAGTTAATGAATTTTAGGAAAAATTTACAAATCTGTTTAGTAACTAAGTAAATAGTTTTTCAAATGTATGTTTCAAGCTACGATACAATTATTTTGATATGATAGTATTGTGAGTTGAAATAAAATAAATCATTATAATAGAAACCATTGTTTGCAATGCCAACTGCACTACTTATCTGCAGACTAGAAACTTCAACGAGTAGATGTCATTAATCACATTTCTTACTGATAGGAGTAAGCTAATGCCATTAAAAACCTGCTCCACTATATTGATTAGAGAAAGTATGAGATTGTTCTCACCGTGCCTACTTCATTGCTTCTTATTTATTACATAAACCATACCCGAGCTTGTTATACCTGAGAATATAATTTTCACTACTAGAAAATATTACACGTAATAATTATCACATAGACAAAAGAATGACGACTTTAAAGTCTAAGATAAGTAGATAAGCTAATCGTTTATTCACTTATAATACCACAAGAGCTTCAAAATTATCGGGTATTTTCCGATAGGTTCGTTGCAAACAAATGAAGGAGTCAAGTTTTTCAGGTTAAAAAATAACGAGCGCGAAGCGCGAGTGATTTTTCCTGAAAAACTTGACGACTTTATTTGTTTGCAGGGAACCTTGAGGGAAATGCCAGATAATTATGAAGCTCGTGTGGTATTCGGGAGATTATTTTTCCGTCCCAAATGTCGGCCACAACCTGTCAGTTTGACGTAGCAACGACCAGAGAAAATATTCAAAAAATTTTCAGTATAATACCATGTAGGTTGTACCACGTGACGTCGAATGGTGCAATTCTATTGGTCGATATTTGGGTCGGAAAAATAATCACAACAAAACACAATGTTTGATCACAGTTTCTAAAA
Source organism: Helicoverpa zea x Helicoverpa armigera (assembly GCA_033682625.1). Lineage (NCBI taxonomy): Eukaryota > Metazoa > Arthropoda > Insecta > Lepidoptera > Noctuidae > Helicoverpa > Helicoverpa zea x Helicoverpa armigera. The sequence goes on from JAWIIS010000032.1 coordinate 7,282,731, forward strand.
ATGCATTGTTATAAATGAGTTACATTTTTAAATTCATGCATGTGTGAATATTTGTCACAGTGATGAGATGACAAAAGATAGAAATAACTAACAATGCAGAGTAATTTTATCCTATACTCACATACAATTTTTTAAATCAAGTAAGTATTGCAAAAACTTGGCAAAAATATGGATTTGATCCAGGGGCAAAATATACAAAGTTAGTTTGGTTTGACCCGCCCAACCCAATGGAAATTTAAGCTATAACTTAAAGTTTTCAAAAACAAAAAGTGAAGATTATATTGAGATAATATAATGCGTACACTATATTATATTATTGTTATCTTAAATTTTTCACATTCGCACATAAATCAACACTAATGGCAGATATATGACTTAGGGCTGATTTTTCAATCATCGGTTAACCTCTATCTGAGGAATAAATATGGCGGTTTGACATATTTTCCATACAAAAGCTGTCAAAACGTTAAAAATATTCCTCAGATAGAAGTTATCTGGCGATTGAAAAATCAGCCCTTAGTATCTACACAAAAACTTGTACTTTTCTACGCATGTCATTGCACAATGATATTGTTCATACTTCCCACTGCTGTTATTATAGTACTTACATAAATATTACTGGGATTTGTTTAAGTTCACCATGTTTTTCGAGTCACGTTGTTATGTAACTGGCGACATAGTATATGGGTACCTATCACCATTGGATTTTTTTTTTCTGATAGGCTGATTGAATTTCGTTCAAAATAAAAAGACATAGGAAGTGCGTCGGCAGGCTCTATTACTTCCTCTTCGTGGGTGGCGCGAGATACTGTCCATTGTTGATTTCTATAAAAGCAATCTCAAGTGCAATCACTGATAGAATCGTCCGACGACAAGCTGCGTATCCGACTATCCGTACAATATGAGCAATAACAAAAAATAATTATTAGTAGGCTTTACAGTTCCGCGTGCTTCCTGAGAAAGTTGGCTCACGACATAATAATTAATATGAAAGCCTATTTAACTCGTGTATTAGCTCCTAAAATAAATAGTTAAAGCTTAAATGCGATAGTGGCCAAGCATAACGTAATAGTTGGTTGAACAGAAAAAGCTCCGGTTAGGCGAGTCTTAATTTCTAGTTTTGCTTGTTCACCTAGATCGGTATTAGTTTTTTTAATTAAAGAATTTAGAACGATTTAATAGGTGGATAGTGATTGATTGATCTTCGCGGCGCCATTGTGATGCATTGATTGTACTTTTTCATTGTTCGAGCAACGTATGCCATGTACAGAACCATCAAATGATGTATCATGTTTACTTATGAAATAATAAAACAAATGTAATTGCATGGATTAAATTATTTCGCATGTGTGATTGTAGATCGCTAACTTAAATAATTGGCAATAAATCTGCAATAAAATAACTCATATTAAACTAAATTTTACCGATGTGTGTACATAATATGCAGTAATCAAAATATTAATTAATGACTACGTAATTAAAAATTGTAAACTCGTTCCTAAAGACGACGAACTATTTAACTTGTCACATATCTCTAGTGTTTCAATAAATTCTTACGCTCGGCTAGGTACTAGTATATTAATTTATACGTCATTATGCGGTGTATTTGCATTGACAACGGGATATCCTGATGATGGTAGCTGAACTACCGCATTTAAATGAAAGTGCACAGTCCGGAAGATATCATTAAATAAATTATTACTAATGTATGCAAATCAAAGAAATTATTTTATTTACGTTTCGCAGTTAACTGGTCTCTGGCAATTCTATTTGCCTGAGGCTTTTAATTACATACAGTTTATTAGATATAAACAAACAATTTTAATAAGGGAAACTGCACGCACTAGTGGCGCGTATATTTATTACAGTTGCTTGTAAAGTTGCAGATCTCCTTTTAAACTTGTTTACCTCAAAAGGGCATTTTGCCGGCTATCTGATCGCTCGAAGTTGCGAGAGTTGAAGAGCTGCAATGGAAACTCCGAACAGGGTGCAACGGCCTCGGGCGTGCATCTGTCACTAGGATAGTAAGCCACCAGGTCACACGTACCGAACTTTATGGAAAAGAGGTAAACAAACGAGATAAAAGGCGAAGCTTGAAGGCTTGCTTTCTATAATCACGTCCAACTAACGGCACTGAATTAATGAAAACGTTCCACGGAATTGGTTCAATGGGATTTCTATGTATAAAGAGGAATGTATTTTATAGAATAATATCTATTGTATTTAAACTAAATTTAATTCTTTCTTGTCAATGAATGATGTTCGAAGTTCAGACAACAAGTTTAAAGACACACAAGTTTAGTCAAAAAAAAAAATAAAAGTATGCAGTTAACTTGAAATATGTATATAGGTATTCAATGTTTTAAAATGTTAAGTTGCATTCAAGTTTTGCTGTGTGAGCATTGAACATTTATAATTAGACAGCGATCATCAAACAATACGGCTTTATATACCTCCAAGTTTGATTAATTGCTATGCTCTTGTTAGCCTGGAGTTGTGGAGCGTATAATTAGACACAAACAAAGGAAGTTAGATAACCTATTCTACAGACTTCGATAGCATGTTATTAAATCGTATAAAGAATAAAACTAACAAGTGAAATGCATAAAATAGTGTGAAACATTTTGATTTATTTACGAGCAATCATTACACATTTGAGGATGTACAAAACCATTGAAGTAATAGGTAATAATAACATCTTTACGAACTTACAAAGGCTCGGCTTTTCAGTTCTAAGAACATTTGTTAAAACACGCACGTGCATTCACGTCAATACTCACTATTTGCATGTTTACGCCACTCTGGGAAATTTCTTTTTCTAGATGTTTTATTTAACAGAATGTTCCATGGAAAGAAATGAGTCGTGTTGAAAGGAACTTTGTCAGGAGTACTTAACTGTTACGTAAAATAGTAATGACAGAGAATGTTGTAAGGTTGTCAGTTAAAAGTTTGTAATACAAATAGTAAATCACGTTGTAGGTAATGAATGCAGTTCAGATGCTGTTGTACAGGACTGGGTCAGCTGGCAGTCAGCGAAAGTATTTGTTTTCTCTTGAGAGTCGGTCTGGTTTAGCTTCTCCAGCGGCGACCGTATAGAATTTCTTTTACCACTAGCTCGATGAAAGTTATTAGAAAATTGATTACCTATAGCTTTCAGGTTGGAGGTGAAGATTTGTTACATTGCGAGAAATTGTAGAAAATCTGCTATTTAAAACACAAGGAAAAAGCAATTGATTATACGAATTATCGGAATGCAATGGAATGTACAACAACAGTAGGTAATAAATGTTGAGCACGAAGCCTTTGGATAGACGTGATATGAAAACGATAAGTGTCGGCCGGTTATGTCATGGAGTTCAGAAAAATGCATTTTTATTCCGCAAGGAAATACAGAAATGCTTTTAGTTATTCATGCAGTGGATTTATTTTTGGTGGATTAACCGTTGTTCAACTTTCATAACGGTTTATTTGCATTTGAAAGGAAATTTTTATCTTATCAGTGTATGGCAAATCTGTGCTAATGTTAAGGCAGCTTGCATTGTATCCGCCACACTGACGCTTAGGTACGTAAATATTGTACATGAAGTATTGACAGATAAGTAAAATTGTTCAAAAGAAAAGCACCATAAAACAAGAAACGATGATGATTGTGTAAACGTCAGTGCGCTAGTATGAAACGATTGGCATGCAATAGGCGTTCGAGCTGAAACTCCGATCATTGCTATGCACGGCGCGGTCTGATAAGCCAAATAATTTATCAACGCATCTAGAAAAGTCCTGTGTTTAGACTAGACATGGGCGCCGCCCCAGAATTTTGCGGCGGCGGCGCGCTGATGAATTTGACACAGCGGCGGCGTGACGCCGGCGGCGTGGATGAGATATATGTATGATAAAAAAAACTTCAAAATTAACAGATTTGCAATTCCTTTCGATTCTCCTAAAATTATTCTTGCTGTCATCCTTATAGTCATTGCCATTTCCCTCCAACGCTCATTTACACTCCTTTTTATTCATATTTGCCATTTCAATCATCTTATCTACCACCGCATTTCTAAATTCTTCCGCCAAATCGGCCCTTTCCAACCTGTGCCATTTTATGTTTGGAGGTAACTTTTCTTTGCCCTTTATTGACTTTATTGTAAACGCCACTTCCATAACAAGGGGTCTGTGTTGCGAGTATATCAAGACCCATGACCATAACCCTAGCCGTCATGCCCCTATCAGTCTGCCCCCAGTTCCGGTACCTTGGTTCACTTGTCCAAAGTGACGGTGAGGTAGACAGGGACGTGATGCATCGGATCAATTCTGGATGGATGCAGTGGCGACAGGTAACTAGCACTATTTATGACCCACGGATGCCCCTCAAACTGAAGGGCAAAATTTACAAATCCGTAATAAGACCTGTCGTCCTGTATGGATCAGAGTGTTGGGCATTGAAAAAGAAGGATGAGAATAGAGTGCATGTAGCAAAGATGAGAATGTTGAGATGGATGTGTGGGGTTAACAGAATGGACAAAGTCAGGAATGAGTATATCAGAGGAAGCCTGAAAGTAGCGTCAGTGGCAGAAAAAATGAGAGGTCAACGTTTGTCGTGGTATGGGCATGTGATGAGACGGTGTGAAACGCATGCCACAAAGAGTGTGTTGAGTAGACCGAGGAAAAGATGGATTGATTGCCTGAGAGGGGACATGAAGCAGAAGGGAGTGGATGTAAGTATGTCTGACAGAGAGGAATGGAAGAAAAAGACATGTTGCGCCGACTCCAAATGACTTGGGAATAGGGCAGGAAGATGATGATGGCTCGGAGTACTTGTAGCGGGCAGCAGAGCCCTTGCAAATGTAGACAGCCATGGAAATTTTGTCTTCTTCTCATTCCAAAATGATGGAAGGTCCGCATTTTGGAAATGGGTCGATCCCCAATAGCAGAAGCAAGATATTGCCAACATTCTTGATCTAATGGATGATCTTCGATTCCATGACCAACAGCACTATGTTTTTTGGATAGTTTACTCAAAATTGATGAAGAACTATTAATATTTAAAGAAACTGAAGTGTCCGTTTCATTCAGATAGGCAGTCGCTTCTTGTAAAGCACTGGTACTCAGTTACATCCGGTTAGACTGGAAGCCGACCCCAACATGGTTGGGAAAAAGGCTCGGAGGAAGAAGAATATTGCCTAAACAATCGCGAACAAAATGGCACGTCTTAACCTAACTCACGCCGCGCAGCTAATGTCGGCGGCGGCGGCGGCGCGCGGGGGTTTCGCGGCGTGGCGACGCCGGCGCGGCGCCCATGTCTAGTTTAGACATTGTCAAGTTATATGCGAATTTGATGTATAGTGATGTTTTAAAATGTTTACCTCTGCACGGGTGGTTGACCAAGATTTCGCGCGCATAACCTGTTGCACTACTATAAATCGCAATACATACTTACACCTGGTGTACTTGCTTTTGGTTGGAGGGGTAAACAAGAACATCAACAGTGAACGAACCACTACTGTTCTATGATTTCAAATTTAGATTACGTGGTTTATTTATCAACAAACATTTTATTTGTTTCGGAAGGAACTGCAAAGGAAGTTCGCTTGTTAGCCTTTGTTGAGATAGGATTTAAATTTTAAAATAAATGGAATTATAAAACAGGGTGAGATTAATTAATTATGTCATAATTAGATGGAATAATACTTAAAATTAGTAACTGGCTGACAGGTCCGCTAACTGCCAGCTTTTTTTAAATATCTTCGGAGCCTAAAACTATTTGGCAAGGCGAACAAAAGCCGATTGAGATGTCTTTTGTTTTGTTCCTTTTTCTTTCCTAACAGACGACTAACCTACTTACCATTGTGTCTTCATACTCCGAAAGTCTTGCAATTTTTAACATATTTATGTCACTTTATGTATATTACGTGGGAACGAATGTGCAATTCTGTAATCATTACATATGTGTTACCGTCATGGAATGCACATTGTTTGTTTTTTAAATCAATTTCATACTTAGTATTACAAACAACGTGTGCTGTTTGCAAACATGTCAAATGTCAAGTTAAAAACATTGAAGATGTTTTGCAGGACTTTACGTAAGAATAACAAAAATAAACAATGAGTAGTTCAAGGTGACATTTTGAGTTTCTTCGGACTTGCAGCTACAGCCTGTCGTATACAATGTAAGTCAGAAATAATCACTGCAAGCGGACATTCCAAATTAGCTGAAGTACGTAATTTGTGATTAGAAAATGTTATTTTGATGCAACAACTAGGAAACAGAGGTTGCAATACGTTACTGTATAGGGTATTATGAGACACAATAGTTTGGGAGCATCGGACTAGAACTCGAACGTAACACTTATGAATGTTATGTCAGAGCTCATATTAAGGTCGGTAATGCGCCCGCCATTAGGCCGCGGTTTTCGAGGTCTCACGAGAAAAATAACTACGAGATGAATTACTGTTCTACATTGATAATGTCGTTTTAAATTATTTGTATTGTAATGCAATTTTGCGAATTATTCAAATTGTTTGTTATGTAATTTTGTCAACATGTGATCAGTCGAGCGTGGAAGGCTTGTTCTTGTTTATTTTATAGGTTGCATGGAAAAGCTTTTAATATAGGTACGATCAAAGGCTAATTAAAACATATTATTTTTAAATGAAAAACAAGATTAAATAACGAACTGAAGTTTTCCCTTGAATTTTTGTAAATTGGCATTGAAAATGTACATATTTAAATAATTTCGCGGTCATGCTAAAGATTAGGTAAGTATAATAATTTACATTTAGGTAAGTAAATAATTTCCATAAAAATTGTATTGGTTTTATGTCAGAGACGTTATAGTACCGTATGTAAGAGAATTAGATTGGGTTTTGCTCAATTAGATTATTAAAGTATTCTTAAAAACCAAAACATGTTTGCTTTTAAAACAGAAGATACCCGTATAGATACCCAGGTCTTAACTTATAACATTAAGTAAACTTCTTACCTAACTCATGATTGAAAAGACTCATTTAAAACTCCATTCAAATATCTATTTGCTCTGCAGTTCGGGAATGTATTCATTTAACCACGAGAATCATTGTGTTAATTTTGTTATGGTGTCGGCTAATGCAAGGAACGTGACATAGGTAAGGTTATATTTTAATCAAACGTGTAAATTGCTATGTCCTCACCTTGCCTTTAATGACCAAGAGATAACTGATTTTAATTTAAGTACAGCAATAAACTCAATTTAAATTACGTATAATTACTTATAGAAAGAGCTTTATTGAATCTTTGAAATTGATTTTAAATTAGATAATTTTAGAAATAACTAATAATATTCGGCGTCCGCTACGTATTATCCGCATTTGTATCGTAAAAGGCGTTGTTGATAATCGTAAAATTAACTGTAAAGTTATAATTATCGCTGTTATATAAATGGCAAACGGCAATCTATTGTTGACAGGCTAGTAGCTCTATAATGCGATATTGTGTCGACAACGTAGTTATCGGTATGTCGCAATTAGCAATACCAATGGTACCTATCGGCCTGTATTAAAAACAGCAGATTAATGGTCAGGTCAAACCAAGCCAAGGCGAATCAGTTGCATGTAGGTGAACGACATTTTTGTAAAAGCCAATCCTTGGAGACTTCTACCTAATCTAGTCATAAAATTTTAAACAAAACGGCCTGGTTACCTTGGCATGCCTGACAGTCATCTACGATTAGTTTATTGAGCCCAATCAAATAAATGTGCTAATTTTTCTGCATATATTTTCCTAAATACATATTTAAATAATCGTTAAATTATGAGGAAAATATTGAACGAAAATATATCGTTGTCCTCACGGGTTCTAAAAATTGGTATTACCTACGTATGACACAAGCGCTTGTTACGTTACAACAAATACTTATCCTAGTGCATTACGCACTCGAGCAGTTAAGACGTGGGGAACAGTAATTAACGGCCAATGAAAACAAATGAGCTCATTCTTAATGAGTACTCCTCACGTAAATTCCTTAAGTACATGTTTACATTCTAACTTCGTAACGTCGACTTTTAGTAAGTACTTTATTGCTAAGTGTAGAAAGACACAAATCGCAACTCTTGTTTGGAATGCAAGATACAATAGACTTATCTGATTTGTATACATTGTATCCAGATGTTAGTACTACTGCTACTGTATCGTTCGATCTTTAACTCGAGTATATTGTGTGGAAATCGACGAGCACGTCATAGGAAGGACATAAGTCAGTCACATCACGTACCCTTTTGCATTACAAACGATACGATGATTGATTCAGTGTATAAACTAAAAGGATAAATTAACTAAAAGCCGTTGATCATGTTATAAGAAGTTTCTCTTTGTATGCTGATTGACAGGTGTTTGAAATTCATTTGCAATTACTTTTAGCTTGGACGTTTATGGCAGCAGTATGTAATCTGAGCATGACAACTGTATCGGAACAGTTATAAGTTACTGATCATCCGGTAGTTATGAGGTTGTTGGCAGCTAAGTAATATTTAGTTTGACCGTAATGGTCGTGTTATGTGCCGTAATGAGTCGGCAAGATCATAGATTACAAGCCACGTAACTTGCTGTAATGGATGCTTAACAGACTGCTGAAAGTTGAATACTACTGAAAAGGCCGCGCCGAAGATCATGCGATGACCGTGCATTTTGTTGTCTAAGAATTAAGAAAATCGGCACAGATTTCACTGCGATAATTCTTGTGATTTGCCTATTTTGTCGCATGTGTGTGCCAATTGTTGCGACAGGCAGTTGTAATCGAACCGAGTAACCCGGTTTTATCTTACATGCTTGTTAAGTGTTCGTCTAATGCATTGCAGAAGCGGAGCATTAAAACGCAGGGACGTAATGTTCTGCAACGGTTGTGCAACTCATTTTACATATTCACCTACTGCACTGCACAGCTGCCGTATCAAACGATACCGTTGTGTAATTTACTCTGAACTTTCACACTTCACCGACTCTTCCTAGGCCTATTGACAGACTAGCTCGTTACTATGTTATTAAAACCGCATTAGACACAAACAAAAAATATTGTGGCACCGGTAACTGGTTGCTATGTTATAATACTTATTACAACAGAGCATCCATCATGTTAATACTGTGGTATTAGCATCATGCAAAGTTCATCCTGATACTGCAGCACGCTGCCGCTTCCTCTAAATTATTATTACTGGTTAGAATTAGATTTGGATCAGCAGACATAATAATTTCATAATATTGCGGAAAGTAGGTATACAGAAACGTTCTTCGCTGTTATACTTCTAGATTTATACAGGTATGTAGATAACAAACTTAGCTGGTGTTAAAAATCGACGAAACTCAGGAAATTAAGCGTTAATAGGCATTAACTGTAATCAATTATGTTCACAGCTTTCTAATAACAGCTCGTCGGTTGTATCTTCCAATTATTGACTGAGAACATTTATAACAAGCCGCTGTAGTTTCCTGCCATTCAGCTATGAATGGACTATGAGAAAAATCGTAGTAAATTGTGATGAGGACGTTTGTGCAGCGGAACACGTAACAAATGCATCGCTTGCGTGTGAAATGACGCATTGATTAAATCACATTCTTTAAACCCCCTTCTTTTGCCAACTGAGGTACGATGTACTTTAATTATAGCAGTTTTCTGTATTTTCGAAGGTTCTAGTGATTAGAAAGCGATGCGTTTTGCAAGCGGCTGGGCGCTGCGGGCCCGGCGGTATCGACGGCTCCTTGCTTAATGCAACGCACGTGCTTCGCACGCGGACCACATCACCAAGGCTTCACGACAACAAATATTGAGTAACTGCTGACACTGATAACGATCTATTCATATTCGATCAAGTGCAATCGGTATTGTAAGGCAAATTTTTAACAGCCTGTTGCGAGATTATCAAGTTCGTGTTAATAATAATGCCCTTCACTTACTAATAAACGTGTAGGTATTCGTATTAACTTTAAATAAGCAAATATAATAGGTATATAGGTATCTTTTAAGATATCAGTGAAGTCAAACCGATGTTTGTGATCAAATGTATCAAGATATTCATGAAAAAAGGTACCTACTAAAGTAGAAATTAGCGTAAATGCATAATTTACTTTTTTAATTCAGAAGAAAGTTAATTAATATAAAAGCACTTTCCAAAAAATAGTAGTATTTCAAATTTTGAGTTACATTCTAGATACCTTCTGAGTATGTCTTAATGTGGATTAGACATGGGCGCCGCCCCAGAATTTTGCGGCGGCGGCGCGCTGATGAATTTGACACAGCGGCGGCGTGACGCCGGCGGCGTGGATGAGATATATGTATGATAAAAAAAACTTCAAAATTAACAGATTTGCAATTCCTTTCGATTCTCCTAAAATTATTCTTGCTGTCATCCTTATAGTCATTGCCATTTCCCTCCAACGCTCATTTACACTCCTTTTTATTCATATTTGCCATTTCAATCATCTTATCTACCACCGCATTTCTAAATTCTTCCGCCAAATCGGCCCTTTCCAACCTGTGCCATTTTATGTTTGGAGGTAACTTTTCTTTGCCCTTTATTGACTTTATTGTAAACGCCACTTCCATAACAAGGGGTCTGTGTTGCGAGTATATCAAGACCCATGACCATAACCCTAGCCGTCATGCCCCTATCAGTCTGCCCCCAGTTCCGGTACCTTGGTTCACTTGTCCAAAGTGACGGTGAGGTAGACAGGGACGTGATGCATCGGATCAATTCTGGATGGATGCAGTGGCGACAGGTAACTAGCACTATTTATGACCCACGGATGCCCCTCAAACTGAAGGGCAAAATTTACAAATCCGTAATAAGACCTGTCGTCCTGTATGGATCAGAGTGTTGGGCATTGAAAAAGAAGGATGAGAATAGAGTGCATGTAGCAAAGATGAGAATGTTGAGATGGATGTGTGGGGTTAACAGAATGGACAAAGTCAGGAATGAGTATATCAGAGGAAGCCTGAAAGTAGCGTCAGTGGCAGAAAAAATGAGAGGTCAACGTTTGTCGTGGTATGGGCATGTGATGAGACGGTGTGAAACGCATGCCACAAAGAGTGTGTTGAGTAGACCGAGGAAAAGATGGATTGATTGCCTGAGAGGGGACATGAAGCAGAAGGGAGTGGATGTAAGTATGTCTGACAGAGAGGAATGGAAGAAAAAGACATGTTGCGCCGACTCCAAATGACTTGGGAATAGGGCAGGAAGATGATGATGGCTCGGAGTACTTGTAGCGGGCAGCAGAGCCCTTGCAAATGTAGACAGCCATGGAAATTTTGTCTTCTTCTCATTCCAAAATGATGGAAGGTCCGCATTTTGGAAATGGGTCGATCCCCAATAGCAGAAGCAAGATATTGCCAACATTCTTGATCTAATGGATGATCTTCGATTCCATGACCAACAGCACTATGTTTTTTGGATAGTTTACTCAAAATTGATGAAGAACTATTAATATTTAAAGAAACTGAAGTGTCCGTTTCATTCAGATAGGCAGTCGCTTCTTGTAAAGCACTGGTACTCAGTTACATCCGGTTAGACTGGAAGCCGACCCCAACATGGTTGGGAAAAAGGCTCGGAGGAAGAAGAATATTGCCTAAACAATCGCGAACAAAATGGCACGTCTTAACCTAACTCACGCCGCGCAGCTAATGTCGGCGGCGGCGGCGGCGCGCGGGGGTTTCGCGGCGTGGCGACGCCGGCGCGGCGCCCATGTCTAATGTGGATGTAGATCGAGATTAAACGAAGGGAGATGAAATGGTGTAATGTAAGCATTGTTTATTGTGCATTTTGATCGCTTGTTTCTTTGTCAACCGTAGCGAAACTAGCGATTTAGCAAGATTTAGCTAACAGTTGTCAGACAGACTTCTTCTTTTGAATAATGAAGCATTTTAATGTTCAAGATGTGACCTAACTTTTTAAAGACATAATACCTATCATTCCATTTATTTATGAGTTCCTAATTTCTATTGAAGTTGTTAGCTGACGTCTTTTAGTTTTGCACTGACTGAAAATTATACTTTTATAAACACAAAAATATACGATTTTTATTAAAACTACAATACTTAGTACACAAAACATTTGTGCATTACGGTACGTCGAACTGCAAAATGTGGTCATTAACCTTGTTTTACTTAACGTTGGTGCATATTCATTCACGATACTAGGTGCTGTCTTTCTTGCACTAAATTGGGTATATTTTGGCCTGTTGAGTTTGATTCTACACGAATAACTTTTCTGTTTGTATACGTACTTTTTTATAAGAAAAAGTTGCGTTTGTTTTCCCTTTTTTTCATTATAGGTACTTAGAAGGAATCTGGTAAGAGCATTGCATTCGGAAACAACACATAAAACTGTTGTGTGTCAAATGAATGTAAGTAATGATAAGAAGTTTGTGTAAAAACGCATATTTTCGCAACGAGGCCGATGAATGAAGAATAGCGAGCTAACGTAATGATAGTTTTGACTGATTACGTAGGAACTTGGAAATTGATTGCGGTTCGCACTCAGGCGTAGATGGTTTTTCATGATTCGTTGTGTGATTACGAACTCGGAAACAGTTCCTCGGAGTTACTTGTAAGTAAGCTAAGTATTACTTGACATAACGTCGTGTTGCCGTCGATTTTTTGTATTCTGACATTGGACCAGTAATCTGGTTTCGTTTTTTGAAAGTTGCTGTTGTCGCCCTTTGACTCTGGGACCATTTAAAAAGATTTTAGGTAGCTATGTTTTAATAATCTTTGTCTGTCACAGTAATTAACGCAGATTCTATCGATGTTGTCCATTAAAGTTTGTCTAACATGTTCATGTGATGGCACATGTGGTAGAGTTTCATACTTTATGAAAGTATCAGGTACTTTGACATCAAGAGTAAATAGTTTTTTATTAATTTTTGTCAGTTGTGTTTTTATAATCATAACTAAAAATTACCTTTTATTTATGCGCATTAATTAGTGATGTTATTAAAGTTTATATTGCAATACAAAATTTATAGCTGTAACATCGAGAACTCGTTACATATTTTCATGTTTAGTTGCGCGGTGCACTAAGTACACAGAATAATTCATATGTCGTAGCCATGTAGTAGATTTGCTCACTTCATGAAATGATTGAAAAGGACAATGGGCGTTTTGGTACCCCGTCCAACAGTGTTGATTTTAGTACCATTGCGTAGGTCTTGGCAAGGCAAAAAATGTTTATTATGACGACTAGTCCCAAATCCTTGTCCGTTTCGCGTAACATCGACTAATAGAATGTGTAATGTTCATAAGTCATCAACATAGATGTAGTTCTTAAATCCAACTGTATCGAATAAAAACTGGTAAAGTAACAAAAAAACAGGAATTTGGTCTTCTTAAAATGTTTGCCTGCAGACTACTTTAAAAAGAGACTGTGCATACCTTTGCAGTTCACGCAGAACTAGCTTATGTATTTGATGAAAGTCTTTCAGTATTAACAATCAATTAAGGTTGAAAAGTCAGGAGACGATGTTAACATAGTACATATTACGACTTAATCTTGCTCCTCAAGAGGTGCTGAGATAATGATGAATTTCTTCCTAAAAAAAGATGAATAGAAATGTTTTGAACTTTTGTCAAATCAGATGATGATTGTGTTTCCGTAGTATGACTCCATAGACTATTACTACCTTCAGATTATAATAGAGTGTATCTCAAACAATGTAAGATGTCTATTAACTGAGTTTAAAATTATTACACTGACGACATAAGCCTCTTAATGAATTTGCATATATGGATGACATACTTGTTTGTATGTCGATTCAATTTTTATCATTACTCGGATCGGACAGCTAATTGAGGCAAGCCCTGTAGTTTTTATTATTCTTCACGTATATACCTTTCTAATGATATATCATGCGTTACTGTTGGAGCGGGTACCAAATCCCATACAAAGTGCCCATTGTCCTTTGATGGCACTTTCGGAGATGCACTGTTTAGTTTGAAAAGTTTTATAAACTATCCATAAAAAGCATCCCGCAACATTTCATAAAATTATCGTGCATTTCATGAAGTGCCTTAATCTACGATATGGCTACTACGAAATGTGTATTTATATCGAACATGTTGATGATTATATTTACTTGATGAATGATGGCGCTTTTACAGTACCTAAAATAATATAAATAAATAAATACAGTTTCCCACTCACCCAAAATCCTGCGGCTAGCTTCTCTGCCGGTCGCTCCCAATTTCCCGCTTTTCTCGTGTGTCTGTTTCACCGCTGAAAATTTATCGTGTGCGATGCACGAGGCTCACAAAAACAACCACGGGATGATACTGACAAAAGCCCGTTATTTAATAGTTTTTATATAACATACATGAGTCGATTTAACGTGTAGTTACACTTTGAATGGGAATGGCTTTAAATGGAATCACGTAATTTCGGATCGTTTCCGAGTGTTGTAATACAGGCGAACGTACGCGCGTGCGCGGTTCGGGAAAGTGCTGGCTGGACTGGCTGGCCGAGTGCGAAGTTGCGCCCGCGCACCTAGACCGGCTGCAGACGCCGCACCACTTTCATTGTACCCAGTGTGTGCAACACCACGGTGAGAAGACATTTCAGCTACGTACATGTTGAAATTTATTTCGTCGATTGATGTCTAGATAATAACTCTAAGTCTAAATCTAAAATTGACTGATTTAAATCTCCAATGCTGCTCTTTGATTGTACCGCTATAATGCATCAGGCGATAGGTGAAATGGCTTGGAATAAGAAAGTCTGTTTTAACGTTTATGTTTCATACAGGTAGGAAAATGTTGCTAGGCACTATCAGTGCATGCAGGTAGAGCTTTTCGTAGTTAGAAATATTTTGTGGTTTTGAGTTATGGTTTTATTATTATTCATTTTCATTTGTGAATATTCATAAGAACGTAATATATTATTATTTCTTTGTAGTCTATGAACGAATTTGTACCTAATTTATCAGGTGAATATTTAATTAAAAGAGCAACTTATTAGAGCTCAAAAGGTACTTTTAAAATGAGCGATGTTTTTAGCCTTGACACAGTGCGCAGGAGAAATGATATAGCTGTAACGTTTTGGCCTGTTAATTGAGATAATTATATCATTATCTTTAAATCAGAAGGTGGCGAGGTGTTGATTCAATCAGCATTTAGGTAATTTTCAATTTCCTTTTCGGGTTCCTGACACAGTTGTAAAACAATGCTGTGTTACATGTGACTCACGGGACACAGAGGTTAAGTAACTTTATTAGAATGTTTATTTTTAAAGAAACGTGTTATGATAAAAGTTTGATGTAGTAATGCATTGAGAGTTGTCATGACATTTACTTATAAATATTATGTGGTCAATATATATCTATCTCTAAATACTTAATGATTATCCAATTAATTGACGTCATTTTGTAACATTCAGGCACCGATTTACATACCTAACTGGCATCGAATGTTCAATTTATAAGCTATTTTCCCCCCAAAAATATCAGACGATGCAGGATATTTTTTTTCCATTAATTCAGCAACTGTATGTTGGAAAATCCAATCATTTATCCGGCTAGAATTTCCTGTTTTGATCACGAAGGGCGATGGTCCCGGATTATCAGGAATCGATATCATAAACTCGTTTTGTTTTTGCTCTTTCTGCTTCAGAGCTTTAGTTTGTTAAATAATTTAGTAATTTGATTTTTTTACAAGAACAATTAAAATAATCTGTACTTAAATAAAATAAGAAGTTAGCCTTATTGTACCTGTTGGATATGATTTGACTTAACATTTTCAAGTACCTAGTCGCTGACTGCATCATACAGAACCAGTCGTGAAAGCATACCTAGGTAGGTATTTGAAGTTGTTAATTGCCAAGCCCATAAGCTACAGTGATTTTGTTTGCTTTGCCATCCCACTCTGTTACATTAGGTCAAAGGGTTACTTACCAGGGTAAGAAGACCTTTCCATATGTCCATAAGGTGCGCATAATTGTGACCACTTCTTGGTCATTACACAAGTATCTTTCGTCATTGAGTACACGGGAGTGATGTATCAAATTGATTCCGTGGGGTTAGACAACTAGCCCTCTTTATCTGCTCTGCAAGACGCAGGCACACGTAATTATTATTATGCAAAGGCGACGAGAGATTTATTCACCAAATTACGCGGTTACACGCGATGCAGTAGGATTAACGCTTCCAGTATTTTTGATCTAAATGCCAGTGTTTTGTTATATAATATAGACGTACCATTATACGTCTACATATTGCTACAGCTATTATCTGTCTAGCCCAACCTGTTTGCACGCAATGTCCAATAATTTGTTGCAACAATCAGATAAATGGCGCCAGACTGCAGTAAAAATTGCAAAATTTTTGGTTAGGTCACTACTTTTCAGATCACGATCGTTTAAGATTGACTGTAAACGTCTTAATAAAACGATCATAACACAAATTGAATCCATAATTTGCATGCAAATATGACGAAACATTTATGCTGACGGTGCAGATTTTTTGTTATCAAAATTAGCGGTCATTTAATGTTGTTCGAGTATTTATGTGTAATTGTCTGGGTATCATTAGCTGTACTTAAACAAAATTATGTTTAAATGTTTGCTTAAAATAGTCGTGAGTGTCTTTAGATATTATCTATTTCTTACTTCGGTGTTAAGTAAAGTTACATACACATCTTATCTGCCTATCCTTCCCAACTATTTTGGGGTTGGCTTAAAGTCTCAACCGGATGCAACTGACCACTGACCAGTGTTTTATCATGAACATGTATTTGTCTTAATATAAGCGTCCTATTAATCGACTTTCTCCATTTAAAGCCACCGAAATTACTTTTGAACTGCGTGCGCAGGATCATAATTATGATGTAGATTGGTACTTATCTGATAACTGTTTATCTAAATTGCTTCTAAAAGACCATAACATAAGTTATAATTATGTAGATATTTTGATACGCAATACCTACTTATTCACGCAGCTTATTTAGCTATACCGTTTATAGCAGAAGAGTGAAGGTTTTCGGCGGTCGATGACTCACGGGGCTAACCTGCAATATATACTGCTATAAACGTAATAATATTGCCTATTGTATTAGCTTGATGTCTACCCAAATAAACAGGAGGGTATATCCTTCGTATTTGTTTTTCCTCTATCTGGTTTTTGTATGTTTCCGGGAATATTTTATTAAGGCCTTAAAAACCGAGAGGTATTTAAACGATTATGGTTTTTGTTACCTATCAATAGGTTCTATTACTTACATAGGTACAATCTTGGAACTAGGTTTGCAAAGACTGATGCATCGCACGTTACATAAGTACGTACCTAGGTATGTTTCAACGCCAAACATTTAATGAAGGCGTTCCAATTACAACACCTGCCGACAATTTGCGTTCCATTTGGCTTTTTGATTTATCTAGACTCTTGAATGCGTGTGTAATTAATACCTGTTAATCAATTAAGATTGGTAGAGCAGCTTTGTGTGGAATGACGGAGATTTATTTAAGTGATACCTACTTAATTAGCCACTTTTTAAAATCAAACACGTATCTATGTGTAGTAGGTAAGGTAAGGTATATTCAGTTACCTACATGTACCTAGGAACAGACATACAGTACATCAACCTACCTCAATATGTCATTTATTTTAAGCGGTTCTAACTTAAAACCGTCGTTTTTCGTTGTAGGCCTTTTATGTACCAGGGCCGATCCTGCAGCCCCGGCAAGCCTTGGCCCTACTGGGCTCCGCTGATGTTGCTGACATCTCTATGAGGAGCGCGTGGAACAACGTCAACAGATTTTCAACCTTATCAGTTATCACAATATTAGTAAAATTTGACAGGTTCGGGTAAGTTGACCTGCTGGCATATGTAGGAACACCTACTTTCATGGGTTTGGATTAACAGTTATCGGAGCTAATAAAATTCCAACGTCTTACATTTGTATGGTCTTCATATTGCAATCTAGACTTCGTGCCTTTTAATAACATGAGAAACTGTTCTCGGAAGAAAGTGTCGATGATTGCAGGTTATTAAGAGATGTTAGGTCAACGTTATGTATATTATTACTCTAATTGCCCGTCTACTTAGGTAGTAACGGAATCTGTGCATAACACGTATGTAACACGAAGATTTGTGTTTAGGTAAGTATTTCCTAAGTTAACATAATATTCATTGCAAATAGCTTCCTATTTAACTAAGTTAATTAGGTATATTGGTATATTACTAATTGCGAACACCTGATAGCGAGAAACTTGAGGGTAGCATTTGTCAAAAGTGCCACATTTCTGTCTGAATTGTACCTATGAGAGACACCACACTACCGTTGGCGGTAGCAGTCTTTACAAGTGCCGAAACTCATATCATAAGTTATTAACAAAATACAGTTATTGTTTAAAGCTGCGACTTATGATGCAGGGGCCTGATTCTCCTAATTTTACTTAAGCGACCTTCGATCGACGTTCGACTCGATTCGACTGAGATCCAATCCCGACTCGATTACGATTGAAGCGTATGTAGCATTCCGCTATTTTTTCTTTGAAATAAACGTTTTTATCCTTTTCTGTCATTCAATAATGAATCATTTTGTCTGCAAATTATTTACGATTGCAAAGTGATTGTACAGCAAACTACCGTATAGACCAAAATCATCAAAATAGCAGACCAATCGCACACCAATCAAATGTCAATCGAATACGATTGGTCTTTTATTAGTAGCAGAATGCCCGATATGGTTAAAACTGCTGTTACGATCATATTGCGATTCGATTTCTATTCAATTTTGACATTATTAACTTAGGAGAATCGGGGCCCTGGTAGGTGAGTGCATTTTAATTAATTAGTTAGGTAACTCGGCTGGGCAGGATTAATGCACTTCTTGTCACACTTGGGCGTTTTCCAGTCATTGGGTTGTGCTGTGCCTAGGGCTGCCATCTCGAATTTCGCGAAACCCGGACAAACATTTAAAAAACCCGGACATTTGGCGTAAATCGCATTTTTTCCCCGAAGGAGTACGATATTGTTTAAAAAAAATAATACCTATTTTGTAAAATAATACCTATTAACATATACTTAAATTCAATGAGGTGCTTTCTTACATGAAAAGTGTCCGGGTTTTCCCCGGACGCTTCTAGAAAACCCGCCCGGACGTCCCCCGGACGGGGTCAAAACGAGGACAAATCCGGGGAAACCCGGACGGATGGCAGCCCTAGCTGTGCCTATTGTACCTAACTAGTTACATGTGAAGCATGTTTGTAGCTAATTAAGGTAAAACATAAGTAGGAACGCAATTTAACGCATACATTTATGTAGCATATATAGTTCATTCTAGTAGGTATATTGTTAGCTGCCAGTAGCCAGTAGTTACATCGAGGGCAGTAGCAACGAGCGACCATAGACACCTCCCCATTCAGCCGAAAAAAGAATCTCCCAGCATAGATGTGTATGCTTGGAGGATTCTTTTTTCGAACGTCGGCGACAAGACATGTTATAGTTTGACAGAATACGATTTTGCCGCGTTCTTGATTACCTAATCCTAGGTGATTTTCATGTTGAAACTATTTCTTGTTATTTCCTCGTTAAACAAACCTGCTTCTAGTTTTTAAGAATATATTATATATATAGGTACTTAACTAAAGAAAACAATATTGATAAGATTTTTATTGACAACTGTACCTACTTGTTCCTTATGTTGTTTTTTTTTGTCATTAGTTTTATTTGTTTTGTTGCTTTTGCTTCGTTTGTGATAATAAATGGTTTTTCTTTCTTCTTCTTTCTTTCCTGTAGGTAGGTATACGATTATATTCAGTTCAAGTGTGTAATTGAGAACTAATAGTTTCCTTTGCCAGCTATTTCAGTCTATCATGAATCTAACAACAGGGACCATGTTACCAATGCACTTAAAAAAGATCTACAAGCCCAACGTGAAGTTAAAAGGGAAAGTAATATGACGGACACACAACCATTTTAAGGCTTATATTCATTACTATTCACTGGCGTTTATTATAATTCATAGCAGCAGGTTATCTAGTCTATATATTATGAAGGTTTATAGATGTGAAGTTTACATTTATATACGGTATGTATCTATACTACTATATTAACTATAGGTATGGAGACCTTCCACTTTGGAGACTATCAAAGCGGGAGGAGGTGATATCCTTTTCTCGCAACATCTGTAGGTACCTAAGTCATGACATAGGCTGCAATAGACAAATTCTAAAATACATCCAAAATGCATATCTGTCTAAAACACCATGAATATTAAATACTTAATAAATATAAAATATACCATAAAACATTTATTTCATTTTGTACAGTTATTTGTATGTTAGTTTAGCCGAGCGTGATCATGTTGTCAGTGGTTTCGGCGTGTAGTTGGTGGTTGCTGGTGGTGGAAGCCGCCACAGAATGGTGAGGACCTATGAGGCAGTACTGTAGGCTACAGCCGTTGTCTACCGTCGCCCCAGTGTACACCACGCAGTCTTGAAGGACACAGCTGTAAACAAAAACAACGATAAGGTATTTAGAAAACTTGTTATAATTCTTCAATTGAATATTATTATAAGCCAGGTATTAATGGCACTCCCATATTAATTTTGCCAAACTAGTCTAGTTATATAAATATAAAAAATTAGCTTTCGTTGTATTTGCTTATATTAAGAGGACAGCTAGCGCCATCTAGTGTTACACATATGAATTAGATATTGACTAACAGAATCATGGTGATTTGGATTTCACAAATAAAAAACTATTTTGAACTGAAATGAAAAATCCTTTCACTGTAGAGTAAAGAACCTACATTATTCCCAAGTAACATAGAGAGAGGTTCTATAGGGACGAGGGGGAACTTGTAACGTTTTATAAAGAACTTCTGTTTCTAACTTACCCTTCTTTAATGGTGACATTATTCATCAATATACAGTTAGTCAATCTAACTTTGTTCTCAATAGTACAGTTGGCACCAATGAATGTACTTTTGATTGAGGTCTTCTCACTGACAACACTTTGTACGCCAACTGTACTGGATTCATCAATCTGCTTTGTTTTGACATCACTGTCAGGGTGGAATCTCTCAGAAAGAGGAGTTCCAGTTAATTCCTCCCAGTTGGACAATATCTGAAATATTAATTGCATACATGAAAGATAATATTGAGTGAAACTAAGATTACAATTAAAATGTATATTTTTGTTTTTCTTTCACAATAGTCTATTGTAATTTGTGTTATGGAAAACTACAATAGAAATGTATTATTGTGGTTAAACAATCTTAATATAGAGGTGTGAAAATAATGCCTTAACAATTTTATTAAGTCTTTTTGGTCCTAATACATGGAAGCGAATTTTTGTTAATTTCAGAACTACATTTCTAGTCCATTTTGTTACACTAGAAGTTTTAGAATAACGATTTAAAAGTATAACGATTCAATGATAATTGAGTTTCAAAGCTCACCTTGCTGTTTGATAGATAAAATGATGACAATGTATTGACTCTAATTCCAAATATGTTCTTGTTAGGTATGTGAGCATAGCATCTCAGCAAGTCATTATAGAAGATACCTTTACTTCCTAATTTATGGTCATTATATGTTGTTATCTCTCTTATTTTACTCTCATAGCCACTCTCAACAGCAAAATCAAATATATCCTTTGTGATTTCAACATTCTTCTCAGATGTTCCTTTTTTCTCTGCAGGGTTTTTAGGCTTAGATAGTTGCTTTTTAACTATGTGCGGGATAAGTTCCCCCTTAATTGAAGTAAACCTGTCTGATTCTACAAGGTAGTTCACTACCCAGTGTTTCATCACATACACATGAGCATCAAGGAGTCGACTGTACATGCTTATTGAATCATATTTCTTTAGAAGCATCCTAGGAATTGTGACATTTTCCTCAAAGTCACTGGCGCTTGCTAAGAACACAAGTCTTTGTGTTTCTTTATCAATACAGACTAGATCTCTGTCTGGTTTAGCTTTTGTTTTGGGTCCGGGGAGTTCAATCCATTCTTCAGGGCCATTGTTAAAGAACAGCGTGGTGAGGGCTGCATCATACTTTCTATGTACATTCAGCACTTCATTCAGATTGATGTTAGTAATAAGATCTCCCGAGATCACTAGCAGGTCAGTAGTTACTCTACTGCTGATATGCTTCAATGAATTAGCAGTACCCCAGTCCTCTTCTGATGGGATAACTATCAATTCATATTTAATTTTCAATGGACACTTTTCTAAAGCATTCAATATATTGGACTTATCTTCATCAAGAACAACCACTAATGTTTCTGTGAAGTCAAGAGTGAAATACATATTAGTTTTATTCAACAGTTCATTCAAATGTATATCGTTATTTTATAGAATTCATAATAATATCACTAGTAAATCAGATTCAGATTAGGAAAACATTTTATTTTTCAGAAACAATACCGACAGAAAGTCATACCTTGGAACCCAATTTTCTCCAGTAAATTCAATGAGTACCATAGGACTGGGTAAGGTCCTACTGGTAGGAGACACTTGGAGACTGCCCCACCAACATCAGGCAATCGAGAACCTCTCCCCGCAGCCAGCACGACAGCTTGAAACTCAAGTATTTTATGCATCCTTGTTATGTTTCGTTAGACTACAAATCTATAAGAAATATTAGACCTATGAGTAAAGATAACACAAAAACAGTGATTTTAACATCAAATAAATTTGTGCTGAGTTAGTTTACCTTTTATATGGGGTATTATTCAAGAATTAACACAATTTTACTTATGTTTTCATCATAACCCCATTCCTTTTCAGCAACTTACGTTTTATGGTCTTACGTCAAACGTACGTAAACGTCAATAGTATCAATGACATAACGTGACATATGTCACACTGGCTTTTTAGTATTCCACAGATAAGCTTATTATTTAAAGAGATAACAAATAACTATTATAAAGAAAATGCAGGAAAGTATAAAGTAACGTTTTTATTAAACCAAATATTATTATGAAATAGGTAAAAAATTACACATTATTCGTTTCAACATCTTGTGTAGGTTCGGGTTCTGTTGTCACGACTTCAGGCATAACATCAGTCACATTATTCGTTTCAACATCTTGTGTAGGTCCGGGCTCTGTTGTTACAACTTCAGTCTTAAGCTCTGTCGAAAGTGATAATAAAAACCTTGCATTAAGTTGCAGGATAAAGTTTTTAAACAATCAGTAACTGAGCATTCTGAATCTTGCTACCTCACAAATTGTATAGTACCTATGTGTTACCCTATATTTTATAGAATATTTTTTCTGCTCTTATAAATTATACCATCAAATTAATATTACAACGGAAGGAAAATATTATCTCTAGTAAGTAATACCTTCGTGCTTTTCTTTAAAGCTCGGTATGGGCTTCGGCTTATTGCAAGGCAAACATGGTATCTTTTCGATTGGTTCGTCCACCATGTACATCTAAAATAATAAAAAATATTATCAAACACAAATCAGATAAAGATCTATGGATAGTTAAAAGATATTTTAAATGTTTGTACTTTTCCATCAGTCCCAGCTTCGGTACTGCCAGGTTTACAAGGTTGTTGAATAACCATGCCAGGAGGAGCTCGGCTTGGACCTTCCGTAATCACAGTATGAGAACCACCGCAGTATCGGTGACACACATGTGACCTGAATTAAATATATTGTGGGTTTTTCAATTAAATCCTAAAATCGTCTCGGGTTTCAGCGAGGTGATAAAATTGTAAATACCTAGGGTCTCTTAGATGTGGTATAGGCAAATTAGGATAGCATATTCCGTGATCGCCACCTCCTTTAGATTTGGATTCAGCCTCCGCACCCTCAGCTGGCTGTCTGGCCGAATGTAACTTTGGCAATGCTGGGATAGCAACTGGGGCTTCCGTGTCCATGTGCGCTGGGCTGCCACATGATAGACACGCAGTGTTTCGAAATAGTTTCTTGGAAAGCATCGCACTTTTCGGTTCTCCAACAATATCTATTATAAATTGCATACGCTCCTTCATTATGTCGAGGTACCTCTTAATTTCTCTTCTTAGACTTTCTACTTGAACTATGTCTGCCTTTTCACTCAGATCTCTTAGAAGGTCATCGATGGCTTTCTGTGAAAATCATCAAGGATTAGAATGCCACACGATGCGTTGGAAGTCTTCTACATATAAATTCCTAGGTATACAATGTCCGACGATGAATATGAGGCTCGACACTGTTTTCGACAAATATGATGTCCTCGAGTATAAAGATATTAATAAAAAGCAATTTAAGTAACTAGTTAGAAGATTAAACTGAAAAAATATAGAAATACCTGCCAAACAATTTCTTGATTGTTGAATTTATCATAAGCTGCACCAATACGCTTTTCGAAGTCACCCCGCACTGCTTCAAATTGTTGCAAAGAAACTAGTCCATTGAGTTCACCTATGCCAGCCTTATCGCGAAGAGCATCTGCTACCTCTTCACGATCGGATTTAATATCCCTCAACATTTCAATTTCTTTCCACAACCCCTATTGGTAAGGACAGAACAATGTTTTGAAATTATTGGACTAAAATTATCAGGTACAAGTCGGTTGCATCTTGGCATTACTAACCTCGAGGTCACATGCTATGGATTGTTGGGCATCTCTCAAGTCGCGTTGTCGGTACAACATATTTTCGAAGTCCATTTGAAGGCTTGTGAAATGTGAATTTAGCTCAGCCATCGCTGTAAATAAGATTCTTACAAATTGGTTTTTGGACAGGAAATATGAATGATAAAAAGCAAAGTAATTAGCCGCATCGTCGGTGAGTTCGAGACATACTTATAGTTATTGAACAAGTAATACATAAGTGCAGTGATGAATACGTACCCACAGTGTCTCCACCTGAGTTGCCTAGAACTTCAGCCATAGTTTCCAACCCTATTTCTAAATCATGTTGCATTTGAGTTAATTGTTCCTGGTAGTTGGTCATCTACAAATAAGTAGTTACAGATTTATGAGAAATCACCTCTGTTCCTTACATTTTGTTTATTTTTATTAGAAACCACCATATTCCCCGCGGTGTTACCCACGTCGCGGAAAATCATTTTTCCACAACCGTGTAAAAATTATGACTATGTTAGTAGTACTTTTAATATAATATTAAAGAAAGTATAGAAATACTTTACCTGAGATGAAAGCCCGGTGTCCAGTGAATTTATCTGATCGGCGTACTGCATCACCATATTTTCCAAGTCAGTCATACGAGAAGCATTGCCTAAAACGCTCTCAATCTTGTTGTCTGTGTGGTCAAACAAAAAGATTGATAAAATGTTTAATTGAATGCTACAATTTCCTAGTTTAAATGTGTTTTGTTATGTAGAATAATTTCTAATAAAAGAGATTGAGTTTTAAGACAAATAACATTAATTGTTTTAAATTAAATATAGTGTAAAGGCAGCAGTAGTGGAAAATACTTAGAGGTGAAATAGATCATTATACTTTACTCGCTGCGTTCATCATAGTACAAAAATAAACAAAAGTTGGGCCGTTACAACGTTTGAACTACGCACTTTAAAAAATTAAAAAAAAATGTATTATGGGTATATAAGGAAAACTAGAATGTGTACCTAATTTCATTGCTAACTTATAAGCACTTTCGGCGTTAGCGGTAGTTTTTGCAGTAAACGACGACAAATTATTCAATAAGGTTTCACGCAATTGTCGAGCCGCAGCACTGCAATGTAAACAAAATAATTTAAAACTCCAGCTTCGTATTTTTTATTTTAACAAAACATTGATATTTCCCAATATATCGGGTGTGTAAATTAAATACGTTATGTAACGTAGGTACCTAATCACATTAAATCCTAGCACATATATTTTGTGATATTCTATGGTGAATTGTAAAAAAATACCTAATCCATCCAGTGGTAGAATATCATAAAGTATATGTGATAGTATTTAATGTGATTAGGTACTACACACCCATTATAATGCAACAATGATTGAGATTGGGGGCTGGTGACGCAAAATTTATTAGTTTCGATCTCCGTTGTTATTTGTTTGAAAATAAAAAATACATGCCCATTATTTCAGGATTATCAAAGACGGACTAATTAGGTACCGGTTTGAACAAGACACACTTTGACATTTGAAGATTGACTGAAAAAAAAACTTTTTTTCGACTAAAAGAGGTGTGTCTGAGGCAGAATTGTGATCTAATATTTGTCAAAATGCACCATTCAATAATTTTAATTATAATAGGTGTGTCTTGTTGTAAAGAAGGGTGGCTTAAGCTGAACTATGATGACTTACTCTAAATCGTCGTAAGTTATGTAATCAGGTTTCATAGCGTATGCGGGGGCACTCTCTGCTCCTACGCTAGACGGGGTAGCTTCAATAGAGTCAGTGGCTTTTTCTGTCATCGTTATGCCCGGTGCAGACACGGGTGGTCCTTGTACAATACCAGTATCATCGGCACCAGCATTAGGACCGGGCGCGCTCGAAGATTTACTCCTCGTACTCTTCGAATCTTGTGATTTAGAAGCAGATTTGCGTCCTTTTGCACCACCTGCCCCTTTCTGTCCACGGCCAGCACGTCCTGTAGTTTCATCAGCTGGAGTTGCACCATCCTCTGATGTTCCGCCGCCAATAGCAGAAGAGCCATCATCCATATAGCCTCCACCACCCCATGGACCCCCAGGACCTTCAGGACCACCGGGACCCACACCATCCCAAGGACCACCAGGGCCTTCGGGACCTCCAGGTCCTCCACCACCTCCAGGGCCCCCTCCAACCCAAGGACCACCAGGGCCTCCGGGACCTCCAGGTCCTCCAACACCTTCAGGGCCCCCTCCAACCCAAGGACCACCAGGGCCTCCGGGGCCTCCAGGTCCTCCACCACCTCCAGGGCCCCCTCCAACCCAAGGACCACCAGGGCCTCCGGGGCCTCCAGGTCCTCCACCACCTCCAGGGCCCCCTCCAACCCAAGGACCACCAGGGCCTCCGGGGCCTCCAGGTCCTCCACCACCTCCAGGGCCCCCACCAACCCAAGGACCACCAGGACCTCCGGGACCTCCAGGTCCCCCAACGCTTCCCGGACCCTCACCACCCCAAGGACCACCAGGGCCTCCAGGACCTTGAGCCCCTCCAGGACCTCCAACCCCCCCACTACTCCATGGACCCCCAGGACCTCCACTTGCCCCTTCACTTCCTGGGACTCCACCACCCCATGGACCTCCAGGACCACCAGGACCTCCTCCAGGTCCTCCACCACCTCCAGAACCCACACCACTCCAAGTGCCCCCAGGACCTTCAGGACCTCCGCCACCTGCAGGACCTCCAACAGCCCAAGGGCCTCCTCCACCACCAGGTCCTCCAACACCAGGTCCCCCAGCACCAGGTCCCCATGCACCAGTTCCTCCAGCACCTGCTCCCCCAGCACCCGCTCCCCCAACACCAGCTCCCCCAGCAACCGCTCCCCCAGCACCCGCTCCCCCAGCACCCGCTCCCCCAGCACCCGCTCCCCCAGCACCAGGTGCTCCAACACCAGGTCCGCCCCCACCAGGCCCTCCAGCACCACCAGGCCCTCCAGCACCACCAGGTCCTCCAACACCAGGTCCTCCACCACCAGGACCTCCAACACCAGGTCCCCCAGCACCAGGTCCCCCAACACCAGGTCCCCCAACACCAGGTCCTCCAGCACCAGGACCTCCAGCACCAGGTCCTCCACCACCAGATCCTTTGCCACCAGATCCTTTGGCACCAGGTCCTCCACCAGCACGTTCTTTACCACCACGTCCTTTACCACCACGACCTTTACCACCTCGTCCTCCATCACCAGGTCCTCCACTACCAGGTCTTCCACCACCTGCCACACTTTCAGGACCTACACCAACGCCCCCAGGACCACCCATGCCCCCTGGGACACCAACAACTCCAGGACCACCACCACCTCCAGGGCCGAAGCCACCTCCGGGACCTCCAACTGCCCCGGGGCCTCCAACACCGCCTGGGCCTCCACCACCTCCTGCCTCAGCCTTTTTCTGCCAAGCTGCAGCGGTATCAAAAGGAACTATCGGTGATTCAAAGAGAACTTGAGTTTGACTCTAAAATAGATAAAACATACTATTATTATGATTTTTTATGGGTTGTTATTAGAATACTGAAAATATGGTACACATTTTTGAGTAGGTATTTGAGGCAAGCTGACAACTTGTTCTATATCTCGTCTGGCGAGTAGTGCATAATAGTTTAGACAAAATACACATCGACACTTAGGGGATACCCCCTTTCTGTCATAGCAATAAAACTGAAAATGTCCCGATAAAGTATAGTTCGTTGTACGTACCTAAAAATAAAGACAAACTCATTGTTAACTTACATCTAATTTGACCCCTGGTGTTTGTCTTGCTAAGTCAGTGACCATTGAAATCATTTGCGCTAATGCTTTTTCTGTGGCTTCTAGGCGAGCAGACAATTGTAATGCTGCCATAGCATCTGTGAGTGAAGCGCCTTTGCGCAGTTGCTCCATAAGTTCGGCATGTTCAGGAAACGTAGCGGTCCCCACCGGTAAAAGCTTCCTTTGAATTTCTCGCACATCTTCTGCTACTTTCTCAAATTGTTCTTGCGTTACCACTGATATCTGAGGAGTGCGTCTTTGACCATCTATTTTCAAGGGAGAATTTATCATTATTTGATTGCAATCACGAGTAAGATTTGTATAGGAGTTAACAAAAACTTACCTGCTCCTGCTTCAGAACTCGGTACTCTTTCAACTACAATAAAAAATGACGATTATTCGTCTTAATGTCGGTATTCTGTCTTACAATATAATGCATAACAACTAGTACAATATGAATATTGGAAATTATAAAAAGTATTATGTTGTAGTCTTACCAACTAGTATCTTTTCAAATCGTGTTTCTGTAAAGAATAAAATATTAAGTGTTAGAAATAATAAACTGCTATTAAGCCGTTACATGTATCTCTATCTTTCAGTATTGATTCATTTCATTACCGCTAGAAGTAATTGAAGCCATTGGGGTTGGGGAACCAATTGTTTCGGCGAAAGAATCCGTTTTCTGCAATTAGATTTTTACTTAGTAAGCTGTGCATGAAATCATATAGTGTGGCGAAGTACATATTATTACTAATATACACCGACCACTTGACTCATACTCCCAGGAATTGCACTGATCCGTCTTCATATTTGAGCTTTAATTGAAATTATTCTCACTTAAAATCTGTACAAGACTTACCCGAGCTCCATACGATAACATACCGGTTCACTGTTAAAACAAAATTAAGTAAAAAAAAAAACAATGAAATAGCTCCCTTGTATGAAGGATTTATTGCACCTGCTGAATAACACGCAGCTCCCTTTCCCTCTGCTCTATTGCGGCGTCCAGAAGAGTAACGTAAGACCCTGACTGCAGAATACATACTCGTTATGTGTTACACACGGGTTTCTTTCTTAATATCAAATTATGTTCTATGTTTTTATGATTATGGTCAGTTTTGAAAACAAAATTGTTACCTTTTTTCGTCCGCTTTTAGTATCATCACTGGTTCCACCCTTAGATTTACCTCTTGGCGTTTGCTCTTCAGGTATAGCCCTCTGTCCAGATTTTCCAGAAGATGATTTAGAAGTCGACTTATCTTTTGCGGATGATGATGTCGTTTTATCTGAGGATCCTTTCCCACTAGCAGTTTTGTCCGTGGAGGTAGTTGTCTTATCAGTGGAAGTTTTATCCGACGTAGTTGCTTTTCCAGGTGAAGCTTTATCACCTGAAGTTTTACCAGATGAGGTTGTTTTGTCAGTTGTTGTTTTATCTGACGCGACTGTTTTATAAGTAGATGTTTTATCTGATGACGCTTTATCTGATGACGCTTTCTCTGATGATGCTTTCTCTGATGATGCTTTCTCGGAAGATGCTTTATCAGAAGACGTCTTTTCTGTCGATGTTTTATCTGAGGATGTTTTTTCTGATTCAGATGGTACGCCTGGAGATCGGACCCCTTTCTTTCCTTTAGCACCTCTTTTACCTCCACCACTTTCAGCTTCGCCATCGACCTCAGTAGCTCTACCAGCCCCGTCACCAGTTTTCCCGAGTTGGTCTTTTGGTTTCCTTCTCTTCTTTTGCGTAGCATGTATTTTGACTTCAGTAACAGACAAGGTAGAGGCAGTGGGTGTCACAGTAAAAGCACCTAATTCAACCTCAACACGTCTCTCTAGTAATCTCATATGTCTGGCAAGCAGGAATAGAACTGTCTGAATAAGCTTAAAATTCACAGCATTTCCCTAAAATGTAATGAGGACTATAGAACAAAAGAACCTATGAATATTAGTTCAAAGTGCTGAGGTCGAATAAAATACGTACCTGCAAATCACCAAAGGCGAATTCTATTATTTGTTTCACATTCATAATATCTGGAGTATCGTTATAGGACGCCATGATTAAATTATTTACAAAACCCTAAAAAACACTACAATTATAAATTATTTCAATCGAGGTGGCTTTTTTATCGTGATTCAATATATTATGACATATTACGTCATAGAGAAAAGTAACTAATGCAATTTTTAAAAACCTTGCTTTATAGAGCTACAAAGATCCATCACGAAATAGTTCCTATTACGTACACTAGCTACGCCCACCATTATGTAGAAATAATAAACCATTTTCTTAGCAAAATAATAAGTGTCTAAAATAAGGAACTGAGAACCTAGGAAGTAAACAGTGACCCGTGCGTCAACCGATTAAAGGTTATTGCGACGATCGATTCCTGGATGAACCATAATATCATAGCGTGTATTTACATGTTTTCAAAGGCATGTTCAACTGAGCGCCCTGCCCAGCGAATTTTAGATTGGTAGGCGTTGTCGGTAGTCAGAAGCCAGAAAGTCGTGGTGGCCTAGTGGGTAAAGAACCAATCTCTCAAGCACGAGTGTGTGGGTACGATTCCAGGGCAGGCAAGTACCGATGCAACTTTTCTAAGTTTGTATAACTAGAATCAAACTTATTTATATTTTTTGACGTTCATAAGTGCTTGTAAAGGCCTAAATGAAACAAATGATTTGATTTGAAAGAAAATATCTCGAGGAAACCTGGAGCGTGGTGTTTACCGATCAATCCTTCTCTATATGAAAGGAGGCCTGTGCCCATCAGTGGGACGATAAAAAGGTTGTAACTAACACACCTGTTTAAAATTTTGCTTCCTTAGGGAAAAATTTTGCTTTCTTCTATCCGGGTAAAAAGTAGCCTTTATGTAATGAAGTGAGTACATACCTAGGTTATAATATTTATTGTCTTACTGTCTTCAGAATCATTTGAGCCGTTTGCGCGGGTAGGTACATCTACACATATACACACATACAAACTTTCGCATTTAGTTGTGTTAGCTGTCTGCGTTCACATGGTGGTACAAAAACAAAACAGAAAGATGCAATATGTTCGGCGACTGACGGCTTGCAAACTGATTTGGTAGTGTTTTATTTTTACATAGCTGCTTATCATGTTTTGTGTCAATATAGCCATTTGCAACTTATTGGGTATTTCTACAGGGAAATGAAATAAATAAACTATAGAAACATCAAGTATATTTTACGATATTTACAAGGTTTCCTTCATAAATATCCATAGGTACTTATAAAAAATATGAAAATTTAAAAAATATAATGATATCAATAAACCAAACTCGTACATATTTACAATGTTTATAATAATTAGAAAACATATAAATACTAAAGCTCCCTGCGAACTGGTCTCATAAAGAAAATATTTGTTTTGGTCGGTTCATTGTAGCTAGTCTAAAAGTAAATGTCTGGAAACTGCAAAAACAAATATTAAAATGATCATAGTAGATTAAATAGTATAGCGATATCTGGCGCCGTATGATGAAGAAAGTCGAATCCACGTAAAGTCTTTCTAAATATATTGATCTTTCTATTTACCTATTCGGAGGGAGCTTAATCAAAACATTTTTCTTATAGGGATACAAAAGTTTCGAGACTAAATTACTCAATTTTGATTAATTCCACAAATATTAAATCATCGTTGAATTAAACAGTGCGCCTGAAAAATTGATAAAAATTTTCTACCTATCTAAACAAGTTACTAGATATTTATCTATTTATTGTATAAAGTGAGCTAATTTAATTAGGCACGAGTCCGACAGTGAGTGGAGCGCGAGGAGGCGCAGGCGGGCGCGGGCGCCTCGAGGAGCGGCGGGGGCGGCGGCGAGGCGGCGAGGGGCTCCCGGCCCGTCCCCGCCACATGACTAGAGGTTGTCTGCGCAGCAGACGCCGACGTCGGCTTGGATTCTTCGATATTACCAACATTCGTTTTGTGATCTCTGTGAGTCTTCTCCTCAACTAAATCGTTTTTAGATAGACTATCGTGTTTTTTATATTTATTCAACTCGTGAGGCACTAGCACTGCGAGTGGCGGAATTGGTGGAATGTAGGCGTGGGGCTCGTAATTGTCATCGACGTAGTCGTTAGGATTCCAAACGGCAGTCGTGGTCGCTACCGATGCCTCGCTTGCCATGATCCGCGGTGTCGTCGCACGAGACGTCACCGGGGACGTAGTAATTGTAGTTTTATCTGCTAATAATTCGGATGCCACGGTTGCTGTGGACGGAACAGTAAATACATTTCTATTTTTATTAGATCTAGTTTTACGTCTTTTTTGTAATTTTGGCACATCGAGAAAGAATGGATCGAATATAAGATCGGATTCTTTATAGTCGTCGTAATTTATCGGTACAATTGGTTTCACTGCACTCACAACATTGCCAACGGTATAGTTTAGTCTTTTACCATTGCTATCACTGACTGACGCACTGGCTGTCACAATTACCCGTGGGGGACTTTTCAGTTTGATTTGTGGTTTTTCGGTCACACTGGGTGGAGCAACAGATCGAGCCGATAGAGCAGATTCCGTTTCTGGAGCCGCATCATCACTTCGCTTGCGATCATAATAGAAAGGATTAAAAGGTAACGGTCGTTGTGCTGGTAATGGTTGAGGATATGCCTGAGGTCTATTTTGTTTAACCGAAGTTTCATGTCGCTCCGAGGGTTGCGAAGTAGGTCCAGGACGTAGTAATTGATCTCGTGGATCGAGTGTGGTCGGTCGGAATGGTGCCGGTTGAGGTCGTTGAGCAAACGATGTCGCTGGTCGCTGAGCGGATGGCCTTGGGGCAGTTCGAGACGACTCATATTGGAAATGGTCGAATTGTTGTGGCGGTGCATGCGTTATATAAACTCCATCAGCGGGTCGAAAGCTCTGTCGTTGAAAGGAAATGGCTTCGGATCCTGGTCCTCGGTGCCGGTAAATAAACTCTTGTGGGGAAAGTAGGGAAGGATCTATTGTGGGTAAGGAAGGTGCTGACGGAGCAGATGGGGCGGAAGGCGCTGATGGGGCAGATAGACCTGACGGGGCTGAAGGAGCAGATGGGGAGGAAGGTGGATATGAAGGTGATGGAGGCGACAGCGAGGACAGAATGGGGGACGGTGAGGAAATTAAATGTGGAATGGGAGATGGAAGTCTTGAAGACGTGGATGGCAGTATAGTAGTGGTGGGAGGTCTGGGTGTTGTTGTAGTACTCGTAGTTGTGGTTCTTGTCGTAGTCGATGTTGTTGTTGGCTGCGGAGTCGTCGTTGTTGGATGATGTGCGTAATCTTCGTAGTCAGTGTCGTCGTCTTCTTCTTGGTACTCTGAAATTGAAATATTTTTTTACATTAAAAGAGACACGTAGATCACTAATGCTATGGGATTATGCTCAAAAAAATGAATAAAGTAACTCTTGATTTTCTTAATTTAAGTTTGACAAATATCTTAACAATGGCCAACCCTAAAGGACGAAACTACTCGACGGGTTTTAAAAAGAAGCTATATTTTATCAGAGTACGGGAAGAGGCTCCCTGGGATGCAGGTGAAACCGCGGGGAAATACCTAGTCAATAATAAATATCTTTCTACATTATTATACTTATGTACATGTGTTATGGCCTGTCTATAACAAATGCGTACCTTCAGTAAGTTCCTCATTTTCTGACAATGGTAAAGGCGGGTGTGTTGGTTTATGTTGTGGGTTTTTGGGTTCGTCTCTTTTTATGTCCTGAATGGGATCTTCAGTTGAGTCCGTAATGTCTGTTGAATGAGCCTGTGTTTTATCTTGTGTCGTAGTCGGGATATCATCTATTGAAGGGTCAGCTTCTTGGTTTGGTTTGGTGTGCTGTTGTGACTGTTCAGTTGGTTGTGCTTGAGGTTTCTGTTGGTCTGGCTGTATGATGGGCGGCGCAGTACTGCCGTATAACTCTAAATTTAAACTGTAGAACTTTTCAGACTTTGTACAATCTACTTCGTCGACTCTCTCACACACTCTTGTCTCCTGAAATGAGAAAATGACAATTATTAGATAAACTGTATCCTGTTTTTTTTAATTTAAAATCTTATATTTTTACTACAGTAATCATCATTAAAATCATAAACTTATTAACGCAGCGATGCTTGCAAAAAACATGCCACTACAACAGGACCAACCGAAAAATTAACGTACTTATCAACTGACCTGATCAAAGACGGTGCCATTAAGGCAAAGGAACTTGATGTCCATGGGCTCATCATTCTGGCCCACCGTGCACACGTGGAACATCTGGCACGAGGTCTCCAGGTCTGCGTAGTACCCGCCTATAACCTTGCCCGTGCACGTGAAGTTCGTTTCGGGCAAGTTATCGAAGTCCAAATACTGAAAAGTGAACAAAAAAGTCTTTGAACAAAAAGTGTCATGTTCGGTGTTGTTCGTGACAATTGATAGAGAATAAAATGAAGTTTTTATAGCACTGATATTTTTTTGGGCAACGCATTGGAATTTATTAGTCATGATTAAAACAGTATTTTATAGTTTAATTTAAGAAAGAGTCACGTTCTTTATACTAATAAAAGAATACACTAATAGCATGAAAAAGAAAAAATATTACAAAACTTTGCACAAATTACTTACACCTGGTTGAATTGACCTGGATATTCGAAACTCGTTCTGGAATATGAATATCAGCAACCACAGCCAAACTGAAACAGTAATATTAAACATTTTAATATTGCTGAACTATAGATGCATTTTATTAAGTAAAATAATTAAAGCAAAACATCATTTTTCATAAGTAGATTACTATAATAAATTAGATCTTTTTCAAATATTAACCCATCAAAAACTACAACTAAAATGTCACATCAACAAAATTAATTAAAAGGAAATGTCAAAGAAGCGTAACATTTTATTTTACAATTAACCTTTAGGAGATCACAGTTAAATCTTTAGTCGTGATACACGAACAAGAATTATTATAAGTAAAAGTTTCATTTACATATGTTGAAGGTATCTTCGCTAGAAACTAAGTACAGTCGTAGAATATTGAACAGTGCGCGTGATTTCTACGAGCTTAACAGTGGGACGCAGGAAGCCAATTGATCATAAACGTCACTACTGGATGCTTTACGCTTATGAATAGTGTATGATAAATGGGAGGATGGGAAGCTACGAATGTAAATTGCAGTAAATAGGTAGCCAGAAGAAACCGTGTTATTTGTCAAGAACAAATCTTTAACAAATCTATCTCTAGACTAAATCTAGCTAGAGACTATTTCTCCATTTTTTCTTTATAGCAAAAAAATCAACTCTACGTTGATTTTTTGTAAATTGAGATGTTGAAAAGAAAACGAGTTTTCATTGCTAGTATTTATTTTGAGTTACGAGGCATGCGATTTTATAAAGATCTCTGCAAATTGCTTGCGTTTTATCTTGAGATCTGTAAGATTTTTTTAAACTTGCCCAGGTCACATTGACTTAGTTTTCTCAGTTCACTGATAGACCATAAAATATTTATTCTCTAAATTTAGTAAATGTAATTAAATATATCAATAAAAAATTATAAAACCTTGTAAGGCAGAGGCGGTGCGCACGACAAGCGCGCCGCCGCCTGAGATCCGAGCCTGCCGCCGCATCTGAAATCAACAGATAAACTCTATTCATAAAGCAATAATCATATCAAATTGTGAATATAACACATTTGAATAATATGACGGATCAGGGGACAAACATAATAAGTTATGGATTTCCCAAATAAGTTTTCCGTAGCAGAATGGTAGAACTTTTGAATAGTCTCACTTATATTATAGCCGAGTGCGAATGCGAAACATATAGTCACGTGGGTTTTCTACAAAGACGGGTGGGTCGTCTACGTATCTAACAAAATTATTTTTAACCTGCATAGCGCATATCTAAACTATGGGTAAAACTGAATATATCCGCTGTAAAAATTCACGACATTTCGGAGATCACGATAATCCCGTCCAATTGATGGCGTCAGTTCCAGTAGTTCCTGATAAGATCAAGCATCTTCCTAGCTCTCTTCAGTCCTTTATAAAGGAGAGCCCATCAACTATGTCATAGTTTTCTTTTCGGTGTGATTGTAAATCAATATTTGGTTGATAGTTGATTGACAGAGGTGTATAAACAAAACAAAGTGCAGACAATAGGTAGGTCGCGGTGTTCGCACGCGCATCCACGGAACAATTGTGTTGCGACACCCACAATTAGCCATCCACAGTGGATTGTTCCGATATGCCTCATCTAAAATTACATAATTTTATAATTACATACTTCGATGCATAACAATGATCCAGTTTTCTAATTCGTTTTTATATTGCTGGACTCAAATTAGCACCTATTTCAATTGGGGCTAGGTTAGATTTTAGATCATATGTTAACAGATACTTGGGACCAGATAAATAATTAATTGAATGGAAGAAATGAAGAGATTTTATAAAATAGACGAAATTCTGTGACAGACAGAGAAAATACATAATGAAATAAGTATGCTCTCTGATTGCCACAGTTCAACATTCTAAATCCTTCCCGGATCTTGCCAGGCTTGTAGGTTCATACTTTGCCTACATCATTTATATTGATGAGGAAAAGTAACATAAACATAAAAAAGAATTAAATGTCAAGGTCTTTGGATTGTCCATGTTCTAGAAAACCCGTTTAAGAATGTCAAATAATTTATGAAGAACATTCTATGCATGACAAAAGAATGAAGGTTTACAAAAAAGTGTTAGAGACTATGAGATAATAGACTAAATTTAAATTGAACGCAAGTTTATTGTTGCTAAAAGTTTTATAACCAAGACCGAGAGATGTGCTCATTTGCTTAGTGTTACATGAGCGCCTTTCTACTTCAAATAATTATATATGTACCTCTGCTCTTAATATACAAAACGTGCGCGTTGATCGAACTTAGTAGAAAGTATACGTCTGACTTTTATTAATCCCTTTTTACCAATAAAGCCATTAACAAGGCTATTATTGTGATGTAACTCCCATTTAATTCGTAACAAACCGAAACGTTTATTTATAACAAAGTATGGCTATGGTATCCGTACTAACGATATAATAATCGTTACGAGCATCGATTATGAAATAAGTGAACTCGATTCGGATGCTTTTAGATTTCAATCTAGAGCAGATATTTTTTATTTGACATGTTTCCTTAAACTGTTGGAAATTTTAAATTAAGTATTAAATTGATGTTAGCAGTCAAATATTTAAGACTTAAGTTCTAATGAAATCTAATTATGCTATTGTAAATCCGCAATTAATTTATCCTAGCTTGAGGTTAACGGTCCTCAATTTTTTTGTAACATAAATCATGCTAAATAGAGCATAAGTAATTAGTCAGCTTAGAATAACGGTAACTTATAGCTGTGACATTATCTAGTGTATCAATAATTCTGCCCTGTTAAACAATTACTGTAATTTGCATTGGCCTAGAACATTAGTTTGAAATGTTGTCCTGCAAGATAATGTCTATTTTTATAACCGCAAAAGAAAACGCCGTGACTGCGGGGCAGCATCTATTCCTATAATAAAAATATTTAAGAAAACCAGTAATTTGCTCAATGGTGTCTGTGACATATAATAGCGTTGAATGTTATTGGATACCGTGAAAGCTGTTGCAATGAGCAGTTGTGTCAGATTGTCCTAGGGCGTGGTTTCCTTGATGTAAGCAGTGAGACCGTCGGCCAGTGGACCGGCACGAAACTGGAGCACTGCGAGCGACACAAGCGCTAAGGCTACGTGCACATGACGCGTTGTGTTAGGATCTAAGTTTGTTTACAACTTCTGCACGCTGAACACGTAAAGGCCGTTTCCAAGTAAGGGCAAATTAGAGGTGGCCTAAAACTAGGCTAACAATTGTTATTAGGACATTGACATACGACTTTTATTGTTGCAACCATTGCAACAATATGCGTGTTTCTTTATTTTTCTTTGAATAAAATATTTTCAGCACATAACTTGACGTTAAAATATGCTTTAAAAAACTGGTCACCCGAGCCTAACCTCAAACGAGTAACGACAATATTTTCACAGAGTCATATCTCACAGACAGTCTAGAAATCCGTCTACTAAACCGGTCTTTAAACCGCATAAAGAATACTTGTCAGATTTAATGTATCCCTAATGGTGAAACCGGAACTAAAATTAGGCTTGTAACAATCATAATCAAAGTACGAGGTGGTTAGTAATAGCGGCAATTTGACATGTCGTAATCTGATACCATTAATTAAATTGCAAGGGTACGTATGTAATTGTAAGGGACTTTGTTGAACGAACTTTAGTAAAATAGTAGCATTTTGCGTAATGCCTTGAAATGTGACTATTTAGTGCGCTTGTTTATAGTTGCTGTTATTTCCTTTTACGACAATATACGGCCTAAATGTGAGGCAGCCCCGGGGCACACGCAAGCTGCGGTAGGGTTTATTGTCGATAAAGTGAACAACAGTGGCATAATACTGCACTTTGTGTACGAAGAAATTGCATAAATGTTGAGAAAAGCTATTGTATACTTCCAATTGAATAGAGACATGGGCCTATGGTAGCTCTTGTTTACTGGGTATAGAATATGATAAGCTTAGGATAGGATCCAGAGTGTTTTCTGTTTCTAGTGTTTCCCTCTATAGTATAGAATGGATAAAATATATGTAAATAGCTCTATTCATAATATAGTCCTGTTGAAAGTTAATTGTGTAAAGGAAAGCTATTTGCATAGGCTTATATCGTCAAGAATTACGTTATTGTTTTATTATATAGTCTGCGGTAACAAACACATTGCTCACACATCAATCGGTATACCACCATTGCCACAATTCTAAATAGATTATGCTATATAACAATTTAACGGAAATAAGGAAGCTAATGCCATGACATTACGCAATACAACAATGATATATGACGAGAACTTTTATTAAAACAATTGAAGCAAATTGCTGATTTCTTATCTATACGTATATCGTGAGTACAATTACAGAAACAATCTGTTCAAAAGATATAATGGCTTTTTATTAAACTTAAACGCAGTTGGAACCATATAGTAATTAATATGAACTTGTAATTGTTGTGACCATGACTGTATACTAAAATTAAATACGCAGTTTTTTTACTTCTGTTTTTAGTCCTGATTAAACGAAAGCTCGCTCTCCTGAGAAGTTACTAATAAACAAGCAATAATCTTTCAGTATGATTCAATCAATGATCAAAAATGTTTTATGTCTTTTCGATATTTAGATGGTGCATTAGCCGATACCTATAATAAGTCTGGTCATTTTTACATTTAAGAAAATATGCATAGAAATACAGGCAGCCCTTATTCTAAGGGTGTCCTACCTTTCTCCGTGTCTTTAATCTCAATAGGATCGTTTCGATAATTTTCGTAATTAAAATATTGGGCAAGATTTATGAAATCCCATAGGTATAAATTGACTTTTGGAACATGAAATTGGTGTTAAGTAATGTTATTTCCTTCAGTGTTCTGATTGTTTATCTTATTCGTTGTCTTTAGCTAAGAATGTGATAACAATAAATAAATAAATATAATTGAAAACAAGTTGCGATACATTTATAGAGCCAAATTGTGTTGTGGTCAAATTATAATGATTTGAACCACAAGGGGTATTGCACTTTGTGGTCGGTTTCTCACTTGGGTCGGAAGCTTGGAATTGCTTACTATCCTGGTTTGCCAACGGAAAGACTACCTAAAATGCGATGTTAGGTTCAGTCTTGACTTCACTCATAGCACAGATGATGCTCTTGGAAATATCTAGGAAGCGTTTAAGCAAGAAGTATTAAAATACTTCACTTTAGGTTTTACTATATTAATTTATTTACTTAGTATCCATTTTTTTCCATCATTGCACTTACGATTTGAAGATAACGTACCTAATATAAAAACGCCACTACTGCAAGCGTTGCGTGTAGATTCAAATCTAATTATTATGAAATGGATAAACGGTATGGTATGTAGGAATTAATGGAAACACTTTCTCGTAAACAATTAACTTAATAAAAGCATCGAACACTCCGCACGAGGAAGCGGTTGTATTAATTACTTGACGAATAAGGAGTAATTACGGCTATTGTTCTGCTAATTAATTTTATTCAAGCTGACACCTAAGTATAGCTTGTCAACAGTTTAATACCGTTACTCTACTTACGCATATCGGTATCGAATAATCGGAACACTATAACCGTTTATGTAATATTATTGCCGTGGATATAAATCGATAAATCGTTTCTTAATATTCGTTCAATTAAATTTGATTCGAGACGTGACTACGTGCTACTTAATCTATCCGTTTCGTTTAGCATTCATAGCGAAGTGTAGGCTATCACCGCTATGTCAACTGATGTGGATAATTTGACTTTCAAGAGGTTAAAATACCGTGAGCTTCACTAAAGGAGGAACCAATTACAATTGTAACGGTAATGGTAAGTAGCTGGCACTCAGTATAGTTTTATTATACGAAAGTTACCTCATCACATCAGGCTAACTAAAAAGTAATAAAAAGGTTTAAATTAAAAAATCAACTGCATAGGCTTCATAAATTGAATGAAATGGTCAAGATGGATCTAAAAAAGAATTCCATAAATACATATTGTTTTATCATTTTAAGTTTTTCATTAAAGGAGCTCCAATAATCGAAATCAAGTGACAAGTGGCATAACTAAATAACACGTTTTTGAACGAAATTAAGGTTACAAGGCCCACGATACGTATGAGTACCAATTGGTCTTTATCGCCGATCATTTGATTAGCAATTTAGTTTTATTTAAATCGATGTGACCGAGATTGATTAGCGGGCAATGGTCGTGACTTAATCTTATAAGTTTGCACAATGCCCTATGTCTATTTGGAATGGTATTATGTTACGTAGAGCAACAAAAAGCTACGCATGAACAGTGCAGCGATGTAACGGGCCCGGTCGGCGCGCACTCCGTTATGTCATCAAGTATGTCGAGAGCAGCGTCCGAAGCACCTGGTAGCTGACAGCTTGGCGGTCACTACACTACCTCACAACACACTCATCACGCTTCAACAACTACTCAGTTACGGTACTCGATAAACCCAATTAATATTCAATATTACCATACAAGAGTAATGATCTATAAACGACTTCTTCGTTTTCAATCGCCTTGCCTACATAATCAGCTTAACCGCAATGAGAGTTATATAACGATTTTAGTCATATAAACCTACATACTCGAACATCCTTGCGGATTGAGATGTCACGTCTCGCCTTTCTCGTAACAAATGACACCGCCTACCATGCTCTGACAACGGTGATGGATACTCACGAAACCACTCTGATTTTGACTTACGAGATCCTTTCAATGTGATAATATTACATCAATATGTCGTTTCGTATCTGACCCCATAAACACAATGATATTCAGGAAGACGATCGTGACGGGGAAAATACTGTATAAAAGATACATTGCATAAGAATGGCCTTTGATCGACGATATATTTTGACCACATTGTCATGTCAGAACAGTTTTAGTGGTCGGGTTTTTTAAGTTTTGAAATTAAGCTCTCGTATTCTTGCAAAATAATAAGTTGTAGATAAATTTTAATAAGGAATGTGCATAAAAAGTCAGGGCTTAGATAAAACATGCGATACGTAACAAAAGCACAAACAATGGGTCGCCTACTCGCTTAAGACAATTAAGTTAATAATTGTGACCTATGTCGACACGCGCGACAAATATTACCTGAGCCATATTGGGACCGTTTAACTACCGGTTGTGTACTTAATCCCGGGACTGATTCACGACGCGATTATCCTTATCAATTACAGAGACGCATTCTCGCCTACACCACTCGTATGCTCAATTGTTGTAAGAACGTTTATGGAAGTAAGATATTTTCATTGTTAACTCATCTCAAATCGCATCTGTTGAAGTTACGAAAGGCGTGTTTAAGGTCGAAACGTAAGCAATTGTATCAGGGCACTCGTAAAAGCTCTCCACGTACCTGACTGGTCTAGAGTTGTTTTCGTAATGTCTTGTGACGGAGCTCCGAGAGGCACTGTTCGTAGAGTAATATACAACGTGAACGTCTGTCCTATTATAGTTGGTGACAATACTAAACACGTGTTAGGATTGTTTATATACTTATACCAGTACTAGACTGTTTGGTCTCCAAAGCTGATTGACAGTGACTCACTTGTTACGCACGAAACTCATATTCACAGGATATGGAACAATTTATGTACAACCGCTGCTGAGTAGGTACAGACAGTAATATATCTAATGTTTTTGTGATAAGTACTCATGTTTATTGTTACGCAATCGCAAGTACACATCTTGTGAAAATTAATAATTCATAACAAGTAGACGTGGAAATGAAAGTAGAGCAACATACCTTACATATTCCTGCATTTATAATTTAACTAAGATTGCAAACTAAAACGATTGTACCAGCGATAAGTTGTTAAGTACTCGTAATCAATATTGTTGACTAAACATGGATTGAATGAGTTGTGTTGAAACTGATGAACGAAAAACTCAATTCACAGGACTGGGTCGTATTGTGGAATGAGGCGATTGTCTGAGTCTGAGGACAACTAGCAGAGGTTATTGTCCGCCAACTACTTAGCAAATAGTGCGTATCCTGGATGACTGGTTGCCTACATGTAGGAATGCGGGATGAAGGTCGGAGAAACACGGGATGAGTAGACAGCGTGTGGGTATGGAGAATTAAGGCCACGAGTACGGTGATAAGCGGACGCGGGTTTGGTATTGTAAATATTTTATTGAAATGAAATATAATATTTAAACTTCATACATTTCCAAATTATCATAAGTATGTTGCCTTGATGTATCTATTATACAGTTTTAGACAAATTGACGTAATTGGAGAAAATCAACTATTCTCTCAAAACACTTCAATACACGGGATGTCAAAGACATGCACAATATTGCACATTTATGACTTGTTTGTGCGGCATATTTTAGTGTGGGAATATAATACGGATATGAAAATTTAAACTAGCCGTTTTTAGTAGTTTGTTTATTTTAAATGAATGAAGAACGCTGCCGTGAGCACTGAGCGCGTCTCCATTGTGCCGCCTCCGTCGCATTCCTCGACGTTTCCTCTGTCATTCACAGGTTTTTTGTTTGTTTATTCCTCAATTTACAATGATGGATAAAATCTTCATTGAATAATTGCAGTCACGTCGTCATTATATTGTTTTATTTTTGCGATGACAAATAACGAGATTGGAAACGGATGAGAGTGCAAGCGAACGTTGATGTTCTCATAATTAAATGTCAACTATTGCAGTAAGCTTAACTTCACTGTAACTCAGATCATCTTCACGCATAATTTACAATTATTATACTTAATATTATACTTAGTAGTTTCGTACATGTTGTACTGCTGGCATTTAGATTCTAGTAGCAGTTTCGACAGAAAAGTTCCCATGCGTCCGCTTACGGTTATATAATATTTTAGAAGAAGACCGCGTCAGACATTTGACCTCACTGAGCAATACCGAGACGTGTTGCACTTAGACACGTTTGTCCCAGCGTTAAAATCTAACTTTATGGAATGCCATACCCACTGTGACATATTTGTTTATCCCCCTCAAAATCTATGTAAACATTTTGAACATAAACGAGGTCAACTAAGTCATAAATTTTTCTCAAGATATGAAATGGGTGACAGATCATTATGTTACACCTTTTATGGATAATAATATTCTTATCTGACCCAAAAGTCTAAGCTATTATTGCAATCCATTTAGTAACCAATTACACGTTAATTACCATTATCTTTTAATATGGATATTGTTATAATCGAATGTACTTTATGTAATCAACAAAATGAATAATACAT
Organism: Helicoverpa zea x Helicoverpa armigera; assembly: GCA_033682625.1. Taxonomy (NCBI): domain Eukaryota; kingdom Metazoa; phylum Arthropoda; class Insecta; order Lepidoptera; family Noctuidae; genus Helicoverpa; species Helicoverpa zea x Helicoverpa armigera. The sequence goes on from JAWIIS010000032.1 coordinate 7,326,885, forward strand.
ACCTATCAGCATATCAGCGAATTCGCCAAAGGATTATAATAAAGAATGTTGCTCAACTTCACATCAATAGTTACTCTAACCAGTAACCTACTGACTACTGTATAGCTGTCATCGTATATTTTATTAATTCTCCAAATCGTCATAATGAGGTGGGTTTATAGAAATTGTTATGAATTTCGTCATAACACGAGGAAACACGCTATCCGTGTTTTCTTACGTAACTTATGTTTTGTCCAAGTTTTTCCTCAAACATTGCTTTTTTGCTTTATTTCTTCAAAACATTGCTTGTTTCGTTGTAAGTTCTGCAGTGCCGAGTGGTACGAAGACCACAGAGATTCCTGAAACTTTTTAAAAGCTCAAAATATTGTTCTTATATTTCTCCGCGTTTGGTTTATTGTTTTGTGTTTTGCACTAGGTATTACACAAAGTCGTATATCTGAATAGCAGTTATTGACTGTTTTCTAAAAACTATATGTCCGTATGACATATGTGTGAAGAGAGCGTATGAAACGTAACATAGAAAGTGGTTTAAATTTTTGTACCTGCTGTTTAGATTTCGTTTTTAAATTGGAAACTAAAATTGAATTTTTCGGTCAATGAATGTTAAATTGGTAAAATCATCGATGTAATTTAATAAAATGGGCACAATTTGCGGTTGGGTACGGACGCAAATTTATAAGTAACTAGTAGGTGGTAATTAAAAGTTTTGTCATTCAATCCTCGGCGTGATGTGCACAGCTCCTCGGAAATCGTTCCCATGACCTTTTGTTTCGTGGCCATACGCTAATCTTTTTTTATTTACGAGCCAGCCACTTGCCTTCAGTTTACGTACATATGTACTTATTAAATATCATTTATTGCGCTTCAGTAAATAGGTCAAATATGAACAGCTGTTGAATAGCGTTTCATGTTAGATAAATAAATTATGATTTAATGTCCGGCTCGAATGAAATTGTACGCAAAAAATAACAAAACAACATAGATTTTTTATATGTAGTCTATATAGTTATGACTATAGAGTTTCTTATTCGATATAAATCGATTGATATACAGTAAGTGTAACGCCCTTCATGTAACCTAAGAACATTGGCCTGGCGAGGCCTTTAGTTATAATTTAGACAGTTTATTAGATCACAACCGCAGACAACCAATAGAACATGTTCAACAACGTTTTATCGCTCAATATCTTTGTCATAATTTACGAGTTTGATTTTCAACTGACAGGTTAACTCGTCGGGTATCTAATAAGTAATAACTTAGTTGGTAAATTAATTTAATTTATTAGATGTGGAAGGGAAGGTCAACCAGGTCACGGAAATTTCTCAATAAGTGTATGAAGTTATCACTTTATGTCGATCTGTGAATGTAAGAAATTCGTGTAGCAGCTGATTGGGTTCCTATTTTGCGCAACTGTTATCGGTTTAATTTTTAACCGACAAGTGACGAAAATCACACAGTTATAGTACAAGACCAAACAAATTGCAGTGTAAACGAAAGTGAAATTTAATCTAGGGACATTTGCCAATTACAGCTAACGTGTACTCCAAAATTAAATTTCATGCAACACAAAAAAAGCGTATCACCAACAAAATGCGATTGTCGCGCACGTACGTAAAGCAAGAATGCAATAAAAAGACGTAATATGATATAATTAATGTTGTACAATTTGTGGTGTAGGAAACTTCACGGGCGAATACACAGCGCGCGCACGCTACGTGTTGCTAGACCCGCCACGACTTCCGCGCTCGGTGAGAGCTGGCACACGATCTCTTCGACAAGGGACGACGCGCAAATGGCCCCAGCATGCATCACAGCGTCTTCATTGCATGCAACCGAAACGTGAATGAGTGCACACATGAAAGGGAAATTAAATGTTTCTGTATCAGACTCTATTGTCGTCTGCGATTTATGACATGATCCAGTTGTGTAACTTGAGGATGTATTTCATTTACTTAGGTACAAAGTGCCAATTTTTAAGAGGATTGTCAAATTATCGTAATCATGGTTTATGGAAAGAAAATTCATAGAAATGAAAATATTTCATAAGAATTGACGAAAAATTTAAACTGAGCAGAACCCATCCAGTGTCGTTGTGTCTAACTTTATAGTACCTACTTTTAGTTGAAATAGCTTGTTTGTTTGTCAAATCTCAAGAGACAATGCGTAACGATATGTGGGGCGTGGCTTGTCTATGTTAGTTACACAAACAATGGAGAAAGCAGAGCATCCATCGAAATCATCATCTACTTGAGAACAACACAACTTACACACAAGACTGACAGAATAATCACTCTCGTCATAATATCAAAAGTTTCTAATATAACATGAATAAATAGAGGCTATAATTGTATTGGATTTTTCCTGTTCACACTTAATTTGTTTGAGGTAATTAGATGAAAGTTTAGCTAGTTTGGTATGTACTAAAGGCCAATTGGTAAAAGAACTAGCCGGCTCCATTTGACAATATATCGTCACTGTGAATTGTTACAGTATTAGCCAACTTTTTGATTCAATTATTATATAACCATTGTACTAAAAGAAAATCAAAGATGAAATATCAGAATTTTCAGAGAAGTTAAATCTGAGTTCAATCTCAATCACTCTAGTCAGTCAGTTCAGTCTCAATTGACTTAGGTCATTCATCAGAGAGCAACCAATTCAAGTAAGTAATTATGCACAGCCACAACATGAAGCCCACTGAAGGCGTGAAAGCCTCGTATAAACTCTCGGTTGTACTACCCATAAAATGACAGTAAAACTTAGATCGTGAAATAAAGCGCTTTCATGTGCACATCAATGGAATTTCTATGATTCATTCATAGGATGCGGAGCTCCAGTGGGTGGTACGGACGCGCGCATCGACTGCAAATCATTGTGGCTTTCCAAGGGCACAGTATTCTATGTCTTATTGTAACCTTCAAGGCCGTTTTACATCATGCATATGCGTAGATTGACAGATAAATTGTCTATGTATAGATAGATGGGCCCGTCAAGTGTGAAGATGAAGATTACTCGCGTACACACCACGCACTAATCTATGTACAATGGTAAGTGTTAATTTTAAAATCTGATGTTGCTTTATAAGATTTTGATAATTCATGGCTACAGACAATAAGCCAGCCATGTTATTAAAATTTCATAATCATCGCATTAGCAGTAGTCTTTAATCGTTTTGCCTTTACGAACAAATAAAAATTTGTTTTCCAAGATTTCAGGAATATGGAAACCTAAATGATTTGTTTTCTTTTTTTTACACTCTGCATTTTCTAGGACAGAGGCAGGTACATACATAGATAAAATTTAGTCAAAAGCAGACTCTGTTCTTACAAAATAACTCTTATCTTCATGCGTGAGGCACTCGTGAAAATATGAGGAGGATATAAAATTTTCCTGTCATTTCCTTTAGCTTTGTCATCGAATCCTGAAGGCTGGTTGAATGGCAAGGGGGCACGTCTAGCAGCGCAGGGCGTCGTCATGGCCGGCGCGTGACGGCGGCGCGGGCGCAACGTTGCGCAACAAACAACGCACTCAACCCGCTTTTACTCGCCGCTCGTTTACATGGAACGCGTCAATTACGTAAAAATGTATCAAAAATTGTATTCACGTACCCGCACTGGTATGCAAGCAACTCGTTACCACATCTCTCTATAGAAATTCTGATAAAATAATTGTTATTTAATTAGCCGTTCACAATATCTGATACAAGTGCTGATATCGGTTGTGAAATTGTACATCCCATTGTATATGTGCGTAGACGCTTATAATTATAGAGCAACACAACCAGGCATTAAAACAATAATAACATGTTATATCGGTAATGATATAGCTTAATATTGAGTAACATTGCTTTTAGGGTTGTGTAACGTTGAGGAATCTTAGTTTCTATCACACGAGTATCGAGTGTTGATAAATGTGTTAAGCTTATGTTGTCCTGAAATGCTACTGTAATCCGTGCATTCATGCCTCACCTATTGCATTACCAGTTATATTGCTGTTTAACATCTTTGACTCATCTGGGTTTACCAAACACCTGACATTTGACATTACATTCCATTCATTAACATTACTGTATGAAGATGAAAAGCCAATTTGAAAATGTTTGCTCTAGTAGGTCTGCTCGGATAGAGCGAAGTCTACTTATGCAAGACAACGCTACATTTACTTTCATCGCGTCGCGGAATAAGAAATAAAACACTAACGATTTTCTCAGAGCAACACATTTTAAAGCGAAAAATATAGTCGAGTAGCTCGTCAAATACACGATACTTTGCATAGATTGACATTGGCCCTGATATTTGAACCGTAGTTCGATGTGATCGATTATATGTCGAGTGTCGCGACTTTATGCACTTATAATGGTAATTAGGAGGTCGTTAGGCCCCTCATGTTGTTCATTTTAACATAAGTGCGTATGACGTCAGATGGCAGCCGGTTATCACAAAACAACCCACTTCACTGCCTCATAAGGGTTTGTGGTACAAGGCTCTTTAAAATTTCACGTCGGGATCATTTTAATGGAAGTCAAATATACAGGTGCGGAATGTAAGTATTAATAATTTAAATGGAAAATGAAATTAAATACAATTTATTCCCTAAAAAGCAAAGTGTTTTTATATAGGTTAAGTAGAGTCCCAAACTCAAGCCATAAATAATTTTAAACAATCGGCCCAACGCAGATATTTGTGGTCATTGGCATTCAGTATATTGAATTGACAATCAGCTCATTGACAAAACCATTCTGAGATCATTATATTAGGAAATCGCGGTTATCTCAAAGTCCATTAAAATCGGTGATCAATTATACGTATTAGGTAAACGTACATTTCTTCAGTAAAACAAACGGCGGTTGGGTCGGCGTCGTACCGCCCTTGACATTTCGTTACACTTCTCCGGTCGCTTCGGTCGCCGCATCGCTTCAACAGACCTTTAACTAAATGCCTTCATCTTCTAAATGAACATATTTCAAGTCTAAATTGTTACTAATTATTCACGCTCACATCACTTAAAAATTTATTTCTTTTTCTGTTGACTGTTATGTATTTGACCTGTGCTACGCCAGATTTTTTGTTCGTTTATGTACTTAAGAGCTAGACGAAGTGAACGGGTTTGGTGCAGTTTTATGATGCAGCTATATTTTAGATTTAAAAACAAAATCTGGGCGTTATTGATTTTGTAAGACTTTAGATGTTGAGCTTAATAAGCCTTTCCGTAGAACAATTTATAACATGAGCACTTTTAAAAGTATTACCTACTTTATTAAAATGTACTTACTATCAGTTTCAAGGTTATTGGAAAGTGATAAAGTGCAAATTCTTTTTAAAACGAAACGAATTTACTTACCAAGAGTAGCTTATTTAGCAATACTTCAATTACAATTAATTTGCGCTTTTTCGAAATGGTCATTAAAAATGTCTTTTGTAAGCACCTCCAACATCTTAGTAATATCATTTTATTACAAAGTTAAAAAGTGATTTTTATTCTCGAGTGTGGTTGTGAGTCGAACTATTGAGAAAGAACTGGCACAATTACCACGCTAGGTAGCAAATGTGGCTAGAAATCAATAAGTCATTTTGTCATAGCATATAGGTAATACATAGAGGTATGAAGTGTCGGTGCAAGCCTGTACTTGCTTGATAGTTACGTAGACGCCGCGTAGACGACGCATAGGTTCTGCGTAGCTACTGCGTAGGCGTTGCGCAGCTAAGATTAGACTAACATAGTCATTACGAGGGCGAAAACAACAAGCACTTTAAACGTTAAAGTGTCGCAAATAAAGTATATTCGTTTTTGGTTCATATACTTACCATTATGATAGGAAATTCCATATGTAAACATTGGCAATTTTCCTCTAACAATCTTTGTGTAAACATAACCTGTTTCTGTGTCAAACGACAAATCTTCTAGCTCTAAAGTTACTCAGGTATATATGTGCTTTATTCAGATAGATATGATAGTAATATTAAGGACAGCGGTGCTGTACTGGTATGTGAGTTCCGGTAGCCAGCCGGTACAATCGAGCACACAAGGTCGGCGCCACTCGCGCTGCTGTTTTGTTACCTGTCAATCACAACTCACACCTTTGCGTTAGGCGGTTAGAACAGCGTGTGTTTGCTTGTTCCCGTTGTTCGTCTGTTGTTGGATGTTTCCATTGTTTTGAGATTAGTTGAGCTTGCTAGCTTTTTGGCTTTTGGCAGTGCACGTAGCAAAACGAAGCGAAAATTGAAGCCCGTCAAAATGTTGAAAGGGTTTTTCTGATTTCTTTTGCGATAGGATTGATATTTTAATAGATTTTTACTTAAAATGGTGAATTTCTAGTTTTAAGCGCATAGAAACTATTTCCCCTGAAGATATCATGAAATTTTAAAAAAGTGGGACAGGAATGTTAGGGTAGGCGTAGTATAATGTTACCCTGTTTATATTGACGTTAATATGTACAGAAGATATCGGTAATGTTGTCATCTTTGTGGTCTATTTTCAGCTTGTTATTGTACCGTGTAGTGGTTATTTTCCTTTCCGATAGTCTATGCATTGAGGCTAAAGCAAGGCATCCTATGCGTCGGTGCGTACATTAATAAACAATAAAATTGTGTAATATGAAAATGGTTCATTTTCCATATTTATATTTATGTAAATTGTTGGGAAACAGGCCGACACAGCGATATAATGCCTACAAGTGTTTGCTAACTGCAAATATTTCACTTAGCTATATATCTACGGACATACCGGGTCTATAGGTAGGTACACCAAGGTATGGATGTATCCCAAAATATAGAAAAGCAAAGATGATTTTCACCGAGTCTCTTATTTAAAAAAATGTTTCTACTTAACGAACAGAATTGGACGAATGTTCAGTTTAAGAATAGAAAAATAATTGTGGTGTTGTACAAACAAAAAAATACTTAAGCAAAACTTGTGACCACAATACGTTGCTGATCTAGATTAAAAGAAAATTGCTGGCGATTGCTTGCTACATAATACCTACGTTTTTTGTCCTTACAAAAATGATTGTTTACAATTTGTTTCACTGTTGCTACACATAATATACGCAAACTTATATTTAATTTCCAATTATGGTACATTTCTGTTGAACTTGTACAAATAAATAGAAGATAATGTGCATTTTTTATCATAAACATTGTCATTATGCCTTCCAATTTTGTGGGTAAATTGACATTAGGTATATATATATCAAGTGTCATTGGCAGTTAAGATTAATTCCTAAGCGATCACGTATAACGCAACTGATGGAGAAACATTTTAGCCAAATGTAATACAGAAGAAAAACTTTAATCTAGAAAAAGATTGACCATTGTACAGAGCTGTTGTTTCAACTCAGTTTCGTTTTCAGACAAAGGATGTGCTGATTCATGACAGTGAAGATTAGGTACCGATTTAAAACGATAGCCATATTCTCAATTCAACTGCTATGTAGATCAATGGGTATATGAAAGTAGCGACTGTCGTCTAGACAATACTTGATGTGCAATAATAGATATAAATGAACTTTTGATTGATCTATTGAGGCTGCAAGAGCTGTTGATCCAGATTTCCAGATATACGCTGTGTCGCAAAAACACGGTTATTCTGTACTTTCAGTACTCGGTGAAAGCACTACAGTAAGTGTGTAAGTAAGCCGAAAGCCTTGTGCTAATTAAGTACAGTTAAATCTGGTTATACGCAGGCCCCTCTTCTCCACTGGGCACTATGGGCAAGTGCCCAGGGCCCCGCGATCGAATGGGGCCCCCTAGTTCCTGCCAGATTACTAAATGATAACCGATATTTAGGTATTAAAAAATCTGACGATAATGACCAATGAAAAGAATGATAATTAACATTTAAAAGAATACTTAAAAAATGTTCAGAGTGAAAATGAAGCACCTAACTGTGTACAGGAAGTATAATCTATTAAAGCAAAACAAACCTACAACAGTGCATGTGCGAGACATCGAGGCGGTCACCCCTCTCAGTCCGACTGTCAGCCTTCTCTTTGAATTTTTGCTTTTATCTGATTACTTAAATTAATTCCTCAAAGTTAGAAAAAAAAATGTCTCTTCTTCATTTCTAATTTGTTCTGCGCTTATTTTTTGAGTCCTCAATCTAGCAAAAAGATCAAGCACCGAAGTAGCAAAATCAATTGACGCTCGCTTAAAATTTACGCGGTTTCTTTTAATTTGTGCTTAATTCTGAGGTAAATTAGAGAGTCCTCAAAATAACAAAAAAAAACCGGCCAAGTGCGAGTCGGACTCGTGCACGAAGGGTTCCGTAAATTACAGTTAAATCAACCTATCTCAAAAACTATAAGAGATACTTTGATCAAACCAAAAATCGTTGAAAGAGTTAATTAGCATGCATCACCTCTATTTTTTTTTAGAATTTTATACCCCGTAGTTATAAAAATAGAGGGGGGGGGGGGACATACTTTTTACGACTTTGAGAGCTGATATCTCAAAAACCGTTCACTTTAAGAAAAATGTTTTTTAGAAAACTTTATATCATTTTAAAAGACCTTTCCATTGATACCCCACACGGGTATGTACATCGAAAAAAAAAATTTCATCCCTCAGTTACATGTATGGGGGGCCCCACCCCCAATTCTTTTTTTTACTATTTAGTGTCATATTTTTGTAGCGGTTCATACAACACATATTCCCATCAAATTTCATCACTGTAGTACTTATAGTTTCCGAGTAAATCGGCTGTGACAGACGGACAGACGGACAGACGGACAGACGGACAGACGGACAGACGGACATGACGAAACTATAAGGGTTCCGTTTTTGCCATTTTGGCTACGGAACCCTAAAAATCACTTTACAGTGGATATTTCTAAGCTATTTAGGCGCTATTTGTAAGCGGAGGTGGAGGACTTTTGCGTCCCAAATGTCAAAAAATGTTGACCTCGCTACGCTCGCAGCTGCTTCACTATCTGGTCGCTTTTTTTTAACTTGGTTGAGTACTTTTGTGTTCCAAAACTCAAAAATTTCGCGCTCGCTGCGCTCGCGCCGTACACTTTACGGTAATGTTCTCTAATTTATTTAGACATCTTTTTACGTTCCAAATTTCAAAAATTTCGCGCTCGCTGCGCTCGCGCTTTACACTTTAGCAGTAGTTTTCTCTGAATTCTTTTCATCTCCATTGCGTCCCAAAAATCAAAATTAAAAAAAAACTTTACAGTGCTTCTTTTTTTTAAACTTGTTTGGGTACTTTTGTGTTAATTCTGTATGATTTTACTACGTGATTATATTTTGTCGTTTTTTTTTGCTCAATAAGTAGCCCGCCCCGGGTGCTACCCGATGCTACGCCACTGGCGGAGAACGCTCCTTCTCCAAATTGAAACGAATAAAAAATGAATTAAGAAGTACAATGCTTCAAGAGAGATTAACTAGTTTGTCGCTGATATCCATAGAATGTGATATTCTCAACACCTACCATAGATTTTGAAGAAGTGATTAACAATTTTGCTCATCCTAAATCTAGAATGGTAGGTACCTATGCAATCAACATAGAGTTAATCTAAGGATTTTTATGCTAAGCGAGTTACTTTTGGAGATTATTTTTTATATATCCTATTTTTTATAGTTAGTAACTAAATAAATATAAATTTAGAACCTTGTTTGTCTGTTTTCTTTATATATTATAACTAAATAATGTTTTCTCAAGCTCATAGGGGCCCCATGATCCTAATGTGCCCAGGGCCTCAAATAGTTTAAAGACGGCCCTGGTTATACGACAGGTGCCAAGTTGAACAATTTTACCGGACATAAAGTAAGATCATTTAAGATATACAGTCCCATTTTATGTTTAATTGTGCTTACACTGCCATTTATTACGCTGTAAACATATTATATTTACAGTGAGCACTTTTCGCTACATTAAATTTTAGCTCCCACTTTGATGTTAAATAATATTAACTAAAACAACAGTAATTTAATTATGCAAGTTGCTCTCTTACTGCGAAAATGAACGGAAGAGAAAATATGTATATTTCAAATAGTTTGCTGAAAGTTTCCACCTGGTTTTATCAGGTGCTAGTTCGATGTAAATTCGACGAACGTTGCTCGAATCTAAAAAAGCAAGTAAGTACGATTTCAAACAGAATTTGTCATAACGACTTTTGAAACGATCACAGTGTGGTTTTAGATGAGCGCTTTGGTTTTGGAAGCGGAACAAATTGACAATCGAATTACAAATTCCTGCGACGGCGCCACTATTTTACAAACATTACATTCTGACTGCAAAGTAGGTCGTGACAATATGATTTTGAACGTCTGATGTTACCATTCGCGGGGAGTCATTAGCGATCATTCGTACAGCGCCGACCATGATTGATGACTTTGATGAGTATCGATCGTAATAATATCGCAATCACTTGCAATAGAATAGAATTATTGTTTTGTAAAGTTGTATGAAAATTTAATAATAAGTTCAAGTGAAGCGTAACTGTGAGGTGGTTACAAAATGTTTAATCTGAAGTTAGTTACACTGTTACTGTAGACCGGTATGGGTTTTTTATTTAGATTAATTCAGTTAATATCTTTTTGATAAAATTACAGACGCGTTATGGCGGTCAATATGTATTATATTGTCTACCATACAGGTCGAGTTATGCCTAATATCTAAAGAGTCCTTCTTGACCTAACAATTCCGACTTCATTTGAAGTCCGACATTGCACCATTCTTTCTTCAGTAAAACCCGACAAAACGTTTAAGACTATAATTTTTCTTTAGTTCTTTCTGTAAAACACTAGTATACACCCCTTTTTGCCCACCCGGGGACAATGGAGTCGGGTAACAACGTACACGAAAATAATACAGTAGCAATAGAGCAGTTAGAATAATGACCAACGGTCGTGCCTTACATCATGTACTTATACATCGTTATGTACAAAAAGCTAAGCAATTAAGCTCATAACAAGACGTAGTTTGTTGTAGGTAAGAATCTTATTAAGTGAATATTCTAGCTACAATGTGTACTTAATACGTGACACGTAAGGGGGTCAATGAGCATATAATATAATAATAGTGTATTGAATACGATTTTATGATTTAACAAAACGTTACGTGCGGTGTTGTGACATTAGATGGTAACGTTTCAATTCACTTTAAGTGGAAGTAAGGCCGCGGGATGCTGGTGCAGCCGCGGTGTATCATAGCGTCTGCGAGCGCGAGCAATGACTCCGCTTTAATTAATTGCACACATGACGGACGCTCGCGTTACAAACCATTACACTGGAATGGGTCTTATCACAAGACATAGTAAATGAAGCTAATTTTAGATCGGCGACGGCGCGACCGGCTCGTTGACCTATCAACTTGCAACTGAGCTATTCGTTCGTAATATTCGATTTCAGTGTAATTAGACGTCGGACACTATTGCAGTTTCAGTGTTATTATTTCCTGCTTCGCCTGAAACATGTTTTGAAACGTTGTAATATTGAAGCGATTTAAGGCTCCACTAGTTGATAGTTGATATTGGTGAACGCTGCAGTCGCATAAAAACGTGACAAACTGCGAATTTGTAAGCGCACTTCGGTGCGGCAAACTCTCTCTAGATGTAATATCAATTTGTCCGATGGCCTTGGCACACAAACGTATTAGAGTTTCTCTTAACAAAATGGGGGCAGAACGTTTTGTTTGTAACTAAGATGACAGCATGAATCGTCCGGGAAATCCTAGTGGCAGCGTCAACGTAACACGTTTCATCGAGCCACTCATTAAACCGTCTGTGCGAAGTTTGTCGCAATGTCTGCTCACCTAGAACACTTTGTTTACAATTGTCTTTTGAGCGGCAGTGCTTTGTCAATATAACTTGCTAAAACAAATGGGCGGGTATGTGCTTATTTGGTGACTGACGTTATAAGTGTTGCGTAATTAGTTAGCCCAGGCTGGTAGGATCACAGCACTATATCTTAAGTACTGGCTTGTAAAGTTAGACGGATACTGACACATTAATTACCTGTTGCTATTTTAACAATACCCTGGGTCTCAGCGAACAAAACCAATAACATGTGACTTTCATAATCATAGCCTCATTTCTATTTGATAGGTAGATAGGTGCATAGACTAGCTCCGTGTAACAAAAAGCGTAATGAGGCCATGTGGCTAGTCGCCGAGAATTTGAACGAGCTCTAGGATTTACTGAGCAGTTCGATTTTAATTTCAAGTATTACTTAGTTTTGAAATTTCTATAACAAAGGAACTATGTGGTGCAGAAAATACTTTAGTAACATATTGATTGATCGTGCTGTTAAGAACAAGCTTTTCATCATACTCGTAGCTCTCATAGCCTAAACTAAAATGCCGTTTATTATTTATTTGTAAATTGAAGCAAGCAGTTTTAGTATGAAGTTTCTTTATTTTAAACGACTTCTTTGAATGACTATTTTAAGTAGCAATACGATTTTATTGGAGCTTTCTCCGCTTTCATACATCATTCATTGACAGTGACAAACCACAGGCTTTGACTTCCGATACTGTGACTTCCCATAAGAAACACGAGACGCCATAAAACATCACTTTTGTGGTGGCCAGTATTTGTACAATATTCTTTTTAACTGAAGAAACCCCAAACTAGTGACCCGATTAGAAGTAAATATCATAGGGTTAATTCATCTTAGGTCTAACAATTTTCAAGTGTGCTGAATTAGGTAAATACAATATTTAATCAATTCTTCATCACCGCACCTATACAGTGTTGACCTAATAAATATGAAACGGCGTGAGATTTTCATACATCGTCTAAGTCTGCGATTTATTCAGTTCCCTCATCTAAATATACTTGTAATATTAGGCGTGATCTTACCTCAATATAACACAAATCGTAAAGAGGCCGTGTGGCTAGTCGGTGGCCCCTCGAGAGCCGGCCCGCATGGTGTTGGGTCCTCACGTCATAGCACTACCGCGCGACACCGATGCACCCGGCGAATCATGTCCTGCAACAATCAAATATTCATTATAACTAGTTCCTACTATGTTGTGCTTTCGCATCCCTGGTTGGTGGCATTTGTCCGGTTGAGCAGTCAGCAGCCTCCTAGGCTGAACTGCGAGATGCCATTCACAAAAAAAGTGCTTTCGCAGGTATACCATAGAATCATCTACATGGACATCTACGTCTCTTCAGGTCCCAGTTGTCTTCATATAATTACCCCGTAACAAATAACTCTAGTAGTAATAAGGAAAGATTTGCAATCATCGGAATCAAATTATTAGAATGGGCGATAAAGATAATATAAACCAAAAGTTTGAATCTGCATCATAGTCCGAAGAAGGTTGTTCTGTGCTAAAAAGGCTTTATTTAAATTTTGCTTCGCAATGTAAACAAAAACGCGCCACTTTTCAGCAGCTTCCACAAGTGGTATTGTGGTCGCGCAAAATTCTAATAGTTAATTTAAAAACAAATATGAAAATATAAACACTCTGGGGATGGTAACAACGAAATTGCAATGGAATTTTCTTTGTTTTTCCTGAACATGTGAAATGTAGCTAAGGTTCGCGTTTATGCAGCAAATGCAGTCATTTGTTTTAGTGTTGTAGAGATCAAAGCAGTATCGAAAATAATCTAATTTTACGGGGCAGTTACCCTGCGACCGTGAGCCAGAGTGAATGAAACTCCGGAAAATGGATAAAGCCGAAATAATCCGAACAAAAAGTACTACCTATTTGGAAATTGTAAAAACACCGATGAGCAAGATAGTAAAATAGAAGGAAAAGTTAACAAAAATAGACGATGCAATCTTGGAAGATTTTCAACGCTGTTTTTTTGGGTTTATACGGCCAGACGCAAGGAGTGGCAATTTTGCGTGATGTCTTTGTAAATCTTACCTATACTATTTTTTATTAAGTCATAATCTGCCTGGTATTTTCCAACTATGCTGGGTTCGGCTTCTAATATAACCGGATGCAGCTGAGTGGGTACTGGTATTTTAGATTAAGCAAATACTACATCAAAACATAAGAAGTTGCTTGTTAGACACAATTTAACGTACTTTACATAAAAGAAAGAAATTTGTATTGACTTACATGTTCACCTATCCCGATCCCACTGCGTTAAGCGTTGCTTAACCTTCGGTCGATCTGAGCGGCTATTACCTAGCCAAGACCTCCACCACAGAATGCAAATAAGTAATTAACCCTACTCTGGAGTAGTAATTAGGTAGGTACCTATTTTTACCAATAAAACAGGACATACAGCTATACGTCCGGTAATAAAGCTGCTGTTAAGTTCTTTTAAAAGAGTTTCTACGCGACGACACGTTATTACGTCCGGCGCACCCCGGGCAATAAGCTCAACTAATTACGTCGCTATCTGGATAATCTTTTTATCATATGAGCTAATTTTCAAATAAAATTTCTCTACACGAGAGTAGAGGCCAGTACGCTCATATAAATGAATAGGTAATTTTAGTTTATTTACGTTGTTATTTGTAACATATATAACACCAGAAGTCGAAAAAAACCGTTACCAAATACTTACTTGCAGTGAAAACGCACGATTTAATCATAATTGTATTTAAATTTTTGCATTATTCATTGATTCTTCCCTTATGCACATAGGTACCTACTTATAGGAAAAAATATCATTATTCTTAAAATATTTAAATTGAGGATTATAATGTCATAAATCAATCGATATCATTAATAACCTGTGATTAATATAGAGTAAATATGTGTGAAGAGAAATGGATAAGCGTTTTGAGTTCTTTAATTAAATATAATAGTGGCAAGCCATGAGAACTGCACGTTTGTATGAATAGGTGAACTTCGGCCGATTCGTGATCGTGACGGTGACGCGACTGAGCTTTGGTAATGTTCTGCTTAATTAGCATACATTTTAATAAACGAGGAGGATAATTGCTCATAATCTAACTTTATTTATATGAGGTTTTACCCGTGCTTAGATATGAATGATATTTTGATACGAACATAGTTGGAAGCTTGTTTCACGCTTTACGATGGCTTATGAGGAAAAATATTTGAGAAATTATCCTATTTATGGAATACCAGTTCAAAAGTTGCTTAAATGTTTATGCTTATGACTACTTCACTCAGAAGCTTAATCATTGATTTGTGATAGTTATTTATAGTGCAATCATGACGTCTTTGTAGGTCACGGAGTCTTTACCTATGGCCTCAATGGGGGTCACTTGTCGAGACTACAATGCCCAACCTGTCAAATCTATTCACTGATTGTTGGCTATTATCTGATGACTTTTACATAACTGTGTATCATTATAAATTATACCTCTAATGTTGATGGTGACAGCGGACAATAGCAATCAGATATGCCTGCCGGTTGATACGTACAAAATGGCAATATTCTAAGCGTACAGACATCGTACTATTCTATCTTAAATAAACGACGTTTGAGACGATGAAATCCTTTGAAAGGTCAACGGTTACGTAATAGGTCTGCTTAGCCGACTTTTTGGCAGGCGCACGGGAAATGCCAAATATTTAGAAGACATATCTATGGGGACAACACTAATTTGCAGAAATCAAGTTATTTGGGCGATGGCGAAAGAGGTTGGGTCATCTCATTAAGGTGATTGAGAATGTTAAAGTTGATAAAGTCGTCGAATGCTATCCGACCGGTTGGTTTAATGTCGACTGCGCCCGCGTACACGCACGAAACGTGATATAAGTTGCTAACTTTGTGCCTTTTTCATTTTTTGTTTCTACGCGATTGAGTAGCCGTAACTCTAAGTGGGCGGGCGATATCGTGAAAGTCGTCAATGTGTCAATAGGTAACACTCGCAGCCAGGTAACGAGGTCGCAATTAATAGATCTATATCTAAAATATACACATCAATGATCTTTAAGATATAAGAATGTGAAACGAGGGTATTTCTTTGGGTTTGGGCTATCTGGACTATTGTCCGGTGGTACAAAAAGCCCAAGTTTCAAGGCATGCCGCGGGGTCGCACTCCTCACGCTCCGACCTCGCTTGCCAAATAATAAACCAATCACATAATGCAATTATTGTTCACCCAACACACGAAGTAAAGATCACTAGGAAACTTATCTCGGCTCGATTACCGCGTGGGGTGCCAGCCTTAGATAATAGTTAATTTAATGTCTCATGTTCAATAACAAAAAATATCAACAGCACTTAATGAAGCATTGTTTATTTCCATTCAGTAAATACTCTGCGTAACTAGATCGCATTGTTTTCATTAGCCTCATTATTTTGCTATTATATTAATAGCTATTCTATTAACAGTCGGCTATTGAAGAGGTCGGTTGTTGGCATAGGTAAATCGGATTGCGGCGAGTTACCTTGCACCTGGTTTGGTCGGCAGTTCAAGTGGAGTGTGTGCAAGCCTGCGATTGCTAACACTGTGTGCACTCCATTAGCGAAACAAATCGTAATTCATGTTATTTGCACGTTTCATCCTCATTGTTGGGCCTTCAAACCTTGACGAAACAAGATTAAGGCTATTCTTTGCACAATTCAGTAGGTGCGTAACAATCGTTGAGTTTCCGCATTTCCAAATCGAACAATAGCCATTTTCGACCGGTAGCTATACAAACTATAAAAAATATTCGTTAATATTAAACAGGTTTAAAGGATAACGAGTTTGTCGTTAGCTTTTTGGATTGGTATTCACAGTAATTATGTTTGCAGTTTTCCTGGTGCGATAATTTCCTTTGGAGGAATTCCTATACCGGCGAGCGATGCGTTTCACTTAAATGAGGCTTCGCGATGTGAAGCACGCATTGCTTCGTCGTTATTGTTTTATTGAACAATACATAATACGTTTTTAATTCATACGACCATGTGACGTTACAAATCAGAATGTGATATATGAGATGGATATGTAATTATGATAAAATCTCGTAAAAAAGGCTCACGTTGCGCAAAAATAGCAAAACAAATTAACAAACCCGAAAACAAGTCCAAATGGCCTTGGCTAACCACAAACATGTAAAAACATAATCATCTCTAGGCTCTGATTGCCAATTCAAGTCCCGAAACTGTCACATACTTAAAGAATAAGTACGAAAATAATATGGGTATCAAACATTAGCCGTACATACCGGATTTAATAATTGAACTAGACACACAATGGGCGCAGAATGCTGGCCGTGGGAAAGGAGCTGGCATTTAGCTGCGAGCGACCGAGCAGCATCTTCGGTTACCTAACGACACGCCAGAGACAGTATACTGCTTGTAAGGGCACACCAATCATTAATATGTTTAATGGTTTCACATTTACGTCTATATTCTCCGACATAGATCTGCTTGCACAAGTTCGTACCTAATATAGAATCTGAAATATAACAAATGATACTGCACTCACTATCATTTGTTATTCTCTTATTTTACAAATTGTACGACTTGTTTCGAGAACAATTTCTTTACGAGTGTTCAAATATTTGTTGTTTGCTTGAATATTGTTCTGGAAGTTCAGCGATTTATTTTAGTTTTCGAAAGTAATGAGTATTACCGACTAACTTTTAAAGATCATAAATAATTCGTAGTTATTATCAAGTTAGCTATTCTTGTAAAATAACAATCGTCGCTCGTCGCGTTCACTCGTTTTCAGTAATAGGTTGTCGGTAGCATTTACATTTACCCAGTTGACGTGGTACACGATTGGTTGAAAAGCGAGTTTACAAAGTAGGTCTCAGTAAAACAGTGGCTCGTCTCTATTGTCATGGTCACGTCAACATATTGTCAAACATAATTTGTAATAGTTGAATATATTTTTACCAGAGAAGTTACAAAATGTGTAAGAGTAGCAACTTATGCAGCAGTTTGTAACGTTTCGCGGCGACTTGCGAAACGTTGGCGGCCGTTGATGGAATGTATGATATGTGCTAAGTAACACCGTACTTTATGTAAACAGAAAGGTGCATCATTAACAAGTTTTCGATGTTCATTCAAAAAATATTGTTCACTACACTTAACATAATATATAATATAAGAGGAACAGTCATCTTATTAACAACTAGTTCATTTCAAAGATCGACGAGGTAAAATTGATAATTTTAAGCAGTATTTTCTTTCACCGGAAAAATTGTGTTTACTTAGCGAGCCTAGTATTTTCTTGTCTAGTTCCTTGAGACTATTTATAATGTATTGGTTAACATTGGCCCTCCTTGCTCCTCTAAAGGAATAAAAACGTGTTTAACAGGCAATACGTACGACAAGGAATTTTATTAATTAAGTTTCTAGTGTCTATGTTGGGCGTGTGCTTGAACATGAATGGCATATGTATAAGGAGTCCGGTAATTTACGATATATGTAGAGGTACATAGTTTCCGATCAGATTATGTGGTGAAGTTTAAAAAGAGATTTACAGACCATTTTGTTTAGATAAGTTAGTACTATGTTGGTAAGCAGCTGTGCAGTATTGCTTTAATTAATTAATCTTTTGTCTATTGTTGCAGTATAAGTTAAATAATAATTTCAATATACATATATAACGGCTATAAGAGAATCAATATACTAAATACAATATGAAAGAAGTTTACGCAACATTATATATTTCTCGACGTTAAATTGCAATTAAAATTCCTCGAACTTCTTGCATAAAACAAAAGCCGATCACGAGATTTGTTCTTCATATAGTACCTACGTTTAATAGAAAAATTGTGAAGATCCAACTTGGAGGCCTAACCGATTAATGTATACAGCGTATTAAGTTAACCGGAACTGTATGCGTTTTAGATATGGTGTTGTGTAAAATCCGTTGCAAAATGTAAACATGATCAGTAAATTACTGGCTTCGGCGCAATTACGCCGGCACGCAACAGTTTTCTGTGCATTTGCTAAACTCCGCCTTGATAGTTGTTATTTCATTATGTTTTTTATTAAACTTCTTGTAAGTGGTTCACTAAAATGGTTATGTATTTCATGCAATTTTGTAGTAACCGTTTTTCCGATAAACAGTTACATTATTGTACAATTATTTTGCATCAACGGTGTGATGCCATTAAACCCAAAGAACGGTAGCAATGCGATGGTATTTTTTAATGTTTACCATATTAATATGATTTCGACATTCGTTTTCGAAACAGCTCCAATAGTAGGTTAATCGGGTTGGGTCGGTTCACTCGTTTTGCGAAACAAATATCCACCGGTGCGACAGTCAAATTTCGCCTACAGCTATCGAATTCATCTTCAGTGTTTTAAAGGTCGATGTGAATAGTCTTCAAAGGTCAAGTCTCTAAAAAGTCATTCGTTCAGTGACATTATAATTATTTATTCATATTAAATGCGCTCATTAATAAATTGCGGAGTCTGGCCTGCCGTGTTCAGTACAAGTGCTCTTAGATAAAACATTGTAGGATATTAAACGACACAGACAATGCTGTAAGTTTTAAAAATAGTCATTTGGTTTGCGTTGCCGCGCTTGCTACGAATTTCACTAGAAACTAGTCACGACTTCTTTTAACTTCTGTTTGCCACTGAATTTTTACTTTTTGTGACACCTGGCGGAAGCCTGCCGTCACGATACAGCTATTAAATCCGGCAGTCTATTATTGCGTCAAGTTGAATAACATTTTACCTACGCCTACCTGTACTGGGCCGGTACGGACATGGACGTTTATTGTACATTATCACTGGCTAGTTCAAGTTTTGAGTAGCACTTGACTTAGTTTGGGACCCTCGGAGAATTATGTCACGTCACTTTACTGCCAGTTATAATGCCACTTACTTTGGCGTATCAAAACCTACAGAGGTCTTAGTCTTGCAGATCTTAGCCGTTTTAGTTTTAACAATAAAATGCCACAATAAGGTTTCCTTGAATGTTGCGTTGTAAAGTTTGGTATTATAGGTGAGAGAATATCAGGAGATCGGCTGTGAGGTGCAGCGGAAGGTGAGTAAATATGGCAAGAATGCCGATGTGTAAAGTTTAAGTGGAGGAACAATAGAGTTGTGGCGGGTCGCATGAATACCGCGCCGTTACTGTATGGAATGCGGTGCTATTTTGAAAGGGGCACGTGCAAGGTCAAAGGTGCAACTAGCAACCGACAGACAGTTGTGTCAAGCAAGATATCCATTCTAATACGTCTGCGTTAATCATTCTCTTGCAACAACAATTGCTAACACTTGCCCACAATATCGCCCGATAATTTATTTGTTTTATTGCAGTAAATCACCCTGGCTACGATCGACTTTATCGACACTCGTAATTATGTTGTTATTTATAACTTGGCTCGTAATGCCGGTGTTCACTCGGGCTATTATTACATTTTTGTCAAGAAGGCCATCAGCAGACGAATGGTAATTGATAAGGTGCTTTGCAAATGTCATTTGACAATTGAAGTAGGAGATGATAGAAAGTTAAGGATGGCAATAAAGAGCTGGGTCGTGACTGACGAAGATGGCGATAACTTATCACGCGGACTGAACAATTAGCTGCCTGCGCAACCTGTTGCTATAGTGTAAGCTGCTCATAATGCATGACGTATGCAAAAAGTGCAATACTCGGAGCATAATTATCCTATTTAATTCATACGATGCACACAACCTCTATGACTATTGACAAGTCCCAGGCAGGTTTAAATAAGGTTAAATTGAAAGATCCACGCGAGACTGTAATGCAAATACTATGATGCAAACACACGAGTAAGTAAGTCTAGGATTGCAGCATGTCAGGATAAGGCTTAAGGAAACCGCTTAAAGGGCTTCACTAAAGTAAGAGTATCGCGTAGTATATGGGAAACGTAGGACGTCGATATATTAATTTCTCTTAATATGTATTAGTCTGTAAGCAAAGTTAGAGGGCAAGCCCCGATGTCTTTCTTTACTCGCCAGTGGGCACGGTTAACGTCGTATTTGCAAAAAAGTGTGACGCAAAAACTATGTAGGCGCAAAAATTGCGAAGCGCGAATTCACTTTCACTATTTTTATATTTATAGAGTTAACGTGTACCTACCAAAAAATACGGAACGACTGAAATAGTGTTATTGATGAAATAACACAACCATATTAGTTCCATAGATGCAGAAGTTGGAATTTAATGAAGAGTAAAAGTTATGTATGCAACGCAGCAGGCGGCGAGTTTGCAAATAAAGTAAAACTTTACGAGTGCTGATTAAGTAAAATGGACTTATTTGTAACGACATTGGTTTTCAATTACAATGGCGAGCATGGAGGTGGCATGCGGTGCGGCGTCACCGCTGGAGTATTTACACACGGTGTGGGTCGACGACCCGCGCATCTCCGCCGTCGCGTGAGCAACCGCCCCGTGATTACTTATCGCCCGTTATTAATAGCAAATATTCATTATTATTTCATTATTTGTACACCCATCTGTTTTTTATCACAATAGTATTCATCCAGATGTCCATTGATTTATTATCAAAGAAAAAACTAATAATCCAAAACTTAATTGAACATATGACATACCTCTCGCTATCAAACAATGTTGGCCTGAAAGCCTTGCCATAGTTCAAATGCGATCAAAATGTATCGAGACTACGCTGCATGTTAGGAAATGTTAAAACAATAACAATTAGTTTTTACTGCTAGAAATGACAGTGGAGACAAGATAGGTAACAATTCCTCGTGGTTTCATTTCTTACAGTATAATTACTGCAAGCGACTCGGGCTGAGTGTTGTGCCATCAAAAATAGGACAGCAATTCGCGAGCAGAAGCAACTCTTTAATAGAGGATCTTTGTAATCTCTGCTTTTAGTGTGCAATCTCGATCTGTGATCAGTTTTGATAACACGTTACAGCGAGTAATCAACCGCATTGTTGGAAAATGCATTTTACATAAGATTACGTGTTACATTTCAGATGAATTATATAAATAGTTTTATGATCACAAATCACGTTCATTCGGACTAATAAAGCGGACAAATGCCACTTAGTTTTGGTTGCTTAGCACTGTGAATTTTGACTTCCTCAACATTAATGAAATTAAAAACGAGGAAGTTCCTGTATGATGTGAACTGACAGTTTTAATTTTCTATTGCTGCAGTATTTTCTGTCAAGTTATAAAATATCTTTAAGGCGTATACCTATTTTCATTATCCTTATAAATAAAGGCGGTTTAAAAAGGCCAAGGCTTAGCTGTCACGATATGCTCAAAAACGGGTTGTCGTGTTAAATAGGTCGTCTCGGAGTGCGGTGGCACGTACAAGCACGTTACGTTGCAGTTGCCTCACCGCGCTTGCGTCGCTTGCGTCAGCGCGGGCGCATCGCGGGGTGTCTTCCGCGACCCGCCGACCTTCAAGACCGACGAAACTAAGCACGAACAATCAAATCTTTTTAAACTACGCCTTTATCTTTTACTCGGTAAAAAATGTCTATGACAACTGATTATGAACGTGAAGGTGAAATCAGCTGCGGAAGATATAAGTAGAAAACGCGGTGTCACCTTTTATGTTGCGATTGTGACTGCTGATTAAATTTAACTGTCAACTACATACTTTTTTTATTGCAAAGCGGAGAGAATTATGTTGCGTTTGCAGTAATTTTATAACTAAGAAATAATAATTTTAGCATAAAATGTTATAACATAAATAAACTCCAGTTATTGCCATTTTTCATTGAAGACGGATTTTTCATTGAAGTCACATTGAGCGTAATTACTTTACTTAGTTTTTTAAAAGATGATGATACCTAACCACTCATAAAAATTAGGCAAACTTTTTTTTACCAACATTAATCAACGAATCCTCGGTAGTAATAGTTAATTTATTTGTCAATTAAACGAGTGTTTAATTAAAACACATTTAATCAAAAAATTGGACACGCCTATTTCAGATGCAATTACTAGACACAAAAAAAAGTTATTCGGAAAGCAATTTATGATTACAAAAAAGTGAAGGCCGGGATGAGTCAAAGTCATCAGACATTAGAGAGCCGCGCGAGGTCGCAGCGTGTGTGTTGGACGCATGCTAAACACCTGTCGAAACACCTCGTTATCCAATGTTGCTGACAGAAAACACATATTGTGCTACTGCTGGACGCGACACGCATTGTTGTGTTACGTACAACAATATAATAACGTAGCTAGGTACCGTATTGTATTATTTTTTAGCAATAACAATACTTGTTGATAGGTAAGTTATAACCTAATAATTCGCAACTTAATAAAGTCTTGTATTTGATTCGTTGTTTTGTCTATTTTTTGCTCAAACAACCAACTCTCTCGTATTCAGGTAGGCTATCAAGGTTATTTTTTGAAATTTTCAGGCAAAATATTTTTAAGCTTTCTGCACGCGTTGGGGTCGTGGAAAGTGTTCAGTGGAGCGTGGCGCGGGTGCGAGCATTTATTAGTTACGCCACTATTTAGAGGTCACCGCCATCATACTTGATTGATTGCTTTAATTTCAATTACTTTATTATTACTATTTTAACATCTTTATAACCATTAACAGATTCAGTGATATTCGCCTAAGTACCCGAACCGACCGGTCCAATTTGCGAATACTAGTTTACTACCCATTTCCTCATATCGTAGTTAATGCAATTTCATAAGACATTTAGAACTAAAGTTTTGAAACGCTCCAGTAGTTCAGTACAAATCTATCGGAGTCTATTTGCTTTTATTGAGAATTTAATGCTTCATATGCTACCAACATACTTAACATTTTAGAACGTGAACGCAAGACTTTAAATGCGGGCAATATTGTTTTATGACTTCGACGGATCTTGTGAATGCAAATGGTGAGGAATGTGGCTATTGCGTATAAAATCTAAATGTTTTGTCCTGAACGTGACGCGGCTGCTAAACAGCTGAGAAGCAGACGTTTCCATCTTCGAACAGCAATTATATGATACATTGATCGGTGCTAATCACTGTGGTTATCTAGCCGGATGCACTCAGAACAAGGAAATGTTAGAGGCAAAAACAGTCTGGAAAATTCTTATTAATAATTAAACCACAAAGTCTGAACCACTGCCGCCACTTATTTGAGGAAAAGGATTCAAAAATGGAGTCTCAGTCTAATGTAGCGTTATCGTATCCCATTGCATTGCAAATCAGTAGGCAAGGGAAAGCTAAGCAATTGTGTTATTCGTGAACAAAATATACAAAAGGCGATAGTCGATTTTGTTTAAATGTTATCATGACTTTGAAGAAAATAAAAATGTATGATCATGTAGGAAAATAAAAAACAAGATTTTCATTTCATTATGGACGGCTTACACGTATGGCTAATATTTAAATTCAGTATTCAGTCCATGAAATGCGATGCATTTTCCGTAATACTCCTATGAAAGGACTATCAGGTAAGAATTTTGTGGCCTGATTTGTATGCCAGCCAATGTTGTTAGGGAAAATATCCAAAATAAGGTCCTTACTTTTTAAACATATTTTGTTTATTTACGGCATCGGTTCCTATTAAGGTACAAGCATTATATCTAATACCTAATCATGAAATTAATTTAAATATGTTGGTACCGTCTCTGGCTATCATTGACTACCTGTAGGATGTACATTGTACAATCTCCCTCTAAAGTTTGTTGTTTAGAAGTGGTTCAAAGATGTTATGTTATTATCTGTAGTGTAAAAGTAGACTTCAGCCAAACGAATGGATACCTCCTTACAAGGCAAAAAATTACATAACAATAATGCATAATTTCACGACAAAAATGTGGATATATTCGTTATTCGCTGACACAAATGCATCTTGATTGATACGTAATCCTCGCATGCCAGTACAGTGATAAATTTGCAAGTTATGCTGAACCTGATCAATGCGAAAACTGCTTTATGAATATCTAAGTCTGTGGCTGTTGTCACAGCTAGAGCAAACATTATTAGGTAACTAATATCAATAGAGAACGTAATACTTATTTATATAGAACCTGTTACCACAGTTTCCAAGAAGTATTTGTGAAAACTTGATCTACCGGGTAGGCTTTGTATAGTAGGCTTTTGAGAATTAATTAATCGTAGCACATTTTGCTATAAATGTGGCCATTAAAAAGGTTTATGATATAAATGTAGAGTCTGGGAAGTAGGTACGACACGTGTCTACAAGAAGTTTGAAACCAGTTCTATGATCCGATTGCAAGTTGATTTAATCACTCGCTCACCGACTGGCCGGGTGACCACATAGCAGTCACTGGCGGGAAACGCACGACCACTTTCATCACCTCATTAATAATAAATAAGTATATCATACAATAAACCACTAAGCAAATACATAAACCAATCTATAAAGAAATACAGGTAAACAGTTAAGAAAAATAATCTTCATAAGAAATTAACGGAACTAAAGATAAGCACTTAGGTAGAAGGTTAAATTAAAATACGAAACAAATGTTAAAAATACTTACGTTCAAGCAAGCGTAACATCCAATATTGCCGGCAAGTACAACAACTACAAAATATTCAAATTCTCATTAACGTTATTGAACTTTTGCAACGTCATAAAATAATTCACGAAAGTTTTAGCAAATCACATCAAATTATCCAATGGGAAGCACCGAAAATGTTTGAACGCGACACGTAGCGGAAAACTTTTTAGTCTACAACTGCCACAGGCGCTGATTTCGATGTCCGAAAAAGAAAAAGAGCGATATGTGGTGGCGCGCGGCTGGAGTTGGCAAAACTGACGTACGCAGCGCGCAAGCGCCGCCAAGGTATTGTTAAAAGTTACTTTTACTTACGAGACTTGCGGCGTGCTTGCGCCTGCGCCTCTAGCCACTTCGCTCGGGGACCTTGCGACCGTCGCGCCACCCGTTTCACTCTTTACATGACCACGAAAGAGAAAAACAGAGGTCTC
Organism: Helicoverpa zea x Helicoverpa armigera; assembly: GCA_033682625.1. NCBI lineage: Eukaryota > Metazoa > Arthropoda > Insecta > Lepidoptera > Noctuidae > Helicoverpa > Helicoverpa zea x Helicoverpa armigera. The sequence goes on from JAWIIS010000032.1 coordinate 7,352,583, forward strand.
TCTCCTCCGCTGTGATACACCATTAGGAAAATTTATTTTTGCCGAGCGCCTAGGAATACATAAGAATATTTGTGCAAGATTAAATTATTGCTATGCAAAGTAACAGTTACGGTTCATTGAAATTTTAGGTGAGTATTGCCTTATTTCCTTGCGTGGCAAGGCACTGGAATGAACGGAAAAGTGATGATTACCAGGGCGTCAAACACCGTAATTGTTGCATGGAATTTGTTAATTACTATGATGCAGGTCTAACAACCGATTTAAATATTGAGTATTGTAGCATTTTCTTTACATTTGTAGCTTAGAGATAAGCTTGTTCTCATTTGCATGCGTGAGCAAAGTCACGTGAATCGTAATATTAATAACGAGGGTATAATAAACCTTGATCTGAAAGGTGGCTGCTGCCAACCTGATTCAAGTGTATTGTAATGTGTTGTTAAATAAAATAATAAAACTGCAGCTAATCGATAAAGGATACCTATCTAACCAGTTTTGTTTTAAAACACACACAAGGGCAAAGAATATACGAACCTGAATTTCAGCGCGGAATATTTTTTCAGCCTAATCTCTACGTATACAAGCCATTTTAAAAAACGGCACAGCTGTTCGTGATTTTATAGTGCAGAATAAATACAAAGGAAAATTCACAAGCAAAATCATTCCAAAAAGCTGGTCTAAATTCGAGGAACAAAATACAAGATTACCTTTAGCATTCTATGGTGAGATTACGAGCAGGCGTGAGTGTGTAATGAATAAGTCAAAGTGCATTATCGTTGACACATTTACCTCCTGGCGAGGTTAATCAAATTGCTGCGTTAGCTAATAAGTTGTGTTTAGCGCCAAAATGCTAAAGAATTGGTGTTGCAACCTGTGCTCAAGGGTTTGCATCAATCGTATTGTCTATGAGGTGATGGAGTGGTGAGTCTGGCGCGGTCGTGCTTGCCGCGGCCTCGCACGCAACCAAATAATCTGATACGGTTGATACGCCCGCATTGATTAACTAACCTACTAGATATGTGAGCCTGATTTGAAATTTCACTAAATACCTTTTGCGTTCACGTGACCACAACATTTAATTAGCTTACCTAATTATTGCCTAAATAGTGAAATGTTTAAATTGTATTAACACCAGTTGATAGCGTTTGTTAAATCATCTCATATCATTTTTATCGTGATCGTATCGAGTTGTAATCTAAAAACTTTTTAAACATACTTACAAAACTTATATTATTACGAAAGTTAGTAAAAAAATTGTATTCGGACATACAGGTCCTTAATGTTTTTTTAAGTTCTTTTGAGACAAGTTCAATCAGATAAGTTGTGTCATAAGTTGTGATTGGTTCTGCGCATTTGAACAGGATATCAAGGTAAGTAACTATTAATAAATAATATATTTGGAGCTGTTTTTTAGGTCGTTTACATTTACCACTAGCAATCGTTAGTGTGAATAGGTATCAGCAGTGTGATCAGAATAAAACATCAAAGAAAATGCTGAAAATGTGAATTGCGTCCGTAATAACATTTTATGTCGAAAATTGCTAATTGGTGGTCTGAGTTGCATATTAAACTGACTGAACTTATAATTTTAACGTAAACAACGAGCAGAAAAAACGAGGTCTGAAGTAGCGTAACTGCTGAGTTATAGACTCGAATACAATTTTACTGTAAATCTTAACAAAAAACTACTTAGTTTATTCACAAGACTGATTATCAGGCCATAAGCCTCAGGTCATAAGCCTCAAAATACGTATGAATTTTGATGAGAATGATAACCACTTGTGCTAAGAGCTTGTCAAGTAAACTGCTTCAATGTGTACTAAGAGCATTTCTATAGTGACATTGCTGACAGTTCACAAGGGTCGCTGTCTTGAAAATATGATCGGATATTGAATCTAGCGATTAGATTGGCCAGAGATTTATTTTTCTATCAAAGTCCCGGAGGCTAGTAAAAGAGTTATAAGGTGGTACACTACAAAATTGGATGTGAGATCATTGTAGGATATATTTTTAGCAGTAAATGAATATGTTCAGGCTTTCTTGTATTTCAAGATTATATTCTTTTATAAACTTAAACTTTAATCGATCGATAAAAGATTCCTGTATTTTTTATTATATTGTTACAGGCCTTAAGAATTTTTTTATTACAATATTTATAATAACAACATAATTGGTTGCAAAATATATATGGCCAGTCTCAAATTACTAAGGCAGGTAGCAACAGTGACATATAAAATTAAGTTTTCATACCCCGTCCACTCCGCTGTTACGAATACCTGCGTTCAATGGGCTTCCTGTCTGCGCCGCTGCCAGTTTTTATGTGACTTACGCCTTCCTGATTGTTATATAGGTATCACTTATTATGCCTCTAATTATGGTTTCGTAAGTGGATATGGTTATCGATTTAACTAATAACTGGAAACTATTGTTTAGAGAATACAGGAAACTCTATTGTTGCGATTTCTCGTGAAGCGAAGTTTCTCTATGATATGGGCGTATTTGAATATATGGCTATGTTCTTGGATCGTGAGGAAGCCCACATGGTAATAATAAATTCCGAAGGTGTGTGGCGCCATGATACGGTACGTTGCGCCACCTGTCAGGCCAGGCACGAACTACAGCCGTGACGCGGTGCAACCGAGTGCCAAGCATTTACCGCGGGAACTGACATTCTATTGAATACGTGCATGAGAAATAAGTGTAATGATACTTCGCTTTTTCCCAATAATGTGGCCTAATCAATATTTGTCGATACAAGTGGTACTGATATCGATCGTAGGCAAACGATGCCGCGGGTTATTGATGTAGATAGTAATTAAATTGATTTGAATTTATAGATGACATGAATTGATTATGGAGTAGCTTATAACTTATTTGCAGTAGCTGATACTAAGTACTTATACTCAAAATAATTAGGTACTTTATTAAAGTTCACTTATACTTACGTCCAGCGGAAATAAAACTAATTGACAAAAGTCCTTCATCACAATGTCTGGAATGTTATTACAATGGCTTTCATAATTACAACGAATTACCAACTCACGTTTTAAATATAATTCTATTATTAATATGTCTGGGGCATTATGATTATGTTTGCTGACAGCATTATAAGTTAAATCAGTTTCATTCATTGCCGTGTCGTGATCATGGTCATTAAGAAAGTAAAAATTCGAAACATGATTTTGGTAGGTAATTTAGTCAAAGTCATCTAACATGTCAATAGGTAATGTTACCACATTAGTCATTGTTCCTGACATTTGGTGAGATCAGCCGCAGTTTGGCCATAGAGCTTTAGTCACAGACAAACTCTTGACACGATAAAGGTCAATGCTACATTATCGTTACACCTGTGAATGTCATTTTACGGCTAAATTATTCATAATTCTATTGAAAAGGTGGACAATGAACAGAAATATGGTAATTAATATAATTAAGTGTATAGCGATTGATAATTAGTAGAGCTTTTTGAAAATCTTTTGATAAATAGATTGAAACTGGGTTCGTAATTGATTAAATTTCGATATTCGCGTTTATCATGAGGTTATTTATCTTAATCTGAAGGCTAATCAACAATATGTTTCCAATGAAAAATTCGTAGGATACTATTTGAATTTAAAGAAAACCGGCCAAGTGCGAGTCGGACTCGTGCACGAAGGGTTCCGTAAATTACAGTTAAATCAACCTATCTCAAAAACTATAAGAGATACTTTGATCAAACCAAAAATCGTTGAAAGAGTTAATTAGCATGCATCACCTCTATTTTTTTTAGAATTTTATACCCCGTAGTTATAAAAATAGAGGGGGGGGGGACATACTTTTTACGACTTTGAGAGCTGATATCTCAAAAACCGTTCACTTTAAGAAAAATGTTTTTTAGAAAACTTTATATCATTTTAAAAGACCTTTCCATTGATACCCCACACGGGTATGTACATCGAAAAAAAAAATTTCATTCCTCAGTTACATGTATGGGGGGCCCCACCCCCAATTCTTTTTTTTACTATTTAGTGTCATATTTTTGTAGCGGTTCATACAACACATATTCCCAGCCCCGGATCTTCAATTTTTTTTAGGCGGGGCAAAAACTGAAAAATGCCGCCCCGCCTACCTACCTACTTACTTAAGTTTATTTTCACCAACGAAAGCCACTTTTTTGGTAGGTAAAGGACTTAAATAATGTGTCCAAATCGTTTTAGGCTCAAACTGTTTTCCAGGTTTAAGTTATGAAAGTCAAGACAGATTAATGTACACAAATAGATAATAAGTTTCAAAAAGCGCTGTAAAGTAACAAGCAGTTGGAAGCGCATTTTTTTTTGTTTTTGAGGACTCCATAAATATTTTCTTTGTTACATTTGACTTATAAAAGGTAAGACAGCGTGGATTTGACTTATGAAGTCAACAAGGCAATGCGTGTGTAATATTGCGCGAGCGAAGCGAGCGCGAAATTTTTTGAGTCTACGACACAAAAGCACCTGACTAAGTACAAGAAGCCGCGAGCAGTGGCGGCGTATCATCGGGTGGCACCCGGGGCGAACTATTTATTGAGCACTCCTCTCCTCCCCCCCTCCAAAAAAAAACTACAAAATATAATCACGTAGTAAAAAAATCATACAGAATTAACACAAAGGTACCCAAACAAGTTTGAAAAAAGCACCGTAAAGTGAAGGACCCGCGAAATTTTTGATTTATGGCGCGCAAAGAGATATGTAAAGACTTTGGAGAAAACTAGTGTGACAAAAGTTCCCAAAAAAGATCGAAAAGAGCAGTGGAAAGTGTAGAAGGCGAGCGCGAAATTTTTATTTTTGGGACGCAAAATGACATGTAAAGACTTCGGAGAAAACTAGTGTAAAGTGTGAAGCGCGAGCGTAGCGAGCGCGAAATTTTTTTAAACACAGAAGGTCCCAAAAAAGTTTGAAAAAAGCACTGTAAAGTGAAGAAGGGCGCGTAAGTTTTGATATTTGTGACGCAAAAAGTTATCTAAAGAGATTATAGAAAATCACTGTAAAGTGTAAGGTAAGGTGCGAGCGCAGCGAGCGCGAAATTTTAGAGTTTTGGAACACTCAGTCAAGCTTGAAAAAAAAAACGACAGGAAAATGGAGCAGCTGCGAGCGAGCTCAAAATTTATTGAGATTTGGGACACTAAAATCCTCCACCTCCTCTTACAAATAGCGCCTAAATAGCTTAGAAATATCCACTGTCAAATATTTTTTTTATTGTTTTTTTTTTGAGGACTCTAATTTAACTCAAAATTAAGCAAATTAAAAGAAACCGTGACTTAAGCGAGCCTCAGTTTTTTTGCTACTTCGGTGCTTTCTTTTTGCTAGATTGAGAACTCAAAAAGCAAGCGTAGAATTAATTTAAGTAATCACATAAAAGCAAAAATACAAGAGAAGGGTGACAGTCGGACTGAGAGGGGTGACCGCCTCGATGTCTCACACATGCACTGTATAGTTTTGTTTACAATTTGAATATCGCGCAGTAAATGGTAGTGAACCTAGGCTTCGCACATTAGAATGGCACCGTTAGTGACTTGTCCCTTCTGTGACCGAGATGGCACCCCCCGAGATGTGGCACCCGGGGCGCCGCTACTGGCCGCGAGCGTAGCGAGCGCGAACATTTTTAAGTTATTTGTTTGAAGACTCACAAATTAAACTGGGACTTATGTACAAATAAAAAGAAACCGTGATTAGAGCGAGTGCCATTTGTGTTCGTTGATTCGGTGCGTCAATAAAAATAATAAACCATCAGAAAAATAGTACACATTCGCTCACCCTGCACCATAGCTTAAGACGGCCCTGTAGGTAACTATTATGGTAATCTGTGATGTAGGATTTAAAATCAGGCAGCCGCCTGATTTTGCCGCCCCCTGAATTAGCCGCCCGGGGCATGGGCCCCGGCTTGCCCCCCCCTAGATCCGGGGCTGCATATTCCCATCAAATTTCATCACTGTAGTACTTATAGTTTCCGAGTAAATCGGCTGTGACAGACGGACAGACGGACAGACGGACAGACGGACATGACGAAACTATAAGGGTTCCGTTTTTGCCATTTTGGCTACGGAACCCTAAAAAACACCAAATGTATTTTGTTATTTCTAAACATTTATAGAAATAAAATACTGTTCTAAGTTTATGTCTTTTTAAACGATTCGGTATTTAATATTAATCACCGGTTATTAATTTTCTTTATTTTTGTAGTTTTATGTTTGGGTATTTCTGTTATGCATTTTTAATATCTTTTTTTGATGGGCTATTATTTCATGTTCATTTTTATTTTTCGGACCGACTCATGTTTTACACACGTTGTACATATAGAAGAAATACATACCTTCCTAATAGATATCAGAAATATTGATCTTGTTTATTTTCATTTAAATTGTTATGTATAAGTTTATTTACAAGTAATATTCTACCATTTGAGTAATACAGATTAGTCGTAATCGCTCGCGTATCGGCGATGTCGTTAAACATAATCATTACATCATTTTAATTCGATCTCACATTAAGAACGTATTTTAAACGATCGCAGAAATCAAACAGCGAATGTCATAATATCCTGTTATTACACAGGAAAGTTGTTACAAGATAAATATGGTAATGTATGAATACATTTAGGTAATTGAAATAAACTGATACTAACATACAATAGACAGCCGTAATAAATATCTGTCAACCAATAAATCATTAGACCTTGCACCTATTAAAGGCACACTTAAGTAGATTTGGTTAAGTGGGTGGCTTTAAGTAAGAATTAAATCGGTCAAGTGCGATTTAACCTCACGATATTGTTCGTAAGTATTACGTATTCTTAATGAGTCATTATGGTGATTGTCTTTTCTTATATTTATTATTTACTGGCTTTCGCCCGTAGTTTCACCCGCGTCCCGTAGCCGCATGGTGACAAAAACTATCCAAAAACCTTCTCCCGGGTCTAAGTTACCTCCCCTCTAATTTTCAGCCAAATCGGTCAAGCCGTTTTCATGTTATGTCGTGACAGCGGAAAGCGGGTTTCATTTTTATATATAAGTATAGATAGAGTTCGTAGAGTTGTTCGTATTTTCTTGTATTTCATATGCAGACGAATTCAGTGCAATTTACACGTGATTTATTAACATACACTTGCATTTTTATAATAATGTACACATTATGCGATATACAGAAAATCGAAAACAATTCTTTTGAAGACAAGTCACTGAGAGAGAACAGATTTTGGCGTCAGTCCAGATGAAAGATGAGAATGTGTAAAAATATGGAATGGCAAGAAAAAATGTATATACGATGAAATATTACTCTGAATACATGACAATGGATTATGTGAAAACATTTCCCGCAAAAAATAACTTACGCAGTGAACTTGAACGTATTGTACGAGGAGAAATTTGAATGGCGTTGTGATATTTAAATAATAATGAAGATGATAAGCATTGTTAATAATATGGTATTAATTTTAACGCTATTACTCATCAGCGTCGTAACAGGCTATTGCCTCGGGGAGAAATGTGTGCATTCAAAGCAATAAATTGTGCTGTTTAAAAGTCTAGAATTGCAGCAGACAGGCGATTATTGTAATTGACTGTGCATATTATCTTCATTCAGAGGTAGTTAAAATGTAGTCATCACTAATTGTAGATTAAACTTTACGACGATTGTAAGTAGGTATTACCGATGAATTCTTGAATAGGTGTTAATTAATACATGACTCGATACTGGGTGTTGAAGGCAAAACGGACATAAAATAATCATTAAATAAAAAGTTACCTTTACACAAATACTTAGAAACATAATTGGCCAAGTACAGTAAGGCTTAAATAAAAATCAAGGTGTGAAAAGCTTAGCTCTCCTGTATAGACTAGCAAACTCGTATCGTATCGATGTGAGCCACTGGAAGTCGAATCGAAAATATATTAAAGTCGAGGGACCATAAATCGAATTTTCGTCGCAGAACTTTATATCGCGAACAAGTCCGTATTTCTAAAACCTCGATAACGTGAATTTTTGGTCCTCTATGCAAGACTGTGAACATTGCTCGTGCTGAAAGAGTATTGCCTTTTCTAGTGGATGAAATTAAAGTCGTTCATAATTAAAATGTTTTGTCATAAATTATTATTCTAAGATATAACGTGTATTGTAAGATATAAATATATAAATTGTTTTAGCACAACTACCAGAGCTGTATAAAATTAGGTACAGAAAATTAGAGTAATTAATTCGTTTTGAAAACCATTAGGTGACAACGAGGTTATTTTTAAGACACAGAAAATAGGTAATTCCTCCGATCTTTTCTTGGAAGAGCTAGATTTATTTACTATAGATAATATTAGGAAAATTGGTTTTATTGCAATTAATATGTTTTGAAAACCATTAGGTAAAAAAGAGGTTATTTTAAGGTAATTAATGCGATCTTTTCTTGGTAATGGTCTTCTCCATATTCATCAACATTTTCCTGTTCGTTCCTCGTTATGATCTGTCCTCAATTCTCACCGGGTGAAATGGGTGAGAAAACTTTATTCTTTGACTTAGGATTATTCCCAAAATTTATTTTGAAGCTTCAACCTCATGCACGGCACACCCTCATATAATTTTGTTTCGATGCAAAATCAAGTTATATTTCTTCAAAGAAATACAGATTATTATAAAAGTTATTTATTCGAAATAATTGAATTTCATACAGATATCTATCGATAAACTAAACCACACGATATAAAATGCTTAAGATGTTCTAATCCAATGCAAATTATGTGTTTTATTTCATGCATAACCATGACATTGTTTTTTTCTTTTTTTTTTACAATAGAGCATAGCTAAAGTTTATTGCGTGTTGCAGTCAAAGCTCAAACTTGATTATTATTATGCGATTTTAGATGCACAATGGAAGAAGTACTTCTAATGATTTGATTTGTGTTAAATACTCATCGGTAATGGTTTTTTATGACTTAATGTGTGCCTTAACTATGTGACATTTACTTTATTGTTTGGGAATCAAAGGTTTATTTTATTTAAATAATTGGTAATTGCAATAAATAAAATAAATTGTTTTATCGCTTTGATTGTTTAAGCAGTTTTTGGTATTTGCAAAAGTATAATTTAGGATTATTAAATTGTGGATGCAAAATGCAAATGCAATAAAATGAAGAACAAAGTTCTATGTTTGTCTGCAGAAAATTACGGCGGTTTACAAACAAGTTGAGTGAGTTTTAATACGTTTTTCTTTTGTCAACAAATTAGTGAACAGTCGTAAACTGTTCTACCTAAGTTTTAATAGTGTACTCGTATTAAATTTATGAATATTCATGAACACGAACTTCTAAATAATGGAGTGCTAATAAAGCGCTTAAAGGCAATTAGTCAATTTGATATAATCACAGATATTAGATTAATGGCGACAAGAAAATTATATTGCCATTAAAATTTATCTTTTCTAGAATTTTATTGAAATACATTATTCGTTATCAAATTCTTTCGTCAGTTTTTTTTTATACGTACGTTCAAATGGTTCCTGGAACAGTATAGTGTGAGTGATATTGGCATTTGGCTGTAACCGGAGTCGAATCGAACAACACGAGATCCGTCGAATACCTATCTTGTGAACATATAGTGAACGGCAAGGTCGCGAGGGTATAAGTTTCTTTCCAATTTTATACACACGTATTATCTCACTTATGTATGTGTTAATAGTGACGTTAATAAATATTATAGAAACAGGTATTCTTGTTTCCAGCCAGCTCTATAGGGCGTGACCAAAATTGATTGTTTATGGCGAGAAGTTTTTTTTTTATAAATGTCATTGTTATGACATTGATATTGTGTCTATGCGTTTTTTAGATGGACAATATACTATTTTTTTTATGAATATGGAACCTCTGCTTTTGATTACCAGGGAAATGTTTTATATTTAAACCTTCCATTTGATTAACTTCCAAGGAAATTGGTGATAATACCCGTTTCTTAAAATCCTCATTAATATCTTGAACGCGAAGATATTCTGAGAAGCAATATTGAGAGTTCTTAGAAGTTCTAAGAAGCACTATTACCCACTAATACTTCATTTAAGACTCAGATATCAAGGCCTCGTATATTTATAGCATTAATCACGGTAGAAATCCCCGAAGCTTAAGCAGAACTAAATGAGAGCTAAAACCCGCCGAAGCCACGCTCGGCATAAATCAAGCGAGTTAAAAGTCGATAAAACACAGACTACATGTAAATGGGCGCTGCAATTACGGATTTAATTAAATGTCCAGTCAGCAAGATTATTTCTAGAACTTAGATGGTATTTAGAACTTCAGATCTCCTTTTTTCAATATCAGGATTTAGTCTTCCGCTCTTCAAACTTCGTGGTCGTACGTTGAGTTAATGGAATAAATATTTTCAGCAATATTTTATCCATGTTTTCTTTTTAGAGTGGGTTATTAAGAGTATATAGCTGAACATTCAACATTCAGAAGAAAATATAAATGTTTGCATTTTATTGTATTTGAAAGACGCCAGACTTTGTCGATTAAAAAAACCTGCAATTTAAAATGAAAACAGAGAACTATCGTAACATCTATAATGTGAATTAACTTGTCAAATGCAATACCTTAACTTGCGATACCTTAGCGCCATCTGTGGGAATAACTTGAAAACGATGACTTTCGTTCGTCTGTGCTTTGGAACACAACACTCCGTCACAAGATCTTTGTACAAGTTTGATATAGAGGACGTGTTCGGCGTCTCGTTTGATTCGCTTTGAAAGGATTTGATCTCGACGATCTCGAACATTAAAAGACTGATATGGAGCTTAATGTTGTTTGTTACGTCAAGCAGAGCGAGTTTAAAAAGGCGGAACAATTCGGTTCCGTATTTTTTATGATACACTTTTATACGTTATGAATGTATGTATGTTTTTTAATATGTAAAACATTACTTGAAAGCGCTTATACTTGACGTATTTTTTAACATACGTAAGCAGGAATTTCGTAGGTAATATATAGGTTGAAGTATTTCAGAAGAGAGCTTCTTCAAATGCAGTGCAAATTGAATGATTGACAGAGCCAATTAATATGAGTTGCCGTAACGCGTTTCTCCTTTAGTTTTTGGGTAAGTATAGCCATCAGTGGTTTCACACATCAGAATCACATTTTCATTCATATCTATATTATAAATTAAATCTACCTATATATTTACAAACCTACCTGCAACATTATGTTTATATACAAATATGTGAGACCAACCGAAATTGAATCTGATTTATAACGCAAATAGAGATAAATATTTTGATTTGAGAAGTCGTCCCTAAAATTATCTATTGTTTCATGATTTTGCTACCTAATGTATATTTTCCATATAGCAAGCAACAACACTGGGATATAAACTAATACTGATTCTGCTAATGCATTGTTAATAATTCATGCGATTACTTGATTAGATCCGAGTAATCAGGCTACAATTTGATGATATTGCTGTTGTTTCGTCCAGAAATAGAGACATTATACCTATAATTATATTGTTTTATGTGGGCACACAATTAGAGTGAATGCTGGCAGTAGATAAATATAGACTTTAATGAATACACCTCTATTTAAGATCTCCTTCGACTTCTTGCTTCTTTTGTCCTGTCTCTTCTAAAATAATGCAATAATTGTATAACATGACTTTTGACTTTAATTATTGTATCAATCAACGTATGAAATGATTATTCAGCTATTTGCCAATTGGCACGCGTTTGGATCATTGGTAAACCAAGCTAATTTCAATTAGTTCGTAGTTCCCACAAATTAAGAAGCAGGCTTTTGTTGATAATTAACAATTACTATTCTCCAGAGAGCCCAACTTCGACCCTTAGACAACTCGGATTCCAAAAACTCGCACAAAATCTTTTTCTAGGCATGTTACATTAAATAATACGTTGGTTACTGGGTAAACGTGAAGTTTTGCAAACAATGGTACAATGTACTGACATGCATTATGTAGAGGCCAGTCAGAAAGTCGAGAACACTTAAAGTAAAGCGACTGGAACTTCCTGGTCGATCATCTGGGGGTATCAAGTTCGACGGAAGAATTCCATATTAAACTTTTACGAGGTGCATTCACACTCACTATCAAAGGCTTATACGATTTCCTCCCGAACGGAGGGTCATTGACTTATTGTATTTCAGTAAGGTTGAAAATACGTTCAGCATATTGTCAGTCCTGTCGTACGTTTCTCAGGTTTATTTGAACCTTTTCACGGAAGGTATGGGGTAGTTGTAGGCCCTTCATCTTAGTAAACGTTTCTTGTGCCAAAGTTATCACAGACTTAATATACCGTAAAGGACGTTGGGAACTGCGGCTTAATATACCATTGGAGACGCGAAGGGTTCAGAGGTACCTACCAAGGTATGTGCGAAAGCAGACCGTAGATAGAATTAATCCTCATTCTGTTATTAGGTTTATTTAGGTCAGGTATACCTGATTGTGTATGTTGGCCTTTTAAGATTTATGTCATGAAATACTTGAATCTGCGCTAAAATGAAAATCGGTTTACGTAGAGCTCGTAGATGAGTATACAAACAAAAACATGAGGATGATGGAGTTAGAGTGTATGTAGGTGCATATGTTGTATATGGGTGTGTAGAGCATTCACCTACTGCTGCACCTGTGCTTCTTTCCGATCTTAAAAAGTTTGCCGCGCTAAGTTCAAGTAACTTACAATTTAATGGATCAACTACGATAGGTTACGATACGTTGTAACAAGTCTAGTTATTCAGTCTATAAACTAAATTACAGACTTATCCTAAATGACTATACTAAAATCAAATATTATATTCTAAAATGTTGTTTATTTTTGCAATAAGTGAATATATCCCATAATGTGTCGTAATAATATGATAAGGTAAAAAGTAAATAGCCACAAATGTCGACGTCAAACGATTTTTTCCCGCACCGCAGGCAGGTAGCTGAACCAAATTGTCGAGGATTTCATTTCATTTCACGGATACCTTCCATTTCATGAAATTTTAATCAGCACATACTCTGTGTATCTACTGGATTAATAAAGGCGAGTATACATCGTTTCAGTTCTCGATGTCACCGAGTATGAAAATTGAAGAATTTTGTTAAGTATAAGTGCAGACTGATAGCTTCTGCGAATGAAGCTTTTCACCACGGCAGGCAGTGGGTAAAATAAATTATTTTTACACCAATTGGAGCGTGACAAAATCGATTGGTGGCGAAGTTTGGTAATTACCGAGTTTAATCACTTTTGGCGAAGTTGCGGGATTGTGTCAAAGCGAACTAGTATAATGAAAGCTTAACAATGACGCGTTTATAGGAGCATTGAGTCAATCCGATGGGCGAATAAATTCATGGCGGACACAGCGCGCTAATAATCACACGCGCCGCAAACACATAGTTTATACGGCACAACTGTATATTGCGTGCGAGAATTTATTTCAGTTAATCTTGTTTTCATAGTTGCTTATAAACAGTTTTGGCCAGTGCCAATAAAGGCCTTTATTTTACGAAAATGTTTGTACCAGAGATTCATTACTTCCGATGTTGTTTTGTTAGGTAAAACCATTCAATAAACGTTACAGCTTATTCCGTAAATGTGTCTGGAAGAGTATTTTTATTTTCACATGTAATTTTTCTTGAAGAAACTTGATGCGAGATGTTGTACTATCCTTAAAGACTTTCGACTTGAGAAGTAGACGGCGATGCAGCTACACTAGACTTATTAGTTTTGACTTGAACACTAATGTAATGTACGGTAAGTCATCTAACATGTATAAGACGTAAGAAGCTTTTGTACAGAAGGGAATCAAAATGTTGGTTTGGAAAGCATGTGAAAGTTTGTTTGACTTGGCTCATATACTTTTTGTTACACCTTTTAATTGAATATACTTTCATAATCGGTGCTAACGTAGGTCCTATATTATGTAGTTTTATCATTAATTATTTTTAGCACTATTTTAAATTAAAATGTCAAAAATGAAATAGCACCCAGTAGTAACAAATAGAATATAAATCTTGCAGCGCAATTATAAGTTATAAAAGCAAGTTTTACTGTCGCAATGTGCACTGTGCAATTATGTAAATATGCAATTTGTATGACGCTTTGTTAGTTACTAGGTGTCTGCTCAAACACTGACGGACCATTTACCTAAATTGAATAGATAACTAGGGATTTATGCGATTACACCACATCGTACAAATTCCTTTTATATCAGTGTTCTTTATGTGACACGCCGTAATGGGGATATTCGGTATTTTTAGATTTCTTTCCTGAAATTGTGCGATAAAAGTGTTGCGAAGATTCCATTGTGGAAAACCGAACTTAATGGGAACTGTTACGAAAATAATAAACACTTCTTTGTTGTTTGGTTTGTTTCTGCAAATTGTAAATAAATGAAGCAATATTTTCTTTCATCCTATTTACAAAAATATTTCTGACATAATTCGCAATTTATAAGACAAAGGAAATCTGGGGCGATGGCAGAACTAAATGTAATAAAGTAATTTATTTATTTTTTCTCTTAAACTGTAGGATTATTTATATTTAATTTCAGTATCTAGCTGCCGCAGACTGGTTTACGACTTTGTCCCTTCGCCATTCTTGGCCGGAAAATTAAAGCAATAAAAAGTTTGGATAGTCAAGGAGATTTTAACTAATCAAATACTGGCCAGTGTTTGAAAAACAAAACCTTAGCCGTGGGTGGTTTGTTTTTTTTTGACATTTTCTTTACCGCACAAAGTAAAAATAATGTCTATTGAATTAGAATTTCCTCTTACTTAATAGCTAATTAAGCGTTACTTGTGACTGTCGGTAAGTATATTTTATTTTCTTTGAGGAAGCAAAGTGATTTTCATTTCCTGAGCAATTGAAAAGGATATAAAACTAATGGAGCATGTTTTATAACTTTTTTATACGTGCTAGTTCTAAGCACTACCTATATTTCTGTAAGTTTTTTTTTTCAAAAAAAGCGATGTATGTTTATCTTACGTTTTTCTTAGCAAATAATCCAGATGTATGTTGTTACATACACACTACCCCATTTTTTATCGATTTACAAGGACTTTTGTACAAAAATATACCTACCTACTTATTATAAAAAGCATACAAGCTTTCCAACTTTCAAGCCAAAAATAGCCGAAGGATATAACAGATTTACCTATGTATAATCTTTTACAGTTAGTATATGTTTTTCAGAAAAGCGCGCGAAATACTTTCAATTTGGTTTAGATTGTTTACAAGCGCTTATTCGGTATTGATTAGAATGTAGAATGTATAACATGAGTTGTTTGACAGTAGTGTCGAGTGGCGGGAGCGGGTAGTGGGCTCCGGAGCTGAGCGCGTGGGGTGTCGGGCTGAGGCGCTGGGCTCGCGTCGGGCGGCACTGTGGCGGATCGCGCTTGACGTCAGCGTCCGGGCGCGGACGCGGACGGCGCAGGCGCCCGGTCCCCTCTCCCCGCGCGCCGCGCCCCGCCCACACCCTCGCCCGCCACTTCTCGGGCGGCGTGCGATACCTGCACCCGCTCGTCCGCCCACCACAACTTTCGCCTACCCGCGCCGATGCAATAAAATAAACTTTACGTTAAAAGTGCGTGTGGGAATTAACGGACTTGGACTGAATTTACTTTTCAGTGACATTATTGCTACTTCAGTGTTTTGTTAATAGTTCGGATGTTAAAAGTTCAGGTAAGTAATGTAGTTTAGAAGTATAGTGATAAGAATAGTTAATTAAGGCTATTTCTTTTTTAAAATAACAAAAATAATAATTTATAAAAATATATGATAAGTTATGTATTTTATGGTCTAAACACATATTCACAGAATTCTCCTTATATAAAATTTAAAATAGTCTATCTAGGTCCAATTTCGTGTAACTGCGAAATTTTCACACTTTTTTCTCGGAAACTGGGTGCATAAAGTGCACTCTGGTAGGCAAATTGGCTCGAAGAGATAAACAAACGTTATTGGGTCCCGATGTCAAGTGCATGGAGTGCGGCGGTTGCGTAACCGGCTGCGCTGAGATCAAATCCGCGACCCTAGCGCTGATCTTGTCAACACGCGCGATATTACGTACTAAACGAAAATAATGCTCGGTAAAACTTTTACAGCAACGCTGGAGTTTTATGAACCATACGGCTTTGCTGAGGTTCTCTCTAGCTAGACGATATCGGTTTTAGTTTTGGCATAGGTATGTAAAAATGGTACCTAGTTGGCATCGGATTCCCGCCGTGAGAATCGTTTCTGTGCCAATTTCTGGGTATCTCTGTTAGTGGATGAGATAGTTCAGCACTACTGTGTATGTGAACAAGTTAAGCCATTAGAGATAATGGTGCGTAACAAGTACAAAGACATTGGAATTGCGATGTCGAGTGCCATTTTGTTATCATTTCAACAAAACGCGTGCACGTTTCGAGATAATCCCTGCTGAATTTTGGTAATAGACTTTCGAAAGGTGATTTACGACTCCATTTTTGGATTACCGAATAAAATCGGTGATTTAACTTGTAACAAGGGATTATGTTCGTGATTTTTTGAGTTTTGCGTCCATTTTATGTAGGTGCTGAAGGATTCTGTTACATGGAATCTGAAGACATTCGAAAGATGTATATCTTTTGAAACTCTGTAAAAAATTGTTGGTATTAAAATAGTGTGGTGACGTTTTTGGAAACTTACAACAGTTGAAGTAAAATGGCGCACATTGTAAGGGGCGGGCTGTAGCTTAATTGATTACCTATATTATTTCAAGATAGTCTTACAATTATTATTAAACAAATGAATGCGTCGATGTCATGTAATGTTTCTTACCTAAATGAATCATGGGCTTTTCTTTTCCAAAAATGTGTGAGCACTTTCGTAAATGGAAACGCGGTGTAAAGAAAAGCGTATGAATTTTATCTGCACGTACATAAAAACATTTTATCACCTGTGTACAAGGTGTTACCTGCCATTAATATGTTTTCAAATAAGGTTTCGTATACATGGCGAATAAAACTGCTCAGGGCATGATGGCGCGGACGTTAAATTTCTCTCGCATGTGTGGCCTGATTTTTTAAAACCTGCGACCTTAATGTCAGTAATCACGGCTTTCAGGATTGGCTTTTTTCGTAACCGGTTTATCAATTGGTAGAGTCAACTTAAAAATCTTTTTGAAAATCGTGGATAACCTTAATACAGCATTTATTTTACAGAGATTTAGACTTACAAGTAAACCATACTTAAGACCGAAGACTGAAATTGTGTATTAAAACGAATATTGTAAGGTATAACAGCATTAAGGTGGGCATTTGTAATTTAATACCACTCTCCGGTTTATGAAGATAACATCATAAATTATCGTCGGAAGTAATTTCAGTGACAAGAACCAGCCGTATAGAATGTCAAATTCGTATACAAATAAGTTAATTAATTCCAACGGAGCCTTTCAATGGACCGTGTCTATTAAATTGTGGTATCAATTTCACTTCTCAGATCCCTATGTAGGAAATGTCTCCAGATGTGTTAATTAACAGTTCTTGAGACAAACGTGCATTGTTCCAATGATAACAAAGTCTGCTCATTATATGTATTACGTTGCATTTACCCGCATAACAAGTGAACTCTTTCACAAAATAAAATCTATTTGAATGCTTTCACGGGTGTGTTTATTCTTTCAGCGACAATGGATACTATTCAAATAAGATTCGTATTTTTTCGTACCCCTCATGCAACGTTGGATTGTTTTTGTAATCCTTGCTTTGCTGAGAGATTTTTATAAAAATCGAGTTATTTTTTGTTGTTCTAATGAAATTGGTTTTCGCGAAATTCGAAAATAGTTGGTAAACTTCCTTTATTTGTTTAAGAATATAGTTTTAGCCAATGCCAAATGACATGAGGAGTGGTAGGTATTTGTGAATACATGTAGACCTGAAATTATTGAAAAACAACTTATATTGATCTATAAAATATGGGCCGCATTTAAATTTTGAAAATAGCATCAAATTCTCAATTGTTATTTTGTGTTTGATACTTGGACCGTTACGTAATTGTTTCCGAAGGTACAAACTACGTCATGCGTTAAGATGTTGAATCAATTATTTAACAGAGACCTTAATGGATTTCATTTTCGTTTTGTATTATTCTCCATTAGATTTCAATCGGAAACACGTCTGGCCGTGTATTTAAACAAACCCCACTCACCCGGTACGTTCCGGACAAACAACCTGACCAAATGTGTACTTGACTGAATCCTATTTGTGTACGAAGGTCGGTAACGGATCCATTCTTGCCTGTTTGCTGCCCGTATTCCCTGTGTAACCACCCACCCGACACTTCTTAACCAAACATCCACCTTACGTTCCAGAATTTTCTTTTTCATTTGTTGAATAACGTTAATGTCATACGTTTCTTCAGTTTTATGCTCGCGCTAATAGGAGCAGTAAACTTTCATAGTTCTCTAAAAAGGCTTTCACGATGATGTGTAATAATAACAGTGCTTGGATCGTGTCATAATTCTGCTTGGAAGTTGTTACAATCATAAAGTTTCTTGCCGGGAGGTTATTTTAAACTAGTTCTTCGTATTGTTCGTAAGGCAATTTTGCTGCATCTGTTCTTTGATAGTTTTAATTAATTTTATTTCCAAATATATATTTTTTTCACTTTTTCTTTAGTAGGGTATATTTCCAATTATAGGTTTAGAAAATATGCATTACAACTAAGCAAGAAAGAGCCCTGGATTTAACTTTGTTTTTGGGAGTAGTGTCTGTATATAGATGTGCAACCGATTCATTAATGTCAGATAATAAATAGGAATTGTGATGTAATTAAATCCACATTATCTCAACAGACGTGATGAGATTTTTGGAAACTTTTGACATAAATATTTGTTGGTTTTGTTATTGCAGTGTTCCAAGTTTTTTGGCAATGTTCCGTTTGATGTCTGGATTCATCCCTCTTTGTGGCATCCCATTTTTATACGTCTGTGCGAATTAGCTTCTAAATTGTTTTCATTCGTTCCTATTATTACGTAACGTTGCGTAACCTTTTTGAGTATTACGACTTTTTATTGAAAATTGAGCTTTTGATTCTATGCTCGGGTAAAATTGTATCTCATAAATTAAAATTCGAAATATTATTTAGTAGTTCATGTAGCGAAATGACGATACTAAGTAAAAGTTGTACTGAAGGTTCCTACTTCTGAAGCTCAGGATGAAATACTCGAAATGTTCAGGTTTAAAATAAGGAGCATCCTAGAATCCTTTAAATTACTTCCCTTTCAGCTCGGGTACTTAATCCTTTTAAATTCTGAAAAGGCGGATTCGTACTATACAGGTAGGGGACATTAATTTATTTCTTGCAGGGCGGTTCTGTTAAACTATGTGTGTTTATTTTTTGGTGAGAAATATTTACATTGACTATAGAGAAAGTATATAAAACTGTTTATGTGAACAAATTTTTTTCAATTTTAAAGGAGGACTATTCGCAGGTATAACCTATTCTTGGTTTATTTACTTTTGCCTTTTCTTAAAGACATCGTTTCGACTGAAAAGTAACAGACAGTAAATAACTTTTCTTTATAAACCTTACCGCAATGACACTATAGTAAATTATCCTTTAAAAATCAAAATGCAAATTAGGTCTTTGTGATTAAAGCTTTAAGCGTCAAAGCAACAAAACATCGCTGGATGAGCTAAAGTAAGTGGAGGAATAGCTAGCTAATTGTGAGTAGAGTACTATATAGTCAGCTAAGCTACTTATTAAAGATAACTAGGACCAAGTAATTCAGATTATTACATCTTTGGTTAACGTTTATGCCTTGGTAGCTAAGTCACGTTAGATTGTAATATAGGAATTGTAATATAAGAACATTATTTGTCAAAAGAAACACACCTACTCATAAAATTCCAAAATTATATCAGAACTTGGACTGTGACATTATCATTGTGATAACATTCAACGACTGAAATCATTTAAAAAGCATATTATGTTGTGTAAAATAAAACTAAAAACATTCAATTTAATAAATATATCATCAATATTATCCGATAGTAGAACTATAAACTGTTTAACGTGTAAACTAGGGTACCGGTCAACCACCTGCTAGTTCGTGGTATCCCATATTGAATGTAGGTTCAATTTCATGTGCACGATTCTCTGTATTTCGAAATAAGCTTTTGAAGCTTCCAGAAATTTTCAGTCCTGGTACTATTATGCCTGAAAATCAGGAATTATTGTTCTGTGAAGTATGTCCTGTTTTGATACCTAGTTTTACAATGACATGTATGTAGTGTCTGAATAGCCCAGCCTAGTTAGCAACTGCATGCAGCTTTCCATAACAACCCATAAACGCGATGTCTATGTGAGACTAACAGTCAGTTATCCAACCCTGTGCCTGCCTAACGACCCGAATTCTGCCACCCATTGCTTTTCAAATTACAGCCGGAAACTATGGTAAGCCATGCTTTCTGAGGCGTAGCGGAGTTTCGGTATGAAATGATAGTAAGCTTGCTTTCATGTTTTTATCAACAAAAAACTACTAAGGAAAGAGAAAATATAGTCATAAATAAAACGACTACATTGATAAACATACAAACTTGGAACTGTGTGCTTAAATTAAGCGTGACTATTAATCGAATTAAGATTGCTCCTCTATTTTGACTTTCATAGCAAGAAAAATCTAACGAGTTAAAAAGGCAGCTCATACATATTGATGAATCAAGTTATAATTTGAATTTATTGTTGACATAAGACTGTTATTTTAGCTAAAAGCGTTGAAAAATCGTTGGTGCTTCACTAGGGTGTCTTGTCTTTGCCAGAAGTTATATTCAACTGTCAGCTCACATTTTAGTGGTCTAAAAGTGGTTGCTTGTAGTTTACCTCGTCCCGGGCGAATAGAGTTGCTTTGTTTCACAAAGCAATTCCGTTGTGACGTCATTTCCACAGTTCTGTCTTCTTTAATCTGATGTAAACTTTCATAATGTCGTCTTCATCCTTTTATCTGAAGTCGCTGTGATTTATTTGTTAGACGTATAACTTGGGATACGATTAAGACCACCTGTATTGGAAATATTTATCATTGCAGGGGCTTATTGTTAGACAGTCGGCCAATTAATTTTGTATCATGACCTGTCTGAAGTTGTTTTTTTATTTGAATAATGTTTATTTCTTTTAAACACTTTAGTATACAAACACTTTTTTGAGAAACAACATTAAAACTAATACCTAATGATACCTGAAAAGTATTTCAGATGAAATATAAACCACCTCTAAAACGCCGCCTGAATTTGCTAATGTCGTTTGATATTTTCTGAGCTCTTAATACCGTATTATTTATCCGGGCAGTGCGCCCCGCAGGGTCATATTTTAGTCAAAGTCCGTGACACCCGGCGTAGAAGGGATCGTTTGTAATGGCACTCGCGGTCATTATCTCATTTCATTTATACTCGGCGAACAATGCTAGCTAAATGTCTGAAACAGGCCATTCCACGGATACTTATTAATGATCGTAGTTCTGACATAGTGTAACTTTACGACTCGTATTTGAATATTCAGCCTTAATATGAATGGAAGAGATGTTACAGAAAATAAAACAAATCTAATTAATATTAAAACTCTTTTGTATAAGGAAAAGCCTTCCAAGAATTAACGCAAAAAGTCGACCAGCTCGGAGATATTTTTTCATTAATTTGGAGAAGGAAAACTTTCGGGGAAATTAAAATACTCTCAGATCCTGTGGATGAGTAAGTGCTTAGAGTTGTAGGGAAATGGGCAATATCATTTTAATAACTAGCCGAAAGTATTTTAGAGTTTGAACAATAGGGACTTTACATCTTAATACTATGCATCATTTCATCATGTATGTATTCAGTAACATTGTAATAATAAGGGTGCCGACCCTTTAAACAGCGCGAGAATAACGGTCAAGAAATAAATTACTAAGTGAGTCCGAATAATAACGAGTATGTGTGTACTTAGTTGGCAACAAGAAGTCTCGTTGACCAAGTCTAAAGTAGGCGAATTTATGTGTACCTAGCAAGTTATGTGTGGTCGGTGTTTGTGTGCAAATAGCCCATTTTGTTGGAGCCGTGAAAGCGAAACGTCTCGCCATGTGGTTCTGTTAAGATTTCCACACGGTTGAAGGGTAGTTAACTGTAACTACTCACGTTAGAGACCACCTGTGTTGCAATGAATGCACTCTGCATGTGAGCGCCACCAAATTCCCCCGGCGTGGCCTCGCTGCTTAATTAATGTCTTCATCCCATCTACACCACTTTAACTTAATTGTTTCTACTTACATATTTTATTTTTATGTAGACATGCGTAATGAATATTACTGTAATAAAAGTAGGTACTTACTAAAATATAGTGCCATAACACTAAAACGTACCTTTCCATTTAGGATAATCAACTCCAAAATTCCTTAGCAAAATGAAGTGTGTGGCTTTGTCCTCGCGAAAATACCACAAAAGCTAAGCAGATAATTAAAATTAAAAATATACTACAAAAGTTATTTAAGGTGCTTAATTTTAAAACGAAACCGTACTTTGTTTAGCAAACACTTGAGCGCTGGAGCGACGTAGGTCGATATAAGTTAAAAGCTTCAGGCGCTTAGGAACGCGCCCTACGAAAGTTTTCGTATTCTCGCTCGACTTGCGCCGTTACCTATGTACGTGTCGGTGTACCGCGCATATTATATTATTACACACACACCGACTTAAACAACTGAGACGAATGACTTTGTGTTTACCTGTAACTTTTTCGACTCCCACTCAGTTATTCTCCTTAACACCCAACGAGGGGGTAATGTTTCTAGCTACCCATATTTACTCACACTGGGATTTTTTACTCGAAGGTTAAACGGCCAATATGAGGTGTTAATTCGCGTTTAAAAATTCAGGGTAGCGCAGTATGAAAAGGTTTAATTATAAATTATATTATGGACGTAACGGCTTTTAATCATTGACGTGATTTATGTTTTGTAGCTGCAGGATTTTTACAAATTTTGTTAAAGATAGCCGTTCCCTCTTTATGAATATTATTTTCTTTCACCACAAAATAATTACATATTTTTTTTGTACTGCATCTTAGGTTTATGATTTTATTTTGTCTAAGAAAATATCAAACAAACACTTTTAACAAGTATAAGACAAAACAAGACTGTACTTCATCTTATTGGTTCGCCGATAAAAATAAGTACACATTCTTGGAACAAACAGTCGATGTTGTTTTAAACCGTACAGTTTATCTTCGAAATAGGCTAGTCATCGTACTGAAGCGTTTTTTTTATACGAACAAATAGACATTTGTAGTCCAAACTAACCGTTAACGTTCACCGCAGTGACGGTCGATTTGTAACTTAGTACGTCGTACACAGACGAGTAATTGTTAGAGGCTAACAGGTACACACATTGCATAGGCATTGTCGGATCATTTGGCGTGTTAGCTTAGCTCGCAAGTTATCACTTCAAACGGTTACGATTGTATTCAATATTAATGTGGAATTAATTTGTATGTGGTTCTAATATAGCGTTTTGAATCGCTGAGTTTAGTTGTCACTGGCTTTGCTGGAGATATTGGCTTTTTTGACTTCGAAGATTTTTTAAGATTCTAGTTTTTTTTAATACTGTTATATAATTCAAAGAATGTATAGCTAAGTCGTGGTGGCCTAGTAGGTAAAGGACCAACCTCTCAAGTATGAGGGCGCGGGTTCGATCCCAGGTCAGGCAAGTACCAATGCAACTTTTCTAAGTTTGTATGTACTTTCTAAGTATATCTTAGACACCAATGGCTGATAAAAAGGTGAAGGAAAACATCTTGAGGAAACCTGGACTATATAGTCTGAAATCACCAACCCGCATTGAGCAAGCGTGGTGATTAATGCTCAATCCTTCTCCGTGTGAGAGGAGGCCTGTGCCCAGCAGTGGGACGATAAATAGGCTGTAACTGTATAGCTATGTAAGGCTTCGTTGAAAACATGGTTCTATACACTTTCTCTAGTGGATATTTTTTTCAAGTAAATGTTAAGTGCCAAAACGAAATAAAAGATTTCAAATGAAATTATACTTGAAGAGTGTCCGAATTAAGTCAGCGGAATCGACGAAGTGGATTTAAAACAAAACGAAACGACTCCGAGAAAGATATGAGACTTCCGAATTAATGAATAAGGCTTTCTTAGTAATTATATTGTCACAGAGTTCAATTTTGTTAAAATTTCGTACAAAATAAAGTAGAAGTACTATTTGGTTTGCAATTTCATGAAAATCTGAGGAATAAAATAATGAATATCATGAACAAAAACTGTGTGTATGTGATAGTCAGTACAAATGAAATTTGAAATGAAATATTGATAATGTCATTCAACAGAATAAGTTGACACCGATTCAGTGATCTTAATTAAAACTATTGAAACCTGAAATAAGCGTGACAATTTATTGAAATGGAATTCATATAATTATTGTTTGTTTGCTGTATTATTTTGTTCAATTCATTATTTTACAATTACCGTTATATCTACATTTAACAATATTTTGAGATTAATTTATACATTGCAAATGCCCTACTCATTTATCAGATAGCTTCAACCTACAGTCCCTCTTTTCGGTTAAAGAACTGTTTAAGGCAACTTTGTAAAGAGTTTTTTAAAGATAAAGATACTTTATTTTGTAAAACATGGCACATAGCATAGGTCTTAGAATAAGTAGTATCAACTCATGTGTTGCCTTATGATGGCGTACAAAGTTTCAAAATGGTACTTAAGCTAGCAGAGTTCGTCTCTCTGATATGTCTATTTCTGAACAGACAAGTAAGATCTAACTCCCAACTGAATTAAAGTACAAGTACATTACTAATTTCAAAGTTTACGAATCGTATCTTAGGTATAATTCATGAAGATTAGAAGTTTTATAATTCGACAAGCTGCAAGTTACGCGGGTAGAAGAGTTTCTGTCTGAGGCAAATTTCGCGTGGGTTCAAACTTATCCCGTGTTGATTTTAAACATTTAGGCGGATCTTTGTTTGAATGACATTGGGTTTTACGAAGCCAGTCTTTAAAATGCTTTTTACAGTATCTATATCAAATTTTTTGCATAAGCTAGAAAATTCATTATCTTCTGACTTTTCGTAAAAAACCTATCGTCAATTCATGTATGACGTCTAAAAGGATACAAAAAAACATGATTCAGTTGTGATCATTCTTTTGTAGTCAGCATAAAAATGTAGTATTTATGCCAATGATATTTCGTTACTATTTGCCGGTTTTAATTATGGACATACCTGCGTACAACAGTAACAATTTATTGAGAGCCAATTAAAAAAGTAATAAAATCGAATATCGGTAGTGGCTGCTTCAGTAGATTACAGGAGCCAATTGTAAAATTTATTTTCTGATAGTCATCAACGAACGTTTCACTATGAAGTTCCGTTCAGATTTGGTTTAAAATATTTGATAGCAAACGTCTCTTGATTTATAACGACTACTGCGAACCTTTCTGCATTAATCAAAAAACATTAACCTATAGGGAAACATAGGGTACGATTTAAGGCGAATTTTAAGCCATGACAGAACAAAGAAAGCCCAAAAAACAACAGTTGCTTTCTACTCCATTAATTAAACAAATAGTATGCTGAATATTGGCAGTCACGCGGTGTTCATTACAGGAGCTTTCATAAATTCAATTTCAGATAGCCGCTATTAACACGAACCGCGAGAATTTACATCGTTAGGTGTTGTTAATTACAGATTATACTTTTATTTATATCTAGCTTTGCTGCGGTCTTAAATCCTCCGATTAGAGAATATTTATTAGCCATTGCTTTTTGTGTTTCAAATCAAGTTCGTCCTTTGTTGTTCTGATTTTATCAGTTTTTGATTGTGTAATTGGATTTTAGAAGGCTTACATTTTGAACCTACGAGAATAGAAAGATCAATACATTTGATGGTTTAAACTGTTTTATTGGTCTTACTTATATTTCGTTAGCACCATTACACAGCATTAAGTAAAAGATTACGGTGAAATTGAAATTTTAGTAGGTACGTATAATGGTGCATGGGAAGTATCCTGTAATAGAATATGATCACACTTATTACGATAAGTAGCTTATGTGATATTGGTTATACGAGAATTTCACTTCATGTTGCAATTTTCAGATTAAGCCTGTAACTTACTTCTTGTCTTGCAATAATATCAAAGTAGGTAAGGGTAAGACCTTAACTTATCAAATTTTGTTCTTTAGACCTTAGACTGAAATTAGTACGATAAAGGAAAGCTTCCTTTAAACGAGTGAATAATGGTTCTTAAACTTATTTTGTCAAGTCGGATTGTGCAAGTAACATGCAGGACGAACTCGGTAACACTCGGTAACATTCTGTTATCGTGCCAAGAAACTCTGTAACTGTGTGGTTTAACACCGACAAATATATTCAGGACTTGTTTGTGATTAATGTGATAACATAAATATGTTCACATATCATACTTTGAATTATGTAAGCTAAAATTAGATCGACGAAATGAGCAGTACCTAATTTTAAGCGTTTCTCTAATTATATGATGAGTTTGCTAGCACTCTCATACCTATGCTCACAGTTAATTCAGCCACTCGTTTTCCTGAAAATCGGCTAATTACAGGATACAAATTAATTAGCTAACGATAAAGTTAAATTACCTGAAATCACGTTGGTGTTTAGCGAACATTTTGATGTAGACATCAAGGCCAAAATCATTAAGGCTACATTGTTTCGATCATAAATAATGTACGAATTTAGTCATGTCACGTTTTAAAATAAGCATTTAATTATGTTTAATTTAGGACTGAGCCCAGGCTTTCAGTAAATAGGTTATTATTGGTCAACCACCAAGTAAATATACACCGCATTAGATGCCAAATACAATATGTGTTAATAAGTAGATACATGAGGTACAATTCTCTATATTGTGTTCTTATAACTCGACAAAAATACGCAGTAGTTAAGAACTCGTGTGTATCAAACACAGGAAAAGTATTACAAAAGAGCAATATTTTCTATAAACAGCTTAGTATGTGACCTAAAAGTTCTTTGACAAAGCACTCTCACTGCGTCCTACCGGCCTACTGACTTAATTCGATGTTAATGTATGATACGAAGAGCGGACGTACGTATAAAGCTATAAAACAAATGGGTCAGACTTCGGGAGGGGAAGAAGAAAACAGTTCCCTAACAAAAAGCGAAATGTAATTCTCCGCTTCGATTCTTATCTGGCTTTGTTACATCTTTTTCTCCATTACAAATGAGCTTTTTTGGTGTATTTTGAAAACGTCTTGGCAAGTATGCCTTAACTTTTGGACATTAACTTTTGAGATATTTACTTAAGTAATATATTTTTTGAATTACAGTAGGCGAGTACCAAAAATTATTTCATTTTTGACGACCATTTCAGATGGAAGTTTCCTAGCTCTTATTGTGTAGATTCATAAGCAAGGTCTCTAACGAGAGCAAAGATCTGTAACGATCTCTGTGCGAAGATATAAATCACAATGTGCCAAAAGCATTAGCGCTATTTTACTGCATGAGGGTCAGATTGTGATAGCCACAATAATCTTAAGATAACTTCTGAAAACCTTATGAAATTCTGATCAGAAAGGAATTTCCCTTTTCACTTTTAGTGTCTTCTTAGACTAACAACTTGCTAGGTGCGGTTTTTGTTGATTACAGTGAGGGATGAAAAGACATAAGCTTACCTAATTTCAAAGCAAAAGCTATAAGATTTCGAATGACTACCTACTAAATGATAATAGCTAACAAGTTGCGTGAGCCTCGTTCTAAATCCCGCTGAAGCCATAATTAATTGAGTTGAATCAGTGCAACAATGCCCAAGTTGGTAGTTGATTGCTCACTAGTTCCAGTAACAAGTGAGTGCTAGAACACTACAATTTCCTTCAAACGAGTTTCTTGTTAATCTCACCAATGAGAATAGAAACCTATACCACCTAAATGATAAGTTTTATTATTACATCCAGTCAGTGGCGTAGCGTGGGTATCTGCCGCCCGGGGCGGTTGTCGATTTTGCCGCCCCCCTTCCCTTGTATTTTTTTTTAACCAGTGTTGCCGACCGTTTGTCATTTTTAACCGACTTCAAGAAAAGGTTTTTTTTTTGTATCGACGTTAAAAATCATCAAATGACCCTTCCCGCTGTGGGTTAACCGTCGCGTCGCATCGAAGGCCTTTTATGTTCCAGAGCCGCAGTAACTCTTTCGAACAACCCGCAGCCCCGGCAGAAGGGGGAGGTTCTCAAGTAGACTTTCCTTTAATATCTTTGTTACTTGAAGGTTTTAAAATCAAAATGCGCGAGCGAAGCGAGCGCGAAATTTTTATCGGACTTAAGCCAAATATTACGTAAAATTTTTCCCAAACGTACTTAACGTTATGTTTGTTGACAAATGCAAAGGGCCATAAGGGCCATAATATAGTTTCTGAATACGCGAGCGAAGCGAGCGCGAAATTTTTATCGGACTTAAACCAAATATTACGTAAAATTTAGCCCAAACGTACTTAACTTTTAACAAAATTAAGCGCATGCAGTTTCTAAATACGCGAGCGAAGCGAGCGCGAAATTATAATTATTTATATTCAAGACTCAAAACCAAAATTACGTAAAATGTAGTGTTACGTGTGTTTTAAGTACCTAACAATAATTAATTTTAAGTTTATAAAGTTTCAACTTTCTTGTTTAATGTTTTGTTATTGTTAGACAGTTTTATGTAGCGGCGCAGATACTATTTGCGAACAATTTTTTTTAATTGGGTAAATTTTGCCGCCCCCTTAAAGCTGCCGCCCGGGGAATTTGCCCCCCCTGCCCCCCGCACGCTACGCCACTGCATCCAGTGTTATAAAAGTTCCCTATCCCGTTTTATAATATTAGAAACGAAGAATTTGTAATACGATTAACTTTCCTTACCAGTGGAAAAGTGGACGACGAGAAATGGCAAACAAGCAAATACTTAAATATTTTCCTTGCCTATCTTTTCCTTGACGGCGCTTTTTGCCATTGAATCAAAAACGTTTTCGTTCTTTGATCTCAAATCGGGAAGGATTTGAGCTATTGTTAACTTATCCTGACATTAGATGTACTTACCTTGTATCAAATATGTGTAGGTAGGTGAACGAATATTGAAGAAGGAAGTTGTTTTACTTTTAATTTATTGCTAGCATCTAACTTTTAAAAAAACGAGGTGTAAATAAGTCTAGTTTTGCCTCGAAATAATAACCATTAATTTTACCTTGTCTGTTCTCGAAGGCTTAATTATTATAATAAAAGCTATTCGTTCCAGATTTTTACGTCGTTATATAAATCTTTTTTATTTATTTTCGGTGTTTTATTACTTTAACATGATTTAGTAGATGAGCTGGATGGGATTAACCATTTTGTACGTAAATCGGGCTGGTAGTAAAATGTGTAAATACAAATGCATTATCACAGAAAGATTAATAACAAAATAAAAATAGAAACATTGTAGTGTACCTTATGTTTTGAAGAATAATGATTGTGCGTACTGAATCCGATGTGAAATTCTCTTCGTATTACGTTGAAACGGTATGACAGAGGTAAAGTGGAAAAAGATGTCCGCTGTAATAAAAGCCTGGAAGTTCTCTGCGCACCTTTTCATATCCCTAATCACACGTAATGTGGCATCAATCCATTCAAATGTAGGATAATAAAATCTCCGCGCAATAAAAGTTTTTCTAGTGCCTGCATAAGTCTGCGTTCAGCCTTGAGCGCCGTATTCAACTCACACCATAAGCCGAACTTGATTGGACGATTTCAAATGCATCGAACTGAGTTTTCACTTCGTCTCGGGGTACTTTGAGTCTAGAAATTTCTAGAATTCTATTTCAAATCTGTTCAGCTGAGCTTTTGGGAACTTATAGGGATTTACTACATAATATTCGCTATTGTCAGGTTGTTGGAAACCGATGTCAGATTTCCTATTAGGTAGATAATCATTATTTAGTAAGTATTTAAATTGAAGAACATGCTTAAGTAAATATAAATAAATCTGCTTTATTAATTCGTAAAAAGTTCGATCGAATATAATATACCGTGTTAATTTTGTGACACCCTTAAATACTTACGATTACTACGACCAGACCATAATGTCTAAAGCTAAGGTCCGCTTATATCATTCAACTTATCTGAGTAATTTTGTTTTAGAGCGGCCGTTACGAGCCGTATCGAAATAATTGTCTTTATGGTTATAGCTATAAAGGACATAGAGGATAGGCGGCCAATGTGGATATAATTGTTTTAATTTTATTTTATGTGGGCTCGTAATCACTTATAATGATGAAGATTACAAGTAGCTTCAAAGCTTTTCAAAATTGTATTGGTGATTTAAAGCTAGATATGTTTCTCCAATCCTTTTACAAAGTTCTTATCTACGTATATTTATAGTTTGTATCTATGGTTGTAGGTTTCGATCATTAGACTCGACTGTGATCAGCCGAGGTGCGATAAGTGTGTGTCAACAGGGATTACGAGGGGCGATTAATTGCTTCCTTTGGTCTTATATCCGCTGGGAAAACTTTTATTTATTTCTTCACGCTATCTTGTTATACGGATGTATCGTTTAGAACACATGAGGGTCTCTGAGTGTAATGTGTTGTGACAAATAATAACGCTAAAGATTTATGTTTTCAGGGTTAAAAACAGTTGTGAAGGATAGTGAAGGCCTGAAAATATTGTGTACCCAATAAACGTTCTAAAAGTTTATACAGGCTAAATAATAGACCTATAAAAATCTAAATCCCATGGGTAAACATACTGTAAAACCCCTGCAGAACAATCAGTTTTGACTAAAAAATTATGTTACCTCTGACAGTTCACAATATTTCCTTTAAAAGGTTCGCAATTTCCCATTCCAAGGGATCGAGAAGTTTCTATTATGTGGGTCGTATAAGTGACAGGAAATGTAAAGATGGAGAGCATTATTACTAGCTCTCACTTCCCATACTGACGGCGCGATTTGCGTCACATATTCAAGAGAAGACTATTTTTATTAAAACTAATGGATGGATAGACTCACATAGGCGTTCAGTAGGTCAGATATATCCAGCAATTTAGGTCAAAGGTTTATTGTAAGCACTTAGAATTCATATTTGCGATGTTACTCTGCGAACTAACGTAAAGTTTATCTTCAATTTGTTACAGGATATTGGTATGCGTGTTAAGGAAGTTTGTAAGGATTTTGTTACTACGATTATGTTATCGGTCTTTTGTTGTTTAAGTTGTGTAGAAATGGGTTCCGTTATATATTTTATGAGAATTTGTACATCTCAGTTTTGTTCCTATGAAAACTCTATGCTTCCAAAGTTTGATCTCGCATATTCTGGTTTCGTGTTTTCCAAACGTTTTATCAAAAAAATATTTAATACCTAGTTAAGTTTTCGAGTAATCTTAGAGTAATTTAGTACCTCTTGTACATATATTAAGATTGTTGCATAGATTTAATATTAGGCCATATATGTACAATTAGAACTAAACCATTAAATTCAGACTTACGACTGTATATCATAGTAAACTTTTTACTATGATTGTTTACCTACAACGCGACGCAGTGGCACTAAAACAATTACGTAGTTAAAAACGAGTTTTCAGAAAGTGTGTCACAAACATGAATGGTAGGTATCCGGTGACTGGGATATAAATAATTTCATGAAAACAAACAAAAGGGGAAATACTAAAACAGTAATAAATTATAAAAAAATATATACTTTGGTACATCACATAGTGGTTTTTGTTGTCTTTTTACACAAAACGTACCAACATGTTAAATAGGTATATTATTCTGTTTGTCGTATTGACCTTGACAGAGCTTTCACACTGGGGAATTTTGTCGCGCATATACTCTCGGTACGGTATTTATAAGGTAACATATTCCACGCATATAAAACCTGTCAGGCTGTTTCCCGTATCAATTGTTTTTCGTCACTGGTATACGCGTGACACCCCGCGAAAACCGAGCGGAAAATCCGCTAGGGTTAAAACGCTGTAAATCTAAATTTAAATATTTGGTTCTGTTAAGGTTAAGTTACACATTGCTGTGCGATGCTGTGATAGTGATATAAAATGATAAAATCACATACACCCCTTTCCACTCGGGGTTTAGATATGACGTTCTCTGGGGAAGTGTTTCGGGAAATTTAATGTCAGTGTGTGGACTGTGCAGAATATTAATTATTTCAGTAGAATGTGTAACCACCACTTTGGTACATTCAAATATGAATAGTACAGTCGTATGAATATTTTCATGATTTCAGCGTGCATGTGCACACACAGAGTATTAGTGTACAATTGTACAGCGTTGAGAAATATACATTAGAAGTAGGTACATGTTACTTGAAATTTAATTAAATAGATTTAATTTACATTACTAATGTATCCTTACAATGCAAATTGGACCTTGTTGAGATATCGTTTGCCAATCGAAAATCACATGGAATTTTATTTAACATGAACAGGTATAATTTTAAGGTACTTATAAGTTTAGTATCTAAAACCGAAGTACCCATTGATAAAACGGTTTTAATCAAATTTGTTCAAGAAGACCTGGAAAAAAATCCTCCAGAATGGCAGTAAAACCGCTGGCAGCATTGCGTTATAAATAGAGGCTTAAATATCGCCCATTAAACCACGACGTGGATATATTGGGCCGATTTGTTTCACCGATTCTTTTTTGTGACACGTTGGTCTAAGCTATTGGGTGCTAGGCTAAATTGAACGTAGCTATCAGAAACTGTGAGGTAGATTGGATTGTTGAACTTTAAATAGGTTCTTTTAGACCCCGAATCGATAGTTCAAATAATCTTATACTCTAACGCACAAATATGAAAAATAGAAAAATAAAATATTCATGTCACAAACAAAGCTAGTACCAAAGAAAAGAAGCTTTAGTGGAAAGCGCTGAATTTCTAAAAGTCGCGTAATGCATTGAAAATGTCTGCGACACGTCACCTGTCGTTCCGCCCTGTATGAATTATCGGCACAACGTGTATCGAGAGTCATTCATCCTCTACGGTGACTGGCACTTGAATAATCTATGTTCTTTTGTTTATTCCTTGACAGAAACCGTTTTATTTCCCTTCTTTCGATTACGTATGGACAACGTCCCGATAAATGGATGAAATTCAATATTTTGCGTGACATCTGTTCCATTCTCGAAGTAATATATTCCAGATGCATATTTGATTAAAATCTTTTTGCTCCGTCTTATAATTATTTTTGATTGAATATGCAACCGATTTGCATTTGCAATGTAATTAATTAAAGTAAACATTTTGAATTTATAGTTATAACAGGATACGGTCTAAATTTATCAAGTAGGTACACGTCTTGTTGATCTGAATTTAGCGCTAAGCAAGTTAACTCATTAATCAAACAACTTGACTATTGGGTTACTTGCTACTGCGTACCTATATCTACCGAACATTATATACGTACAAAGTTAAGAGAAACTTGGAATTTTGTCAGTATATGTTCTCGTACTGCCTATACCTAAATTGAAGGCATGAACCTATTCTGTGCTTCAAATTACGACATCCAACGGCACTAACAATATGTAGGTATATCTTCCTTTTTTAAATCTATTCGCGCTAAAAAACTGCCAGTGCAGGTTACAAATAAGATAAAAAATGTAACATGAACTTTTTTGAACAATATTTTCAGGCCGATAATTTCGCTCCGAGGAGTGGTACCTATAAATCAGAACAGGGTATAAGGGCGTTTGTCAAAATCGATACTCGAACTCTGAAAGGATTGCCCTAAGAATAATATAATAGCACTGAATAACAAGGAAGTAGATATTTCGGGTAAGTCCCGAAGTCATATATTTTAGTCATGATTTCTTAGTTTAAAATTGTCTCAATAAGTATTACACGATGGAAATCATGCCCCTTTGTGCGTAAACCAGAACTGCCTAAAATTAGCCAACTCATTACACAAGGATTAAACGCAAGATTTGGGAGTTACGATTATTCAATTTTAACCGGATTTTGACTAAAATTGTTCCAATTAGCTGTTATTGAATGGAGTAAATCCATTTTGTATTTATTCCTATTTTATGACGTTTTAAATACATTTGATTAAATAGGATTAAAAAGGTTCATCCTTTTAATTTATAATTAGTAACTAGGCAGCAATTTATTTGTCTTTATTAAGTCCAGACATACAAATATGTTGTTTTCTTGGTAGATAAATATACCAAGTTTACTAAACTGAATCTCTTCTGCGAAAAGTCTCTTGAGACGACACATTTTTATTAAATGTACGATTTATCTCAGGTAGGAGATTCAGCTTTAGAGCTCAGAAACACACGTGACACTACAGCCAGCTTACTTTGGCTGTGCGACACCTGACCTCGCAGTACAGGAGGGAAATATTCTCAGATCCGGCAAGGCACACCTTATCTTTATCCATAATAAGAATGTCCAGGGACTTATTCGTTCGTTCTTCTGCAACTCTAGAACTAATTTAAACTTACAACTAAAACTATCGGGAGAATAAAACTTTTCTAGAAAATTCGCAGAACAACTCTAAATTTGGGTCGCATAACACAACATTTTCCGACCGTTACTCATCACGAAAATGTGGATGATACATTAAATATAAAAACAAAGACGAAAACATTTTTCCTTAGTGAGTAGTTATTATGTTCTCATAGCAACAGCGGTTTCTAACAGTCGCTGGGTTATTGTAACACACAGATAAAAATATTACTTGGAGCAATCCCAATAAAGCAAAAGATCAGGTTTATGTTTCAGGTCAGGGAATGTAAACAATTAAATCCTTGGGGCGAGTACTTACTCCGGCTGCTACCCGTGTAATCTCTTCAACGAAGAGACGTTGGCCTATGGCGGTTTTGGATACCTATATCTTAAACTTTGCGTAGGCTCCTATTTAGTTAAAGAATAAATAATCATAAACGCCAGTTATAAGTCAAGTAGTTAAAATCATAAAAGCAACCTCTATGAGACCTAGGATCATTTTAAATGTGAGAGATTTTTTCACAATACGATAGTGAGGCACAATTTCCGTACCTCGCTTGGCTACATATTATGATGCTCAGAGTGTTATTTTTCTCACCCGGCTTTTGTGTTTTGCGCAAAAAGATAAGCTCGGCTTATCCTGTGTTTTTCCTTCGTGCTCAGATCTGAACGGAGATAGAAGTCCGTTTTAATGTTATTCCACTTTTATTACGGAGGTCCGATTTCTGAAGTCATCTTTGCAATCTCCACTTTCGTTGTTCCGAACTGAGGGACCTATGTACAAAGCTGTTGGGGCATTAGTCCGCTTGACGGCCCAACATCCACGACGGTTGAAGAGGGTCAACTGTTAAAGGATCACCTGTTTGGCTTAAACCCTGATAGTTCTTGATTTATTGCCGAATTTTTTTCAAGAGATAAGTCACATTACATATAGAAAAAAACATATGTTAAATTTTAAACATATTCTTCATTCAATAAACGTTATATCAACAACATTTAGATACCCCAGTGGCTGTGCTCGGTGGACATAACTTATTTAAAAAAGGTTAGATAAAGTTATCGCTCCCATGCGTCATATTAAAAAGCGATTTGCAAGATACACCAGAAGCGCAAAAAAAAGCGAATGAAACTTTTTATCGTCACGTTAATGACAACATGAAGTTTAGTTTAAATATGCATATTCCGCTACCTTAGACATAGAAGCGCTTGGAGACTTAAAACCTCCTTTTTAGTGCAAGTTGATGAATACAAGTCATTATAAGTCTTACTTAAAATATGTTGAATATAGTGTACCTACATAACTAACTAGAAATATATACAAAGGTATCGTCTACAATATATTGTACATACTACCCACAGGCAACTTGTAAATCTAAGTTTCCCATATTTCCCGTAATTAAACGTGATAATCACCAATTTGGTTACACAGTTACACCTACATACAGTACAATTAGCCAGCAGGTACGCGTAATGAAAACGACTGACATTATAGTAACAAACTTTACCCACGCTCCTATCCCCTGAGGGTTTGGAAAATCTATCGAGTTACTATCCGTTGTTATATCTTCTCTAGTTTAATAATAATACTAGCAATTATATATGGTTCATTAAAAAGGACAATTATTTTATTTACTTATGTTTTTTATTATGTAATGTAATATTCCGCACACAAATAAATTTATGAAACAGTAATATTCCGTTCAATTTTCGTTCACTAAAATAAAACCAAATCCTGATTCACAGGTTCAATGTTTATAGATTTATTGCATGTCATGACAACGCAAAAGCTTTGTTGATTTGCAAATAATAAAAATAGTGGTCGTGAACTATTTTAACAATCTCTTGGCTCATGGCCGTGCAAATATCAGCCTGTTCCCACCTGCTCCACAAATTCCTTCCCAGCAGGTCCAAAAAGAAAAAAACTATTCTTTAAAAATAATAAAATCCTTCCCAAGACCTAAAAAAGATTTTAAGTAAAGTACGTAATTTTGATATTTTGCTGACGATACACAACATTTTTGGAGCCATGTGGAAGGAATTTGAAGGTATATTTTTATTTATTTATTTTGTCATACAAAATTTGGACCCAAGTGGAAGAAAAGTACGAAAACTTTTGCTAGCAGAAAAGAATGGGTTTGGAGTAAATGGGAACAGGCCCGAATATCATGTATCTACGTATAGCTGTCTGTGTAAGAACAAGTCTAGTTCATCCAGTTCATTGAGTTAGTCAGCTCACTCGACCATGGTTTGACGGGATTCTAGTTTTACAGAGTTGCTGCCATCTGAGTTTAACAATCCTTTGGGACGTTGGCTTCTCTCGTCAGAGTCTGTTTGTTTATCTAGCCTCTGGAAAATGATTTGAATCATGTATTTGTAGCTTTTAATATTGCTTTGAATATTGGGAAATAAGATATCTAGGCTCATATGTCTTAGAGTAAAACTCTGAATATGAAAACTTTTCTAAAAAAAGTAATTTTTCTAGGAAGGAGGCATCGCAAAGCAAACACTACTACTACTACTCTTTCCTCTTGAACTGTTAAGATTTTTACCCAATCGAAGTTTTCATTCTAAGGCGTCACTACGTTCATGGGTTTGACATAAGATCACATACATATTTCACTGAAAGATAAGCCACTGTATCTACATATAATTGCATTTGTATGTGTACTCTGAACATGTCTATTTTCACATAGGTAAATGCATCTACATTTCCATTTTGAACTAATAGGTGAGCGAATTATCTCTAACAAGCCGTGATATATTATCTCTGCAATGCATCCAAACTCAGGTCTGTCGTTAAATAACATTTGTGACCAGAAAATCAATAAC
This sequence comes from Helicoverpa zea x Helicoverpa armigera, assembly GCA_033682625.1. Classification (NCBI taxonomy): domain Eukaryota; kingdom Metazoa; phylum Arthropoda; class Insecta; order Lepidoptera; family Noctuidae; genus Helicoverpa; species Helicoverpa zea x Helicoverpa armigera. The sequence goes on from JAWIIS010000032.1 coordinate 7,389,868, forward strand.
ATTATCAATCGATTATCGAATCTGTTACACAAAACCAAAATGTTGAAATTTCATCTCGTGAAAAATACTGTTTAAAACGAGCCAGTTACAAAATATTTACTGAAAATATTTCTGATAAATATGTTTAATATTTTATTATCGTTGTTGAGTTCGAATTGCTTTTATATTTATACTACAGCGCTGTTTGCCTTTCTCGATGACAAATGAAAATCACAATTATATCGCAATAAATATAATTTGACTCGGTGACGACTTGATGAGTGATTCATTTGCATTTAAAGCCAGCAATTCGAAAAGTGCGACACAAGTAGGCTCTGACACTAATTAACATCAGAGTAAAGGTAGCTGGCATAAAAGAAAATATAGCGTAATTATTCAGTTGCAGATATATTATATGAGAGGCATTCAATAAATTACATTAATATTCAATGTACAGATTATTTTTACTCTCGTTAGTGCGCTGTTAACAGAAAAAATACGTTTACTTTACATTTTTATTTCGAATGCTCGGAAAATTTATATTTTGTAAGTATTTTTTTGTTACCAAAATGTTTTTATCAGTAAACTGAAAGCAGGTATATAATTTATAAGTTGTTTCAGGTGGGAGCTACGTCTAGTTCTGTACAAATATTCGACTTTGTTCGTAACAAAAGCCGTTACTTTACCGTGGCCTTCGTCAGAACCGTATTATTTATCCAATGGCCACAATCAGCGAATGTTTACTTGTACCTGCAAAAAAATGTTTGCTCGCAGCGTACAGAGCGGTGAGAGAACAAACATGGAATTAATCCCAACATGTAGGCTACGCTGCGCTGTATCGCAGTTTACACGAACAGTATACACGACTAATGAAGAATAAATCTTATCTTAACGCATGACGAGTTCTTAAACTTTTATATCCCTCAGGAAGTTTTGGATCCATGTTACTGTTGTGTCCCATTTTTTTTAAATATATCATGCCAAAAAAAAATGTGGTAGAATACTCCATAAAATTATACCAAATGGTCTTGATACAAATAAAACTAACTTTGTTAGCACGTATTTTGTATGTACTCCTCTTATATGCTCCTCTTATATACTCCTCTTATATACTCCTCTTTTATACTCCTCTTATGTACTCCTCTTTCTGCAAAAAGTATAAAATTATTTTTAATATATTAAAACTGTTTCACATGTCGGTGCGTACGCCCTAAAACTATACCTATTTTCACTGAATATTTTTTTGGTTCTCTCTTTTATAACATATTTTTGTAGCTGCTTGAGTAAAAGGTATGAGTGAGGTGTGTACTATCCAACATAATTAAATATTTAATAGTTTGTTATTTAATACAAATACTTCCAAGTCATTTTTTAAATCTCCTTCACATGTAGGTACTTTTGTGGGTGAGACACCTTGTACTTAATAATCAACAACAAAAGCTAAAGAAAGCTTTGCTTTTACCCGTCTGGTTATTACTACATTATATTAGCACTCTCTCCAAATTGATAAGGCACATTGCCTTACCAAAGTAGGGTACAAATGGATGTGTCAATATTGGAATTCTATTTATCCAGGAAGGTAGATGTTCGTGATGATACATATGGGTCCAAAATATTTTTATCATTCGATAACAGCCGGCAGTTAGAACCCAAAGGTATTCCATTTATCGGCGTCCGTTTCCATTCAAAAAGGAATTTCCTTTATATGCCGTTAGGGTTCAGGTACATTTATTCAAACTTTTGACAAATCTTGGGTGGTATTATTTTTTTACGTTAAATATCTAAAGCAAAGGAAGAGATTTGATAAACAGAAGAAGTCTACACAAAACCCTCGGTTTAGAGTAATATTACACATTCCACAACTGCGCTAAATATAATTAAATAACGTGTCTTTTCACAAGTTGCTCCGTGCAATATACAACAAAATGTTCCCTTGCAAGCTAATCACATTTAGAGCTATAATCTACCACTCCTCGTCCGTCGTACGGAAATGCTATCATTTAACGTAAGTACTGGTAAAAGCGGCTCGTGCCATGTGAAATATGATTAATATTATAATTCTCCATGAGTATCAGTGATACGATACTGCTACCATCATTAATATGGCCTGGGGATATTATATTTTATTTGTCAATTAATGAGGGGTATTTTATTATGTCGATTTATGTGGCATAAAATAAAATTCCATCACCGTCACAGGCGCCACACTTGACATAAATCATGTTTCAATGATACGCACTCGGCTCGGATTTGTTTGTTTTAGTGCTGTTAATTTGGTGGTATTCTCTGGAACGATCATTAGCAATGACAACGGTATTAATTACTTGCTTTGTTTTCGATTCAAGCGGGTTTGCGACGGCGACGGTATTGATTTTAGCCGAAGACACAAAAACGTTAGTCTCACTGTCGACAAATTGATGTAACATACTTTAATTAATTTGTGGAAATGCCGCTTGGATTGTATCTACATAATGTTTTAGGGATTGCAGTGCGACCATGTAATGCTCATGCATAAATCATGTCTCCAACACGTAGATGCAGAACCATTTCCACTAGGCTTACTATAATTACTCCACTTAACGAAGACATGTAAATTCAGTGTGTTTGTTTATTTCATAATACGGTTTATGTAATATTTTATCTTTATTATCCACTTAAGGCTGAGCCTGGAAAAAAACTATTTTCTTCAGACAGTTCTCGACAGTAAAAAATGGATTTGAGATTCAGTAATACAGATATCGTAATGTAGGTCTAATATGAATAATGATCGCTTTAGCTACTTGAATCTTAAAATTATCTACGTCTACGCCCTTAGAAATGGGTTCATAGCCATTTATGTCATTCAGATAGTTAAGGGTACGATTTTAAGGACTGGGAATTCGCACCTATTATTCAGCCGATCCCATTTAATGTAATGATGTCGCTTAAAATTTTATGGACCATATAATTTTAGCTCTCAATAGGAGATCTACTCCTTGCCGATAAAGCTGAGTTGATGAAATAAAAAATAAAGTAATATAAGTTGTGATACATAATGGTTTGTGAAAATGCATACAATTTATTTCAGATTTCGTTGAGAATCAGTCTTAAAGCTTATACTTTAATATACTTTATAGGTACACTTGAACATGCCGCCATCACAATTTTAAATATTTTGTTTGATCCAAAAATCACGTGTCCTTACTACGAGTGCTAAATCAGTTTCAATAGCGTTTCAGAAAATAAAATATGAAATATTTAATTCAAAAATAAATATTATAGAAATATGAAGTGTTATTCTACGTAACCATGTCAACTCGCTTGACTGACGACGGGTAAACTTTGAGGAGTGCCCCAAAGGAAATACCTATTCGTCAAAATATTTACGAAGCCAACAGACGTGAACATCGGAAACCTTGTTTGTCTATCCGACCGATATATCCATGACTTTTTTATTCTTTTGTAAAAGTTGTTTTGTTTCGTCCTGTTATTACTTACTAATTGACTTCACTGCAATGTAGATCAATCAAAAAGTTATGAGTCATCCGTTTAGATTTATAAAGATATCCCGTCAAGAAGTTTTTTCCTTTTCCCCTCCTTCTCCTACGATATATCTGTCTTTCCTTAAATTGCTGACCGTAATATCATCCTCCGAGCCTTTTTCCCAAACTATGTTGGGGTCGGCTTCCAGTCTAACCGGATGTAGCTGAGTACCAGTGCTTTACAAGGAGCGACTGCCCTATCTGACCCCCTCAACCCAGTTACCCGGGCAACCCAATACTCCTTGGTTAGACTGGTGTCAGACTTACTGGCTTCTGACTACCCGTAACGACTGCCAAGGATGTTCAATGACAGCCGGGACCTACAGTTTAACGTGCCATCCGAAACACAGTCATTGGTGTCTAAGATATACTTAGAAAGTACGTATACAAACTTAGAAAAGTTGCATTGGTACTTGCCTGACCTGGAATCGAACCCGCACCCTCATACTCGAGAGGTTGGTTCTTTGCCCACTAGGCCACCACGACTTTTAAAAATTGCTGACCGTAATATGTGGACCATAAATAACAAGTCTTGCTACAGTAAAATAGGTACAATGTAGATGTTTGAGCTGGAGGGTCACTCGGATTGTAACTAGGCGATGAAAAAGGAATATCGTAAAAATATTTGGAATGAGTGCTCTGCGCTGTTTTCGGTCGGCAGGGTACAATTTTACCCACATATTTCACGCGTCCCCTTTCAGTACAACTTTAAACGAAGTAATTTTATGTCACCAGAGATTAGAAAGGTTTTTAAAATGGAATTTATAAAACTTTGCTAACTTAATCAGAAAACTCAATTTCTTATTTTAGACAAAAAAAATATGATAAAATATGATACGGGGTACCTATTGTTGATATTTTTTTGCACGTACACGTAGAGCGCAATATGAAATATTTTTTGCTCAAATATAACGTTGTCCGTTTTGCATTTTAGTGTTAGCTTACAAAGGCGGCAGCTCGTTGTTCCATTTGAAGCTTCACATGTGGCGTTCAGCAACGACATATTGTATTCAAAGTTTGATCATCAATCACGCTGAAAAGATTCTGCTTTATATTAAATACGATGTAGGTCGGCAGAAAGAGAGAATTTCCATAAGGTGAAAGTGGTGCGCATAAAATCATGTAGGTTGAAGGTTCGTTGGCGTTAGTGGTAGTCCCTTGAGACAGCGAGTAGGTCTTCATACGTACATACGTATCTACGGCATACACGTAGCCCAGGATGGTGATTTATTTTGTTAGATACTACGCTGTCGGATTTACACAGAACTTTAAACGACTGATCATATTTTAATTAGGAAAAAGGAAGCATAAAACTCTTGTGGGATTTCAAACTTTGTAGTTGCTTCAGACGAAGGGTTTGGTGAAGAAAATTTGCGCCATGTTTACAGTTTGTCATCGTAAATAAAGTTGCGTATTGTTAGTTATGTGCTCACTAAAAGAATAGAGAAATGTTTTGGACATTTGAGTGGGTTGCACAGTCTGTGATGTTTCCCGTGGGGCTATAAAATGACGGGTTCACAACCATGATAAAATCGAGATTGCTTTGTTTGAACGTGACGCGATTTATTTGTCGGCTGAGTTAAGGCTCAACGACTTGAGACAAATGCATTTATTTCAAGCTCAAGTAAGTGACAAAGAGTTATCTCAGTGAATGTCTCGAGTTGGCAGTTGCCATCCTGTAATAATATTTCGGATCTTTAATAAAGTTGCGCAATAAAAGAGCCCCAGTAGGAAATTACGACGAGTTTTAATTAATTATTTGCACCGTTATCTTGCTGCAATTTAAATTACGGTTATCTAAAGCTAAGAAGCATATTAAGGCAAAAACTAAAGCTCAAGAATGGAAGTTACTATAAAAGAACTCAGAGCAACTGCTACTAAGCTAGCCAAGGTATTACGCCATCCAAGGCGTACGTGTGGTGATTATAACGCATAACAATATTTTCTAGCTACTACGACCTACTTGCATCTTATAGGATAATATGTTTGAGTCAACTTTCATACTGTTATTAATGTATTCGTGTACTGTGTACCCCTCCCTTACAAACTGCACATCATTTCAGGACTGCGTGAATGCGTGAACTCCTTCCTTCCGCCACCCAAAAAGTTCCTTTGTTACTTCGAATATTTTACATCTGATAACCGTTGTAGCGAAAAATAACACAGCCCCAAAAGAACGATTCTGAGTATTGTGGCAACTCGATGTGTGTTTATTTTGCGGTAACAATATTTTCGTAACATAAAATAAAGGTTTTGGGCGTTTATAACCCTCTGTACAAAAAATACATGCTTAAATTATGTTTGACCAAGAGATTTTGTTTACTCACGATATACGAATAAAATCTTTAAGCAAAGAAGCATTTCATCAATTTTTAGATTCTCTATTTTGGAATTTTATCTTTATATCAAAAAGATAATGCTACATGATGTTGTGACTTCCTTAATAGAAAGGCATTTGGAATGAGGCATTTCAAGGAAATGTTGACCTATTTTGAGCTGCGGGAATGTGCACGATGTCCCTGTCCACGATGTGCGGAAGACGTAATAACAAAAATACGAAGAAATGTAGGACTCAGAAAACAATGGAAACAAGTGAGCAATGCCTAAAGTAAGTTGAGAGAAAAAACATGTAAGTTCCTAAAATATATGGTCAAAATATATCAAGTAGGTAGTTTCGGAGCTATAAATCATCGTCGCTACAGAACGTCAATGAGGCGTACAATGAAAAAGCCGCAAAAATGGCCACCGAAGTAATATTGTAGTTTTGTATGAACAGCGGTCAGTTTGTAAACGTTTTCGAGCACCCGAGCTTACCTACTTGTCCGTATAATGACGTCACGTAAAATTTTATGCAAAAAATGTTTTTGTACCGTGCTATTCAAAATTCAGCAACTTTTTTAATAGCGAAATAAACATTCATCCTTTGAAAAGAGCTGTCAAGTGGGCCTCGAGACGTGAATTATAGATGTCATTAAAAAAGGAACAAATGCTCGTATCAAGTTTGTAATACACAAGTACCTATTAACCAAAACAAGAATGCTTACAATTATTTTTAAGGAATATTATTGATCGTTTCATTCTTGTTCTTACGTACCCGTTTTACGAGAAAATTGTAAATAAAGGTTCAGCTAGTTGTGTAGACCAAAGAAAAATTAAAAGACCAAAAATACCATCGTATTGCCAAAGTTAAGAAGAGTCGCCTGTATTTGTGAAATAAATAAAATAAAGGTGAATTTTGACTCATGGAAAAACTTTTTCACTTCCAGCATTGACGGGACCCTAAAAGTGTGCAAACTTTTACGTTATTATAAATATCAAAGCATTTCTTTGGAACACTTTATCTTTTTATTTTAACGGTTTGTTTTGTTACATAAAATTGTTAAAAAAGGCGGAAACTTTGAATAAAGAATACCGTGTTAAATATTTAAGCAAATTGTCTGCGTATATTCAGGATTTTAATGCGGTGTTTAAGCTCTGTGGGAAGGAACTTTTTTCCGCGTAAGTAAATATGTCAGACCTATTTTAGAATGAGTGTACCTTCGTGCAAATGAGACATCTAAGCTTTATCTCTGGTATATTTACTGACCTGCCATGCTCTATGTAGATGGCAAAAGACTCCCATTAGACGGGATAGCCACTTGTTTGCTGTTTAAATGAAGCTCAAAATCACACATTTTACTTTTAAAGCCTACAAGAGATGTTATTTCCTACGTAGTAGTGGTCGGGTATTTCTCAAAAAGCTTACCTTCGTAGATGAAATAATGCTACAGCAGACACAAAGCATCCGTAGTGGGTGTCGGTATATTTTATCATGGAATCGTGAATCTAGCGAGCAAGGACGTGACTAGATGTTTTTACGGCACTATTAGCTTCAAAAACCCATAGAGACAAAAGCGATAACAGTATCTACGCCAAAGAAAAACAGTGGGTGTTTGGCGAATTATTGTAATAGAATATTTAGAGTCATTATTTTGTATTCACGAAGAATGACAATTGAATGTTTCTTTTATTTAGTTACTGACAACTGAAATTAAGTTATCCGTTATCTGAAAACAATGCGATTGTCTGAAGATGAAGTTGGCTTGCTTTCACATCAATCAAATAAACCCTCGGAGATCTTAGTGACAATAAAACTGGCTCTTTATTTATAGGTACCCAAAATACATTTTTGTCGTGTATGGAAATGCAATATTTCACGTCATAATTATTTTTCATAAACTGAGTCGGGGGATTGCGGCATGTGAAAGCGGTATTTTGGTAATTCATGACGTAGTCAAGTGTTATTAAGCCGAGGTAGTTTTACCAACAGAACGGTTTATCGGGTTCAACGTATTTTTAGTGCTCGAAAATGTTCAATAACTGAATAAGAGTGAATCATTGTAATTTCAAGCCTTACAAAATTTGATAAAACTAAGATATTTCCACGAATCAAAGAAGCTGACGGCCTTGTTCATTGGCTCGTAAATAATGGTATGATTTATCGCAACTTAAAATGATAAATGGAAAAACAAAAGAGGATAAAAAGTGTATCCTAGATGCGAACCCCCATTGTGTTCAGAAGCGAACGTGTCACCTAAAACAAATAGTCCCGGAACTATTCAGTGAAATGAAAAAGAAACAGGGTCGGTCACCCTTTATTGCCAGTGGAGATATTCTTTTGACAAAATTCGAGACTCAGGCGATGTGGGTCATGCCTCATGTCCGGGGAACGTTCTTATTATATTATCTATCGAGCACTGGTTTCCTAAATAGAAGGCGTCGCCATGTCAGCGGACGCGTCTCTCTGAAACCCAGTATAAGCAAAAAAAAATTCTCAGACAGCTAAATAGAAGTCCTTTTTAATACATGGCATACGTGTGCCGAGTAATCCAATCAAAAACGGTTCGTCTGTTTGGGTCTTTTGTTAAAAAAGTTATCACGTATGTCAGCCGTGCTTACTTGATAGTATTGCCTGCGTAGTATTAAGCTGTTTATTTCACGACTGAATACCAAACAATTTTGTTGACTATACTCACTTGTCAAGTCAACTACGCGGAAATAATGGCGACGAAACTCCTTTACCATTAAGCAAGCTCGTACGCTACACTAACAACTCTCAAAGATTTTTCATGAAATGTGTAAAAATGTAATTCGGAAAACTTTTGGGAATGTAGGCATCGGTCGTAAAATGTAATGGCTGGTCCCTGCTCTGGGAAAAACACATTACTAATATAAGTGAGAGACTAGTTTGTACTACTCTCTATTCTGGTAACGTGATGATGTTTTTAGGTTTACTACTTACTCAGGTCAATGCACTGTTTATTTTACTCTCTCATGTCACGAGGAGACAGCAATGATATTGTACCTTTAAGATTTCTCTAAAAAGGTTTCATTTTGTTTTCTATTTTCTTTGTTATTAAATTTAAAAAAAACGTGTGTGAAAGCGTAAAAAAAATTGACACGACCATTATTGTTTCCATTTAGCATTGAGTATTGTTTTGCTATCGTATACTGAAGTTTTTTCAAGTAAAAAGAAGTACATACAGTTTTTATACCAAGGCATACTCACACATTAAGTCCAAACGCCTTGGAGAAAGAACGTCTACGTACGACTACATAAATATAGGATAAGTATGACAGCTATATTTTATACGTCGGTTCGTACCCTTGATATCGTAAACCCACAAAATGCTGTTGTGATGAGGTCGAAGCCGCGGAATAAATTGGCATTTATGTGAGAAGTGCACCCCTTTATGTTGGCGCGTAGTGTAAATGAATTGCGTTTATAGAAACGGCTGTATTCCAAGAAAGAATTGAAATACAAAAGCCTTGCTTACGGAGCTCGGTTTCTGTTTACTGGTAACTTATTTAAACAATATAACCACTCTGTTGTGCGGTTCAAAATATATACATATAAATTGCGACTCAATTACAGTATAAAAAATACCAAATGTTTTATGTAATCCCATCGATATGAAGTTTCATATTACTAAGATCCTTACACATTTACAGTCATAAAATTAAAGTATCTACTTATACCTAAGTTATAATAACGTCATATCAAAATCTGGGACGTAATTTAAGGGTCCCCTGAACTTTTTGCCCCGGGAAGTTCATACAATACGGTTTAATCAAGTTACTTTCAGGTCAGGCACAAGTATGTCGAATTTCGTTAAATAGATCGGACAAAGGGCTCACAATATTTATGGTTATTGCAGAATTTGTTTCGTATAATCCACGTTTTTTTTAGATAAAAGAGGTTGGGGATACAAATTACGTAATCAATAGAAACAAAGTATATAATTTACTCAGTTACAATCAAATCAAAAGCTCTTATGTAATAAACGTAAATATTTTTTGGAAAATATAATTCTATGAAAAGATTCAAAAATAAAGCTTATTGATAGTAAAAACTTCATACAAGTGCACTGATCTAAAAATCCTGCAGCAACTAATTCTGAGAATTGCAAACTACGTTACGAACTTTTCTATAGTATTCCGGTAATATTAAAATTACATGACAAGGTAAAATTATGAAGCTGCCAGCAAGCCGAGTGACTTCCAATTATACCTCGTCTTACGGTTATGAATACAAAGTAACAGCTTTATTTTTAAAATTCATTTATCTTGTCAGTAGGAAGTCTGTTGTCCAGGCCCCTGTCCCTGTGGGGTAGCGTAGCGGGACAATTTGGGCCGCCATGCTTCGAAGGACGGACCCGACGTTAATGCAAGTTCACAGGTGAACGGTGCCTTTCCCCTGGTGTGACTTGTTACCATAATATTGTCAGCGTTAATGGGGTCTTGGTGAATTGTTTTTGGAAATTATATAAGGAAAAAACAGGCTTAGTTTGTTTTCGCAGAAATATCTACGATGTTTACACGTGCCACATAATGTTATGTTCTGAGAACTATATGATGTTTATTGTTATTTATTTTGTGCATATTGTGACTGAAGCTAGAAAATTTTTTGATAAAGAAGAATTTAATGACTCTTATTTATTTAGGAGCCTATATTACAATTCCTTGAATTATGTTTAATTTTGTAGTAAAATTGTTCGATTAAACTATAAAAGTACTAAAATTCGTTTAAAATGAAATGATTGATATTTACATACATGGACTACTTCACCGATTTATTGTGTGGAAAATATTCCGTTTTGAATAATCAAACAAATTCAATGACGTGTTGCTACTGCTATATTTAACGAGTGCAATGTTTTATCATTTTATTGACATACACTTCCAAAACAAGCACTTTTTGTTTGATCGTTTCGAGCAAAATGTATAACTGAAACATTGCTTTAGCTATTGCTTTATTTTACTTAAGTTACGTTCATGTGTTCATTGATTGAGGATATAAAATCATTTTTTTAAACAAAAACTACCTAGAGTCATTTCTGAAGACTCATATTTTTTTCTAAAGGTAGATAGGCAACCCAATAAACCTCAGATCGAAACAATTTTCGAGGCGAATCCGTCGAAACATTTATAGCAGTACTTCCACAGACAAGGACAAACCAGCGTACGGTGTGTACGAGTACGAATTTATTGGGCCATAACGCGAAAAAAATGAATACCACCAACTGTCTGTGAACTTTGATTTATTCCTGCTTATGGGATAACTTTGCATTTGCGGCAGTGTGCGAGTGTCACCGCACCTGAGTTATAGCTTTTATGTCTAAACGGAAAATACTGAGCAGGAGTGAAAATCCTTGCTAATCTTGGATGATCTTTATCTTCTTAGTCGTTTTACTCGGAAAGAGTGCTTTTGATTACAGCACCTTATTTTCTGATGCTTGTTCTGTATTCGCGATAAGTGCAGTTCTATTATTTTATTGCATCGCACTTTCAACCAACATTTAATTTATGTTAAATTGTAGTTATTTCTTTATTCCTCGAATATTTTTTCAGTATTTCGAAAGCACTATTTGAGGTTGATCAAATAATGCGAAGAATTATTTGTTGCGAACAAATTAAATAAAAGCTGATGAAAAGCTGAAGTTTATCACATCAGGTCAGCGACCGAATTAAAGTGTAAAAGCATTTCCCATGATTTTTCCACTTCGGTTTTTTATTTTTCTTTTGAAGCTCCATTTCAGCCTTTGACAATGCCAGCGGAATGAAACAATTATGTATTCGTCTCATGCGGAACTTATTATTTTTAAATAATGGCTGCTCTGTAATGAACGAATCATTTCAACTTTTTAATTAAAAATTCTCGAATTCAAGCTTTAATAAGATTCAAAGTTCTACGAAATGAATGTCTGTGGCTATTTACTTAATTATCTCTTTTTATTTAACTATCTGTGAGTAAAACTTACTAGAGTAATTTAAATTCTATTCGTTTCAAATGTAACCCCAACCAACCGTTTTATTGATCTCCTACATGTTAGTTTTATTCGTATTAGCCAGTTGGCTGGATTCCAACTAATTAGTTTCCAGCCATTACGCAAACTGAACTCCTTCAGCGGAAGTATCGTTAAAAATGCTAAGTTGATTTATACATACATTGAATATAATAACGTTAAGTGTTCTCTTGTTCCGTCGAAAGCCTTCTCAGGCAATAATGTACCTGAGTATGGTACTTCAGCGAGTATGAAAACATTATTCCTCTTAACCAGCACGTTCGCCTTTTCCTTTAAAATTACTTCTTTGAACTCGTTGCCGAATATGAAATTTTGAAACGAACGTGAAGTCGTATTGGTATATTAATGGATTATTAAAATATCCGATTCAGTATGGGGGAGCAAATTTAATATGGTTTGACGTGATCAATCTCTGAAAGAGGTTTATTTGCATTTCTCGATTTACTTCAAACATGTCTGAGAGAACATAGATGAGAGTAATATTATTCTAATCTGAATATAATAATTTGCGATTAGAATTCGTGTAATATTGTGTTTTTTTCATTTTTGTTAACCATTTTTCGTGGCCGTTCAACGTGAAATCGTATAAACTTAACTCCCACTAATAAATGTAAACTTGCCATAACAGCCAACGGCCAACTTTTCAGCGACAATAAAAAAGATTACTCTTGTTACAAGCATTTGCGGTACTCGGGCCAAGTATAATCTGTTTAACTTTAAGAATTTGTTTCTTTTTAGTACAAGCAATTGAACCCGCTTTTAGTTTAAACCATTTGTTCAAACCAGTTCTTTGCATATCGATACTAAGCTATCAGTAACACATTGTATAAAACATGTGTAGCTTTCCCTTCGTATAGCTGAAAGAAAGAAAAAGAGAGAATGTGAAAAGTTATGTATAACTTTTGTATTTGTTGGAAGGAAAAACTTTTAACGATGGATATTTTTTCGATACTTAATCTTTGGGTGCATTATCGTCGCTTCCAACTTATTGTATAAATGTGTTATTACACATACATTTATATAGTATACTTGTGAAAATGCTAACACGATACAGTTGCCTCTAGTTACATCAACAAACGTTCCTTCGTTTTACCAAAATAGTCTGCCAGAGTACAAAGACGTAGATGCAGGCATACCTTGGCTGGTATACGCTTTTATCATCCCCTTTGCTCGTGTCCAGTGTATCGCGTAATAGGAACCCGAAGCCTTAAAGCAACTCGTCGGGACCATCTGTTTTCGATCCAGTATTTTCCGAGCCACGTTGGAGCTTGTCTGCCACGTCACGTTCGCTGAGATTGCCACGATGCTCTCGTTATGAATCGTCTGGTTTCCCAGCCATACATTATTTATCCATCAAGTTTGGCTCCTGATTATTTCCACTTCATTTTTTTTTATTCTCTTCGCTATATCATACGGACACGCATGTGAAATAAATCTTAACCTCAGTGGATTGTAATTTATGATTGCGGTTAATTTTCCTTCTGCGTGTGGTGAATTATTTTTTTTTGTATTGTGATGGGTTAAAAAATATATTTTTTTCGCGACAGTCGTATTTAAACGTATTTTTATTATAATTCGTTCTTGCTTTGTTTTTATTTAAAAATACGAATTAATTAATGTATTAAGGTACCAGCTAAGTATCTTCGGCTCGAATAGTATTCATGTATTTTTTTACGGTTATTAGATCTACCTCAGTGTTTCCAAGTCATAAACTTCTAGTAAACCTTTGAGTTGACACGAAAACAACGTTTCCTGTGTAACGAACTCTTTGTAGGCTTTTTGGCTGATCGTAAAATATCAAGTTGATAAACAAAAAAGAGTGTGATGAACGGCAACGTAGTAAAACGTCAATGACGTTAAGTGTTGAGTGGAGCGGCTGGTAGGTTATGTGCCGTTTAACCTACATACGGGAAAAATAAAAATATTTAGGTCATTAGGCTCCAGTAAAGTCTAGACTTAATGTGTAGTCGATTAGTGTTTATATGAGCAATATAACGTGTCTCTCATTTATACACCTTCACCAGTTACAAACCAGAAGGAAAATGCTTCCATTCTAATCTTGCTTTAAATGAGAGGAAAACGGTCAAAGTAATTTTTTAACAACGTTAAAATGAAATCAACCTTTCCTAGCTACCACTTGATTCCAATTCTCAGCGCGAAGCTTTCAGACAACGAGTCACATTGAGCTTGTTCTGTTTTATATTCATGTAACAACAGCCAAACAATAAATTCGCATTTGTATGTTTGTAATTTATCACGTACTGTTGTTATACTAAGTCGTTATAATTCTATTGTTGAGTTTACCGCGAGTTCAGGACGTTCTATAAGAAAGTAAAAGCTATCATAAATCAAGCCTGAATTTCGCGTGGATAAAATCGATAAAAGCGAGCATATAGTATAGGTATATTGTATGGGAACACAAAAACTGTCTACGTAGGAACAGAAAGGCTTTATTCTGCCGACCGTTATCTCCAAGTTGTTAAAGACAGATTCCGTTAATGAGTTTTTGTTAGCCTTTCCCAGATGTTGGTTATCAAAATCACTAGGCGTTATCTTTGAGATTTAAATGAATAAGCTTATCTCGTTCCATTGTTATGCGTACATAATTCAAAGAGTTTTAATGAGTTTGATTTATTACGTTACAGAATGATCTTCAACATTTTGATACTTTCCTTGATTGAAATTAAGCTTCCATTAAATTGTAATACATTTTTTGTGGTATCTTACACATTTTTAAAAGATAATTTTAGTTAAAAAACAAATCTTGTAATCTCATTCGCCTTTTTCGTCTTAGGTCTTCTGCTAAATTTTAAATAGATACGACGATTATTTTTCTAATAACCGAATATTTTTACCGAATGAATGTAATGATGATTATACTATAATATGAATAGGTATGTACGTAGTATATGTATGTATGTATTTGCAACAAAAAAATGGCTACCTAAGTTCGCTCAAAATCTTATTCTATAGAAAAAATTGTGTGTTTACATTAAAACTTTTGGACGTTGCTGTTTGATTAATGAACATAAGTTCGAGAGCCGATACTTGAATATAGCTGAAAGAGTTTTTAGGTCGCGAACATTCTTAAAACTGAGGCCAACAGAGGCCTTCGTGTCTACATTAAACTTATTACGTCACGTCTCTGAAAAAGCTACTTCACTGTTAGAATGCTTATTTTTATAAGAATGCTCTGATGGTCAAAGAGCAAGTCTTTGGTAGACACTTGCCACCTTATTATAAAACTTGGTTTTAAGAAGTACCCGCTTGAGTAATAGGTTTAGTCCACAATTTTGTTCGGGACGGTGGTTTAAAGGTGGTACAAAAGCTGATACTTTTTTAAAACCACGGTTTATAAATAAGGTGGCAAAGGTTTATTCCCCTCGCTTATTTACACGTGTCACCTATGAAGAGCAAATAACACTCATTCATTGAACTTGTTGAACAGTTACAGGAATTACGTCTCGTGTACAAAAAGCTTTATTTCCTTATTTATATTATACGCACAAATAGAAAAGAAGAACGGATACGTTCCATAAAGAAATAAAATCGTGCATTGATCACGAAATGTCATATTTTTTTGAGTGTTCTCACATAGCGCGAGAGCCTATAAGATTTTACATACGCTCGATAAAATCGCAAATATTTTATTTACCGTATAAAAAGTAATCGCCATATATACGCAATAAAAATCTTATCAACAAAATCAAACGATTCAGCGGTGTAATTTTTATGGGGCTGTAAAGACAGCGGACCTTTTTCGCGAATAATCACCTAAACTCTGTGAGTGCCGTTTTGTTAGAGTGGAGTGTCGAAGCATAAATATACCTACTGTGCACTGTTCACGAAACAGTTTTGTACAGTTCTAAATGATTTTATTACGTTTCTTTTTGAAACGTTTTTGACTGGGCAATTACTGCGAAAATAGTACCTATCTAAGTTTTGATGTAACAATTATTTTTAAGTTTATGTAACATTTAGTCTAGGTCTCCAATACACCCAAAGGTTAGACTGTCCCTCACGTAGACATTGGCACAGATGAAATTGTCTGGGAAGACAAAGTGGCGCATATATCAAATACTATCTGTATCTGAACCACACGAGCAGATAAGCTAGATTAATTGCCATCGTAAGTCGAGACGCAAAGAGTAACCATCTCATTATGATAAGAGTCTCGGATAAAACTCCAATTAATACCACCACGCAATTGCAAGTTAAGTAACATGTTCTTCTAGTTTCATTAAATCAAGTTATTCATGAAAAGTTTTCTCTACGTCTTGATGAGACTGAATATTTCAGCAACCCAATTTTATGCCACAGCTGTATCGCTAGAAAGTACTTCTCTAACGTAAATTAAATTGTGTATATTTTTACGTATTCTTATAACAAACCGTCACATCAAACCAATTTACAAATAGGTCAAAGGCATTGCAAAGTTTAAAGAAATTATAAGTATGTAGGTTCAACTACCTACATATACAATATCTATTATAGACATGTGGAGTACTGTTCTTCAAGATAGGCTACAAATCAAACCATGGGATACGCTAAATGCCAACACGAAAATGTCAAGTTACCTTTAGGTAATTAGATAGGTGCTGCCAATCCCTCTTAAAAGCAATTAAGGGATAGTCGCCCCATGTGACCTAATACATCGAGATCCGGTGTAGCCTCCAAGTCTACATTCAATAGTCGATGTCGTCTTTGTAATACTAATACCTATCTTAGACATCTTAGTCGCTCAGTTAGTTCTGGCCTTAGCTTTAAAGACTTGACTTTTAAGAATAGGCTTAACTTCAGAGTATCTATTAGTATTCAGCAGTTAACTTGTAAAAGACAAATAGTAGTAATTTAATGTAAACTACTGACTAACAAAATGATTTTGCAACAATGATCGGTTAACTAGACTGCCGATTTTAATGTGTAGGTAGTCCAGTTAAATAAAGTAGTAAAATCTTAAGTTGAATGTTAATACTTGAATCAATCTTTAGTACTGGACAGATGCAAAAAAATGAGTGTGGCAATAAAGTTAAGTCAAGTCAATTAAGTCAAGATATGAAAATTTTACTTACACCAATACTAACCCAAAATGTTGTTTAAAAGGAATGTTCATAGGTGTATTTACTCTAAAGTAGAAAATATTTTTGTCGTCCTGAGTTTGGCGTAGACAAAATTTGTATGCAGAAGAAGTTTCAGAAACTCACTAGTTCTCCACACACAGCGAGTCACTATCTTTTAATTTACTTACTACTAGATAAGTTTAATGCTACGGAACGTGAACAATCACAGAATTTAAATTCCCTTATTTGAATCGATCATTTCGGCAGACCAATGGAATTTGTTCATTGCGAATCTTTTAAATTAGCATTCCGAACGGGACCGCGGTTTGAATCAGATTCAGTAATGACTAGGTAAACGATATTCCTCTTTGGGGTTCTTAAAATCTTTCAGAGGACACGTAAGTACATTGGTTTAGCATTTTTTGTGGATTTTAATGAACTCTTTACAAATCTGTGACAAGTTGAATGATAATATAATAATTCAAGTGTTTAGGTAGGATTTCTTTTACTTGAATTGTAAATGTTGTACGCTACACAGTTATTTCCCTACTTACTTTGAAGACCGAAAAAATGCAAGTTTTGTTTATATCCCTTAATAAAGTTATGTAGTGCAGTTTAAAATAAACTAACTTCGAATTTACTTACTCGTAAAGTGAAGTGAGATACAAACTTTAAACTTACTTTTACACTTAAAAATATTTACAGACGTGCATAGTCGGAAAATTAACATGAATACCTACAGCGACTTATTTTTAATTACTGTGAAATATTCATGTGGCGAGAGAGCGCTAAAATACTAAATTAACATAAAACTTAATTGCGTGCACCTCGTTACTTTTTTAGACTTGTTTCGACAAGTTGTAAATGTTGTTACAAATGAACTTGCTTGATTTATGTTCAGTCGGCCGTACCTCACTATTTATTCTGAAAATATAGACTTATATTTTTTTAGGTCGACCTAAGTGCTCGTCTCGGAATATCCTTTTTAGGGCTCAAAGATGAATCTTGCTCTATCTACTTTTGATCGTGACAGAGACAAATGTTTCAGTAAATTGTTTTTTTTTTTCATATCTACAAATAATGTCTTAAAAAATTATCTTAATTTGGTTATTGCATTAATTTTAACCTTATTAACACAATGAAAACAAACAAAGAAACTGAAGTGCCGAAGAGTTATTGTTGTGTTGAGTTTCCTTAAGTGAAGTAAATAAACATCCCTAAAAGCTGATTTTTTGCTCATTTGCTAAGAGAATAAGTAGATTACCACGATTTATTATAAACATGATGTTTAGGGAGCGAATTATAAACCCAGGCCATTAAAACTGTGAAGACAGCGTAGGAATTAACTGCTTTTTCTCCTCGTTAAATTGAGGGAATAAATTCCCCACTCGGCATTGTAAAGTCCCTCTGTGATCATGTGTAAGTTTGAATTTATGTACGTGGAAGGAACTAGGTACTTTTCAGTACGGTTATTACCGAACTTAGTTATATGAATACTTTTCTTTATTTTTTGAGTTGTAGACATGGGACTTACGCCTCTTCTTTCCTTTCACGAATGTTTTTACCCCAGCTTAAAAAACATCTACTATTATATCATAAAAATTGGCAATAAAACCACTATAATAATTAAATACACCGGTACACTTAGTACAGTAATAAAGAACAGGGAATGGTCAACGTTGCGGCCTGATATACGAGACAATATCCGCTCAAGGGCAAACGATAAAAGAGATTCGTCCCCGGAAAAGTCCGGCCTTGAAATTGAAAAGGCTTGTAGCGAACATTAGATTTAGATGAAACCCTGATTACGTAAAAGAAAAGAGGTTTTATTTGTGTAATGTAAGTAAGATTTTACTATACTTACTTACGATTTTTTTACGTGACCAACTTACTCGGGAACAGTTTCAATATAATTTTTATGGAGTAAAATTACAGACGTTGAAAATGTTTCATCTTTGCTATTTAGTTTCTATCTTGCTTACTTTAAAATTCTCTTCGAAATGTACAAGTAACAGAAAATAATAGGGGTTTACAATGCCTGAGTGATTGGCTGCCGCGGATTCGATTTCCGCATAAAACAAATATTTGTTTGATCGGGTAAATAGTAGTATTTGTAAGCAGGTGGGTCGTATATTTGAATACGAGAATAATTCTAAAGTCCCCAAAGAAAAGTGTAAAATGTAATAAATAAAAGAAAAGTTTAAAATATAACGGTATCAATTACAAAGCTTCTAAGGAGCAGGCAACTAAACATTGGATAATGTAAATTAGTTTAGCGCCCTAAGCAGTATCAGGTTGCTATTCCTTCAGACGGCAACCTCGAGTACACTTTTTACTTTACTTTAAGCAAGTTCAAACTTTCTTAGCCGGGTAAATAGTTAATGTTCTCGTCTTCCATTTTAAAAGAAAGGTTGTGGACTAAATCGGTGATGAAAATACTGTAACAAAAATACCTGGTTAGAAATTTTACACTTTAGTAGCAACTGACAAAAACAGACTTTCCTATTCTTATTTGATAAGTCTATTGTTTATTTGCGTTTATTGTCTCACAATGATAATTGATAAATTATCTGAAAATCTAGACAGTAATAATAAGAAGTGAGATAAGATTGAATAAAATAAATCTGAAATTCCTTCATACATAAAGCTATACATCTGAATATAAGTAGAGGGTAAGTATCAAGTTTAGTTTCTTTAGCTACACTTTTCAAAGTTTTATAGGTATAGTTAGGACCAGCACTTTATCGATATTCGCTACACATCGACTGTATCTAATTCTATTATTGCCACATCGGTGGTATATTCCACTACTTTTTCGTCCCACGGGAATTTCTGGAATCTCGGAGAATCTAATAAACATTATTTTCTTATTAGGAGTTATAAGTTTCCATGAAAACTAACGTTTTAAGGTGAATCGCAAAGTGGAAATGAGTCTTGTTATCTTATGGCCATATTATTAGGAAGACATGAATACTTTTCAAACATTATGTTGGATCACGTTGCGGTTTGATAAGTTTCTCAGAAGCCAAAGTAGCACTTCAAAAGATAAGCTTAAGAATGTTCGTTATCATGTCTTGTTTACATCAACGATTTTCACAAATCGTTAAAATTTCACGTCACACGCGAAACACGGCACGTGGCACCTAAATTACACACATTAAGGGCGTGTTCCAAAGAGGTAAAGTGTTAGCAATTTGTGTGCGAAGGTTGATCGGATAGAGAAACGTTACGCCTCCTTAGTCGGGAACGATTAGATTTATGTCCTCTGTTAGTCAGCTGTACGCTAGACTTAGTGACGCTGATGAGCATAAAAACTCGTGCGTCATAATGTTAAGTGCTTTCCAACTAGACACAAATACCCATAAATATTAATATACACATTTATCATGTACTTATACTTACAGCGTTATTCAAAAGTGGTGTTGTAGCTACATACCTACGTATCTCTCAGTGGTAATGGATTTTCTAACAGAAAAGAAAAATCTGGTCGTCTTGGAAAAACAGTCTTGCAATTCAATCGTGGGACACAATGCGAAATGCATTCGAGACTCCATTTTGTCTGGCTGCACACATCAATTGATTTTTAAAGTGAGAATAAATTGGCCAATCTTCGATAGCACTTTTTTCGATGGCAGGCGTATCTTTAATGCCGCTTTTAAATGGAGTATTTTTGTCAGCAATTTTAGTGTCGAAAATGAAATATAATTTCTGTGATTTATGTTCCCTCAGTTGGAGTTCAAGTAGATTCAGTAAACGTTTTGCTACTGTAAAATAAATTACTTGAGCTCAGCACAAATTGTTATTTTATTATTTTTCCAACGAGGCTTCAAAGTAAACGCGTCGCTTAATGCTCTACTTCACTCCATAAGACTTTAACAACGTATATGTGCAACCTGTTTATCTTCCTTAATCACCTTCGAAACGTTCTATCGCCATAGGGATAAACAATCTATACAGGTTGGCTGTGAAAATCCAATACACACCTGACTGGGTTTATTTTATTTAAGAGAAACAGAATTTCTACACACGTACGCGTATGTGTACCTGTATTACCTAATTTATTAGAAAGGTTCTCTTAACTCTAGATTAAAGGATATTACCAAATAAAGTATTTATTTAAATGGGATTATATTGGAAATTGCGATATTATTGTCACAGATTCAACATTTTTACCATACAGTGCCAAAGACAATGGAGAGATTCTTAGATCCTTTACTCGCAAAACATTGAATACTAAAACATGGTAATCTAGAGTAAACCTACAATATAATAGGCCTTCCAATAATATTTGCGAATGTTTGTTTATAAGGCTTTCAACTTAGCAGGCACAAGTGTACACATAAGTCAAGATTAAGGGGTTTATGTCCAAAACATGGGTGTTTGCCAACTTTCCATGTAAATAGTGTGTTTTGTAAAACATAGTAGAACTACCCTACTCGGCAGTCGTGACAAAGAGAACAAATAATGACCCTGTTGTAATTTTACTTTAGCAAAAAGCAAACACGAGCTCAATGTGGGACGGGCATAGGTAATCATTCCCTGGAATTGCGTACACGTGCTTTATAATATTAAATGTAGGTTTTATAACAAATGAGCTACTTGAACTATGATAAAATTTTCGAAAAATGTTTTGTTACTTTTTAATGAATCTGTACCAGTGCCTTTATATCTTTTACATTCTTGTGCCTCCAGGTGCAGGAGAGTAAAAATGAAAGAGTTTGATATTATATTTTTGACAAATATTTTTTATGGCTTCCGTCTAATTATGAAAATGAATAGCAAAATAATAAAGTAACAGAGCTTATTTATGATGATTTGTTATTTCGCTAAAGTAACGCAACTTTCTATTCATGAAATTATTTTTCAATTTCTTGTGAAAAAAATATTTTGCGTGTTTATATACGCTTTTATATGCTATACATTGAAAGTGACCAGAAAATTGTAAAAATATTGACCTTATGTAAATAAGAAAGCAAAATTGGTTACTGAACGAACCACAAGTATTATTTGAAATATTGCCAAAAACGAATTAACAGATAAAGCACGAACCATTTGATATTAAAAATGAATTATTCATGTAATAATATTATTCTCAGTACAAATCTGAGGGTAATATATAATATCGTACGAATATATCTCCAAGGATAGTTGTATGGATAAGAAAAACATGGTTTTGCGCTTCAATTGCCCTGGGGCACGCTCGCTGCGGCTTTGTATTGTACTAACGGGAATTATTTTTTTATTTGCTTAAGAACATTCTAGATTTATTCAATATTAACTATTGTAGTGTACGCGGTAAAAATGTATACTGAAATAGATCATGGATTAAACCAAAATGACAAAAGTTTCATTTTAAAATTGGTGCTAAACGTGAAAAGCAATTTGATTAAAATCTTTTACACCTTCTGCAGACAATGGCCTGTATACCCAAGTCTTCTAATAAAGGTCAATGTAAATATTATAACTGAATTTTCATACGCCGAAATAATTATTATCTCTTAGGTTTCAATGTATTTTAACCGCAATATACTTAAATCCCAATTGCGAGAATCATTAAATCATAATAAGAAAGTGTAGGTTTTATCTCCAAATGTTTGTTCTTCCAGTAATTATTTACAGGGTAGTTTTCGTGCTGAGCACGTATGGCAAAAATGCCGTTTATTACGAAGACCCCCTGAATTATGTTCTACTATCTATATAACTACATAAACCTGCTTTTGTGTACACTTAATTGTGTCTACGAACGTTTGTGTTACTAACCAGATACTTAGTTATGTGGGAAATGACATCTTCATATCAGAGAAGCTTGTGGAAACCTCGGCATTATGGTAACCCGCTGTATCCGTTATGAATTGCGAACGTAACATTGTCGCTATTGACAAATAAACAGAGAATTTGATATACGTATGTAATATGTTTGAGTTATAATGTGAATCGTTTATAAAATGGTGCATTTATGTTTTGTAAATATCTTTTGAATATACAGTTAACACAAATTAACAGTTTTGCAGCAATTTTGTTTAATTGACATAACATGGTTTGTGTATGTTATGGTTTTAATTAAAAAATACCGAGGTAACTTGCATCATTTCATTCAATTTAATAAGTACATCTCAGAATAGTCAATATGCAGTTATGACAAGCCACCTATACCTGCTGTATGAAAATTATTTCGAAGGCTACAGCGCATAAACAAGCAATACAGCTCGATGTCTCATATTCCGGGGTTTTCATTCACAGATGTCTTGGAACATGAAATTGAAGATATTTGAAATTATTTTATATTGACATTCGTCTTTTGTTTCGTATTGCGACCAACTGTAACAAAGGTTTAATATCAACAACATGTACTTTGTTAAATAAATGGAATATGTACGAGTACAGGATATTCTATAGGATTTACTGGGAAGAGCAGTTCATATGCGATTCTGTAGCTGTGATAAAGGAATACTTCGTATTGGATAATTGTTTCCGTGAATACTTGTTTCTATACGATTCAGTGTTGATGGATTTCCAGAACTGGTTTATTTTTAGAACAGATGTGCGTTAACATCAAAGCGGTTGCTTTTCCAATAAATGAGCATTATACTTCAGTAATATCATATCGAAGCTTGTTTTAATTATACGTAAGCTTCACGGAGTGGCATTAGCGCGAGGCCTCGGCAGCGGTAGTTCGGCGCGACAAAGTAACATTGAGCCACTCGTCTCGAGCCTCGCCACTTCTGAATATGCATGATGAGCCGCGAGCCTAACGGCCGCCATATAGACCCCTTCGAGTGGAACCCGTTACCTACTCTTGAATAACCAAAAATGAAAATCAACAAGAACAAAGAGCAGTACATTGCTCAAAGTGAAATTAATCCCTTAGTCGATTCTGTATGTGGCACCCGCATTTATCTATGATGAATATGTAACGGCCTCTGTGGAACGTTTCGCATTCATCAATATAGGGCCAGTGTGTGTGCAACGATTAGTTGGCAACTCGTGTTGTTTATTTGTTGGCACTATCAAAGCTTGCATTGAATACACATTCATTGCAAATTGGTTTATATTCTTTCGAATTACTGGCGCAAAGCAAAACGTCAGCTTAGTTTGTTCCAAAGTGAACGCTGTACTCCCAAGCGACTATAAACAGTTTTGGCCGTTAAGAATTCAGCTCGCTTCAGTACTGACCTTCAATTTGCAGACACGTAGCGGGAAAGAGAAACTAGAGCAACTCTGCTCACTAAGAATTATACAGATAAACGTCTTCATTCTTGTTGATGACCTAAACTCAATTCAGTTGGAAATCTTCTTTCATATAAAAGCATCTCGGATTTAGTCTCTAGTAGTGGAATGTCTGGTGGTTTGTGCTCCTGGGACAAAAGCAATTTTCGTTAAGAGGCTATTTGGTGGCTTGCAACGGGAGTTTGCTGGGCTTCCCTCTATTTATTCTTTCATACAATTTAGTATTTCATACTTATGGTTTTCAGTTAAATGAAAACTCTATAAACAGGAATGGTGGCTCTATTAAATAAATTGTTACTTTGTTCCTTCATACGCTAGTTTATAAAAAACAAAAATAGCAACGAACACCGCAAACCCTTTAGCAAAACAGTGCAAAACAGCAAAAGTTTTCTGTTATAAAATAAAACTTTGGTACCGGCTCATTTATTCTAATTAAGAACATTTTATTTTTTAATTCGAGAAACAAACTCTTTTGTTGTTATAAAATCCAATAGGATTCTCTGAAGCAAAGTAACGTTATGTTTCCCACGGTGTAGTCAAAGCACGTTTTTCCCTTTATTAATCATGTGCGCGTCTTGTGGCAGAATACCGCTGCAACAAATTCTTGTAAATCTCCAACATTGAGTATTTTTTCCACAAAACAATGCAGCTCTTTTTCATCGCATTCATTTTCCCAAACAAACCCTTCATCTCTTAAATGTGATTGGAAAAATATTTCTTTTTGTATCTCTCGAAGCGGTTACGAAAGGGACGTACAAGTTGTTGTACCTTTTCTGTGATGTGAGCTTTCTGCGTCGATTGTTTGACCATCGGACCTTACCACAAACAGGATTGATTCATCAAACAAAACAATAAAGCATTTTAATTTCTCTTTATTGTTAAAAAAGGAAGTATGCCAAAATAAGAGCTTTAATATTTTCGAATGATTAATAAAATTATGCATGCACTGCATCAGGTTGCGGATTTATTATAATTGCACGTAATATTTCCGATTAAAGAATTTTCAATTAGCTCTGCGAGAGTGTTCTCGCAATTTCTCAGTATTATTCAAGCAATTAAGGGAAATAAATATTTTCAACACCACTCCAAAATCATTATTTGGCCTTTCGTAGTGGTAGTTTTTGATAATATTTTAGATTTAATACAATTAAGGCAAGGATCTTCTGCAGTAATTATTTGAATACGTAAATGATGCTTACAGCCAACTCTAAAATATTTATACGGAATTATCATCAGTATTCAACGAGCTGGATAATCTCCGTCTCCTTATTTCCATAATCATTCCGGGTGCGATATCCAAGTCACTCGCCTAAATAATCTCGACTCTTAATTCAGACTTAAACAGCTAGTGTACTAAGAAACCCACTATCTTAAACGCTCAATTTACGGAATACTTTATCTAGTCGATGGTCTAGACGACTGTACACGCCTGCCGGAGAAAGTAGATGTCTAGTTGTCAGCTGAATAGCTGTATATTTTCTTTATCTCAGACTTGAAAAACAGACCCTATTTCCTGAACTGAAACTATCTAATTTCCAGTTTCAAAAGGTCATTCAATGTAATCAATTATAAGCCGCCATTGTTTCCAATGGTTGCCGGGAAAAAACTTTGCTGGGGTATTAGAAAAGTTGGGTTCGACATTGATCTCCGCTCTTCCTCACCGCATGTTACGCACGATCGTTTTATTTCATCGCATGTTAACGTCCAGCTTAAACCAAGTTTGTTTAAAGACTTCTTATACAAGTTTGCAGCGGTTACATGCTATAAATTCAATCTCAAGTCTGATATTGTAGCCGTGCTATATGAATATGCAACTACCATAAAATCACTGACATAATTTTGCATGCTTATTGAGCTATGTTATAGCCCGGTATATTTTACGATACTGGTAGAGGTTATTTATTCGTGTTTTAAACTGAAAAGATACCTTATTGGGCCAGATTCTAGACGATCGGCTAGTACATAATAATATAGTGCTTAGCTGATATGGTTGTTAAATATTTGCAATATTTAATGAGGAAGACATAAAGCCTACAAGGCGTAGAATAACGAACTATCATTGCAGCGTGTCAGCGTGACAATGCTTACTATCCGCTAATCAATTCGCCCAGCACGGAACAGTGTAATTT
This sequence comes from Helicoverpa zea x Helicoverpa armigera, assembly GCA_033682625.1. Classification (NCBI taxonomy): domain Eukaryota; kingdom Metazoa; phylum Arthropoda; class Insecta; order Lepidoptera; family Noctuidae; genus Helicoverpa; species Helicoverpa zea x Helicoverpa armigera. The sequence continues at coordinate 7,416,129 of JAWIIS010000032.1, forward strand.
GTGTTTCATACGTCACGTTCAACAATACTACATTTAACATTAGTTCAATATTGCGTAGGAATCATACAAATATTTGCACCATAATTTCCGCTGGTATTATTTAATACCAGCAGCGGTATTATATGATTTGTACTGCAGGTTTAAAGCTTTAGGACAGTTTAGAATTCTCGTAAATAGAACTCGATTCTAATTGAATTTTTTGTTAAGTATTGGTGCCCACCTCTAAGAAAGACAGTTTTAGGTGCTAATTCTCCATGCGCGAGACTGTCTAGAATTGTGAACAGTCTCAGTGACAGGATTGACTTTCACTTTGATTCCAAGCCTAAAAGAAAACTCATTTTGAGTAATATTATAAGTGTTATTTAGTTAGTTGTACTTAAGCTTTATTTGTCGTCATTTGTTGTCATTTCATTTCATTTTTCTTGTTAAGTTTATTTAGTTTTATGTCTCTATTTATCTTAGTTTAGTTTTAAATTTCTCTTTTGTTCTTTTGGTATGCGGTGTTTACCTTTAAGTAATGTTTGCATTGTAACTTATAGATTATTTGTAATTACTGTTAATGCATGCTTTGATGTATAACATTGTTGGTAGACCTAATAAATAAATAAAATAAAAAAAATTATGAGGTCATGCAATGTTTTGATAAAAGCTGGCTCAGTTATCGGTAACTCAACGATGTAAAATTATCTAAACGCTGAGCTGTTACCATGTCACTTTATAGACAGAAGATATAAGAAAAATATGGGCCTAACTAATTACGTTAACGTGTTACACCTATGTCTAAGGAAATACGTTGTTAAGAATAATTTTAGGGACGCGTTAATTTTAATGGCGGGTTATAGAAGGCAAATAAACAATTACTCAGAAAAGACCATTTGCCGACGGCAGAGAGCTTTTACGCCTCCGTAATGATGAATGGGATGTATAAAATAAGATAGAGAACAGTGGAAATGGAACTGTTTATTTATTTTAGCTTCGTATAATTCTTGATGTCTTTTATTTAAGCCAGTACGAGCACAAAAAAATGTGTGGGGCTTATGTATTAAAACATCGTTGCCTACATAAACTTTTGACCTGTGTATTTCATTTTTCAGTAATGCATTTTGAAATACATTTCAATCAGAAAGAGTAAATAACATTTTTTCCAACAACGTGAGTGAAATAAAATATAACATTATTTTCAGCACACAGTCAAACAACGATTCAGAAATTATGCAGATGGGTCGAAGTAACTAAAAACAGATCAAATAAATTCGTTGATATAGTTTCAGGAGCATCGGCCAATATTAATCCGTTTATTTCACTGACGTAATTTTTTCTGCGTGGCACACAATTTTTGTGAGGCTTTCCCGTAGGTATATACGTGTTGTCGAGTTACACAAACCATTAAGGGACGGCCTTAATGGAACGACACCCGAAACGAGATAGTCCGTTGTCGTAAATTGACATTCTGCCACAGACTTCCTATGTTCTCAATCTTGGGACAAACATTCGTACATCGAAATTCCGGGTTTTGTACCATAATACAATGTACACACCGATCCATTTACTCAGCCTAACAATATACCTAAGAAATAAAACCAATATTGATTTATTTCTTCAATCTTTTATAAGCTTTGTTCGCGAAGTTTGCCAGTGAAGTTAGATTTTCAATGGAAAGTATTTGGCGGAATATCAGGTTACAAATTAATTAATTGGGAGGTCGTGGGAAGTAAATTAAAATTTTCCATAACTTTATAGAAATGTATACAAATGGGCCGTTATGAAGTTGTGTGTGAGAAAATTTCTGAAGCTCATAAATTACGTACGCGTTTGCTAACGAAAGGCAATCCTAAGTACTTGAATTAATCACGTGAAATTAATCCTTTTTAACATACAGCAGTGTTAGGTATCAGAGAAAAGTTAACTAGATTTCCTCTTTTCTTGAACTGGCTGTATTTGAGTAAACTTGAACTATCTGGAACGGTATCAAGTGAAACTTCATTTGAGCTGTAATATTTGTCGTGGCGCGGAATAACTTTGTCAGTTTAGCATAGTTTCAAAGATTCGCAAGATTTAAAATTCAAATGAGTTCGTAATACCTAGGTATATTGTATGGATGTTCCGCAATCTACGGACAAGTTTACTTTGTATTGAAAATGTTCTGCGTGAAGCATATCCGCCTCGGGCAACTCTTGCCCCTAGTTTTCTCCTTATTCTTTCTCAAATTTTCTTCTTATTATATCAAAAATGAACTTTGCTAATGAAAATATTTAAAAAAAGTTCCGCCATTATTCTTTGTACAATGAATGATGGGGAAGGTTAAAAGAATAATGGGGACCAAACAATATTATTTAATCAGTCAGAGGGTGGAATATTTTCAGTCGATTGAAGTTGCTTTACCCGAGACGTCCAATACTTATTTTTAAAAGTTACGAAACTGACAAAAGTTTTTAGTAAAGATTGGCAGATACCGTGATACTTAATTTAGATAAATGTAACCGTTTTGTCCTTACGGAAACCTTTATTAAAAGTTTGCCAAACTTTATCAAGTTTATTGAAGCCTATTTTAATACGGCCAAAATTTTACGTCAAAAGTCTTTAATATTGAAATTATTTAGTTCTCAATAAGAATAGTATCCATCATCACAAGACCTTAAGTCGACTCGCATTAAAAGGTTATTTCAGAATGAAATTCGTCTATATTATAATGTTAATGTAAGGGCTTTTTCAGCAGCGGGCCTATTTCAATAAAATTATACGTTACTAGCGCGAGGCTACACATTCAACAACATTTGCATTGATATTGGGTCGAATGAGCGTATCCTTTGTAGTGGGCTAGCGTGTTCATTGAAATCACACGGGCAGCCGCAAGCGTCCCGGTGCCTTACCGCTTACCTACTTATTCATCAATAGGCCCCACGTCATTGTTTAGATGAAAGCTTTGTGTGTGATCTTACATTCTGTAATCTTGTTCTTTATCGAAGTGTGTTCTCGGTTTAGTGTCAGATGTTTCCTCAGCTTGATGCGTCTTTGTTTTAAAGTGAGAGCATTAGGTTAATGAGAAAGCACTCTTGGCTGTGATGGTTTTATTAGTATTATAGTAGATAGGGAATGCTGCTTCTGGTGTTGCCTATACTAAGAGCAAATTGCAATGTCATCTTTCTACATAATGGAGTTCGTAAATCTCTATGCTATGCAATATACCCACATATCACTATTTATCATAATTTAATATTTAATTAAATAAGTAAGAACGTACTAAAGATAATAAATTATGGTTGCGTTTAAAAGGGGGTGCCGCGTCATTATCAAATGTGTTATCAAAATAATATTTAACAAGGTTGGTACGTACAAAATCTCTTCACGGTGTTTCGCTTCAAGTGCATAATTAATTACAGTTACTCGTCTTTTTCGAAAACACTCGAGTCTTTATTTATACGAGTGTCATCGTTACTGAATGAAAATGAAAGTGTATTTCAATCAGTGTACAGAAGGCAACAAAGTTTACTTATCAAGTTCAATTTAATTTTGCGGACGGCTCAAATAATATTTATACCGAGATGCTTGAAATCTTGAATTTAATAAATAAATTGTACTAGTAAATAGTTTCCGAATTCTTTCATTAATCACTGAAACTTTTACCAAAAGCTTCAGTATTTACATACGTATATTAAACCATTGTACTAGTTTGCAACAAAAAGCTCGTAAACGCTACCCCACGCAAAAAGAAATAAAACAACTAAAACAAATTGCAGCGCGTGAAACAGAATGGGCGCTAGTCACAAATAAACATGTTTCCGCCATTACATTGTGTAGTGAAATGCAGCCGCTGGTGAAATAATGGAGAACACAATCTGACCTATCAAAAGGTCTTAAAGCTACTTTGCATACAAAGCACATTTTTACAGCTGTCGTTATCATAGGCCCATGCGGTTATTCCTACCATTTCCCTAGGCGGGTGTTGTGTTCACGAGCGATGGAGTAGTGAAGTTCTCTAACGACCACGATTTATTTGATGTACAATGTTTTTGTAGTGAAGGACCCCTCGGGTACTAAGGGACTGCGTTTGCTTCTACCCACGTCCCGCTATAATAGGGCAATATTGATTGTCGCTTGACCCTTACAAAACTTAGAGATTCGTCTCAAGGGACACGGCTATTACTTTCTAAATTGTACCCCGCGACGATGTCGCTACACATCGGTTACAAAAAAGTGTGTTTTATTGCTCAACCCGTAGGCATTCAAATATGCGATTACGTCGGTAAAGCCTTAGATAACGTTTATGAAACTGTCACAGCCCTCTGAGATGATAGTACTTTGGCAGCGATGAACAGACGGTCTCTGAGGAAATCGAAGCTTCTTTTCTTAAATTGCTCTTGAGTAAATTCCCGTAGGATTTGAATGTTGTCATCAGCTCCGGCTTACGTTACGGGTACGCCGAGGTATTGGATAAAACCACCCCATATTTTACAAGCCGCAATTATAAAACTCCATGTTTTTAAGTAGGTAATATGTTAATTGAGAAATCCAAAACATATTTGGTATCATTTACCTGAGTTTAAAAGCAACAGGTACTAGCACTAGAACCCCTAATGAAATCAGCGCAGTTAATAGTTTCAGTTCCATCTATTTATGTCGCCAATACGTCAGCTCGTAGCGCTATTGCTTTATCGTTGAGTAATCGAATCATCAGTCTCCAAGGCTTAGTTCCACCAGTTGAAATGTATTCCTGATCTAAATTCCAGAACATTGTCCGTTCCATGCATGATAAGTTACAAATTGAATATCAACATCCTCTAGGGACAAGTCATTTTGGTCGTATGTCATGTATAAATGTATTATGTTTATCAGATTTATTACCGAGCCTACTTAGTGATGGATGACTTTCGCCTGACGTCGTCCAACAACTCTGAACTTTTCCTAGGCCGACTTGTTTTTTGGGTAACTACAACTATGTTGTGATGTATGTGTGGTGAGACGGATGACTTATACGGGGCAACTAAGTGCTGGCCTTCCATTTAATCACGGGTCAGACTAATAGCTTAGCCGCTCAGACTGAAGATGCTGCTCTTAACTGAAGTAGGTTTTAATTAATGAAACCCATTTTAGTTTCACAAGCATAGCATGAAATACATTCGGGTTCGTTAGTGGAGGCAAGTAAAAAGTATCATATTCAGAGTAGTTCCAGTAAGTATGTAAATATGCAAATGATAAGCTCAAACGTTATGTCCCCGCTAGTGACTAAATTAACGCAATTTAAAGTAAAATTTCGCTCAGTTAATGGCGACGAGCACGTCTATAATTTACTTTAAGTTTACACGAACTGGAAGCGCTGTTCATATCACACTTTGTTCGCACCACGTACGTTACACTGTCATAGAAAGTTTTATCTGAACCTGCCGTATATTACCCAGACAAGTTCAATGCTGCGTAAAAACTAGATCCATATTCTTCTGTAAATGCAAGGTAAGACGAACTGGGAAATCTTTTGGTGTGAACTTATAGGTAAAATGTTAGACGAGTCCAAATATATTGAGCGTGAAAATGTGTTTTCTCGGAAAACTGATCGCCTCGGCTATTGAAGCTGGAAGTAAAGTCTGTGCAGCGATAGTCGATATTAGTGAAAGTCAGATCGAATACAAGTTAATTTGTAAAGTTAAAAAAGAAATTGAAAAATTATCCATGGATATTAGTAATGTAGCCACAGCTGTCTTTGCTTAATTCCATTGGAAATAAGCGGGCCGCTGCTACACGTCCAATTATAGCGAGCTGGGAGCTAAACGCCCGATGAAACCCCGATGAAACCGAAAAAGTACTGTCAGTTTAAGCCAGAAAGAGTCGTCAAATAGTGATCATTAAGAAATCAAAAGCCGTTAAACCATAAAAATATATTTTGTTAACAAAGTATTTTTGGGAGGTATCTTTATTTTGTTAAATAATTTCTGAGAATGAAGCGGCAGGGCGTGTTCTGTGCAAAAAATAAAATAAATTACGATTGTATTAAGTTCGGTCTGTTTAATATGTTCGCTAAGTGGTGTTTAAAAAGAATGATAGTAGTTTTAATCCGTCTCTGGTGATTTTACTAAAAACCTAAACGTCAATGGATTACGTCTCTAAAAAGTAAAATCAATTCAGTTCCTATGTTCCTCGCAAATGTATGTATTCGTAAAGTGTCAACCCGCTTTTACCGTTGAATATTCAAAGACCAACATATTGACGTTGTGATGGACAGTCGTATCGGGAAAGTCGCTTTGTGATCGATAAATAACAAATACGGACTAACATTTACCAGTTTGAAATATAAGGAAAGATTGAGTATTAAAATTTCAATTCGTTACTTCTATCAGGTTGACGTGGACATAAAGAGGTATGAAATATGTTGAGTACGAACAATATTTCATTCTGAACGCGAATGTCTGCGTAACAAATTCCGTGAAGTATGTTGTCCGTGCCACGGTAAACAATGCAAATTAGAGTGCGTATCTGCTAAGCCCGACATATATTTAACTGAAAGGGGTTTGAAAATTGTGAAAATTACAATAGAAGACAAATTGATCCGGCTACAAATATTCTACTGTGAAAAGTATTTGAAAAACATTACTTTTGTAGTAAAAGCTTTTTATATCCAAATTGTTCTTGATATATATTTTTTCACTTATCAGTGTTCATGTCTACTCTTGTGCAAATGGCAGCATATAAAGCCCTACTACAACCAAATACTGCTGTAGTCCATAATTACTATTATATTTAACCCCTAATGTGCAAAAGTCTCCACTAAAGACTGCTATATAAAGGAAAATCGTAATCAGCGTTTCTTGAAATCTCCTCTGAAAATCGAGAGCCTCTAATCAACGCGCTGAGCAAGTGGATCGGTAAGCTTCTTACTCCTTTTAGGTGGAGATACAATCTTGCCTATTTTTCAATATGTTCGAAGCCGGGATTTAAGTTAATACAACTCACATTCTAAAGCAAATGCAGCCCATAAGCTTTGGAAACTTCCATAGTTACTTTGAACACCCAATGGAATAGACGACACTCTATTTGCGAGGACCACATAATATTAGGGTACTTAGCTAAGTAAACTCTTTCCATCCCACCTAGATAGACTTGTTAACCAACTTCGCGTTCAGAAATTGTGTTAGCTCTATGAACTCAAGTAACTTGTTAACAATCAGTTATTTAACTGGAATTAAAACTAAGTCCAGCAACTCGACGGCGAGCGTCATACTGTGACCGCAATTAATTAGCAATTATTTAATCCATTATGATCTTAACTGGAGCCTCATATAATTTGTACCGAGATAATACACACGTACTTACATCAAAGGGAAATTCGATTAATGTATAAAAGGTTTTGCGAATGGAGAAAATATAGGAGTGAAATTAGAATTTGTTCATTCAATTCAAATATTGAAGTAAGAGATGCTCTCGATCTCTCAGAGTGGAAAGATTCCTCTAAACAAATCTTTGCCATCTCGAGGCGTGCTGTTGTTTTTGTGGGAACTTTTAATTAAGCTGATGTGTTTCGTTTTACTACACGTCATTTGTTGCAAATGTGATTTTAAAATTGGAAAATATTAATAAAAGGATCTTATTTCTTTGTAAATACATATTTGTGTGTTGATATCATTGTTCTAATAACATAGGAGAGCATATTTTTTGATTCTAACCTAATGTGAAGATTACGGGCATGTCTCATTAGGTTCCCTTTTCTTCAATCTGTGAATGAAGTAGGTAGGTAGGTACACTTTCAGACAACAAATAGTTTCTAGATTATCTATTTCCATCGTCGTATATAGAAATCAGAATATACGAAAATCTTAGACGTGGTGATAGTCGAGTACATCCACAGTTTCAATTAGTAACATCGCGAAGACGTCGTTTGACGAGGGTATGTTTTGAATCCAAATCAACATTTCACAGTCTCAACGTCTAATCCCACAGATTTAACTTTGTGCCTACTTGCTTAATCAAATTATCGTCTTAAGAGATGATGTGCATAATTAATTATTTTTAATGAAGCATTATTTTACTATCACACTATTTTCAAGTAAATTAATTAGAGATGTTTCTAGGGAAAATAGGCGTTAAAAAAACCACCCATAAAGAGCATATAAATTACAAAATTATAGTAAAAAACTCTTAAGCTTGATGGACGGGCTTTTAGAGTATATTTAGTGAGGTCTTTTTAGATACATATTGTCGTTTATAGCTTTTATTAATAGTTTATGGTCTCGAATATCCATAACGTGGAAAATGTGACATGCTAGTGTATTTATGAGAACATAAAACTAATTATGTTTATAGGCCCTTAGTACACGTTACGTAATAAGTTTATTTGATATTAACGAGTGAGTGAGCGAGTGTGTGCAATGTTCGTAAGGCTCCGCTATCAAATTACACACTCGAGGTTCCTACTTCACTAAGTATATCCAAAATAATTAATGAGGAACGTTAACTGAACACGCTTTTTCGTGAAAATAAATAGGTTATGTCACGACAAGTGCTCGCTAGCTTGCGGACCGGGAACTAAATTGAGCCTGACGGGTGAACCAACGAAAAAGTGTGATAACGCTGAACATAAATTAATTAACGTGTACTAGCTGTAAACAAGATTAACCCGCAGTAACTTAAATCGAGAACCGACACTAAATGGATAAGGATCCTCTGTTACTGGCTGCTTGTTATAAAATGGAAGGTTAAGTTTTAATTAATGAAGTCGCTTGTAGGTGGATGTGATGAAATGTAGGTAGGCGTTTCCTAAGGAGCGGGTCAGAATAGTGTATCATTAAAACGTTAACCTCGTTTTGATGTGGCTGAAGTGGGCTAAAATATACACTACTCGGCTACTTCGGTACTTTTGTTTTATGGTCACAAAATATGCTAACGTCATGTTAATATTTTGAATTATTTTTAACATAACTGCATTTCAATTGAAATTCTATTATGATTCAGTTCGATTAAATATATCGGGACAGTCCCACCAAACATAAATAAGCTGCAAAATGCCGCCCGTAGCTGCTACGCGATCTTTGCATCGGCGTAGCATGGCTACGTACTAGCTACGTTAATGCTGATATTGATTACGTCTAATTTGTTATTACAATGTCCTCGTTAAAGTCATTACCATACTAATAGATGTCCTCCTTTTGTTACAGATACGCAAATGAGCCGAGTACCAAGGATCGCGAAGCAGAGAAATATTAAATGTAATTATGATTTACCGTCCATGAGTGCGTGCTATAAACAGTAACGTTTTATTGGACGATCTTGTAACTGAAAAGTAAAAGTAACTGTTGTACGAAGTGCTGTAAATGTTGGGGTGGGTGAGTGAGTGCGGCGTGAAGGGTCGTTGAGCGTGGATGGTGTTGGTGGGGTGTCGGGTATGGCGGCGCGGTGCGGGGGGCGGGCGGGGCGCGGGCGGCGGTGAGGCCGGTGCGCGGGTGCGGGATGCGCGGGCGCGGGTGGGCATGCGCGTGGTATGCGTGGTGCGCGTGCGCGGTGCTGGCGGCGGCGGGCGCGGGCCGCGAGCTGCGCGTGCTGCAAGCGGACGCGCGCACCGCCTTCTACGTGGCCATCGCCGCGCCCCCCTCGGCCGCCGACGTCGTGCGGGTGTTCAACCGCTCGCTCGCCGACCTCTCTCACACGTACCTGGCAGGCGACTACCCTCTCCACCTGCGCAACATCACGCTGCTGCCGCTGTACATCGAGCTGCCAGAAGATGAAAAGTACGTATATCTAATTCACGTTTCATAAAATCCACCGATATAAAACACCCAATCCATTCCACATTCAGTGTCATCTGTACATGTGAAAGCACTTTCCTCAAATGCATGCCAATTTACTTGTTCAAATTGGAAACAATTCTATCCATCTCATCAAAGAGCTATTGCTTTTGAGGCCTTGCGTTTGGTATTCTGCATCCCTAGTTGGCGGATTGTTCCAATCCCCTAGAACATGTTCGATAAATGGAAATAGGCTTGCTCGCCAACCATCACATTGTAACGATCAACGAAGCTGGGGGTGTTCGAAACTTTGATCATATCCACGAGAGGATTAGAGCAGGCCTGAATCTAGCTAACTCCACTCTAACTCAATGTGTCAATATGTTTACTGAAAATTGCATTAAATCAGTATCGCTTAAGGGAATAAAGTTATGGATGTTCCAGTCAATCTATTTTATTGGATAGTGTAGGACGCAGTTTCAATTTTATAGATTCGATCGTCACTTAAATCAAAATAAATGTAAAAATATTCGATATTCAATTTACCTTTCAGGTAGGTATTAATTGCCAGTTATAACTGCGGAGGCTGGGCACAAGCCTATTCAACAAATCTATTCTATTCTACGAATCAATAAAATGTTTAAAAAATTACATGAGTCCTGAGTCCTGAATTTGAACGAGAATAACACAAGAAAAGGTTAAATAAATAACGTTTTAAAGTTACACATGCTCGCGTGCAAAACGTACGGAGGTTCATAGTTAGTAGTAGATTCAATATAAGATACATAATTCTTCATGTATTATATACCTATACGTTATTAAGGGTATGTATGTAGTTTTGCACCAACCTATTTAATAACTTAAGTATTAAAGCAAGTATTTATTAGATCAAATATAAAATTCTAGGTTGCCGGGCAGAATTCTAGCCAGATTATAGCCAACCGGGGTTTGGAGTTCAGTCACATAAGCTAGTAGGTTTATTGGTAGCTTTGCATCAAATATTAGGTACATATAATATATATACTAAAGCAAAGTACAGAATTGACTTTCATAGAAAACAATCATTACATACACCAATAGGCAACACAGTTTCATTGGACAAAGTGTTTTATTTCAATAAAATAAAACGATATAATGTGTTTTTTTTTTTGTTGTGTTTGTGCAAATATAATTCAATGTTTGTAATGTTTCTATTGTAGCTTTGAAATTGAATTGTGCTTTGGTTTAAAACCCTAGTTCCTGCATTGCCAATTTAGAATTGATTTGTATGGACATTTTATTTAATAGAACTATGTTTTCAATTTTAATATTCAAATTCAATTCCATTTACCTCAATTGTGGATAAAAAATGGGAATGCTTTTTTTTAATTTACGAGGACAATATTTGAAAGCTGTTTCTATGCAGCAGAATGAAACAAACATAAAACTTTTCGATTTCACGCACCCAAAAAAACGAGCTAGATCTATCAAAGGGATTTTCCGCGGCTCTATGAAGTAGCAGTAGAACGAAGCAGCCGTCAATTTATCTCGCCAATACAAACCGATATGAGCCATCAAACAAAACTATTCACAAGTTTCGATTTCAAACAAACCCGATACACGTCTTGTATCGAGCACTTTATGGATATTGTTCGAGCTGTTCCGATTTGATCGGGACGCGTCGGAGCGCGGCGCTGGACCGCAATAGTTTTGCAGTCGCAATCCAGCGAGATGCAGCTTTCACTCCACATCTATATTAGCTAGCTTGTTACATGCTGAAAGTGAAGTTGTCGTGTGAAGGACTTTTTCTTTTATTTTGCTGGTATATAGACTGAACTTAGCTATTTTTTGTAACAAAAATTGTATGTAACATTAGGTAATATTGTACCTAATGTCAAAGCTATGGTAGGACTAGGATTACAACAAGAATAAAAGACGTGGGTTAGAAATATTTTGTTTCAAGAAGAAACAAAGTTTTTAAATAAACATAGGTACAAAAGTTCTCTTCTCCAAAGAGTACAACTCGTGCAATCAATCCTAGCAATGTTTATAAAAACAGTAATAGTGAAACCAGAAGAGCGCCTTCCGTATGTAAAGAAAATCTCTCTTTTGTTTTTCTATTGCACAAAGCGCTGGTTTCGCTTACCTCAATTGATGAGATATCTTTGAATTAATTGCATCAGATCACAGAGAAATACCTGAATAGTTTTGATACAAAGTTCTCTCGTTAAAAATCAAGGAATGTTTGTAATTAAAACGTTAGTGTAACCGCACGGAATACACATAACGTTTTATTGGATTGCTTGCAGTTTGTTCTGTATTTGTTCGAATGGAGTTGTGGATTTATGTCGTGACAGTAAAACAAACTTGTATTTATCGAAATAGTATGTTTATATTTTGTTTAGAGGTGGTACTGATAGAAAGATTTTAACTTTCAATAAACAGGTTTATGTTTGCAATTTTACAAATAGTTTTAAATGAAAAATAATGCTATGTTTTTTATGTCTATAATATTGCTTCAATTTTCTATTGGCAAAGGTTAAGTTATATTATGAAACAGAGAGAGCAAAAAACAATGGAACAATTGCGTTTTTAATTACCGCTTCCCGTACATTGTGCTTGTTCAACGGTAACCTAACCTTAGGGATGTTGATTTACTTCAAAATAAAAGTAATGTTAGCTATATTATATTGAAGTAAGTATGGTACATGGTGAAGTAAAATTGTAACAGAGTTAGAAATTCTTTAACAACTCTTTGAGTGATGTCTATGGTTATAAATAAAAAAGGCAGGGAACGAGCTTTTAACTAGCTTAAAGATTGATAGGATGACGATCGACATAGATCGCAAATACATACATTGTTTCATAGATATAATAGTAGTTCATTAATCAAAATAAAGCTTATACAAATTCTTCTAAGCCAGTAAAATTACCACAAAATAATTAATTACAATAATCTCCTTTTACATGGCAGCGGTGAACAACATTAAACATTAACCAAGTCCGATTTGACGGTAAAGTGTTAAATGGCCCGGTCTTATCATTAGAGCACGTCAACTGCTTTGCATTTCAGTGGCATACACTGTGAAGCTCATGGTTATTCCGAGCGATAACTAGCGTCACTACAAGTAACGGTACATTGAAAGGGTAATTAATTCTGTAGATTGATTTTAAAATCTATTAACGTAAGGTTCATTTTTCAATGAAAAAATAGCTGTATTATGTTTGTAGAAGAATTCAGTAACAGTAGTAGTAAAAAAGCTGCTGACTGCGGAATAGTGACTTCAGTGGCTAGACCACTGTAGTATATCTTAGAAATCGTATCATGCTTTATTATTTTTATAACATCGATGCAATAATGTCTACACAATAACAGGTATTATGTTATATAGAGAGTTGTAATGAAAATTCAAAATAATATATTTTATTCGTAACTTATCTTGGCAAGCTGGTTACCGCATGAAAACTATAGGGAAATACCGCAACGTATTACCATAAAGTAATACACTCAGCGGCACGGAATTTGGCCCAAACAATCATAAGTAGATATCAGCCCAGATACCTGTTGTAAATTTTAATTTCATATGGCAAATTGTCAGTCCTTTCGTAATTATTAATTAAAATACAGAAAAATGTGTGTCTGTTTAACTTTTATAACACAAGAAACAGATTCCGTTTTCGGAACACAAAGCAGAAAGTTAAGTTAAAATTCAGGTAGAAATTGCCGAAGTACTAAGCACGTTCCAAAAAAAAAAAATGATTATGATCGTTTTTTGTTTCTCTTTTTTTCACAATTTGATCTGAAAATTACCCTTACTGCAGCTCAAGTTGCTCAAGTAGTGTTGCTAAGAGGTCAAGGGCGTACGCAGCGGAAGATGGTTGAAACTTTAAGTGCACCGCGTACATGTAAAAAATATGCATAGAAAATGTATGACCAGACTGGCCTTTACACAAGAAGACCAGAAAGTGGCAGTGTAAGGTGTTCGTCGGCGCACGACGACCGATTTATCGTACGTGCAATAATGAAAAATCGGTTTCTCACTGCGTTAGAGATACGCTAGCCTTTGCAAACAGCAAGAGAAGTCAACGTCCGTAAGCACACAATAAGAAGAAGGATGGAGGAACGGGATCTGCGTGCTCGAAGACCAACTCGAGGCCCAGAACTTCTCCCGCACCATCGGATAGCCAGACTTAGGTTTGCAAGGGAACATGCAAATTGGACGCATGACCCATGGAGTAAAATTTTATGAACCGATGAATGCAGAGTCGCCTTAAGAGCCCCAGACGGTCGTGAACGTGAATGGAGAAAGTGCGGAGAATGGTTTCTTCGCACCACTACCAAGCAACAGTCAGTTTTCATGGTGGGCCCATCTTTGTTTGGCGAGGCATAAGTTCAGAAGCCCGTACTGAATTATTGGTTGTCGAAAGTCGTCTGACAACAGTGCGGTACATTGAAGAGATCCTTCAAAATCATGTTTAACCTGTCAGGGATACATAGGAAGTGAAGAATTTCGTATAATGTAGGACAATGCTCGACCTCACAGCGCTCTTTGTGTAACCGATTACTTGTTCGAGGTCGGTATTCAAAAATTGGACTAGCCTGCAAGAAACCCAGCCGTGAATCCTGTAAAACATGTCTGGAAAATGCTTAAAAGACAGGTCCGAGCAAGTCGTAACCCACCACGGACTCTCAGTGAACTGAAAACCGCGCTGGTAGCTGCCTGGGAGGAGATCTCTCAGGTGGAGATAAAACCATCATCCAGAGCATGCCAGACCGTATGCAGGCAGTCATCAGATCAAGAGGAAAAAACACCCATGATTAAAATTCGATAACTTTCAGTTTTGTTCAAAATGTAAAATTTAAAAGTTTATGGTGATTATTGCGGTAAAGGACTCTGTTTTCTAACTCAATTAAACTTAATGAACATCCTCACAATTCTGTTGTTTGTGGTCATTTGCTCTTGGAAAATGAGTAAATTAATCAATTTTAAAATAAAAATTCATATTTTTCATTTAAATAATGGATATAAGGCCCAAATGTGCTTGGGCCAGATTCCGTGCCGCTGAGTGTATTTTATGATATGATGTACCGATATTAAACCTACGGTTCAACCCACGCTTTATCGTAATGACTTTATTGAGGATAACGGTTTATATACATGTACCTAAATATACGTATCTTTGAATTGTAGACACGTAGCCACTTCTGAAAGTCTGGTAGTGTTTATTAAGTATACATTCATGTTTTCATTTCAACACCAAAGATATTGTATCTGTTCGAAATCTGTTGATATTATTTTTAATATGAGGTTTGTTTTTGACTCTTTTGTATATAAATTATTATATTACCTATTGTAGGTACAATTAACTGGCAGATACCTGGCACCTATCTATTCAACATTGTCATGGCGAAATATATCTATTATTACTGAAAGAAACCAATAAATGTTAATTTCATTGCATATTCATACCCAATAATAAATTGAATTTTCCATTCGTTGAAAAGTTTTTTGAAATACTCACGGAAACTATATTAATTAGATTAGTGTTTGTGTTTCAGCACTGTTCGTAGTTTCCAGTGTAACGGGAAACAGTCACAAAATTTGAATCATAGTTAACTTCTGGTACCTATAACCTATAATATGATTCGTTTGGAAGAAAGTAGGTCGAATATTTGTGTTGCGATTTGTTTAATTTGCTGTCACGTGCTAGCTAATTAAATAACACACTAAACATCCCGATTGCTTATTGCATATCTTCAGAAAATATGAAAGAAAAGTACGAATAAGATCGTGATTTTGCGGACAAAAAATGTTTGAGAACCTTGCTGTCATAAACCAAAAACACCTATGAAAGAAAAACAAATTTGTTAAAATAGAACAAATAGTTGATTTTTATATCAATCAATGAAAATATACTAAGTAACAATTTTATGTTATTTTATATGTATTTATTGAATTAGTTATAAAGATTTTGCACAAAATTATATACAGATACACAACACAGCCCAGCCTTACATTTAGTCGATATTATTTCACGTAACAGTTGGCATCCAATTGTTTGAAAACTAAAATGAAATGTTGTTCAGCTGTTGGCTTAGTCGGGTGTTGTGTTTCAAAGCTATAGCGGCTATTAAATTATCTTGTTGGATAAAGGCTTGTATTAAGTTTTGTTTTGTGTTTAGAACCCGCCTATCATATTTTTTACCTCTTGCACGTCGCTACATATAAAAGAAAAGAAAATCAATTGTGTCTCCCGTATATCAGCTGTGGTCCGATATAGACAGTCGCTTCTTGTAAAGCACTGGTATTGGTTGGGGAAAAGGCTCAGAGGATGATGTATATCTGCGCTCCGACTTACAAAGGGCTAAACTAACTTTTTACG
This sequence comes from Helicoverpa zea x Helicoverpa armigera, assembly GCA_033682625.1. NCBI lineage: Eukaryota > Metazoa > Arthropoda > Insecta > Lepidoptera > Noctuidae > Helicoverpa > Helicoverpa zea x Helicoverpa armigera. Next base: position 7,432,199 of record JAWIIS010000032.1, read on the forward strand.
GCACTAGCTGTTTTGGCAGCTGAAGAAACATAAACTAATTAGTGGTCAATCATGAGAGGTGTTCAAGGAAAATAAACAACTTATACCTCTATTCCATCTGAATGTAGATAGGAATATTTCTCACACAGCAAGCCAAGTGAAAATAATTCTTGGAGTAAAGTCGTACAATAAAAGGTATTCTAAACAATACCACGGGAACTAGAGGTTTTAACACCACTTAATTGAAATTAAACAGCAACAATAAGTTTATTTAAATTCCAAGGAATATTCAGTTCAATTTACTTAAATTCTCGTAAAAGTTGAGTTTCATTTGACAAAGACAGAATAAAATGATAAGTACCTAGGTTTCTGTTGTTAAAACAAAAGGATCAGGTTTCTTTGGTTTATATTCTAAAATATATTTTAGTAGTTTTCTATGGACAATATTATGTCACAAACATTAATTTATAGTTCACCTAATTATTTCGTACTCACCATAATAATAGTTTTACATTTCATTTTACATTGCTGAATAAAACATTATTCAGTATAGAATATTCAATATGGAGATCTTATATATCCTACCTACCAGAGCCAAACCACCCAGTAATTAATACTGGCTGGTTTTCAATGAACCTGAAAAAATAATATAAATCTGGAACGTGCATCGCTTTTAAAATTTTGCAGTCGTTAGTTATACGACTCGGGTCTCATTTCTGCAACTTTAATTAAAACTAACACAATAAAAGTGTAACTAGAATAAACTTAAAAAGGCGTAGTCGTCAATTATTTGATTTTATTCATCGTCAATGTGAAAAAATGATTTTGTTATGAGTTTTTATCAACCTTCAGGAGGAAGCAACTGAGAATATGGAAACATTTAGGGACACTGAGGGATTTGTTTTTATTGGGAATATTACAATAACTATAGTTACTTTCCACACTTATAAAACACATGTATTTAAAATTTATTACAATATAATGGTTACATTGCCTTACGGGCCTGAAAATAACTATGACAGAATAAGTTAATAAAACGACTCGATTATTTCCAAAAGAGATCGGAGTATACCTATTTTTGCCTCCAGATCACGACTAGTAATTGCAATAAAATCCGACCTATAAGAGAAAAAAGAAAACGTATCCTCATAAAGTGAATTGGGTTCTAGTAAACTTTCTGTGTTTATTGGGTCCGGATAGCGAATATTTTCAAGTCCTCTGCGTCCGAATCAAACACTATATTGCAATGTTTTCCAAACTTCTTATAAGGGATGTGATACAGGCACTCCATGCCAGCTTTCTCTGCTGCTCTTTGTGCTTTAGCACTGGTAAATATACCGCCTGTTGCACGGAACCCCAGATGTTTTGATAGATCAACCCTGAAAACAAATAATTTAATATTTGCTTACACAACATTTGATATCGTGAAAGCAAACTAGGTTAATATTAATCGAGGACGCTAGTACACATTGCTACATTTAGTACAGCTGGACCTCAAACGGATTGCATTTCGTAGATATTGACATCGGAATGCAGTTGCGGTCGCTGCCCCTCCCCCGCCCGACACGAGTGCACAGTTCGCAAATTGTTTGGGATGTATTTTTGTTAACTTGCAACTTTCTAGCTTTTACTCTGTCAGTTCAGTGTAACTTGATAAATGATTTTCATGTTAAATGTGGCTGCAATGTTGTAGATAATTTCACAGAAACCTAGAAACCTTTTTAATCTACGTTTACGTGCCCCAGTAGCAGAATATGAGGGCGTAGATTACCTCGTAGACCTTAATAGAGTTACTAAGGTCCTTTAGAAATGTCGCCCTCGCCGCGCTACCTGACATCAGGCGGGACGCAATTACGGCTACAGTATATAGGCTGGCCAACGGGCAGTTGGGTGAGGATTAAGGTATATCATTACCTGGCCTTGAGCAATTCTACTGCGATTCCCAGCCCCCGGTATTCGGGTGCCACAGACAGGCCGGCTCCCATGAGGTACGTGTTCACGTTGTATTTATCATAAATCGCTGTCACTTTCATGGCCTCCGCGAACATTCGCAGGGATAATAAACCCGCTTTAGACTTGGGCTGTAAAGTAATAGCATTTTACATTATGTATAACGTTATTCTCAAAATGGTAATAGCAACTTACATGTTAAAAAGTAAAGACAAAAGAACGTTAAATATCTGCAATAGAGCTCTACCTGTTATTAAAAAGTATATCCATTAGTTTGAAGATAGGCTATCTGAATAATGTGATGCGTTTGGGTGAAAACTAGGTCGCCTTTGAATAAATACTGGCATCAGAATGAAAGGAAATGGATGACAGACACAGCGTAATAGTAAAGACAACAATATGAAACTAGAGCAAAAATTTTTGCAGTTTTTGTAATAGCGGCCATTGTTGAACCCCTCACGTTGTTTAAATATAGAATAAAAGACGGTTTTAAACTGTGTAATAATAGGCAGGGCTGAAAAGAGGTAAGACAACCGTTATTACCGGCCTGTGTTCAACGAAGCGTCCCTTTTCCTGCGGCAAGCACATGTTAACAGCGACGAGCGTGCGACCCGAGCCGTCTCCTTCAGCGAGGAAGCACGCCACGCTCATTTTCTGCCTAATGATCGATGTCAGCAGCACTCGGTATTCTTGTATTGCGTCTAAATCCTGCGCTGTGCCTGTCAGGACGAACATTTTAATACAAGATTAATTATCCATATCCTATTAATTTCTACGCTTCAATTACGAGCAGGACCTATAGCATCCCAGCATGACCCAATTTGTCTTTGAGCTATTACAAAAATAATTAATAAGGTTACGAGGTTCATTTTAATGACACTGATACTCGAAATCGTGTTTATTAATTTAATTTCGTGTAACAAGATTGACTTTGTCGACATTATTTTGCATTAAGTAACTTTTTCTTTGTAGGCGAATTCTAACTTTATAATCTTAGATTTTGATTTATTAGGAATGTAATAGATAGAAGATTCGTGACTTTGTGTCAAAACCGCTTCAGTTTGCCGGAATACGGTGAAGTTTCACCGGTCGGTAATATAATTAATTCAGTTGTTCTCATGCCATTAAACAAACTTAAAATTCAGCAGCCGGCCGATGAGAAAACCAGTTAGAAGGGTGCCTAATGACACCACATTTAAGGTTTTTCTCGGCCTCGAGATAATTGGGCGTCGGCGTGGGTACTACTGCTAATGACTAACGTATTTTTGTGCGTAAGAAAGCGTTTGCTACACGAGACGAGATTCTCGTAATTGCAAAAAATATTCACTTATCAGCTCTACCAACAAATTAGTTGTTAGAAACTGAATTAATATACTTTTTGTATCAAATGGTACCCAACTTACCAGCTGCCTTCCACCAAACATCCTCTCGGATGTAGTTGCCCAACATAAACTCTACTGCCGTACTCCACATACTTTCTGGTATGTCTTCTATGTCAAATTTCAGCATTCTACCATCTTCAACTATTCGTTCGAAATTACTCCACACGTTAGGATACCCGCGGGTAGACATCGCTTTATATCGCAAAAGCAAAGACTGGATCCAGAGACGCTTTTAAAGCTTTAAATTTAAAACGACTTCTGAGGCACTGAACGACTGGATTGAGACTGAAGTTAACTTACGATGCGGCCCTTTTGGTTACTATATTACGTTGTGGTACAAGGCCTTACAAGTTATTGAATAACAATATAAACAGGGTGATTAATTTTTAATAAATAAAATGAAATAAAATAAAAATCAAATCAATTGTCATGATCTGCAAGTAAACTGGAATTTTATTTCCTAGTTTGGACTGCGCCAAAAATAATTAGAGGTCATCCAATTAGTGAGGGTATAATCAAAGATAGTTTGGAACAGGCTGTATGTATTACTAATTCAAATAGGTCAATGCGGCGTTCTGATCCGTGTAAATGATACTCAGAGAACTAATTGTGGTTATAATTGAGTTATAGCTATACTGAGGTATTCATACGCGCATCAAAAATTCAAGTAGTTGTTGTTAGTGGAGAATAACGTCAAGGGTGAACCGCGACAACTGCTCGCACACAATGTTGTTGGTCTTATTATAAAGTTGTTTCACATTACAGCAGCGCGACAACCGTCTTTGTTTGTTAAATATCATAGTTTAAGTTTTGAATACTTGAGTTACTGAAATTAATGAATACAACAAGAACAGTGATTTAACACACGCTTCAAGTTTAAATACGCTTTGATTGTTGATAATATGTTCTGCAACTAAATGTGTTTCACAATAAGCATTTGTTTCAAAATAATAATGATTCAAAATGTAATTTCACGAACATATCTACGATTTATCTTCAGCCTGTCTAGACGTATTAAATTTTATGAAAGTAGATATGTTTTCAGAAAAGGGTATTAATGTTGTAGTGTTTTATTCATTTTTATCAGTACAAAGACTTCTTTGTAGGGCTTTCATATATTATAAACATGTTTTAAAACTTGCAGCCCGTGTGAAATGTTAAACATAAAACGTATTCGTAAATAAATTATGAATAAAACCTCATCTATCCTCGTAGCTGTATCATATAGTTGGTATATGTCTCCTGGCACGCTGGCAATGAATCACAGGCATCCAGGACGATGATTGACACCAGATTATGCCCTCTTGCTTACAGTGCTCGAAAATTCCCCCGAAGAAATTTTGACGCACAAGCTATAAGCCCTTTTCAATTATAATAAATGACTTACGTTTAAAATGAAACAAGAAATGGAGGATTAAATATAATATATTATTATAAAATAAATCTTCCCTGACAAATGGGGTTTCATTCGATTTATCCGACCCGTAACGGAGACCAGCCTTAAAAACTTCGATATATTTTCGTAGGCGGGTTCAAAAAAGTACGCTAAGAAAGGTGACCCCTAGACGGGCTCTGTTATTAAACTGTTGGCAATTTTGTGATTCATTTTCTCAGAAAAAATAAGAGTAACGAGATTTCTAAAATCACCTCTGAGGGTAATTCAGTGGAAAACATTGTTGAAAGTGTATCTGAGGTTATTTTCGTTTGTACGTTCTGGGTTATTGTGCAGATAAAAAGGAATGTATGTTAAAGCACCCGTCGAAACAAATCTTCCACTCGACACGAAGATAAATATTGTTTTATTGGCAACTCGATTTGTATCCTTCGTATAATTCGTAATGTTATTCCTTTAAAAGGCATACATATTTATTTTGTAATGCTGAAAGCTTTCGACTGAATTGTTAGGTGTGACATTATTCACACAGTTTATATTGGCAAATTCAATACACCCTATAATGTGAAATTTAAATTCCAGTCATTACTCGCATATAAGATAATTAAAATGGAATGCACTATCGGAATTCGGACATTCATGTGTAAATGGTATTCATACCTTTAATACAGCTACACAAAATATAATATTGCTGAATTTTATTAACGTTATTAGTGAATTTTCATTATTTGCACTAATAAAAGGCACTTTGTTGATATTAGAAATATGGAGCTAATGCTCAACGTTCCAATCTAATTACCGATGAATTATGTACGGACTTTAATCATAATCGATGTACTTAATATCTTCGTTGCTGAAGCTCACTTCAAATTAATTGCTTATTTTAGTTTAGAACATGCATTCAAATAGCTGTGTGCTTTTGGAGGCATTAATGATGGCGTGTCGTATGCATTCAAGGGTGTACCTACAACTTACAGCCCGTTTAAAAAAAAAAACATTACTGCGCTCGGCCTCTTTGGTAGGTGTCTATGTGGTAGTAAACTGATATTTGTTTGTCGTTTAAAAAAAGAATACCCAAAGATAAATTTAAAAAACGAATCCATAAGTAAGCAATACTTTCTGTCAACTAGTACATTGTCCCCAGGTTCGGTGTCCGAGTGTTGGAGCGCACATGCTCTGCGCTCGACGGGCGGCGCGTGGCTGCGCTGCTTGTATGCGGCGGAGGCAGCGCAGCCGCAGCCGTGGTGACAGCGGCCGCGCGCGCAGGCGTCCCTGTGCTCCGCGCATCGCCCTCTCACGTACATCTCTCCTATACCATCGCCAACGTAAGTACTGCGGAGGTTTTATATCAATAATTGTAATGCTGGCACAAAAGTCCGGCTAAGCAGTACATGGCCTCCTAGACTGCGAGATGCCGTACCGAAAAAAAACGTACTCAGACGAATAGACTGTGATTTAAATATCGAACTTTGAAAAAAGGAAGCATTTAGTCTGTTATAATTTGTTTGTGAATCTGCCATCAATCAATCTAAAGAAATGAATACAAAGTTTAAAAGTTAATGAAGAGTTTAGTCTGAATCCCTGTGATCTTGGTGCGATAGTGAGTTCCACACTACAATACTATGGACGAAGTTCAAATTAACATGGGAAGGGAGTGCTACAAGAAAGAATGCGAGAGGAAATTTATTGGGTCGGTCAAACACATCAGTTAAAAAAGGTCTAGGGCAAGTTGGAAATCGTATATGTTATGGTCAACTAGTTGTACGTATTAGGTAGGTATTTTAGGTACTGCGTTTTTATGAAATGACAAAAACCTATATATCAAAATCACGACTATCTAATTGATTCAATTTTTCAAAGACCACTCCAAACACGAGCGCATTTAAAAAAATCACCTCATTTGTTTCTACTCCCAATTTATTTTTCTTCATCAAATGTCTGTTGTAGCTGTAGGCATCCACGATCCATCATCTCCCACGAAGCCTCGAAACCTTTAGATTGTTGGTATATAAAGGGACTGGAAGCCTTCTGTTCATTTGTTAACATTTAGAGAACATTTTCCGCGCCCACAACAACAAATCGCCGCGAGGGGTACTACTGTAATTACCCGCTTCACTGGGGAATTAGTTATTAGTATCGTAAATACACTCCGAACAATATTCCACCGCGTTGCTATTGTGATTTAAAACCACTAAGTCGTATTTGGTGGTTTAGCTCTGTTCGATTCCATATGATTTACGTAAGTAAAAATATGTACCTATCTATACTATAATATTATAAAGCTGAAGAGTTTGTTTGTTTGTTTGTTTGAACGCGCTAATCTCAGGAACTACTGGTCCGATTTGAACATTTCTTTCAGTGTTAGATAGCCCATTTATCGAGGAAGGCTATAGGCTATAGGCTTTTTATCCCGGTATGGGAAGTATTTCCCACGGGATGCGGGTGAAACCGCTGGCAGAAGCTAGTAGGTTATATTTAGATCAATAATTAGAAAACTATGGAATTATCATTCATATTGAGTACTTATAGTACTAGATTTTCCCATATATTTTTCTTATAAACTTTGTTACGTATTAGCAATCTCAACGACGCAGTATAACTCCTCTCCACCGTAATGGCAGTATGACAGTTTGATGGCAAACGTGCCGCATTGCTCGACGCCTTCTTATTTCAACAGAGAAATTGAAGCTACTGCGTCAGCTCCTTCAATTTTTACTCAGGCGCCGTTACTCGATAATATAGTGAATAATATTTTTATAAGCTGTTTATTTATTTTTAAGTTGCTAAACATTATTTGATTGGGGCACTTGCCCAAGACTATAAAAAATAATGATTTTTCTGAATAAAAGCCACGCGTATTTCAATTTCCGAACTCTAAATATTCCACGCTAGCTTTAAGCGCCGGCTACAGCTATCAATGATTCCCCTATCATCAATAATTTACGACGTTATTATACGACTGGGTCACATAAAAATCCTTTGGTTTCCCTGAAGCTGACGTAGGACTAAACTCATGATAAATAGCTCTCGATAAAACAGAACTTATAAGGCTGTATCATAAAAAACACGTCTATCGACGGTGTCGTCGGTTAGTAGACTGCCAACGGTTCCATTTATGCATAGCTATTAATCGTTCTTGCTATGATAAAGTCGGGAATAGCCAACCAGCCAGTGAAATAATGCGACTACGTGACGACCGCGCCGACTGACGGTGCGCGCGACACGTTCAGCCATTATTTATGGGATATGCTGATGACATTATTAGATATCTTTCCTTACCTTTTCTTTGAACTCCTAGGGATCTAAAAGCAAAGCTCCGTAAATGAACTTAGTTTTCGTCATAAATCTCTCTTTCTCAATATTCCAGGAACCACCTTTTGCGTGTAAGCGGATCCTTCGTTACGCGCGAATAAAATCGCGACTACAAATCGTTACTATTCTTCACGGTGCATTTATCTTCAACCAACTTGATATTTTCTTAACAAAAATTTTCTATACGATTTACTCGTAAATAAATGCAAAACCGCATATTACCGTTGTTGGTTTCAGAAAATATTGTGCTTTCGCAATTGTGAGAGGATGTGACTTGCAAATTCAAACTTGGTGTTTAAAATGCTCTGACAGCGCACGCAAATTAGTTCGCCACCGTCGTTTAAGCTGTGTGTGGACGTGGGTTTATGCAGAGTTTCCTGAAGTTGACGTTTCGAGCTTGCGGAATCCAGTTATTCTCTCACTTAACGAGGTCAGGAGTGCCCATATCATCTTAGTGACAAACTGACTTAAAATGGAGCAAACTTTTACGACGAATTTATTGTAGTTGAATATATATTTTATGAATTATGGTTGTTGGGAAGCCTAGATAATTTTTGTCATTAAGACAAATCTTTGTCAAATAAAAAATACTGTGTGTGTACCTAATATTATTACGGTTGTCATTTACACCGTACCACACCCTAGTTCGACATTATCATGCAGAATTATATTAGTAGGTATGTAGAAACACTTCTCTAACATACCTTCTCTTCATAACACGTTGAGGAGAATATTAATTATGATAGGAATAATTAATTGGATTCTAATTAAGTCCCATGATGTGTATGATTCTCATAAGCTATTGCGAGATTATATTGTTCACTACATTCAGCCGTATATTCGATAGGCTCATTAAATTAAGAGTCATGAGCCGCATAATTGATTTTATGATATCGGAATATGTTGAATCTTATAAGGTATTAATTAATTAACAATTTGCTTCTATCTAATTCTTAACTCAAGTATTAGCTATGCATATTAGTCTTGTATAAGTTTGCCTGGTTTGAGTAGAATTTCATTGTTCATCCACGAAGGTAGTCTACATCAATCCTTACTAATATTATAAATCGGAAAGTGAGTTTGTTTGTTTGTTTGTTTGTTTGTTTGTTTGTTTGTTCCGCTTTCACGCCGTAACTACTGAACCGATTGCTTTGAAATTTTGCAGACGTAAAGTTAGAAGTCCGGATTAAATAATAGGGTACTTTTTATCCCGAAAAAAATAGATATTCCCGAGGGAAAACATAAATATTGTTTGCTTGATGGATGGATTGTAGATGGCGCTGTGTGTCGTTTACAACAAGGTAATATATTGCAAACGAATATAAACATGGACATTTAGAAGCTAAATGATACGATAATGAATCCCCGAAAATGAGGAATTCCCGAGGGATGATGTACAATTTGTTTAATCGTCTAAACTGTTTTTTTTACATCTACTTATATATTGCAAACGAATATGAACATATAAATTTATATTTATAAGCTAAATGATACGATAATGAATCCTCGAAAATGAGGAATTCCCGAGGGATGACGTACAATTTGTTTTATCGTGAAATAACTATAATTCAACGAATTACTAATTGGTATAAGTATTAGTTAAGTTATTTAGTTCTTGAGGTATGCGATAGATGGCGCTGAGTGTTTTTAAAACGTGGTAACGATGTGTTTTTAAAATACGTAAGAAGTGGAATGATAGCTTTTTAAAACGTGGTGACGTTGTTTTTTTTAAGATACGTAAGAAGTGCAATGATATCTCGCGCTTTAACCTGTAGCTCATTGTTCAATCGCGAGCTTCCCGATAGCTCGATAGATGGCGTTGTGCTTTTCTATATCGCGGTGTTAAGGTACGCCGCGAATTAGTCTTAAGGTGTTTTGAAATCAGTGGGCCCTACTGGGCAGTAGGGCCAGGGTCAGCCGGGGCTGCGGGTTGTTCGAAAGAGATACCGCGGCCCTGGTATATAAAAGGCTTAGGACGGAACACGACGATTTTAGTCAGTAAGAGTCTGACACTCCCTCACCGCTGCTAACCCACAGCGGGAGGGGTCATTTGATGATGTTACGCCGCTAAAAAAAAATGGTGTTTTCAAATAAATATTTTTTTTTGTACTCGCTCTGGAAGCAGTGTCTAACACTCATACACTTATTCGGTGCACTTTTCGACTCATTTACTTGCTGTTTTCTCTTTATTCACTGATTTTCGCTTTTTTTGGTTCCTACCATTTTACATTGAATTGTGTATTTTATAGATTTTAGGTTTTAAGCAGTAGCTGTATAATAGTTAGGTTTAGTTAGTTTAGTGCTTTTTTTCTAGGTCTTAGATTTTTCCGTGGGAATGAGAAGTTTTCTTATAGTTGTGATTTATACCGCAATATAACCGAATTCCACGCGGGCGAAGCCGCGGGCGGAAAGCTAGTTCTGTATAAAACAAACAATGCATGAGGTTGTAAACCCCGCACGTATCTTAGAAATACAAATAAAGATACGCGCAAGTTTGTCACATGTGGAGCAAATCAGATTTTTATGAGGTGCATAATATTTCTGATGTGGGGACATATATTTCGTCGTTCTGTAGGGAAAACTTTTTTGTCAGAGGTGAGATATTCTCGACAATATCCCGTATTCGGGCCGTGAACGAAGGACGGGCGTCGTGGTAAATTATGGCCATTTATTACCCACTTTGGTGCCGATTACGACTCGACGTGGACTAATAACAACCTTAAAAAGCGCGACATGATTAGGATACTAGCACTCAAATACAAATTATATGGATCGTGGTTACATCCCGATGACATAAAGCGTTCGTAATGAAGCATGATGAGGGTGGCGAAGTACCTACAGAAATGTTAATTTAGTGAATTATTATCGTCAGGTAATGAAAGTGTTAAATAAGGATTTAAGTGAGATTATTTCTTTGCAGGAATTGCTTCCATTAGAGATTCGACTGGAAATAACTGCGCGGGAAACCTTACACGCACTCAGGTAGGTAAACCTGCCACTAAGCGTAACATTATAATACTCTAGGGAAGCATATCTAAGAAGACTGTATGCTCATACATAGACTACAAGAAGTATTCAGAAAAAAATATAACGAAATCTATCTTTACACTTGCCTGATTTGTGATTCCAAAGAAGAATGATCCAGATATCTTGCTCCCTTTATTCTATGGATTATTAAAATTGGTTTTTCTTTTGTTTCCAGAGCTACATTGCTTCACACGCACTGGCACTCCTTTACTTTGCTGGCAGAGGAAGATATTTACACCACACTGTCCTTACGGAAAGATTTGTCTTCAATAGTCACTGCTCCGCCTTTAGATCCAAAATGGCTGTCACTTCCAAAAAAGTTCTCACGACATGTTCTTTTCAGGTAATTTTTTTTAATACAATATTACTGCCAAAGACATGGTTGATAATTTGCAATATGATACCGATAAGACTATGATCGGTGCAACAGGCTGTAATTTGTAAAAATACAAGCTGTTGATTTGCATCCGTGCCATATTCAAGGAGGTAATTATGCTAATGATTCTCGACCCAAATCAATAAAAAAATTGGTATAGTTCGGCCGTTCAGAGAATGCGTTCCTGACACCTATCAGTTAGTCAGGACTAGTGATGGGCACAACATAACACTGAGTTCGTTACCGTTCCTCCAAAAAAAACCGCCGCATTATTTTAAGATTATTTTCGTTTTAAATTGGCGGAATCATTTAAAATTTATATTTTAATTATTTAAGTGGAAACCAAAAAAAGGTAATATTCATATAATAAAATCGTTTTATTTATTCTTTGTTACAAAGTTACAATCTGTATTTCTATGCAATAAAGTAAGTACATTGAATTGAATGTGCGTACAGAATGTTAATCAGACTCCGATTCGCTTGAGGAGGTGGTGTCTTCATCATCATCTTCGCCTACGTGTATATTACGTGTATATTAGGTATTATCAATAACAGAATCAATCCTGATATCTCGGTCAAAATCTTCCAAAATCAGGTTTTTAGAGCTCTACCTCACTGGGACGGCACAGGTCTGGCTACTTCTGGCATCCAAATGTCGCCAAGTCGAGTGGGCCTGGCATCTCGACAGTCAATTGTTTAGATCGAATAAGTACTATATTTCGAGTGAGCGTCACAAAATGGCAGCTGACTGGCGACCACACTGGCGACTGAGTGAGGGAGGTGCTGGTAACGTCGCCAAGCTGCCACGGTAGCCAGAAGCCACGTAGGGAACTGTAGCTCCTGGCCACGCCTCCAATTTGGCGACGTTGCCAAACCGTCGCCAAGTGAGTTAGGTTCCATACATTTCAATACTAACTACTTGGATACGTAGCCGGCGACGGCGCCATTGGCGTCCTAATGAGGCAGGGCTCTAAGTCTTAGCGCACGAAACGACAACAAATGACTATTTAGCGTCACAAAATGACGGCCCATGATGCCATTTGGGGTTACCATTTTCAACCTAAATATAAAAATGCTACTTTCTTTCGCGCGTTCAGTTTGATCATAGTTTTATTTTTATATTTCATAAAAGTTATCCTATAGTCCATTATTTTCAAATTCTTAAAAAGAAAAACAAAACGTATTATTTTATATTATAAGTATTACTGTATAAGAACCATCAACCAGAACAGATTACGATACTTGCCTGTTATTTTTAGCACAGCACTACAAATATAAAGCGCTGACATAACCTTGTAATAGCGCAGTATAGATTTAGAAAAATATTGTTTACCAAGTTATTTGACACTCAATTTGGCACAAAATTACAACATTCATTGATTATTATTGATATAATAATGTTGTTTTAATGCTCAACAATTGTTAAAACGATAAACAACCAGCAAAAATATTTTTATCGTACTGCAACGCCATTACAAAGTTACGTCGTCAGTTCAATCGCGATGTGTCAGAAACGCATTCTCTGAGCGGCCGAACTATAAGTAATTTTTTTTCGGAATTCCGTCGATGTCATCTAGCCGTATTTAAACTTGGCGCGTGTGTTACTGGCCTTAAAACCGTGCTGTGCCCTCACACAAACGCAAACACAAAGCATCCGCAACGATTATTCATAAATTTCATTCATAAAATTGGATTACTTCGGAAATACCACGACATTACAATGACAAAAAAAGCAGTGCATATTAGTTATTTCCCATCTACTGTAATTCCAATCGATTATTTACGTATTGTATGTCCTCCTCCTGAACTATGGCACAAATGCAAATCAACACCTTGTATAATGTACTAACAATTTTTTTCTAAAATTATACTGTTCATAACAAAGTTCCTAATTAGTAGGATGAATTATAATTTAATGGCATTGTTGGTTATTCATTTATCAAAATGAATATGTATTGTGTTTGTGCAGGCGGCTAGCTGAGATATCAAGGCTGACCCGAGGCGTCGTTGTCTTGATATGTGATGTCAATTACGCTAAGCTCGTTATGGATGAGGCCAAGCGTCTTAACATGCTCGAAGGAAACTTTTTCTGGCTCTGGTTAGATGCTTCCAAAGATGTTGATATCTTCCATAATATAAGCAACAGAACCCTATATACCGAAGATAACGAGCAAGATATTGACAGTCTGAGGGATACCGATGAAGCTCTAGTATACGAACGCTTTGACCGCAGCAAACGAGGCGATGCTGACAATAATACAATAGACGATCAAACAGACGCTGAAACTTTGATAAAAGCAGATAAAACCACAGAAGAACAACCTACCAGTGATGGATTTTCTGTAAAAAATAGTTCTATAAATTCAAAATTTCGTCGCACAAGTCGACATTTAAATGATTCAGAAGCACACGGTGTAAACAACAAATTATTATATTTAAATTTTAGTAAATCGTATGATAGTATTCGCAATATTAGTTTGGGAAGTATGAGAAATTATAATGTAAATAACAAAGGCGTTGAAACTTCTAAAATCGAAAACAATTCAATTGCGAAGGGAATGCCCTTTCATTATAGAAATAACAGTAGACATAATAGTTATAGGGAGATGAAAAATGAATCTTTTAATAAATATGTAAATAGCATAGATGTAGAAGATGTGAATGTAGCTAAAAATGAAATATTGGGACAAGATGATATAAATAGCAATGATGATATTAGAAGAGTAAATGATAGCATAGATTTATCAAGTGATATTAGTGATTTCTTAATGAATCCCAAGGTGCATGCGTCTTCAGTGCATAATTTTAAAGACAAGACAGAAAAAAGATACGATAAAAGATTGAAAGAAGATATACTTGACAAAGAAAGAGGAAATATTAAAGATAACTTGACTGTGATCTTCAAAAGCCTTCCGGTTGGATTATTGGCTCTACATCCACAACCAGTGAAAATAGGTAAGAAGATTTTAATTTTTATAACTACATAGTTTTCCATTTGAAAATAAAAACAATAGCAGGTTACCTATTTATATTAAAATGCAAATATTTTTCATTCAGTGAAATCCAATAATTTCTCAAACCAACGAATTACTTGTTACGATATTTATGTTCGATATTCAGGAAGATTAACTTCAGATTGATACGATCAAAGTTTTGTACTTCAAAAGTCATAGCGGATTCAATTGAATCCTCCTCCAGATTAGCGTAGGTATATACAAAGCTAGCTATACAGGGTTATAGGTAAAACACTAACAACCTCTCAGGACCATATTACTAATATCATAAACTAAAACTTTTGTTCTATGACTTTTAATAATTCTCAGATTTTAGTTCATCAAAATTTTCACACAAAAACTAAAATATTTCAAGTGTACGCTCTAAAAGTTACGAAGTCTATGCGAAGCACAGTAAACGGTAGTACAAAAGACAGCGGAGGGGAGCAGGGAGCGGGGCTCGGACGGGGGGGGGGGAGCGTTTGACCTATTTACGAGCGGCCGTCAGTTGTTTTTATGCGCCCGCGTCGCATCATACGTGTCCTTGTAGGGAAATTCGGTGGTGCGAACGTAATTATCTTTACAGTATGGCGTATCGATATTCAAATGTCGAGTACACGGAAATGGTGCGAACGCTGGCTAGGTGTGATGACAATGTTTCGGAAGCCTGTCGCCAATACGCCATACGATTCCCAAACATCCCTACACCTAGCTGAGTAACAATGCTAGCCGCCACACAGCGGTTACGAGATTACGGGCAATTCCGGCATGCCATCAGGGATAGTGATCGTCCACCGAGGCACACAGTACGTGAAGAAGACGATATTTAGTTTTTTTTTTATTTGACCTTTTCGTAAAAAGGCGGGAAATCGTAGCGTAGCGAGTTACCAATTCAAAAGTATGACTAGGTACGAGAATAGTGCGGGAGGCGTAGGGTAGACAAAGATCTTGCATTCATTCTAAAAATGCAAACCCTTCACCAAACGAATTTATTGTAATGTGTGATAATCTCGACTCGTCCGCACACTCTAAGGTCGACTAATCGCTCGACTGGTCTCGATCGGGCCTTTTGTTGGTGAAGAAATGGTAGGGGCGTGCTTATCACTATAGCAAAATAGAGTTGAAATGTGTTAGATAGACCAATGAAATCTTGTAGGTTTGTTTTTGGCAAATGTATTATGTTTTATAAAAAGTCATAGAACAAAAGTTGTAGTTTATGACTTTAGTAATACAGTCCTGCAAGGTTGTTAGTGATTTACCAATAACCCTGTATAAAGGGGCAGCTTGAAAGCTTGACGATACGTGATGTTATTGTGATGCGATTGTGTCGCGTACTTGTGACTCACTGGTGGCGGATATGTGATTTGTACTACTAAGTCGAGGAGGTCTTTCACAGTTTGAAGATTTATTAAAGCTATCCATTTCTTGTCCTTTCTGACGTCAGTATTTAGCTGAAATAAAACGAACCAGTAAAAGAGTGAAAGATTTCTGATAATACTTTTTTTAAATCGGTTAATTAAGCCTTTCATCACAGTAGTTATCCCACAGTACGGCATAGCTTCATCGTAAAATTACTCAGCGTATAATTGTAGACATTCTGGGGTCCCTTCAAAACTGCTTCAGTTCCTTTACCAATACCTTATAATATACAGATCGGGCGTTTATAAAAGCAGCAGTACGGATGACAGTGGGAGCTCTTCGGCGCGTGCTGCACGCTTGCGACGCGTGGTCTGCCCAGGCGCAGTTCTTGAGTGACGCAACCGCCTCCTGCTGGGAAGAACCAAGCGATGCCGCCGCTGACTTTTCCACGGAATTTGTAAGGTAAACGCGATGCTGAGTTTCTACATTATTACTTTGATGTATTCAATAGTGGAGTATAGGTATAAGAGTACCTGCCTACATGATAAATAATAAGTTCAATGTCCAGGAGATATATCAAACATTGAAGTATGTAAATAATAATCTGAAATTCAAATTAATATCAAATGCTATGTTCTAAATTGTTGAGTAGTTTTTCAAATGCAATGCTGCTACTATCAAAAGCATGATTCCTTAATAAGCTTGCTGTTAATAACCAAAATAGATTCATCATACGTTGATAAAATTGATTTCGCCTCAAACCAATTTTAAATAATGACTTCTGAAATGTCGCCGCTGAAAATTTTCATCGCGGCCCAATAAAATAGATAATGGTTGGGAAATTATTCAGCAAAAATATCTTTTGTCAACTGGTGAACTTTGGGCTAAGTTATAAAGCTGCTAATGACCTCGATTTAAGTTGAGAAAGAACCTTGAAGATATCGAGAGCAGCGGCGGCGTTGAGTGATTGCACCTCACGCCATGACGGATCATTCTTGTTCTCGCCGTCTTATTAATATATTAATTTTGATAACGTTCAACGTCACGTTCATGGCCGCAAATTTTGAGACATCGATTCCTTTTGTGTTCGTGAGGTTATAAGTTTCATGCTTCTTTTAAAGAAGGAATAAAGTATTCTGATAACGCACATTAATAAATGATTTGCGGTCATACTTTGTGTGTAAAACATAATGTTTCAATATCAAGGCATGACATCTTTTCAGCCTGACTGTTTTCATACTTCTTTCTTGTGAAAGATGATGTCTGTCTATATATAATATTTATATAGGGTTTAACCAAAGTAACTCGGATAATGTAGTCACGATAAAATTCGTAAAGCTGATAACTTGGTTCACTGAACAATATGGAGCGGGTTTTTCCTTATTCTTAAAGAATGGAGGGAAAATTTAATTGTTGATTCTGGGGACTTAGAAAACAGTAGATTATTTTTAATGTTCTGGCATTATAAGACATATTTCAGCATGGTACAGTTTTTTTCTGCAATTTTAAATAGAATGCTTATCGATACGTTTATTTACAGCTACAGGTAGTCGATACGTAGATAATACAATAATGCACACTTAATTGGTACTTCAATGACGTACAATTAATTATCGAAATTGTCATCTTAATTAGCCAATGGCTGAACAAAGAGCATATTAGTGCAACTCGTATAAACAAACCGATCATTCGATTTTATGACTAGAGAACACTGCAGTTCAAACAATTAAGACGTTTTACAGTGAGTATTGAGACATAACGGCTACGAACGATAATAGAATGGTAACAAGCGCGGAACATCAACATAAAAGTAAATTGACTAGCGGGTCCGAGAACGAGACGAGATTACTTTTATGCGTCTCTATCTTAAAGAGCAGCTCCTGGGTTTATATCGCTGGCCGCATTACGCTACATAAACTCCTATCTGGGAAACATCTTTGGTCACCCGCAGTAACGAACACCATTCGTTTCTTGTAACATAATCCGTTTCTTGGCATAGTTACATGGTGTTGTACACTTCCTTGTGTTCTACCTAAATCGTTTTACTTCAATGCGTTTGTTTCTTGGCGTTGTACAAATAGACCACATCTGATAAGGCCTACAATTTGAGATAAATTAGGTGCTTTTAAAACCCGAAATACAGGCCGTTTTTCCGTGCCTTTACAATTAGACATAGCAATTTCTAAAGATCTTGTGGACGTAAAAATAATGTTACTTTTCCAAGAATTAGGAAGGGTATATAATATCCTAACCTTAATTCCATTCGAATATTTAAAAAAAAACTGGGTTATTAAAGTTATGTTGTAATAACAAAGATTTTATAGGTATAAAAACTTCAATTTAAGTATCATCATAATTTTATCAGGAGCCGTAAACACAACAACGTGTACTTAATAATAATAAAAAACGCGATTGTAATAAAAAACATAATTAAGCCTAGCTCCGTGTAAAGCTCGCTTGTTTTTTTTTTCAATAGACCGGAGTTGACCGCATTCCACTTGATGCCAAACGGGAGCACTAGCTTCGCAATAGGTTAGGATACGCTTGAAATACGCTCGGAAAAAAATCTTGGCATATTCCACTAGTTTTACTTTTATTTCGTTTCATTCAAGTTCCTTTCACTTCTTTAATAAAGTTTTGATTAAAGAACTCCAGATTTCCAGAATCAATTCATCTCCTCGCTCTCAGTCTCCCGGTTAGCCTTTGATTAAACTTTATAAGAGTTAAAGTGAAAGTATCAAGACAATTAAACGCGGGCTTGATAGTAAAGTGTTTAAGTTTATTTATTGCTTGGTTATGCGGCGGGCCGCGTTGCGCCGCATTACCTACCACCTGACAGTGACGAGGGTGTTACGACCACCGAATTGCGCAGACACCTCTCGCAGTTTATGGTTCCTTTCAAATAGAAGAGTCGTGTAACCTTACAACTACTTGGGTTAGCCGCATTTTTGTATCCTTTTCAATTAACATATCACAGACTCCGACACATGTTAGACCTTTAGAACGCAACCTTCATGAAAGGATAGGATATTTTCTATTGTTTTGCCTCTGTTTCATCGCAAATTTTGTTTTAATTTTAATGTAAAAAGTTGTTGATACTAAAATAAACTCAGACAACCCTCAAACTCTCGAGGAAATACAATGTTCTCCAACACGTGTTAATATCAGAATTTTAGTAATCTTACACATGCTTTCAAAACATGATGATTTTTGAAGAATCAACAAATTTTGAAACTAATCTACTATTCTCACAATCAAGATAGATAGATTTGTGCCAGCTCACATGTCGTGACAAAAACATTATTCAGATTCTAGCTGCAGGGAGATGCAGTATATAAAATCTCGTAAAAACAAAACAAGCGCGCATGACATGTCACGTTCCTGTCATATCAGTACCCGTACATATTTCAATTCAAAAGAAAAACATAAATGAAAAAAACTGCAAACACGTTCGGACTGTCGTGGTTTTCGCGAACTCTCGCAGAATCCAATATGTGGTCGGTGAGGTCAATGAGTTGCAGCAATTTTACGAACATGTCACTACACTTGCTGAAAACTTGTATGTAGTTGCAGCAAAATATTGTTTATATTAAAATCATAGAATCTGGTGAGTTTGTCCTTTACTTACGTAGTTAGGGCGGTTAATAAATGTCTGTCATCTAATATCTGCAAAAAAAAGTTTCAAGTTATTAGCCTAGTTCGTTATTTTTTTTAAATAAGATACATAATTCAGCCTTAACACTTACGTTAACAGAAATTCTAAGAACCATATTAAGCAGAATTGATTCTAACTTAGCTTTTACGCGATACGAGCGCAAGCCCGAATGATGGAAACTCCTTGGGAAGTATTTCGTTAGGTTACGTCGCATTTAATCTAGGTACTAACCGAAGTCGACTAAAGCTTTGTCGATTTGTGGATCCGAGTAAAGGATTTTACGGGAATTCTTGGATACTAAATTGGATTCTCACGACCACAATTAATACAATTTGGCAGATATAGTTCCATTCCACTCCTAAAGTAATTGTTGTTCCGTTGTTTGTATTATAATCTATACCTACTAACTATGAATTTTCAGGTCAGGTACCTTACAAGTAGGTGATCGATGAAATAGTAAACATGTTATTTGGTTCTTTAAGTAATTTAAATGGTTCAGAAATCAATCTTAGAAATAATTTTGTGTGCTGGCAATTTTTTATTTACTATGTTTATAACATAGTTTTTTAATATTTATTAATTTACGAAAGATCAGGTTAGTTTTAAAGTACCTTTGTACTAGTTTATTTTATTGAAAGTGGGTATATAATCCTACTTGCAAAATTATGTCTGTGACGCGTACCTATCTTCAGCAGCAGAAAACTAGTGTATAACAGTAAAATCTCTTTTTTATGGTGCAAGTGATATAACCTGAAATTGGAAACCATCGCTTTTATTACTGGGATAAGCTTGACTTAAGGTAACCCGCATGCCTTTCTTAAATAAACTATTAGCCTCCCACGGTTGCTATACTTAAGAAGGACGTAAGAAGGGATTGCTTTATCTTTCAGGGATAAAACCTCTGTGAAAAGGTGGAATACAATTAAATCCGATTTTGTATCCTGAATAAGTCATTTGTTCAAAGAAATATTTTCATTAAAAATGAAGATTAGAAACATTTTAGTTATTGATAATAGCGAATAACAAACAGAAGATCTCACTGCTAAAGTTGAGGAGCAAAAAAGAATTTAATTAAAGCAGTTGTATAAAGAATATTCAAGTAATTCTGTTTACCTAATTAATGTTCTAAATAATATTTCTGAAACAAAAGCCTTATTTTAGCTAGATACAAGAATAAACGATATTAGAGCGATAAATCAGGTCATGTTTCTAGGTGAGACATTCAAGGACCTTTCGCTCTTGACCCCTTAATAGTGGTGTTGGAAGGCACACGCTTCAGGGAACGTTATTCAATAAAATACGTGATCGGCATCCGATCTTAACCTATTCAGGGATTGGCGTAATGTATCCAGAAGAAGCGCGTAAATGCTTGGGATCCGACAAATGATAAATGAAGCTTGTCTCAAATCAATTCTCTTTTTTTCTAAATCATGATCTTGCTACGAGACTGATGAACAGTTTACAAATACATAGGTTCATAGAACAACTTCTACACATATCAGTGTTCTATATGAAAAAGCATAAATATATAACAGAAACCTTTTTAGATACCATTTATCAGTACAGTCCTAGACATTTGTTAACTTAGATCCGACCCTAATATTTTTATGGCTGTTTACCTATCTTAAACCAAAACTTCTATTTCGTATTTCATAAAAATAATTTCTTTACTCAAACACAACTCTTTATAAAACTTACAACTCTTTCTAAAATTACTTTTCAACAAACAAACAAAACTGAAAGTATTTTATTTAATCCTCTCCAGCATACATTTTAAAGTACTTTTAAAACTGCGCCGTCGTTAGTATTGTTTTCTGGCCAAGCAACGTCTAGTAAAAAATGGATGTTTTAGCGGCAAGTTTTCAGCCAGTTCTTGAAGTTGCTCCATGTGAAATCACCGAGTCAATTTAGAAAATTAAGGAAAGCTCTGAGATAGTTCCCTGTTTTTGTACGACAAGTGACTAATAGCATTGCCTCCATTCACTGGCGTTTAAATTAGTTCGTACTTCCAATTTCTAGCTAAGTAGCGCGCATTCCATCTACCTAAATAGAAGGTAATATTAAAATCCCTGAACTCATAAAACATTCCTTGTCTGTTAGCAACTTCAGATTTTAAAAAGTAATTTTCCTTATGATATCTGTAATGGGCACAACGTTACGAAAATAAAACGAGTATTCGATGAAAATGGAAACTGTCCGGAACACCAATTCGTTTAATTAAATCCTTTCAAATACACCGGTGTTAACCAAATAATTAGACTGCGCACAATTGTTTTATTAATTAGTACTGCCGGACAGCGCAGTCATTAAGGTTAATCTGCCTACTTTGAGGCAATATATCGATGTCTACTGATTGATTTATGCGGTAAAAAGCCGTTTTTCAAACCAACACGGGATTTTTAATAGATTTTTACTTTCGTTTATTAGTTGCAAGAAATTAACAGCTGTGAAAGAAATTAATTAAGATTGTTTTAGAAATATTACAGTAAGTGTATCAATAATATTTTTGGGTAAAATCCAAGTCGATCACATTATCATAAATCGGTCGGAACTGCACGGCAGCAAGTTTTGGCAGACGGCCAGGCTGTGCAGGCTGACTCGACGAAATGATCGCCATCTATTGACATGACTTGACGCAGATAGTTCCCTTTTTAGTTCATTCAGAAATTAGGGCGGCTAAATAGGTCAGGTCACTGGTGAATACAGTTTTACGCACTCTCGGCTTAGCTGCCATTACAATGCTTCGTTGTCCGCAATAATTTCCCTTTTTATTACACATGTTTGACATCTTAACCTTTTCTTGTAAGATAAGAAGTCCCTCCATTATATCGTACACGAGCCGAAATTTGCTAAAGTGGACACCCACGGCGGCTCATTTGTTCGGCTCGATAAAATGTTACTATGCAAACAATGAAGCAACAAAACAGAAAAAAGATCGGCTTTCAATACTTTCACAATGTTGGGCGAGGTAAACAGTGGTAGATAAATAATGCCTTTAATTTTAACTTCTTCTGAAACAAAGTTATTTGGCATGTTGCGGGAAATCCCTTTTGGTTTTACGCAGTAGGAATAATAATGGTAAGCAGACATCTGCTATTTGGGCTTGGGGAATCTCGTATTTCGAGCCGCTCGCTGTTGCTTGGAGAGAGGCTCCTCGGGCCGTTTGCTCTGCTTCCAAATCCCGGATTAGAGATGAGTGAAACTTTCAACAGCCTTCGGCGGTGACCGTTTGACGTTTGCTCCGTCTGATATAAAAATAGGTATGCCTTCCTAATAGAAGAAATGCTGTACAATAATATACATTTTGTTTGTTTTGATTGGCAATTTGTCCATGTTTTTCTTGCTATAACATGCATGTTTAATTTTATGTCGCGAAATTGTGATGCGTCAGTGAAGCGGAAGAATGAGTGACACCGATTACAAGCCGTGGCATGTTAAAGCGGTGTGCCGCTTATTTCACAGGAAACGTATTCTGGGACACAAACGAAATATTAACATATTAAAAATAAGTATTTTAAACTGTGATTAATTAAATTAAAAGGCAAAGACATGTGACACATGTTACCCATCAAATACCTATGTATCAGTAAATATTATAATATATTTGCTTTAAAGAATTTTCCTGGAACATAAAATACACACTCCATTTTAAAAATATCCAAAATCAGAAGGCGTACGTGCGTGGAAAACTTGAGAAAGAATTATGTTGAAAGGAGAACATTAAAATATTGAAACAGCTCGGGTCGCATGTAGTGTTATTTTATCATTTTGTGCGGACCGAGGCCGGGTCGAGTGCGGGTATTGGCGGCCCAACTCGGATATTGCATGTTCACACCCATTTCCTCGGCTGAGGCCAAAAATTCACGCAATTTTGTTACTTCCCCTGTTCTACACATACATAAGTTTATATAACGAACATTTTTTTTTTTATATTCATACGAATATAAATTATTGTGTAAAAATTTCATATATTTTTATAAGAAATTCTGCTACATTGGTCTGAAAAGAATTTTGATACAGACAGGAATGTGACAATTATGATATGAGTTCACATTTATTTTCAATTTCTTTAACCTACTTAAGATTGTAGATCAGATTCAGTAACAGAATAATTTAAACATAGTGCTCACTCATTTTTCAAAAATATATTTCTATTCGGAGAATTCATTCAATTCAATATCATAAAGTTCAATTTGACTCGCCGTCGAGGTTTTGGTATAAAATTAATATTTCCTGCTACCTCAACAATAACAGGAGATTGGATACGCTAGTTTTAATGGAACCTGTTACATCCTATTTATTTTGAAATGTGCCATATCCATTGCTAATATAATAGTTTGTCAATGGAAACATGTCTGTTGAAGGTACTTTTATTTGCCGGATTATGTTATGAGTACTAAAGGTAACGGAAATAAATACCTGGTATTTTCATGAAAATAAAATATTGAATCAATCCTAGTGGATTCCATGAATAGCAATTATTTTAATAAGAAGCTCGAAGAATTTGTAGGCTTTAATTTCGATGTTTCGAGAATGAAGCTAACAATATGACTTGCACTCACGTATATTTATTCTAGAATTATTTCTACCTTAAAAATACGATTTAATCAAATAAACCAGGTTTAAACTATAATTACAGTAAAAAGTGAATATTCATTTTTAAAATAAAGGTCCTTTAGATTATATAAATTGAAACTAACCATATTTTTGTTGTTCACAGAGAAACACGCATATCTTCAGCGGCGGCGCTCGCTGGTGGCACAGAGCGACCAGAGCGATCATTAACAGCTTCTTTCGCTCTCTTGAACCTAGTTCCTGGTCCCGACGGCGAGAATATGTGGAGGCAAGTCGGCCGAGTGCTCGGTCGCAGTGTCAGACTCCATACGATAGTGTGGCCCGGAGGCAGACTCGTGGCACACGGACAATCCGATGGTGCCCGCACAATATTCCGCATCGTGACAGCACTAGCCCCGCCCTTCGTCATGGAAGGAGAACTCGATGAGGACGGCCAATGTCTCCGGGGCCTTCTATGTCACCGACCACAAACGTCCGACAGAGATAATCTGACCCTAGCGTTCAATGAATTGGAAAGGGAAAGCGATCAGGATGATTTTTTCTTCCCCACGTCTAAGCCCGTATTCACTAAAATGGAAACGCATTGTTGCTATGGACTTGCAATGGATCTTTTAGAAAACATCGCACAAGAACTTGAATTCGATTTTCATTTATACATTGTAGAGGACGGGCTATACGGATCCAGAAAACTTATCAAACCATTTCACCGAATTTTTGAATATAAAACCGTCGCGAGCGAATATGCCCCAATAAATTACCAAAGTTATCGTTCACAATACCGTAACGGTTACAAATCAGTGGAGGAGGACGCAGAAGAAATGCCGTACCTATTTGATATGGAACCAGATGAAAGCGTTGAAAAATGGAATGGTATTATAGGGGATTTAGTGTCTGGTGCCGCTCACATGTCGTTTGCCGCACTCAGCGTGTCCGCCGCTCGGGCCGAAGTCATTGACTACAGTCAACCTTATTTTTTTAGCGGTGTGTCAATACTTGCCGCCCCAAATCAAAGACCCGACATTCCATTGCTTGCGTTTCTTTTGCCATTTTCGCCAGAATTATGGATTGCAATATTTACTTCGCTCAATGTAACTGCTATAGCAGTGGCAATATACGAATGGCTTTCACCCTTTGGATTAAACCCTTGGGGACGGCAAAGATCGAAGAACTTTAGCATTTCCAGCGCGCTATGGGTTATGTGGGGCCTTTTATGTGGACATTTGGTAGCATTCAAAGCACCAAAAAGCTGGCCTAATAAGTTTCTGATAAACGTTTGGGGTGGTTTTTCTGTGATATTTGTCGCCAGTTACACTGCCAACATAGCGGCCTTGATTGCTGGATTGTTTTTTCACAATGCTGTTGATGACTACCAAGGTCGAAGTAATGTAAGTAGAGGAACGTATACCGTTATAAATTGTGCGTCTGAAGAGTTTCTCATAGTTATTATAATATTGCAGTGGCTGTCATTACGAGTGGGGACGGCCAGATCGTCGGTGTCTGAGTACTACGTTCAACGAAATAATCCACAGCTGGCGCAACAAATGCGTCGTTACGCCCTCCAAGATGTTGAAGAAGGTATCCAGAGACTCAGGTAAGATAGTATAAGAACCTTTTCTATGAACGCAGGCGGTATAATAAAGTTGGTGCGTCTGGCCTCTAAATTATAATTTAACTCAAGTTATAAGTTCAGGCATAAGTAAGCTAGCGGTAAGCATATAAAATCGCGCGATGCTACTTTAAAATTATAGCGTTGTAGTTTTAAACCTGGAATTTACTGTTAGCAGATGTTGTAACAGTTATCTTTATGTACACCTTTAATATTTATAAACGTCAGTGCAGGTATTTTATTAGACAATTTGGGTTGTTTGAGTATACCAACATTTAAGTTATAATTTATACTGAATATCACCCTGAGACAAGATTTAAAAACTTTGTGGCTCAACAGTGTTTGCGATAACATGATTACCGAAAACGACTGCTAGTAACCAGCCCCTGCTTTTAATAAGTCCGTCAATCCGTTCACCCTCTTCTGTAAAACAACATCAATTAATTTGAAGCGCATGTAAAATAAACCTCATCCGTTAAGTATTCATTATAAATGCTATAGTAACCTTTTTTGAAGTAATTAGCTCAATAAATGGCTTTAACTCAAATGGGAACATTAATTTTAATGAAAGGAATCCGAATGTCGATAGCAACGTCGGTAATTTGATTCAAAAAACGCTTTGAATTTTATGAACTCTTAAAATTTTCAAGCCTGCAGGACCCCGATCGGTACTTAATACCTTTTAGTACATTTGTTTTATAGTCAGATTTAGTGCCAGCTTTCGTATTTCACCAATTAAGCTATAAAGTCTCAGCCGGCGTTAGTCAAAACAAAAGACATGAAGCTCCAAACTTTCAGTGGCTGTAATGTTGAGGTGAAGTCTCTATAGCTAGATATATTGTGCCTTATTTACACGTCAGATTAAAGTCGAAAGTTAAAATAGTTTGTTGAAGTTGGGCTAAATATTAATCCTTTTTCACGTCGAAATGTTTACCAAGCGACAGCACCCCAAAAGTCACATCGCTTCCTAGTGCTAGATATGCTGGAAACCAAAAGTGGTTATTACCGATACTTAGGTACTACCGAGTAACTCAGCTTTCTATTAAAATTTAAATATTTCTATATCTTTTGTTTGTTGCAGGAACGGTACATTGGATCTTTTAATAGCTGATTCTCCTGTGTTGGACTATTACCGGGCCACTGACCACGGATGTAAGCTACAACGCATTGGTGACCACCCACTAGCTGAAGATGCCTACGCTATCGGCATGGCCAAAGGCTTCCCTTTAAAAGTACGACCTCCAAACTTATAATTAATCTATATTTTTCGACAGAGGATCTACGTAAGCATTATGTTACGCAAGATATGTGTGTGCCCCAAATTAGGCGGAGTGTGACTAAGCAACGTTTCCAGAGAAATGTAGCGTAGATTTACATGAATTTGAAGGACTTATAGGAGGCCTGAGTGGTTGGGGAACGACTCCGGATCTTTACGCGGAAAGATTGATGGATGACGCACACGAACTCCTAATGGTGTGATCGATAGTCGGGTGTCATGTAGCTCCAGCTCAACCGATTATACGTCATTTTATCTTGACGTTGTTCAATATACCCCCGAGGTTTACGTGAATCAGTGACATAAATCAATGGATCCAAAAGCGAGTTTTTGTTTCAAACCATGTCACGCTTTGAGATTTTCCCGTTAGCGTCAAAAAGCTTTGTTATACACGTACAGAAAAATCGACGCAGATGTGACGCTATTGTTTTTTTTTTGTAATTGTTAGGGTGCGGTCCGATTGTTCTGACATTTACAAATATGCTCACTTGTATATATTTGCATTTTGCAACAATCACGAACGAGTTTCAAAAACGCTTTAACATTTTTTTTTGTTTCAGGATAGCATTTCGGCTGTGATAGCTAAATACTCATCAAACGGCTACATGGACATTTTAACGGAGAAGTGGTACGGCGGCTTGCCTTGTTTCAAACTCAGTCCAGACTATGGAATCCAACCGAAGCCACTCGGTGAGCTTTAGTTTAAAGAGACAGTTTTACTTATTTTGAAGAACTTTTCAGCTCGGCTGACAAAAGCCGTTTAAAGCTAATTAGAAGAGCAAGTTGTTTTGTTTCATGCTCATTAATATTAATGTGTCGAAATTACACATTATAGATGTTGAGGTAATCTTGTTTGTAACTACTTTAATGTGTATTCGTTACTTTACGTAGTCAGATGGTTTGCCTCCGGCGGAAATTTCATTAGAATTTATCGCCACCCCCACGTTAATCCTACCCCTCAACGTCGCTGTGAAGGGAGAAGTATTACCACCAGGGCGACCTAAAAGATTAAACATAGGATTTATCGCTTGAAAAAATTGAGCTGACACCGACAGTATGTTTATCTCTTATTTGGGATAAACTCTCGCAGTCGCGATTAAACGTAAAGTGACGTGAAGGAATTGAGAGTCGCTTCTTACAGGGGTTTTTTTATATCAAAGTTTTTACTTTATTTGTATGTAAAAAGTCATCTTTTTGCTCAAATTATATATTTTTTAATATTTGTGCGCATTGTAAAGATTAAATGCCAGCTACATTTGGCGTATTATAACTGAACTCACTCAGTCAGCATTGAGTAAGTTCCATTGTGCGAGCCAAGTGATCTGGTATCTCCAAGTATATCTCAGAAAGCTATAAAACTTCGCGGTTCGCTATGGCTTCTCATTGCTATTGCCGCATCCAAGTTTTCGTATCTATATTTTGATATCGTAGGTAGAAGTTTCCTCACAAAATTTTATACGCCTATGAACCCTATTGACAATTCTTATCTACCTAAAAGTCAAGATGTAAAATATTTGGAATAACATAAGTGGTACAAATATATAAATTTATTGTAACACGTCAATTAAAAAAATATATGAAGGTGCTGACTAGGTGATTTTAAGTTGCAGTGCCATTAAATTTATAACGCGATTTATTCTGTTTTGGCATTTGCTATTCTTATTCGGAAAGCGAAATACGTTAACCTAAAACACTCTCAAAAATGTAAATCACACTTAGGTTTATTTACAACGAAATGTCGCTTTTTGTACCTTTCAACAGTCAATTCCGATAATTGCAAAGCCTAATAAGTAATTCTTAAAACAGCATGGTTCAACTAAGACCTTTAAAGAAAAGATGAAATACAATTTCTTATCCAATAGATAACCCCATGTACCAATAAATAGTCCATTTTCTGATTATAAAACATCGATCAATTTAACAAGCATCCTCGGACATGGTACAAATTGCCAATCTGATAGATTACGTAATGGGCCCCATACATCGTGGTAACAACGAAACCAACTTCATATCAAAAGAATTCACCCACCTACTTAAGTATATTTCCCTGATATAAATCTGTGAGGAAAATGGCGCCAATAAATCTTGTGTTATATTAGTAAAATGAATTATCTTCAATCTAAGAATATTTTTTTAGACTTATTAATTTTCAGATTAATTTATTGTTTCTTGATTGTCGAAATCGATACATTTCGGAGCAATACGTACGTAAATTGCTTTCATGTATTGGGATTCTATAAAACTCGATCAACAACTCGCATTTCACTTCGATTCGTAATGTCATTTCATACTTTAGGGGAGGTAGGGGAGCGATGGGCACTTTTTCACATTTATTGCATAAAAAATCAGATTTTACAGATAATCAACTTTTATTGCCATTTCTTATGTTTGGCTAGATAAAATCAAAGAGCTATCCTAAAAATTACAATCAGTTTCAACATTACGAGATATTTAAACGGTTTAAATAAAACCGTCGACACGTCAAAATTTTGTTTAGTCTGACATGCTTTAGTTGGTACTTACGTAGTGTTTAAAGTTACTTTTTGCTTTTTATAGGGTTTATCGTTTATAACATTTTGTCATAATAATTGCGTACTTTTTTGGGTCGGGGGTTTTTTTTAATTTATAATTTTATTTTATTTCATGGTTTTTTAAAGGAGCTCCTTAATGTTTCCTTCTTTTTATGATGGGTTCGCTAATGCGATCTCAGCCAAAGGAAGCTGTTTAACAATCCTCATGACAAACTGGCTCTGGGAGAATTGCACAGATTGAGAAACAATAAAGATGGACCTTTGTTGATCCAGGGTTATATATCATTCTAGGGTTTCATCCGCCACATCCCATTTCCAGAATTAGGTTCTCGTCAATTAGAAACATGAAGAAAACTAGTCAAGACAAATTAAACGAGCCCAAACTCGATGGGTTTACTAAAAGGCAGTTCAGGGTTACCTATCTTCGTGTCCTAACAGCAGACCAGCTCAGTGGTTCCAGAAGACATTAGTATTTCAAATTTTAGATCCCACATATGCTTGCAAGTAAACTGAGCGTGTAACATTCCTATCACACCTAACAAACGAGCTGATGACCTTGATATACAACACCCCGTCGTTTTTGCGTCGGGGGTTAAAAAGAATGGTTTGCGACGGGAAATTCCTAAAGATTTAATATAACGAGCAATACAAGAGGTATCAAAAGGTTAAAAAATAAAATTAACAGCTGATAAATATGGAGTCCCTAGATCAAGTTGGCAACGGTACCTGAAACAAGATTCTATAAAGGATTTTTAGCGCAGATTTATAACCTCACAAATTTTCACTGAAGAAGAAGAACAAAAATTTACAAATTATACATTACATGGTATGTCCAAGCCTCCCTAATAGGTGTGGATTGCATCGACTTACTATAATCGTAACTGGAGATTTTGACAATCAATCATTAATAATAGAAAATACACATACCTTTCATTAGTTTTCTCTTTATAACGATCCGAAACCGCAACAAAATATTTAAGTACTTTTACGAGTGTTTGTTCTTGACAACTCACAGAAATGACAGATAGTCTATGGATGAACACCGTTACCAGTCGGTAACGTAAACTACCCAATAAAAAAAAAAACTATGATCAAATCAGAATAAAAGGACCCCCCCCCCCCCCTTTAATCTGATTTGATCATGTCTCCCAA
The DNA here is from genome assembly GCA_033682625.1 of Helicoverpa zea x Helicoverpa armigera. NCBI lineage: Eukaryota > Metazoa > Arthropoda > Insecta > Lepidoptera > Noctuidae > Helicoverpa > Helicoverpa zea x Helicoverpa armigera. The sequence continues at coordinate 7,462,765 of JAWIIS010000032.1, forward strand.
CTGCCCATCTCTCCCCTACCTCCCCTATAGATAGACAGATTTTGGCAGATCTGTCAAAATCTCGACTTTAATTTAGTTCAACTTGTCAACACGCTCGATAGTGAAGCGCTAGTGTAGTTTGACAATGTCAATCACGAAACTTTAAGGTAGAATTCCGTGGGTCGCGATTGTCGCAGCCGCGCGCGACAAAAGTCAACCTATGAAAATGTATGGCACCGCTGTCGAGGGCCGCGACAGTCGCGCGCGGACGACGAATTTCGTGAGCCGCTGGCGGCCGTACGCTTCTCAACATGGTCTAGCGCTTAATAACATCTATAGAATTTTAGTAAAACCAGAATTAAATTGTTGACAATGCCGCGAGCAGCTTACGAAATTCGTCGGCCGCGCGCGACTGTCACGGGCCTCGGCAACGGTGCCATACATTTTCATAGGTTGACTATTGTCGCGTCCACGGAATTCTACCTTTAGATCGAAGTCGAAGTGAGAGTGATGTCGAAGTGAGTTATGATATTTTATAGAATCGACATGATGTAGAAACTCAGTACCATTCAACTCAGTAACACACGCCTACAAAGTTTTACTACAGTTATCAAAGTAAGATGGTGCCCATATTTGCATACTTTCGTATAAAACTGGAGCTAGGCTCACAGAGGCTTATAATATTGATGCCGTAAATCCCTTCCCAGGAAATCATAAGACAGCTAGACTATCGAGGAATTTTAAAAAGAATAAATATCAGTCTGTTAAATTAATAAGCATTTAAAATTAATGGCAATTACTGGAAGAGTAATGTTTATTTCATGGAGTACATTAATATATTTAAATAAGAACATTTTCCTGGAGATCACTGTAAAAACCTTCGACCTTGATGAAATTAATATGGAAGTAACACAGAGTAATTAAGTAGCCCGGAGCATTCCACTGATAAAACGTCTGCTTTAAATTATTATTTCGGGCTAAACTTTTGCTGTATTCGTGTTTAATTAAATAAGAAACATTTTTAAGGGTTTCCAAGAACAAACATTCAAATGTTTTATTATACAAACTTGTCAGTTTATTTATTTAGGCAAGAACTAAGTCCTAGCGATGAGTAATTTTCTTCGTATCTATCCACCTGATAATAAAATTATAGAAACGTAATAAGAGGCAATTTCTGATAGTAAAAAAACATTTTATGGTACTGAAGTTAATTTACATTTTTGTTTCGACAAAAATATTTCTGAATAAGTAAGAAGATGGATTTTTAAAATAAGTAATCTTTGTTTGAAGGGGTGGCAGCTGTTGCGGGTGTTTTCATCCTACTAGGAGTTGGTATGATCGTCGGCTGTCTCATATTGATCTTGGAGCATTTGTTTTATAAATACACCCTGCCCGTCCTGCGTCACCAGCCTAAAGGTACTATATGGAGGAGTAGAAACATCATGTTTTTCAGCCAGGTGAGTTGTTTTTTTTATATCTCGAACAATTTTTATTTATAACTATTCACTTTTTAAGTACAGTAACATAATGGTATAATATTTTTATACTGTGGAACTTTCATTTATGTGTACGTTGAAACAACAAAGAGCCAAGTTTTGGTTTTTCTCTAAACTAAGTTGAAAATATTATTTTATTTAACAAAGTACAAAGTTGCAACCGAGGAACATGTTTATTCATAATGAATAAAGAAGCCTGCTGCCTGAGATCATAATTACCCAGGATACCTTACGTTGGATAAAATATTTATTTTTTCTGCAAAAGTACCCTAACTTTATACTTTTGTATGTGCAAAAGACTTCTACCTCTAAATATTCCTTATTTTCTGTAGACATAATCGATTACTGTAACAAAAGAAAAACCTGAAAGCGATTCTCCTAAAGGGCACATTTATTCCGAGAAATTTCATGTAATAATGTAACTAGCTGTGAGGAATAAATCTTAGCAGCCTTTCCCGTGAAACTTGAGCACTAACTACGCCATTATGTTTTAAGTACATCGTTGTATAGTACATAAAATGTTGCTGTTAATGTAACAACCTAAAATAATCCTCTTAACTAAACTGTAAGTAATGTGTATTATATCCAGACGAGTAGTATAAGTCAAAGGCTATCGTATGATGGCAAGTTCGCCGGCGGGGCTGGCCTCACTTTGTGGCACATTGTTTGCCCTACTCAACCGTGAAGCCAGGTTGGCTTCTTCTAGGCTTACGTCGACCGCGCCACTGATCAGGGCTTTTAACACTGAACGAGCGCTTCTCCGTGCTGCATTGTCTTACTGACTCGAGTCTCCTTACACCCATTGTTGTCTGTGTTTACTGCCTTTTTTGTTCCTCATATGCGGTGTCTGCGGTTCTTTTGTTACAGAAACTGTACAGATTTATAAACTGCGTGGAGTTAGTTTCGCCACATCATGCTGCTCGTGAACTCGTCAATACCATACGACAAGGACATTTTACTTCACTTTTTCAGAAAAGTGTCAAAAGGGTAATTGCTTTTTTATTCTTCATTATAAAATAATTTGTAATTAAATTTGCCAGATTACGATAGGAATTACGTTTGTTTCAGAAGGAACACGAACAGCGTAGACGACGAAAAAGTAAAGCACAACTCTACGAAATGATTCAGGCTATAAGGAGGTAATACATGTTGTAAATATTTCGGGTATTTTTAAAAATTAATATACATTACAGTGACTGAAAAACATATTATTTTTAACAGGGTACAACAGCGGGACCATTCATTAGGTTCTATAAAAGAGCAAGAACCGGTAGAGACAGAAACTGAAGCATCCGAAGAAGTTACCGAGTGCAAATTTTTGTCCCCGTCCCCAGACGTGTCTAATCGCTCGCCGCGACCCGGCCGATCTCCTCGACAGTTACGCTCACCGAGAGGCCGCAGAAAAAGATGTAGTCTCGCAGGACTAAACGTACGGCGATTTAGTACCGATTCCGTCTTAAATTCTGACTCTGTCTCAAATATTTATGAACGCACAAGTCATAACATAGGAAGAAGGCTTAGTCGAGACGTCCTGACCAGTTCCCCCCCAGACATAAATACTCGCCTTCGAACTCCTTCGCCTATGGTACGCCGCGCAGAAGGGTCCTCCACGAGATCTTATCAAGATGTTTCCGATAGATCTGAAAATTACCTTAGTACAGACTGCCCTACCTCTAGAGCAAGTGTTGAAATTTTGGTTTCACAAGATGATTCAGATTTGCCACCTGCTCCCCCGTATCCAAGAGTACCCCTATCGGGAGGCAGGTCGGAATTGTCGCTTTTATCAGAAGAGGAACTAATAAGATTATGGCGTAGTTCGGAACGCGAAGTGAGGGAGGCGTTATTGGGAGCACTTCAGGAAAGGCGGGCTAATTTAGATCCTAAACAAGATCCGGGATGAACGAAAGGCTATAATCCGTATTTGGAATGGAATAGGTCTGTGCAGAATCACTTTTCATCTCTCATTGCCGCTCGGCGAGGGAACGATAAGGAGTATCGACCAGAATACGCCCGTAGTGGTTGAGTTAGTGCCTTTTTACATTGTTTGATGCGGACACGTCTCACAGGCGTTAGTTAGTGAATCGGTGTTCATTTCAGTGTCTTGATATTATTATTACATTTGGAAGGCTGCCTTACTTTACATTTAATTGCTTCTTCAATATTGGATCTGCGTCAAACAATTTAAATAATGGTACTCGGTAAGTAAGTTAGGTTCGGAGATGTTGACGTCCAGTAAATTGATATAAGCTTTTTTAGGCGTAATATTACGTATGAGTAAATCTGTAGAATTGATATTAAAGATCGTAAATGTTATATATGTGGAAGAATATTACATAGCTATGACCAGATAATTTAAAGTGCTTTAACCTATAGTCTAGATCGTGATAGATATTTCATTCGATGACATTATTGTACTTGTAGTTAAAAGTTAGAGTTCAAATGTCAAGTTGTTTCCACGAAACAACATTTGGTTTAGTCACTGAAAATGTAATTACTGGGCTGTTGAATGGAATAACAATATTGTGAATAAAACCAATTAGTAAATAATTAACGTTCCTAATTTTACTGTAGCTCACTTATTTAACAAAGGCAATTATGGAATTCAAAACAAAAGAGACTTTATGACTGTATTCTTAATTTTATGTTTTACTGGTAAAAAACGAAAAAAACTTTTATGAAGCAGATAGGACTATACCAGAGTAATGAAAACAAATTAATTCGGTAAGGGGAAGACGACAAACAAGTACGTATGGTAGCAGATAGTATGGTCTGAAAGTAAGTACCTAGAATGTACTAATACAAATAGAATTACGATTTCTGAACAGGATTCCTTCGTTCATATGGTCTGATAAGTTTATAAAGGACAAAAATAAGTTTATCTACCTTCTTTTACTTACCCTGCTCTAATTTAATATATTTCCGCTATCCCGATATCAATTTTATGAAATGCCTTTCATTTATCGGTGTAATTCGATTGGATTGGATTTTATTTCGATCCATCTTTTATCGGCAAGGTAATGCATTAGCGCAGTTTGATAAATGATTATTGGATATGAAATCGTCTCATAAGAACCACCACTTTACGAACAAGTTTTGTAAAGCGATTAAGGAAAACTGGCGAAGCGAACGATGTGGGTAGCCATAATAGTGGCCTAGTGGGGGTTGCGGTTCCCTTAGACGCTGTTTAAATACTAACTAATTTGTTTAAAGCATCCCCTTTACAAATATATCTCTAAATTAATTAGTAACGAAACTATGTTTTATAGTTAGGATTTTAATGAAATGAATGAAAAACTGCCAAACATCGGATTAGGTGTTAATATAATTATTAGAGTTCACTTCTTCCTAGAGTTGCACCCTAGTAGCCTTTAGTTTAGAATTTTCTCTCTCTATTATGCCCACACATATTTATTAATATGTGTATTATATTTATCCTGTCCTATATCTTACCTATATCTTTCATTAATATTCCCTACTTGATAAGTCTTACAAATTATACTGAAAAGAATAAGCAATATTTTCCGAATAGATTTTTATACTTACTCTAGGGTAATATTGAGTTTATGGTTGTTTTTTTTTCTACTGCTTACATGATTTTTCGCCAAAAAGCCTATCATCATCGGTCTGGTTTAAACCTATAACATTATTTTAACGCGTCACATAATTTGTCCCGTTATTTTAACGGCGGATATTTCGTGAAATGTTCAATATTTAATCATGTCTGTTGAATATTAACTAGCCTACTATGTCACTAACAATTGAAATTAATTACAGCTATTAATTCTATTACACTGACAATTATATCAGTATTTATAATCGAGCAATTTTCATGATGTGGCGATGGTGTGATTATTTTATTGATAAATACTTTTCTTCAACCATATCCTGGCATCAACTTCATCTTCATAAAATAATATACAACATGCAAATATTTTCAGTATTTTTCTCCCTTTTTGCTATTTGTTAATTGTAACTTACTTTTGTATATACCTATTTTGTGAAAATCTATTCTCATTTCCATTCTTCTTTATCGTTCGGCCAAACAACGAAACTTAATTTGCAGATCTTATCATCTATTTCACTTTCGGACCAACATAATTCTTTGAAATAAATTAATGGATAAAATCTATTGGATGTGAGTCATCTAGTGATATATAAAGTCTTATGCATTTCTCTGTCTAATAGTAGGTAAATATAAAGTAAACGTAACAATATAATATTGATTTTAAGTAGTAGCTATATGAATATTTTGTAAAAATCGGAGGGGCATGCTCTATCAAAGTATTTAATGCGGCACAGTCAGAGATTTTATTTAGTAGAACGTTTGCTACCAATAGAAATGATGTGACAAATATACATAAAGTTGGAATCGTTTGTAAGATGTAGGTAAACTTATATCTTCAGATTATGTAGGCATTATGGCTGAAATCTAATACTTACGATTGACGATTTCTGTATATATTTTATTATATGCAAGAATACCTAAATAGCATCGCTGACTGTTAAGACCTGATAAAAATAAACGTAATTGAAAAATTTAGCGGACTTAAGTGTGTTAAAAGTTAATTGTTTACGTGATCGAAGATGTTCTTTATTTGATCGTTATGCCTTTCATTGTTGGAATGTTATATTTAATTGCGGAAAAAAGATAACAGAGGGCATCTAATAACTGTTTTATGGCTATCATTAGCAAAGTATTAGATATCAGAGCCAATATTTATTTGTCGTGTTTATTCCAATATTAGGCACGGCCTCATTAGTTGGGGTCGTTAAACATAATTAGATAGATACAAATTGAATACTTTATGTTAAGTAGGTATTTTATAAGTATGCTTGTTCTTACAAAGGTTTTATCCAAAGTTAGGTTAAATTTAAGGTGGTGACTGACTTTTGACTTCGTGAACTATTTATTTATCTACTATTTTTTCAGGTATATATTTAGGTGAATCTATTATTCCTACGAAATATTTATAAAACTTTTCTGAAGAAAAATGACGGATAGTCTCCAAAATCGAAAAGATCCCAAAGCCACTGTGTACTGCTTTCCGAAAGATTGATGTCTTGACGTATACTTGACATCAGTTATCACAAGTCTGACTTCACATTGCGTCGTTCGTCACTTGACGTTGACGAGCGTATGACGTGACGTCACTCGTGCCACACTTTGCACGACAGAAAAGTTTCAGCTAAAGAATTAAAGAGTTTCAATTGTTTTTTTCATGACTTGTTTAAAGTTTGCTAGGACAGCAGTATGACTTTTATAGTGCAGTAATTTTCATGATTTGGTGATAGTGACTTCTGAAAATATGTTCAGTGATACATTATTTATGAATTGACAGATATAAAGTATCACACTAACAACACTCAGCGTATATTAGGATGAGCTAAGTCGTCGCAGAATCTTCCACCAATTTAATCAAAACAAAGCAAAACGAATGGGAAAAAACAACGTCTACATTTTCCTTCTTCCCAAGCGGGACACAAAATGAACGATAATAATATTTGTCATAAATACCTATCACTACTATTGTTATCCAAAATTACTACAATAAGAATCAGAAAAAAATAACATTACGAGTGTTTAGCTGGCAACTGTGAGGAATTCAGTTATGTATAGATATTATTTATAATATAAAATCAAGTTTCGAATCAAAATAATATCACAATCCGAGAATAATGAACTGTGAGCGACATCCGAGTAATTTTCAATTTGAACTCAGTTATTCCCGTCTAAACGACCAGAAAACATCTCGAAACGAAGAAAATTAAATAACTGAGTCAGTCACCACCCTTAGATTTTATTTGTAATAATTACGAGTATAAAGAAGAGACGCCAATTTAATGTTAGAAATTAAATTGAATAGTTATTCAATATTTTATCTGTATATTACTGTACATATATGAATGACTTATAGGTATTATATTTAAAATTAATGTGTACTTTGGGCAGATATCCGTTAATAGGACAGTGATGAGAAAATATAAAAATAAATTATATTGAATAAACTTTTGCTCATGCATCTATTCCTGTGTGATTATATTCAACTATTAGGAATTGATAATTAAAAAATGTAGTAAGAAAATAATGTAGATGTGAATAGGTATGAATTATGTTGTAAAGAGCGAGTTTTATCGAAGATCTCAAAGTACGTTGGTAGTTTTGAGCGAAGATTGCTGTCCTATTAATACATAAAATGATGATATACTTAGTTGAGAAAATAAAATATTTGTGCCAACAATGTTTGTTTATCATTTCCTTTGATTTTGTCCTTTTTATTGACGTAGGAGGGGACCAATCTGGATAAGTTGATTATAGCGTACGTGTATTGGTTACCAAGAGAATAAGATTGCGCATATCTGTGATACGACGAGTAAGTAAGTATTATTTATACTTACAGAGCTTTCACACAGGTGGGGTTTCGAATTTTCCGGCCATAGCAAAACTCTGCAATTGCCCGTCGTAGTTATTATAATGTAAATACTGAATTAACGATTGTCGGAACAAATTACAATCAATTGTACTTTTTTTATTGCTGGACGGAGTAAGGGTTATCTAAAATATATAGGTACTATTCAAATAAATTTTTGCTTAGAATCCTTGAGGATAAGGCTAAGGTAAATTACTTTATAAAGATAACTAAGAATATTTATATATCGATAAGCTGGCAGCGGTTTACCTCGGATGTTCAAGGCGCGGAAAAGCTGATTTAACTAATAATAAAATGCCAGTTGAGTGTAATTATCTCATCAATCATTTACCGCATTACCCGATGTAACCATGTTACCATAGATCATGTTTACGCTTAATATATTTTTTATAATAGTATAACAATTGGAACACCGGGAAATGTTTGGTACCGTGTTAAACATATAAAGTTAATCATTAAAATAAAATGTTTAAATGTTAAGGTAAATAAAGGTTACCTTATGTTTTTAACGAAAACAATATGATCGGTACAAAAAATAGTGATAAACATTATAGGTACACTACATAATGATTATTAATGGGTCATAACCAAAAGTAGTCAGTCAATCAATTTGTGGTAATTTTATTATAGTAAATGCCTTATAACTTGTACTTAATAAAATAAAACGACGATGTTGAGGACATTTGAAGATTATCGAGATTATGATTCATGTATTCAAGGTGCCAACATTGTATCTACCTGTATCATCGATGCAACAAACATATCAAAAATCTATAAACAAAATGAATGAATGCATTACGAATAAAATGTCACAACCTGTATTGCATGGGACGCGGTCTTAAATATTTTACTTTAGTAGCCGCTAAGCATTGGTCGAGATCTGTACCCAAGTGATATCAAATTCGAAATTAGAATAAATATTTATCATAATGAAACTCCTTTTATCTGTATTAGCGATTTGTTCTATACAAACTGTGAGCTCCACGTTTTGTTTTTGGAACACTGGCTGTCCATACAAATATTTTTCTAACAAAACGCCTTATAACTCAGTGAGGGGTGATATAAGGGATTCTGTGGTCAAACTTACTGGTAAGTTAAATTTTCCTTATGTTTTTTATACGCACATAATGAATATTAAAAGTATTGTAACGGAAGTTGCTAAAAATTAATATACCTAATAAATTACGTCAAACAACTACTATTCTTAATCTAAACGGCCTTGAACTTTCAAAACAAATAAATATGAATGATGGCCGCGAAAACGGAGCAACACGTGTCAACCTCATTATGTTAAGTAGAAATGATAATGATTTGGTAGCAGTTTTATAATAAATATTATCAATATAATTATAATCGATGTTATTCAAGTCGTAAGTCGTTTTGTAGTGTTTGAAACACCTACCTCAACAACATGAGTTTGCGAGTTCGATTCCAGGTCGAAGGATAAAATCTTGAGAATAATAGAATTTTAAGTCTGAAATCACAAATCCGTGTGAATGAACGCTCATTCCTTTTCTGTATGTGAAGAGACATGCAATAGGACAATAAAGGTTCCGAAGATAGGAAAAAAGATAGATAGAAAGAAAAGATAGAAAAAATATTATAGTTATTGTCCGTGTTTGTATCGACAGTTGTGTACTTATGATTATAAACATACTTAAAAGATTTAGGTGGCCAAGGTCAAAGTTCTAATGGCACAAATAAATTTAGGTCAAGATGGGACTAATTAAATACATACTTATTTAATTTCGGCATACTAAAGAACTCCAGTCCCCGCTTCCGTTCCCAAACATTATACATAATAGTTTACAAATTCGTATTGTTTTGTAATCAAACAAAAGAGGTAATCAAAATAATTCTACAGTTACAGCCGTTCCCAATATTCTATAGTATATATTAAAGAGATAGTATTTTGATATTAGCGACATTATCCCTGGTGCGCAAAACAACAGAAAGGCCGCTAGACAAAATTGAAACAACTAATATTTAAAGTTATTATTTTTTAGGTTGTGAACCCGTAAGCATTTGGGGCTTAATTAGACATGGCCAAAGAAACCCCGGTACAGAATTTGGAAAGCATATGAAGGAAGCTCTAGTCATAAAAGAACACGTGGAAGCCAGCTACAATAAAGGGAACTGCTCGCTCTGTGCTCAAGATGTTGAAAATTTACTTAATTGGCAAGTTAATATGGAAATGTTTGATAAGCCTTTCCAACTTACCAAAGAGGGTTATCAGGAATCGGAAGGTATCGGGCGAAGATTTAAACAAGCTTTCCCAAAATTGCTGGAGAAACTTGACCAACATGATTATCTTTTCCGCCCTGCACAAGGAGCTTGGATGGCAGACAGTGCCAAAGGTTTTGTTAAAGGCTTGGGCAATAAGGAATTAACTATACAACCACCCAAGACTAACTTCGATATTTTGTCTGTGAGTATTATTCTTTTTCTACAAAGAAATACTTTTAAGTTTACGCAACTCAATTTAACGTCTAACGCTTCATTGGTCTAGCCGTCGCAAGCGCGGCTGCTGAGCAGGAAGGCTTGGGTTCGATTCCCGGTTCGGACCGAAATCGCTTTGTGGGTTATAGAAAATTTGGGAGCCTGGAAGTTGGTGATTGATACACCCGTCAATCGGAGAGCACATAAATGTCGGCCCTCTGATATAGCAGATAATCGGCTAGGAGGACATCACTCAATCAAATTACTAAAATACCAAAAGTTCCTAAACCAGTTCCCAAAAGCCGCAATTCCTTTAGAAATAAGCATTTCTGAAATTTTAATAAAACAAACTCTATGTTTCAGCCTTATGATACGTGCAAAAAATATATTACTGATGTGAAAGGCAATCCAGAAACGTACGCGCCATCGGTTAGGTATCTGAGTTCGTCGGAATATTTGGCTGTAAGTATCATATTATTGTTCTGTAATGTGCGCGCTTTTTCTTCTCATTTCCTTTTATTTCAATTATATTTTTTTATTTCTTGTTTCCAGTCAAAAGACAGGATCCAGAGACGTCTGGGTATTAATTACATTTTGACTGACACGAATATAACAGCGTTGTACGATTTGTGCCGGTACACGACTTCAGGACTTGAAAACAAATTAAGTCCTTGGTGTGCGCTGTTTACGACGCAAGATTTGAAAGTTCTGGAGTACATAGCTGACTTGAGGCATTACTACAAAAGTGGTTATGGAACGCCCATCAACGAGCTACTTGGTCAGATTACTTTGACCGACTTGCTCAAAAGTTTTAAGGACGCGAAAAGCGGGAAAGGAAAGAAGATTACAAGCTATGTGACGCATGCCACTATGATGGATATGGTGTACACAGCCCTTCAATTGTTCAAAGACGATGAGCCTCTATCCACTTCCCAGCGCAAAGCCGATCGAAAGTGGAGGAGTAGCAAACTAGCAGTATTTTCCTCCAACCTAATGGCGGTTCTGAACAAGTTAGTATCTAGTGTTTTATTTCTTTGGTCATGATCGCAACTTCAACTGTCAGGTTTTATTGAAGGGACGTTTCTACGATAGTGTGAAATGTTTTAATTAAATCATTTATGTTCTTGTGAGAGGCAAAAAACATTATGTTGAAACTGAAATAGTACAATTTTCACTATTTTGTTAATAACGCTCCATTAAAACATTTTTTTCTTGATTTTCAAAGTTTTAAGGAATTGATTACCTTGCTTTCAGATGTGACAAAGCAGTAGATGACTACAACGTTGTATTCTACTTCAATGAAGAACCTTTGCAATCAATCTGCAGGGAAGGCGTTTGTACTTGGCAAGAGTTTGAAGATAAACTATCTCCATTCACAGAAACAAACACAGAATTTTGTCATAATGAGTAGTTTTTAGATGTTTAATTATTATACTTAAATATATTATACAAAACAGATAACGTTATTTATTTAGGCATAGTTCACGCTTACTTCATTGGCTACATCTACAAACATTAATCAATACAGAGATCTATAAACATTAATTTAAGCAGTAAGTATAATAGTATCGAATATCAATTTAACTAATTTATGATGCCCATTAAAATCTATTTTAGTGCTAAGGCAATTTAGTTACATTGTCATTGAATATTAATATGAGGACAAGTTTTTAAATTAGTCAATATTTAGGCATGCTAGTTTTCTATTACGCATACAAACGGAAGGCCATAACAATAATTTATACACCTACCTCAATGAAATTGGTGTTATTCATTGGGTAGTTATTTTAACAACTAAAATTGAGTTAAACATTTATAATTATCGTAATGGCATTTACCTACAGACACTGTTTTACTACCTCTCCCACTTTATATCAGCCATTTTCTGCATCTGTCCGAAAGCAATGAAACTGGACATGAATAGTACATACTTTGTAGTGAGTGCACTGAAAGTAGCGCATCCTGTCCTTCGCTCAACGTTTGTTTCGTTTTCCCTTAACTTGAAAGTAAAGCTGACTAAAATGTAAAATGTACACCTGTAGTAAAAGTAGAGTAGTAAAAGTCATCACACCTTTCTTCATTCTTTGTATTTGACTTTTTACATGAGAAGGTGAACTATATAAACTACTTTCCATCTCCTAAGACTAAGTTATTTTCCACATAATAAAGTTACCAATAACTTAGTATTTTTTCGACGTGATTCACTAATTTATTTTTTGGACGACATTCACTCAAAAATATATGCAATTACAAAATAAATATTTTTCCCTACCAAAAGAATTTAGGTACCAGAAACAAAACATTGAAATGCACGGACGTACACGCAAACAGATATACTCACTTTAGAAATCAATTAGAAAATACACTGAAGCCAAACCTTGTAGCCTGTCAGCTCAGAAATAATGTGATAATGTTAGTAAATTCTTAAATAATGAAGCAGTTACGCACGTCAATTTTGTTGCACCAAACACAGTTAAGTGGTTTAATAGGTGTTAAAGTTATTATGACTTCAGTTGTTGCAATGTAGGAGTTAAATTATAATTATGATTTTATTCTTTGTCGACGTGTTTGAGTTATTTTCGTGCGCATGCTAGCGGTTAGCCATCCCTGACATAGATGATCACGCATCTATAGACTAACCGCGGCAAGTGAGTTTAGCCTTGCGTGGTCGGTGTGGGTTGTAAGTCGCTACTTATTCTAGCAATGTAGGTAATAGATGTAAGAAAATACAAAAAAAAACGGAATGATCAAGGGATTTCGACTGATACAATCCTGAACTACTACTTAGAAGAACGAGTGATGGTACAGAGTTAGGTATCAGCTCTTCAATATGGTAATTCTGAACAGCCTGATCAACGACGATGACTTGAGGATGGCGGCGGTGGCTGATCAATGCGAGTAGCTCAAGATTTTTGGTAATCATTGGGTAATGTCTACGAACTGCACTGGATAGAGAAAAAAATATGTTCACAGAAAATATATCTTCCTAAAATACATATCTTCATAAACAAAGAAGACTCAAACATTGTTCATAATAAGCCAAGATATTTACACTTCGGCAAATATTTGAAGGCATTTTGTCAACACGTCAGTTCAGTTAAATGCCAACGTTTTCATTTGGGTACGGATCGCGTCAAAACTTTGAAACAGCAAACTTAGTTAGAACTACAGAGATGAAACTAATTGGTTCCCGTGAACATCATAAGTGTCTTACAGCATATTTATTAGCTCTCATGTTATAAGGATGATGCCGTAAAATCATGGATATAACGGATTTTCGTGTAAATTAATTTATGAATCAAGTTAGGTAAATTGTGTTTTCTTTGAAGAGCGCTGGGCCAATGACGATATATGTACACCCTTATGTACTTACGTTTGTCTTGCGTAAAACATGCAATATTTTAGTCTCCTTATTAGATGATGCTTTATATTGAATATTATAGGTATAATATAATAAACTCATTATTTTTGTCCTTCAGGCCCTGTAGTAGGTACCATGACTAATGAACAATTAATTTTATACTTTACCAGCTCAATTCGATACGTTTCATTATTGACTTGCGTTAAATAGAGCAAAAAAATACTGTGGAAATTAATTTTCTTTTATACATTATCGTAATAATGCTATTATGTTACATACAAATGTGATGTTTTTAGATTGTTCTTGGAATTGTTAATGCAGGTACAAGTAGGACTTTTTAAGTAAAACTCGGTACGAACATGTCAGGAGACATCAGGGACTCGTTAGTAAAACTCGAAGGCTGGTTCAAAAATGTTTTGTTTTCTATTATTTTATACATTAATGTAGTACAATAAATCTTTAAAAAATAAACGAAAAAAAGAAAGAAGTAATGAAACGTAGGTATGCAAAAATTTCATTCACTTAGATTATACTAGACTTAGATTATACTACTACTTAGATCATATTGTTCATTCACTTAGATTTACGTAGATCTAATTCAAAATTCTGAACTTACTTATGAAAACGTTAAAACGTTACAAATAAATAAAGAAAAAACTGAAGAGTTAAGAAAAGTTAAGATTGTTCAATTTATTCATTTAGATGCAGAACACACGAGAGAAAAGAATAATATTACAAGATTGCGTTCTAGTGGAACGAGAGACTATTCATACAAAGTGCAACAAAGGAATCTGTTGGTGGCAACTGTCACAGGATATTTTCAAATCATTTTTGTATATACCATCGATTTTTGTGTTTTTGCTGCTTTCCCGGAAACTCTGCCCGTACACAGGAATAGTGTAGTTTTCCAACGGTGAAAGGATTTTTCAAAACAGTACAGTAGTTACGGTCCCTTTAGGTACAAACAAAAAACATTTACTCTTTATTTATTTATTAATTAGGTTCACCAACGGATGTTTACACTGATGCATACTTATAACTATTAACAAACAAAAGTAAAGTGCAACAATCACTTATATAAGTACTATATAAGTATACATCTCATAAAGCGTTGAGAAAGTATAAATGGCTAATTACATAGGTAATTAGAGCACTTTTTACACAATACTGTTGTATTATTTTTGTTAATTAGTGTGTAATATCGGAGGTCACCCCTTTTTATCTGCCTATTGTTTGACATACTTTCTGGAACTATGTTTATTTTAGTTATTCTGTGTAATATTACGATAACGTTCACTTTACTTGACGTGTTAGGTGTTACAAAAAACTTGAGTATAATATGTTGTATGGTGTCTAATATTGACGGTTTTATTTTAAAAAAAGGTGTTTGAAAACTCGTTTGACTTTGGATTGGAGTTAGGAGCTTCATTAGTTATCTTCTATAACTGCCGGCCGTTACACACAAGTACAAGTAGTTTCAACTTATTTAATATTAATTAGGTGTCTTAATTATGGCAATACAATTAGCCATTTCATAGTAATTGAAGACTTGGCTGTAACCTATGTAGCTATGTTATATTTTATGCAAAAGTATGTTCGTTTCACGGAAATTGTATTAACATTTAGAATATATAATTGATTCCGCATTTTTTTTATATAGGTAGCTTACATTAACCCATGTAGTTGGTATTTAATTAAATCACAATTTTGGGTTCTACGTAGCGCAGATAAAAAAATATCTTAATGAATAATTTAAAGCAAGCAATTCCGAATGCTGCAGAGCTCATTATATCATTATACAATCATGTCAATAAACGAAGGGGCAGAATTGCTTAAATATTGTTATTTGCCGCAGAAGAGTCTAACTTGAGTGTAGTGTTCAAAGTAGTGTATCAATAAATCCTAGTGATATTTCAATATGAAACTTTTAATATCGATAATAGTTATTTGGTGTTGCGTCAAATGTGTGTTTACCTCACAATGCTATTGGAATAATGCGTGCAAATACAAATATTTTTCAAGTAAAACTCCCTACGAAATTATTAGAGGCGATATAAGGGATTCAATCGTAAAACTGCGAGGTAAGTTGGGTTTCATTCTAAGATTGTTCCGGTAATATTTTGCATCCTTTATTTTTCCGGAATATTTCTGAAAGAGGAGCGGTTTCAAATTGTTCCACCATGAAAACTGTATTTTTATATCCTGATATCAAATCAATAGTTACGAAAAGTAAAAATGTGTAAGTAGTATAATGTTTGATACGTTTGATGTTGTGATTAAACCGCAAACTTATGTAATTTAGTGCGGAAGATATCTAAGTAAAAGTATAACCTTGAAGTATATTTGACTTGAGGTGAATATATCTATTTTTATGAAGGTGAATTTGTGGACAGTATCTTAAGTTACGATTATAACTTTGTATATTGTTTAGCTCATTAATATTTGAATGGCCTTTTTCTTAATTAGATATTGGAAATAAACAATGTGAACCCATCAGTATCTGGGTGACTGTAAGACACGGGAAACGAAACCCAAGCACAAAGTTTGCAGAAGATATAAAAGCATTCCTAACATATAGAGACGACATCATAGAAAGTTACAAAATGGGAAACAGCACGCTATGTGCGCAAGATATTGAGAATATCAAAAATTGGGAGGTCGACACAGATATGTTTGTAAGACATAACGAAATTGACTCTGAAGGATATCAGGAGCTTGTAAATATTGCTCAACGGTTTAAGGAAGCCTTTCCAGAGCTACTGAATGAAATCCAGAACAAAGATTATGAAATTCTCACAGCATACGGCAGCCGAATGACTGATAGTGCAAAAGCGTTTAATGAAGGTCTCACTACTTATAATTTGACTATCAGTGAGGCTGAAAATAATTACAGCGTCCTTGCAGTAAGTTGAACTTTAGTCTTCAGCTAATTATCCTATTACCTTATACCAATTAGTGTTGTATCACTTAATTAACTGCCTGTTTTATTTTAGCCGTATGCGTCGTGTGGAAGATATCAAATAGACGTCCGGCGCAATCCAAATATTTATGCTGAAGAAGTTGTTTACACGGGAACTGCTGAATATCAGAATGTATGAATGAGACCTTTATTTATTTCCACTTTCAATACGGAATGTCATCGGTTTTGTTGATTGATTTTATTTATTTGATGATTTCAGTAATAATTATTTTTGTATTTTTTAAGATGAAAGAACGACTCTTGAGAAAATTAGGCCTCGATGTGAATTTAACAAGCAACAATATCACAGCTATATACGACTTATGCCGCTATAGTTGGGAAGGAATCAACAACAAACCTAGTCCTTGGTGTGCTCTATTCACTGAAGAGGACTTGCAAGTTCTAGAATATATTGGCGACATTAGACATTACTACAGGAATGGGTATGGGGCATCGAAATACACTAAAATACTTGGTCAAATACCATTGTCTGATATGCTAACAAAGTTTGAAGAAGCCAAGAGAGGCAGGGGCAAAACATTAGTGACATACGTCACGCATGCCACAATGTTGGATATGATCTTAGTAGCGCTTAATCTACATAATGACACGCACCCACTCATGGGGACCCATAGAGATATCTACAGAAAATGGAGAAGTACGTTTTTATCTCCGTTCGCAAATAACCTGATTGGAGTTTTATACCGGTATGCTATAACCAAGATTATATACATAAGATTGATGTTAGCTATACGACTCGTGTATTAATTGATTTACGTAGTTACTAGTCTTGGAACCGGTTCCACATAATATCCTGTTAGGCTACAATGCATCATGTTTTTGTTTGAATATACATACAATTATACATTCATACGTATCTACCAAAAGTCAGTCAAAACATACTCTCACGTTATCGTCAATTTTGTGCGTATATTCATGTTTTTAATGAATCACATACATTGATAATTTTTGTTATTTATCAGCCAACAAAAAGGGTAATATTTCAAACTATTACTGTGTGATTTTAGATGCAGTTCCTACGGCAGTATTGACTACGATTATAACGTCGCCCTATATTGGAATGAGTTGCCATTACTAGAACTATGCAAGGAAGGAGTCTGTTCGTGGTGGGAGTTCCAGAAATTATTTAAACCATTCTTGAACACAAATGTAGACGTTTGCGAATTTAAATGGACTACAGTAGATTAAGATTAAATTACGATTATAAGAAGATTATGCCCTGTGACAAAGCCCGCCTATTTATTCCGACTATATCTATGTGAAGTTTCAAATAAATTTTTATTTGTTATTATTTTCTGGTTTTTGAGTGCCATAGCTAGAAATAGTAAGTATAATGAACCTGTACTCAAACATAGGCCTAAACCTTAACAAGGCTTCCTCTTTGAAGGCGATCTAGCGACTCCATGGCAACTATGGCAATGATGGTGATGGCCCTGGACATCGAGACACCCTGAGCTCGTGCCGATACTGACCAATTTATAAGATGAGCCCGAATTTAAAATAAGGATATACTAGATCGTAGTGTGAGCCATATTTTCTAGTACAAAATATACTTTGATACCAATTATTACTTTATAACTTAAAATACCAAATACTTGCATTGTTAGAACTTCATTAAACCTCACATTGCTGACATGCATTCTAAGAAATACATCGAAACCGCCCATTTGCTGCGTCTATTCTACAAAATCGTAATACTTAATTCAAGTTTACTTAAGCACTTAGCGCGGGTTCGCCTAACGAATCTCGAGAGCGTGGGGTTGAATACCGCCTTCGTAGATTGAGAACCCCATACGTCAGGTGCATTCTAAACAAACAAAACTGAACGCTATTAAGAAATAAATACAGTACAATATCGCTCGCCTCAAAATCGTAGACCATCTTCAAAATTTTGGCAAATTAATTTGCTTAACATATTTAAAAAGTTTTGGAAAAGCGTGGATTTATTTACAAACACGGCACGTCTTTTTTAAGCATCGCGATATGATATGGTTTATGGCCTTAATTAAGTTTGGTTGGTTTTAGGGCCCTTTATTAGATCATTCGGAGAGATTTCATGATGGAAATGACTTCCTTTCATTAAAATTTTATCTAAGCTATTCCGTTCCAATTTATGTAGACTTGTGGGAACTTTCACCATAAAAGTCTGTTTCTAACTTAATGTGATTTTTAGGCATTGAAGTATTAATTCAAACTCATGCCTAGAAATAACATTAGGATATGTAATTCATTAGTCAATTGTAACCAGTTGATAACAAGTTTTATAATATGGTGACAAAAATAAACATAGGCAAAAGCCTTTTCTGATACTGTGTAAAGGACCACATTTTTGAGCTGTATGGCTTTTTCGTCATGATAAGTTTCCAAAGTAAAAAGGAAAGGGTACATTATAGACCTCTGATTAAATATAATAATGATAATAATTACCGCTGATTAATAATTAGCGTAATCGTTATGCCCTAGGTCCATAGGTACCTACCCAAACTACTTAATTAAACATTTTAGACAATTTATAAAAAGGTAAGTTATGTAGAAGGGGATAAAACTAGGTAGATGATGACTTAAATTTTATTTAAAAAATGTGCACGTTACATTTTAAATCGTCAAATACTCATAACAGATGTCATTCACATCCGAGCTCATTCCTCAAAATATTGCTACATTTACCAAATAACATATGATTTCAATAAAATTCAAAGGTCGCTAGTTCTGTTGACCTTATAAGAATCTTCATTTTTATTCTGTTTACTGTATACACATATATTATAATCGAGCAAGGTTGATTTTATCAATCATCTTTTTTATTTTTGCGAATTTTATGTTTTTGGCTTTGTGAAGGAATATAAAAAATATATGATTTGTCCTTTGTGTGAACTTAGTTGACTATTTTCTAAATCAATTCTTTATGCAGTCATCCATAACAACACAAAAGAAACGATAAAGAAACAATAAAGTTCAATACATTTTGGAATTATTATTTAAGAGCATTCCTACAAGTTCATTTTAATAACTCGTTTTGTAAAAACTTTTTCAAATAAACATAACACTCTAGACAGTCATAAAAAGGTTATTCTCTCGGAGAGTCCATAAAAAAGAGATACAATAATGTTAATGATTTTAGAGTTCAGTATAGATGTGGTTAAATAAAGAAATTGTACCATGATTAACTTTTTTGTTTCAGTCTGACGCTAAACCTATAGGTACGAAGAAACTTTAAAGCATATTTAAAACAATAATAACACAAATTGTAAAGGTTTTTAACTGATGAAATAGCTAGCTTTAGAATATAATCAATTTTATACGTGGTCAGTTAACCTGAAATTGAACGCAAGCAATACGTCAAACCACTACTGTTGCTGTCATTGTTGAAAAAAAAACATTTGTTAAATAATGATTATACCTACTAATTCTTTAACTTAATTGCACAGACAAAAAAATTACAATAATGAATTATTTATTGATCAAAATCCATTTATAGTGAAGTAGAAGTGGCTTTCGCCGGTCCATTCATAGGGAGACTCCTTCCACGGGATCTTGAAAGGTTCTCAACTAAAGTGCTGTGTTGGCGACTTTGCTTCTGCTATCAACTTCATTAGTGCGGGTACTGTCACGTTGATAATACATGTGTATTTATTTCGAAATTCGTGTTATCGATGAACACCTTAAGAATAACCTTATTTGTAATACTAGTGGTTTTCCCGCGGTTTTACACGCGTACCTTACACAACTACTGCCCGCACCTGGATAAAATATAGCCTATATTACTCGTGAATAGTGTAGCTCTACGCGACATTGAAAGACTTTGTCAAATCGGTTCGATAGTTTCGGAGCCATTAGGGTACAAACAAACAATAAAATTCCTCTTTATTTATTAGTATACATAGATGAATTGATTTTTAATAGTAGGTATAGATAGAAGATTGCAAAGATAAAGTCGTAAAGTAAGAGCAATCTATCTCAGAGAAAGAAAGTCCGCGTAGCTTCCATGCATCAAGCAGTAATTGTTCGCCACTTTAAAAGACATTCGTTTATTAAGTGGGCATCCTTTCCCTCACATTAGATCGGGCGCCTTTTGTTCAGTGTGTGGGAGAGAGTTTTATTTTCAAGTGATCCTATGTGATATAGTTTCTTATACGAAAACAATCAAAACTTCAAATATAGGAACTATGGTATCTATGGAGCCTTGCTATCATTTTCATCCGAGAGGATCAGGGAACTGCATAATGAACCCGGATAAAAAATATCCTATGTTATTCGGATAGCGTTTGAACTGTCTGCCCAATTCAAGAAAAATCATCAAGCCCGACCGTAACAGACAGTCTTTTGTACTTACGAAAAAACCTTTTGACTTTGAACATTAGAGGTCTTTATATAAAAGGTCCCATTGTTCATCATCAACGGTTATTATGTCTCAAAGTATTGTAAACACAACGTACAAAATTCCTGTTATTTGGACCTTAAACATTTGTGGGCACTTCGGGAACCTAACCCAATGTACTATAACGACCCATTAAAGAGTTTTGGGTGGTGCTGTGGTTGAAATAGGCGTGCCGATACATACGTATATGATGTTGAAGAAGCCTTTATCTCAACGTTTGGACGGTGTCCAAGAGAGGCACGTGATAGGGCATGGATTGTGCGCACACAAGCATGGACTCATCGGGGAAATGTCACGTCTCCACAGATAATGACCTTGAGCTTCAAGACAGTGCAATCCTCTCCAATATCGCGGGAGTTCAAAACCATGAATCAAGAAACTAAGCATCAGATTATAGTCATGTATAAGTAGTTCCATCTATACATTTCCATAGCGACTATTAATTCAGGCTGATGCAAACTGCTAAAAGCATTTCATCGACTGTCTAAGATCTAAATCACAGCTGAGAGCAACGGCCTAACGTGCTCTGCCATATGGATAATATATGTATCGATATATAACTAAGTAACTCTCAGTTCTTGGGACAATCCCCTGTCAGTGAACTTCGATTCAAACCGTTGTTGCATGATTTATTAAGATTCAAACATGTCCACAATATTTATCAAGATCCCAAATCAACTTTAAATTACAAACAAAAGCACAAATCATTTAAGGGATCCTTTTTTCTTGAAAGACAACATTAATCATAAGGTGGGTAAGTATCCTCTGCGATATTTTCATTAATTTTATCTATAGTCATCATCATTTTCCCAACTACCTATGTTGGGGTCAGCTTCCAGTCTATTCGGATGTACTTAGCTGGGTACCAGTGTTTTACAGGTATCTAATGATTGCCTGTCTTACCTCCTTAACCCAAAGTCTAGTTAGCTTATTGTAAATACTCATACTTGTCGTTTAACAATGACTGCATTAAGTTTCAATATCTGGCAGCGGGCTATTGGTGCTATCGGGCACAATTCCAACTGCAGCTACGGTGAATTTTCTAATAGATAACCCATATTAAACGTGACCTGGAGATCGAGATACATAAAGATATTACGAAGAAAACATTCTTCAACTAAATTCTACTTAATATTATTAACGCGAAAGTTTGTATGTATAAAATAGCTTATATGTATCAGAATAACATATAGGCTACTTTCAATGCGGGTAGGGGATGTAGTTCCCACGGAAAGCGACTGAAACTGCTGGTAAAAGCTAGTTCTATGTCATATTTATTAAACTGGTTTTGGCTAATGTATTATCTACTTCGTAAAGAATACGTTCACGTGTAGAAGTTTTTTGTTCACTCCGATTTAAAAACTTATCATGCGACCTTCACATCAAACAGAGGTCACTGGTATCTTGAATTATAAGTCTATATATATTTTGTGTTTTTAGCATATAAAAACAGACTAGTTTCCGAGAAATGTTTTGGTTTACAAGATTTGCATCAATATTCGGTTTATCCTTACTAATATGAAATGCGAAGGTAACTCTGTCTGTCGCTGTAAGACGATCTAACTGAACGGATCTTAATGAAATTTGCCGCACAGATAGTCTTAGGCCTCAGGAAGGACATAGACTAGTTTTTCCCGGTTGCGGGAAGTGCTCCTCTCAGAACATGGGGAATCCAAGGGAAACCGGTAGTAATAATTGAATACTTCGTCTGCACTGCGTTTCTAGTAAACAGGAGTATGGGAACTAACAAAATATTATGATAGGTAATATTTAAAATTGAAATTCAACCATAAGTCACAAGTTCAATAAACTGAATATAACCTTGTTCAATGTCGAAAGATTCGTTTAATTGGAACCTATAAAATTTTAATACCTAGATTTTTATTACACGTCGTAAAATTTTAATCGGACACTACCTATATTTTAGAACTACGTAAGGATCTTTTGTTATTTGTCTTAGGGTATGGTACCTACTGTATGCAGAAACTTGGGGCCGCAAAAGTGCATTGTATTCTTTGTTTATACGAAAAGTAAGTGCATTTTAGTACATTACAAATATTACAATGTTATACTAATAAGTAGTAGGTAGTAGTAGTAGTTGCTCTTTTCTAACCGACATCAAAACAGTTAAGTCGACAGATGCTGCGATAGTCACTACATAGCACCGCAAGAGCACATTTAGGTACACATAATAACATCCGCAAAATACATACTTGACATTTAAAATATTCCTTGCAACAGATTATACGAAATAAATCAGATAACCGGCTGAATGTAGCAATTTTCTTTGAACTCTCGAAGCAAAATGAAAGCAATATGTCGGCGCGGATGAATAAGGTTATGAAAACACGTGCGCCGCACGTTGGAAGTGACGTAATCGCACCACTCTGTGAGTCAGGCGAGGTGGGGACGGACCGGTCAACGTGTATATAATGCTACGCCCGCTGCGGCGGAGCGGACTCGGTGTTCGACCTCTGCTCTGTCAACACCTCTTAATTGTGACGTTAATCACACCTGAGTCACCTTATTTGTTTAATATTTAACTCTGTAGTTAAATTAATACTTTGTGTTTTTATTGTTTTCTTTTCATTTTATTTAAATTCTATTTATTGATTTGATAATGAATTAGACGTTTATTATTTACTTTTACTTAATGAATTTAACGTTAATTGTAAACCTGATTGACGCTTCTTAATTTTGTTTCCATAAACAATCAATTTATTGTTAGTAGCAATTACTATTTGTGTTTCATCAATTCACTGGTTTGTGTTTTCGCCAATCCTTATTTTATTCATAATTTATTTGGTTGTGAAGTGAATAAACTTTTATGAACCTTTGTTATAATGATGTATTTTACTTTCATGCCCAAGGCACAAGAGTCACCCATTTTGTAACTGATTTCGGCTGGCGCCGAAATCAGAAGTGGGATCACTAGTGGGGCTTCCTCAGCCTCATCTGCCCATACTGAAGGAGACAACCACGACGCCGGTGTGAACGAAATGCTGTCCGCATTGGCCTATACCTGCAGGACCAACCAACCAAGCCGTAACCCAATGTACTATAACGACCCATTAAAGAGTTTTGGGTGGTGCTGTGGTTGAAATAGGCGTGCCGATACATACGTATATGATGTTGAAGAAGCCTTTATCTCAACGTTTGGACGGTGTCCAAGAGAGGCACGTGATAGGGCATGGATTGTGCGCACACAAGCATGGACTCATCGGGGAAATGTCACGTCTCCACAGATAATGACCTTGAGCTTCAAGACAGTGCAATCCTCTCCAATATCGCGGGAGTTCAAAACCATGAATCAAGAAACTAAGCATCAGATTATAGTCATGTATAAGTAGTTCCATCTATACATTTCCATAGCGACTATTAATTCAGGCTGATGCAAACTGCTAAAAGCATTTCATCGACTGTCTAAGATCTAAATCACAGCTGAGAGCAACGGCCTAACGTGCTCTGCCATATGGATAATATATGTATCGATATATAACTAAGTAACTCTCAGTTCTTGGGACAATCCCCTGTCAGTGAACTTCGATTCAAACCGTTGTTGCATGATTTATTAAGATTCAAACATGTCCACAATATTTATCAAGATCCCAAATCAACTTTAAATTACAAACAAAAGCACAAATCATTTAAGGGATCCTTTTTTCTTGAAAGACAACATTAATCATAAGGTGGGTAAGTATCCTCTGCGATATTTTCATTAATTTTATCTATAGTCATCATCATTTTCCCAACTACCTATGTTGGGGTCAGCTTCCAGTCTATTCGGATGTACTTAGCTGGGTACCAGTGTTTTACAGGTATCTAATGATTGCCTGTCTTACCTCCTTAACCCAAAGTCTAGTTAGCTTATTGTAAATACTCATACTTGTCGTTTAACAATGACTGCATTAAGTTTCAATATCTGGCAGCGGGCTATTGGTGCTATCGGGCACAATTCCAACTGCAGCTACGGTGAATTTTCTAATAGATAACCCATATTAAACGTGACCTGGAGATCGAGATACATAAAGATATTACGAAGAAAACATTCTTCAACTAAATTCTACTTAATATTATTAACGCGAAAGTTTGTATGTATAAAATAGCTTATATGTATCAGAATAACATATAGGCTACTTTCAATGCGGGTAGGGGATGTAGTTCCCACGGAAAGCGACTGAAACTGCTGGTAAAAGCTAGTTCTATGTCATATTTATTAAACTGGTTTTGGCTAATGTATTATCTACTTCGTAAAGAATACGTTCACGTGTAGAAGTTTTTTGTTCACTCCGATTTAAAAACTTATCATGCGACCTTCACATCAAACAGAGGTCACTGGTATCTTGAATTATAAGTCTATATATATTTTGTGTTTTTAGCATATAAAAACAGACTAGTTTCCGAGAAATGTTTTGGTTTACAAGATTTGCATCAATATTCGGTTTATCCTTACTAATATGAAATGCGAAGGTAACTCTGTCTGTCGCTGTAAGACGATCTAACTGAACGGATCTTAATGAAATTTGCCGCACAGATAGTCTTAGGCCTCAGGAAGGACATAGACTAGTTTTTCCCGGTTGCGGGAAGTGCTCCTCTCAGAACATGGGGAATCCAAGGGAAACCGGTAGTAATAATTGAATACTTCGTCTGCACTGCGTTTCTAGTAAACAGGAGTATGGGAACTAACAAAATATTATGATAGGTAATATTTAAAATTGAAATTCAACCATAAGTCACAAGTTCAATAAACTGAATATAACCTTGTTCAATGTCGAAAGATTCGTTTAATTGGAACCTATAAAATTTTAATACCTAGATTTTTATTACACGTCGTAAAATTTTAATCGGACACTACCTATATTTTAGAACTACGTAAGGATCTTTTGTTATTTGTCTTAGGGTATGGTACCTACTGTATGCAGAAACTTGGGGCCGCAAAAGTGCATTGTATTCTTTGTTTATACGAAAAGTAAGTGCATTTTAGTACATTACAAATATTACAATGTTATACTAATAAGTAGTAGGTAGTAGTAGTAGTTGCTCTTTTCTAACCGACATCAAAACAGTTAAGTCGACAGATGCTGCGATAGTCACTACATAGCACCGCAAGAGCACATTTAGGTACACATAATAACATCCGCAAAATACATACTTGACATTTAAAATATTCCTTGCAACAGATTATACGAAATAAATCAGATAACCGGCTGAATGTAGCAATTTTCTTTGAACTCTCGAAGCAAAATGAAAGCAATATGTCGGCGCGGATGAATAAGGTTATGAAAACACGTGCGCCGCACGTTGGAAGTGACGTAATCGCACCACTCTGTGAGTCAGGCGAGGTGGGGACGGACCGGTCAACGTGTATATAATGCTACGCCCGCTGCGGCGGAGCGGACTCGGTGTTCGACCTCTGCTCTGTCAACACCTCTTAATTGTGACGTTAATCACACCTGAGTCACCTTATTTGTTTAATATTTAACTCTGTAGTTAAATTAATACTTTGTGTTTTTATTGTTTTCTTTTCATTTTATTTAAATTCTATTTATTGATTTGATAATGAATTAGACGTTTATTATTTACTTTTACTTAATGAATTTAACGTTAATTGTAAACCTGATTGACGCTTCTTAATTTTGTTTCCATAAACAATCAATTTATTGTTAGTAGCAATTACTATTTGTGTTTCATCAATTCACTGGTTTGTGTTTTCGCCAATCCTTATTTTATTCATAATTTATTTGGTTGTGAAGTGAATAAACTTTTATGAACCTTTGTTATAATGATGTATTTTACTTTCATGCCCAAGGCACAAGAGTCACCCATTTTGTAACTGATTTCGGCTGGCGCCGAAATCAGAAGTGGGATCACTAGTGGGGCTTCCTCAGCCTCATCTGCCCATACTGAAGGAGACAACCACGACGCCGGTGTGAACGAAATGCTGTCCGCATTGGCCTATACCTGCAGGACCAACCAACCAAGCCGTAACTCCAAAGAGGCGACGGCGTTAGATCGCGGCAGTAATGTGCCGCGATCGGCAGCCGATTGACGTGCATATGTGGGTAGAGCGAAAGTTTTTAGGAACTCGCTCATCGTGAGGTATGTACAAACTGGATTTAAAAATTAAAAAGGCCGACCCAAAGCTCTCGTTAATTAGTCACCAATTCAGTTTGACAAGCGAGCAGCGTCAATGACGACATGATCAGGATTTAAATGCCACATAGCGCGACCAGCCGAATCTATCACCAGGGCATAGAATGTCTGGAGGCGAGTCATGGAGATGCTGTGGCGGCGGTCATCGACTGTTTAAACAATGAATTTTTCCGACTGCGCATTCTATCTGGGCGTGATGCTTTTGTGGCAAAATCGATTTCTGTAGCAGCCACAACCAAGCATGTAGAACAATCGATGTAGAACGAGAGACTCGACTGGGATATAGTACGTGCCGTCGTAGAAGATCATGAGATACCTTTTAGTGTTTTGATGGGATCCAGTATGGAGCGGTGCGTCAGTTAAAAGATTACTGTTTAGATATAACGATACGTTTGTGATATTTCCGAGCGTCAATTTAACGCAGGAGATCCCATTGAAATTTCTGGCCAAGTAGCTCCAGCAGGCGCCAGAAAATGGAGATAATCGACGGGCTGATTATCAAAGGAATCTTTCAAGAGGGTAAATCACATTGTACTGGACGTGTGTGTGCGACGGACTGAATTAAACAAATGAGGTACCCATTAATTTTTCACTCTCAAGTTTCAGATCGGACCGACGGATTGTCGACAACTGCCTTTTGTCAATTTGGACAATAGTTCAAGGACTTTGCCCAGTACCAATCAAGAAAGATTATCTGCCGCGAACTGCCTTTAGTGTACCTGGCGGCCTTTGTTAGTACTAGAGAATGTCTCAGCAGTGTCCCGATGCACAGTAGTGTCTGGCTGCATTGCCGCAACTTGGCCCACATGGTCAAGAAATATTTTCTTTTGGTTTTTGCAGACTTTGGACAGGGAGATGGTGGCGTTGTCCCGGTGTTAAGACCGTGAACGCAAGGAAAGGTTTGTTTTTTTCTTCAAACACCAATCAAAAGTTTGGACGGCTGCATCTCAAATGGTGCAGTTCGTCCAATGTCCTAGGAAAATGCGATGTCTTGAAGTTACCAGCAGTGCTCCTGAACGTCAAAATGGTTCCTTCAGTATCTTTGGATTTGCAGGGTACTTTCAAGTGTTTAATGCTGTTTTAGTGTGATGCATACACTCGCAGAGACGTAGTTCGTGTTGGGCTGCTGCGGAGAGCACAGAGCGGAGATGCCGAGTTGTTGGTGTCGGTGCTCTAATGACATGGACAAGCTGGATTGACAGAAGGTAACGCAAGAGCTTCTGCAATAGCCGCATACCGAAACAACAACAACCTGCAGACTGTGCGGTGCTGCAGCGACTTCTGGTGCGAGCGGTGTCAGCTGCTCGCCTGCCTCTAGCGATTGCATTCTGCTGCTGCATGCTTCGGGGATGCCGAGCAGCGGAGCTTTGGAGCAGGGAGTGGAATGTAAGTCAAATTTCGAAATATTCAGGCACAGTCGAGGAGCGTAACGTGGTAACAAATAAGCAAACAGTATTGCGGATCGAAGTCAACAAAATTCGGTGCTACACGAAAGCTCGAAGCCGAATACATCAACAGGTAATTGGGCGCAGTAAGTGGAAGTATCAATGTTCAGCACTACTCTCCCGCTCAGACAGCTTGTAGGAAATCTGAAGGTGGACTGCGGCCGACGTATGTAAGTCTGAGCTCGTCAACAGATATCATGACACTATTTTGTCATCGTAGGCTTACTGACGGTATCAGCACTGCTCACTGAATTGTGGTGGCTGGGAGATGCCTCTTCTTCAGCATAAGCAACTGTTTACTGGACGACGGCATGCTGGTGCAGCGGCGCCATGGGAGGACGGTGGTGCGTTGCATCGAACGCTACGATTTTGATGCTTATTGGTCCCGCGTAAGTAGGGGGTTTTTCTCCAGCAGTCGTTTGCCTGTTTCTCACCCTTGCATCATTGACAGGTAATGACCGAGCGTTGCTTATGTTCATGCAGAAATGTCCACAGTGTGTATTCTTACAGTGGTCACGTGAGATGGCTCGTAGCCACGTAGCGTAGCATCCTCAGGTCCTTGAAGTCGTAATTGGATGTTGCTGTGTACAAAGCATCACTCACGACGTTATGCGCTTTTTCAATCCAACTTGGGCGACCCGCTTGTGGGAGACCACCGGTTAGTGTAGAAACGATGGTGGGTGATTCCTTGTACGCAGTCACTGGTGAACCCACATTAACTATTAAATGATTTAAGTGCATATTGAGCTCGGTTATATTCATACAACTAGCTTCTGCCAGCGACTTCGTCCGCGTTGGATTTGGACTTGGTGCAAAGAGAGGCTATCGACAGTTAAACGTGTTATTGTGAGCCAGCCATAAGAGATAGACGTGTGCTGTCCGGGTATATTTTTTACATAATTTTAAGGAGAACATTTCCGTCATACATTGTTTTTGTGTGGCTTTAACCATTAGGGCTGCACACGCGACGGAAGCATAAAAGACGGAGTGACTTCTCCCGTTTTCCCAACATTTACCTTTACTGCTCTGCTCCTATTGACCATAGCGTGATGAAGAGTATCCTATAACTTGCCCAGGAGTACAGAGAATCATTGTACCAAGTTTCGTTGAAATCCGTCAAGTAGTTTTCGTTCCCATAACGAACATACAGACAGACAGATAGACAGACAGACAAAAATTTTACTGATTGCATTTTTGGCATCAGTATCGATCACTAATCAATCACCCCCTAATAGTTATTTTGGAAATATATTCAATGTACAGAATTGACCTCTCTTCAGATTTATTATAAGTATAGATAAAACAACAAGATTTGATAGTTTATTTGCAGCAGTTGCAGGAAATGCGCGCGATGCGCATCTATCGACTGGCGGTTGAAGACTAGTGGTGGCACGGTGGCGGCGGAGATGCGAGCGACAAGCATATCTACGCACCATTCCCGGCCGTCGTGAATATAGTGAATATTTTTATTTTATCAAATGACAAATTTAAAAAATTATGTAGTTGAGCGCGTCACTAACATCTATAACCTAACAAGGCCAGACGCAAATCTTTAATGGACCGTGGAACGCGAGAACATCAGACTTAATTTACCGATTTTGCCATATAAACTGCATACAGATAATGACAGCACCGGACTAGGTGCCTCCTTACCTTCAAAATACGCTTATGTAGATGGACGCACTAGTGTAAGTCTAGGATGTTTGTTAATCTATATGAAATTCAAATATTTTTAACGTCGATCGTTGTATTAGTTTAACCTCAGTTCAGTTAATAATTCTGGTTTCATTTTGTTTACATTTTAATTTTGAATTTGGTTACTGCTCATTGGACACTATCCTTTCTGTTATCAGGGGACTGGTACTGTCTCACACAGTCTTATATCTAGCCTATCTAGGAGAATTCCAACCGTCTATATTGTATTATTGAATCCTAAAACTTTGCAATGCCTTTTTGAAAAGGAAGTAAGAAAGAAACAGGTACTGGTACTTAGTACCTGCCTGACCTGAAATTGAACCCACAACAATACATGAGAGGTTGGTGTTTTTACCTGGCCATCACGAAATGAAGTACATATTTACTATTTATTTATTTATAATTGTGTTTGTCCGTAAGTTGAGGACAGGGGCCTCCTTACATTTGTGTTCGTAAGTTGAAGGCAGAGGCCTCCTTACATATGTGTTCGTAAGTTGAGGACAGGGGCCTCCTTACATTTGTGTTCGTAAGTCGAAGGCAGAGGCCTCCTTACATTTGTGTTCGTAAGTCGAAGGCAGAGGCCTCCTTACATATGTGTTCGTAAGTTGAGGACAGGGGCCTCCTTACATTTGTGTTCGTAAGTCGAAGGCAGAGGCCTCCTTACATTTATGTTCGTAAGTCGAAGGCAGAGGCCTCCTTACATATGTGTTCGTAAGTTGAGGACAGGGGCCTCCTTACATTTGTGTCCGTAAGTCGAAGGCAGAGGCCTCCTTACATTTGTGTTCATAAGTTGAAGGCAGAGGCCTCCTTACATTTGTGTTTGTGCGTGTTCGTAAGTTGAGGACAGGGGCCTCCTTACTAACTTAATATCAGATTCTTCCCATACAGGTCGAGGGCGACCATTGTGCAGAATGGCCGTGTCGGCGCGGATGAATAAGGTTATGAAAACACGTGCGCCGCACGTTGGAAGTGACGTAATCGCACCACTCTGTGAGTCAGGCGAGGTGGGGACGGACCGGTCAACGTGTATATAATGCTACGCCCGCTGCGGCGGAGCGGACTCGGTGTTCGACCTCTGCTCTGTCAACACCTCTTAATTGTGACGTTAATCACACCTGAGTCACCTTATTTGTTTAATATTTAACTCTGTAGTTAAATTAATACTTTGTGTTTTTATTGTTTTCTTTTCATTTTATTTAAATTCTATTTATTGATTTGATAATGAATTAGACGTTTATTATTTACTTTTACTTAATGAATTTAACGTTAATTGTAAACCTGATTGACGCTTCTTAATTTTGTTTCCATAAACAATCAATTTATTGTTAGTAGCAATTACTATTTGTGTTTCATCAATTCACTGGTTTGTGTTTTCGCCAATCCTTATTTTATTCATAATTTATTTGGTTGTGAAGTGAATAAACTTTTATGAACCTTTGTTATAATGATGTATTTTACTTTCATGCCCAAGGCACAAGAGTCACCCATTTTGTAACTGATTTCGGCTGGCGCCGAAAAATATGTTACAAAGTATAAAGTTAAGCGCATAGCTCGCGGATGATTGAACAAGAAGTTAAATCGCATACGATAACCGAGTGATGGCTACAAATCCTATAACGTTCTTCAAACTGACGTGAAAGTATGCAATATCTACGCATTCTTTCTAAGAAAAATCCTTAGGTACAATAGGATATTACGATCAATTATTTTCTATCAACTTTGTAGTTGTATACCTCATGCATTTCAACTCTCGAATTGGTATCCTACGATGTCTGACAATAAGGGTCGGATTATCGAATGGAGAGCCTCTCACAGAGCAGGCCTTTCCACTTGATGAATTGGCTTAGCCTTTTTGCCTCTCATGGGTAATTCCAATTTTGAATATACTTTTTAAATATCGAATGAAACCTATAGAGAGAAGTGTGATACTTTCAGAAAGAAGTCTGAAGACTCTAAAGACGTAATACCTACGATTTGAAACTTCTGTTTACCTCTTGACCGAAGTATCGAACTGCAGCGGTCCGTAAAAGTTTGAATTTGTCGCCACCCGCCACTGAAATGACTTGCTATCTCCATTTTGTCCTTTAAAGTAGTTCTGTTTAAAATTTAAAGGAACTTCGGAATTGGTAAACAGGACCTTATGAACGATCGACCTGTGCGGCTATTCCTCTATTGAATTGAGTTTAAAATATAACTATTATTGAATGAGTGTAATATTATAATACTTATTTAGAACAATAGACACTACATCTTCTCGTGACTATACGTTAATAGTTATGTACTTACCTACATATAGAGGGAGTCTAGACAACCGTGATATATGGAGTGCTACGGCTCTTCCTGGAAATGCGAGTAAAGCTGTATAGAATATTCGCCAAACTCGCAGTAATTTAAACTAACGTATGTCCTGTACATATATCAAGCTGTAATGTCGGTGGAGAAGAAACGAAGTTGGTTAAATATTGTCATTGTTAATACAAAAACGCAATACTGTATTATTTTGGTATTATTCATAGTAAGGTTATTTCTAAAACTTTTTAAGTATTTAAAAGTGATTTGTGTTAAGTCCACAGATTACGAAGGAACGTATCTGTAATCTGAATAAATATATTCTGACTTGTTGGAAATAATAATCCTATGCACATATTCAGTACAAAGTGAATATTTAAATATTGTAACAAAAGGCATACATTCCCCTAATACATTTGGTCATTAGCATCGGGCATCGAGTAACAAACAAAGCGAAAGATGCATCAGGCTTGGATACAATTTACATTAACATGAAGAATTACTTAGCATAACACGAACTCATATTTTTTGTTTGTCGTTGAAGATAATGCTTTATCATATCGAACAATGACGTTCGAGGCAAAAAATATGCGATCATATCATGCATCACATGTTGACACCTATACGAGTTACAAACAACTGAATATAAAGTTCGCCCAACTTTATGGAGCGAATCCGGGGTGTCACACAAAATGAGATAAAAAAGAATAATGCCGAGAAATGCCGGTTTCCGCATAGAATGCACGGTGTAAACTTAGTTCTGAACTTAGTGATAAAACGTAATAATACCCGCGCGTGACATATTTCAACTTAGAAGTCCAATTGTCAGAAGATAAAAGTTTTCTTAGCGTTGTTTCAGCGTTTTTCACGAAATAAAAATGGCGAGGAACTTTATGTGAGCTTTGAGGATGAAACTGTTTATTTCTAATGCCGTCCTATTTGCAGTGTAGCGAGTATGTATAAATAGCAACGTGATATGTATCTATATGTATGGCGGAGCTTGAGTGACATTTCACTGATTAGCCGGCTTCCCTTGTCACGCAATCACTAAGTGAAGGCTGGTTGACAAAAACAGAGCGGTAGGTAATTTATGAAATTGGGTTTTTCACGCACGGTTTTGTGGGCGTCGATGTTCATAAGATTATTTTTACAACTCTCGTAGCTTAGATAAAAATAAATTGAGTTTAGACGGATCTGATACCAATAAAATAACCATAGATACCCCAGCATTTGTTATAAGTTGGCCAATTCAGTTTTGTTCTTTACCTGTCAAGAAAAGTAAAACAAGCGTAACTTTTGACCTTTTTAATACTATGTTATTCTAACACCAAACGAGGTATCGTATATCTAAAATAATTCGAGGTGCCGGATACCATGAAAGTCGTCCATAAAAACAACAATAGAAAATACTATGAATGTAAGTTCGTTTTGTTTGTCTATCACTTTTACAAGACATGAAAATAAATCAAAGGATAAATGAAAAGTAGATACATTGTTTTTTTTATATGTTACTTGAGTCGTATGTATTTATTCTTTATACGATAAATAATAACTTGTCCAGTTGACTTTTGTAAAGCACAAAAAGTAGAAAACAGTATCAAATTATGTTCCAGTTTCGACATTCCTTTATATTTCTAGTTTTATAGATTTTAGCAAAACCTGATTGATTGACCTTACTTCGAATAGTGACCTCACTCTGTCCCTGTCATTATTATCGAAGGATTTTTCAAAAGTTGCCTTGTTTGTTTATTTTTTTAATAAAATTTTAATATTTCTTATACCTTTTTTGGGTAGGTACATTGATCAGGTATGTGATGGCTTATTTCTTTTTATCTTACCTTATTGATGTTTTTAAATCGATATAGGATTATGTAAGAGCTATGTTTTCTTAAACTTCAATTGTGCCGTAACTCTCAACTTTATTATTTTTTCTTGCACCTGTAAAGAAACTTATACAGATACAGACGAAATCCTGCTGTTGTAGACATGGGGTATGTATAGTTATCGGCACGAATCTTGAGCTCTGACCTGCATCTGCGCAGAAGTGATTTATTAGCAAAGTACCAATCCCGAGTGACGGCTATGACGCGATGCACTGCGGGCCTATCACCGCTTTAGCCCGCCCCACGCCTTACTTACGCGACCAAATAAATTACTTCTGCGCAGGTGAAGGTCAGAGCTCAAGATTTGTGCCGATAACTATACCTTTATGGATACTTATTTGTGCGTGAATGTCTTTAAAAACCCAAGGGATTAAAGAAGATTTTGTATTTTTTTCCATACAATTGTCATTGCTTTCCTTATTGTCTTATCATTGCTGTTTATAAATATTAACAGTAGACGTATTG
Source organism: Helicoverpa zea x Helicoverpa armigera (assembly GCA_033682625.1). Taxonomy (NCBI): domain Eukaryota; kingdom Metazoa; phylum Arthropoda; class Insecta; order Lepidoptera; family Noctuidae; genus Helicoverpa; species Helicoverpa zea x Helicoverpa armigera. The sequence continues at coordinate 7,497,756 of JAWIIS010000032.1, forward strand.
AATTAAAGGTTGAGGCTCAAAAAGGTGTCTGTTGATTTGTAGGTACAGAAATGGGGATTGCGGGAAACAATATAAAGTGAAGGAAAATTAGGCTTATTTAAAGGGGTCAGACTCAATTGTTTCATTCTACGTTTCAATTTATTTTAGGACTCAGAACTTATTGTGGCTTGTTTAATCTAATTAATGAAAATATTTGTTTATAAAAATGTATGATTCAGTTTCAATTTTGTACTAAATAAGTTAAAATATTTCTTTTTAAAATGCCGCAAAACATTGGTCGCGCCACATTCCTTTCTTAATGAAAATGTCCGAGTGATTTATATAGGAGCCCTATGCCTAGCCTACAATATCTTTGATTTATCCACACATTAGCGCAGAAACCTACTTAACCACTGCGCCGCTCGTTGAGATAGATTAATAGGCCGACATCGCGCCCTCATTCTTTTACACCAATTTAGGAAGGACATGAGAATACGAGTCTTGAAACTAAGGCAGAAAAAAATACAGAGAACATAACAATATAAAAATTAAATTATTATTAATAAATTGTTAAATTGATAATTATCAATTTGGGTTTAATTATGTAAGAGAACAGTGTACAGCACGTAGGTACGTAACTAAATAACTTACCGAAAGATAAAAAAAAACTATTCACCCTTTGTCTCCAATAAAAGCGCCAGCCAAAGATTATTATTATTTACCTTAATTTCAGTTACATGTGTTTGTATGAACTTGATGAAAGTCTTCATAAGTGGTCCTATTTTCTTAGATATCAAATCAAGCTTGTTTGTCTCATTATCCTGCTAACTGTGACATTTTTATCAACTGTAGCTAGTTTTAAAGTCCACAAGTTAAATGAGAGCCAGAAATTGTGACAAGAACTTTACTGCGTTTGCCTGACGTTTAATCTCTTTGTCCAATTTCAAACTATGTTTAGCGGGTGGTTGCATCAAAATTCGTGTTATCTAGCTTTGAAGTTTAAAGTTTTTCCTAGTGCACTAGGAAGTGTGTAAAATTGGGCATTCTACAGCGAACTATCTGAAGTAATTTATGGATATGCATTACCAATACTAAAAGTCTGCTATAGGTAGCTAAAGGTGAGTAAGAATCGCCGTTTAATCTACATATGTAGGTACCTATATCTAAGCTGCAATATAGCTGAAGACTTTGTTAGTTTGTTATTTCTTACCAGGGTTTTTTTCAAATCGGTCCAATAGTCCCTGCGAAGTGTTAAGTGGTTAACACTGGAACCCGCTGACAGGCACTACTGAAAAAATAGATCCATGTATAAAGTCTATTCTATTCTACTATAAAATGAATTACAGTACAAATACAAATGTAAGACTTGTAGATACCAATACAGTGCCGTGGAAGTTCCGAGAGCCAAACAATGGTTTCGATTTCGCTGGCCGGAATAGTTCTGCAAAAGTCGTAATGCTTCGGATACTTCACATCGTGTTGTTTTAACGTGAGAACACATAACACATATTAATTCTAATATGGTCCGTTTTATTTGGCTTGCTTTGACTTTTTAATTGTTCTTGAATGTCGTGCATGTGTCATCAAAACTATATTAAAAGGGTATGAAACACTTACCACGATGATTCTGCACGAGTCAGTCAGGCGGAATTGTCAACTACTCGAAAACCACAAGAACCTACCCTACCTACATAATCGAAACGTCCAATTATTATGTAATTACCCACATTCTACACAAATAAATAAATCTATCTATCTGGTAATCCTAGGATTACTATAAGGAATTTTGTCTAATTTTGTGTTGTTTTGATTTTTCGCTCAAAGCTGGGAAAGTACTTTTAGGTTACTAGAACAGCTTTGTTTGTCCCGTAAATGTGTTAATTACAAATTGAAGGCGACAATTTACATCGCCGTCTATTTTCCCATTAGAAAGTCTGTTAACGAAGCTGTTAAGGCTCCTAAAATATGTTGGTAATGCAAGCTCGACAAGTCGGAACTATGAGGAAGCTTAAGCGCTCTGGAACGCTTGTCACACCTCGGGTTATGCACCCCACACACTCCGCATACAAAGGCATAAGGTAACCCAGTAACGTTAGTAGTTAGGTATCTACGTACCTACTTACATTCCTAGACAATTTTCTCGTATATTAGTATAAAAATGTTAAAGCTTATTAGCATACTTAAGTAAGTATATGAAATTATTTTATCAGCACACAAAGAAAGGATTTTGTAAGCAGAAAATATTTGTTCTAGGTTCATAATCGAGGACATATTTTTTAAGTCAGCATACTTTACCTGCTATGGCGCTCTCAGGTATACATAAATTCAAACACATCCTTACTCATTCGTAGATTTGTCCCAAAATCAATATCTATTTGGTACAACCGATAAATCTGAATATAAAATCGCATAACACGGTCATTAATTTGATTGATAATCTGACCAAAAAGCAATTAAATTCGATCTATAAAACAGTGGTTAGGATAATGCAGATCTTCTGAAATAAAATGGAAGCGCGTAGCATTCATTCTTTTATACTTACAAATTAACTTTAATTTATGACTAATAAGAAAATCAAAATGGATTTAAAAGAATACGATAAGTTATCTGTACCAAGCAGAAAAGTCCTTCCATCTTCCTCTCTACCCATACCTGTTACTTGTATTTAGAAACTATCTTCTTATTTCTCATGTTAACTGATAGAAGTAACAAAATAAAAGCTGAGCATAAATAATAACAAACTTTTAGCATTATTTTTAAAAGTTGGTCCTCCGAGTCGTATATTCTAGAACGGTGACATCAACGCCATCTGTGATCGTTTCATCAAAAATAACAGAACTGCAGTAATGCTGTTTTGAAAACCGAATGTATATTGTTCAGTAGAATACAAACATATTTTATGTTCTACGACAGCTGGCGTTTTTCTAAACTAAAAATAATTTCAGTTCTGTAAAAATAGAATGTGTACTTAGTTACTACAAGGTACTTGTAGGTTTGGTTAGACATATTTTTAGATTTTAGGTTTGAAATCAGATACACATCGGTGTCTAGGTTATAGTATCTCGGTATACAACACTTGTAACTAGGCTATAAAGTGTGTGAAAAATACAGTTTTTTCATCACACAGTTTAATGTGCATAGAATACCATAGCACATTGGTTTCTTCTTCACATTTGGGACCAGTTTCAGGGAAGGAATGTTTACTAACACTGAAAGGAATGGGAGTAGATCTACATTACGAAATAATACCAGATATAATATTTTGTAATATATATTATATTCGTGAATCTTTTACATGGGTGTATCTTTAAATAATTCCTTTATTAACACACAACAATAATTTATAACATACATTTACCAATACAGCTAGTCGATTACAATTTCAGTATTGTGAGCCAACATTTTGGAATGACATGAAGAACATCGAATGTATTTGCTCCATTCAAACGCCTGTGTATTAGAAAATAAGTATAAAAACAGTGTTAGGTTTCTACGCAAAATGCTAAACATATACTACTAAAGCCTGTCACTACGATATGCCTCGCCGCGCCTTATTGGGCTCATACACACTGCTAGTTACAAATACCTCTACCTACACTTTCCAGTATATATTCAGTAGACATGGGACACGCATTTTCCTACAATACTCGGTTACCAATATTGGGGGATGCGATAATACTATATCATTTATCTGTGAGGCAATCATGCATACATGCTTTTTAAAGACGTTTTATATCATAAGACATTTTTTTTCATAGGAGATATAAACCAGCCTCACTTCTTGACTAGTCGGCAGTGTTTCAAATAGTTACCTATTCTACATAAAATTGAGATTTAACTCTGCTTTATCATACTGCAGTATTTGAATACAATTGAATTACGTAAATATCGTGGCGCGTTTCCCATGTCCTAGATAGCTTTTATACATTCCTCGTTTAGTTTTAACACAATTCTATATCAAGTGACTTTGGGTCCACAGAATGCTCTTAATTGATTTCGTCAAATTGACTTCTTATACTCATTTTATTAATAAATCTGCTAATTTGATTAATATAAAGTCAAGGTTATTGAAATAAAGCAATTCTCAATAAGAGCTTCTAAGTATATTGCAATTAATTGAAATGCAGCATGAGCGAAGGTAAGCTTCCTATTACAAAGTCTAGGGACAAATTCCATCAAAATATCATCATCAAAGTAGTTACTTATAGTACAATACAATTGTAGGTTCCGATATATAAGATTCATATGAATAAATTTGGCGTCATAAGTAGTTTTCATAGACTTTTCGAATAGGGACTATTACGTTCCGAAGCGATGAACTTACGAGTCACTGATTTAGATTTATTATTATTGTAATAAAATTGTGTACGTATATAAGTTTATATTCCATCGAATAGACGTCGATACGTTATATCTTAACTAATTTACCTAATAATTAGATTCTAAAAAAATAATGTGCTCATGTTCCAACAGAATTTGATATAAATTGTATTGTCTATGTCGTCTACAGATAAATAGATATAGTGCTGCCCATTCACGGCTGTCACTATGAATACTTTAATAGTTAGTCGATTACGTAGGGTCGCTACCCGAGTGATGCGATCGAACTAAAACTGTAAAATGTTCCTTACTTACTCCTAACATAGTGATTGAAATAAACACCTATAGTTATATATTAACATAGCATAGGAGGTAACAAGAATACAAACAGATTTATATGTAGGTAGATATAATACTATACAATTATTTATTTATACATTTTGGTAAACGTATTTACAAACACTTTAGGTAATATAGATTATACCTGATTTAGTCGAACTTTTATATTCAGGCCGAGGGGTATTGAAGCAATATGAAGTCATGTACCGAAGATAACGTCAACTTCAAGATTACGCCAAAGTATAACAACGAACATTGATCAATTATAATCTACTAATAATGAAGTAACAATTCTATTTAAGTGTAGTCGCGATACATTCACAAAGAGAATATGAAGCAATGTAAAGGCGGAAAACATTCACCTACGTACGAACGCAAACACCAAACGTATTACACATTATTATATTTTAATTTTAACTAAACATATTTGCGCCTTCTGAACTTTTTTGTAAATAAATAGTAAAATCTGTCTTTGGTCCAAATGGTAACATTATATTTTGGGATAGGTATATTTTTGAACTCATAATCGCGCGTAATAATTAATTGGATATAACTATCATGAAGTTTAATCCTTATTAAAATATCTCGTTGTAAATCTTGAATACTTTAAATAATATCTTAATGATAACGAAAGCAAAATAAAGGTTAAACACATTTACGATTTCAATTCATTTATGTAACGAATCCACGACACAAATTCATTAAAGATAAAATTTAACAGCTAAAGAAGTATCAGATCCCTACTCCAGCTCGCAATACGTAGATAGCTAACTAACACCTATAGATTTAATAATACTAATACATATTTTTATTGTTACACATGTTTTAACAATTATTCAATTTTTGTTACTTAAATTAAAATTTATGCTTGAAATCGTAACAAGTAACTAGAGAGTACAATTTATAAAACTCATCAATTGGTTGAGATACTTGTTTTAAGTATACTCGGGGTTCGCCAATCTTCATAGTAGAACTTACTTAAAGTTTTAAAATAAGAACAAAAAACGTAACATAAAACAAAAGACAGCTGCGAAGAGACATTTCCTAATAAATTAAATGCTTTCGAAAGAAACGACCCCGGTTTGAAAAAGGAATTTTCTAGAAAATAAAGAGTAATAAAAGTGCAATACTGCTGGGTATAGTTAACAGTTACAGTTGGTGGTGGAGCTGCCTTGGGGCTGTTCCGTGAGGCGCTGGCCGCGAGCGCCGCCCGCCAACATCGCTGGCTCCGAGTCCAGGCTCTCCGACATCTTGTCGCAGATTATGTCCACCAGTCGCTCGAATACAGCCTACAAGAATAAAGGCCAACAAAATGTAACTTTGCTTCCATCATAGTATAATACTTTGTATTTATAGAAATCAAAATTGACATTTTGAACATATGGCTTGTTACATTTCTGAAGCACTTTTTTTAACTAAGACTTGTTTTACACATCCTCAAAATTATGTTTTAACTTCATTCTAAAGAGATTCAAGGTTAGTACTGTACATACGATCGCGATCCTTTAAAATAATTGGGTAAGCAAAGCAACATCACCTCCTAGAAATGCCTGCATTTTATGGTTGTATAGTCTTACCTTAACGTATATATTCTCCTTGGCACTAGTCTCATAGAACTCCACGCCGAGTTGCTCAGCCAGTTGCATGCCGCGCTCGGTGCTGACCACGCGTTCCTCTTCCATGTCGCACTTGTTGCCCACCAGGATCACTTGCGCGTTGTCCCATGAGTACGTCTTTATTTGTGTCACCCTGGAAAACACAAGGAGAAATATCTTTTTAAGCAATCAATCTTTGTAGGTACGTACCTCTTTATTTGGTATCTTTTGACGTGCCATATTCGTATGAGTATTTATTTCAGACATTTAAAATGATATCTTGGATACTAAGGTATCGTCTTCCTGCTGTCCCTATCTAAATTCCATTAGTGATCGGAGCAGAATATTTTTAAATAAAATACAAAGGTCCCAAATCTACATTTCTAAAAAGACTTAGACTGCCCTGTGCTCTTTTTTATATGCAAAGGAAGAAGTTCTCTATTCAGATGTATGAGAGATATTGTTCTTTACAAGAATCTTATAGAAGCTCACTAAAAATATTATTTCAAAGAAAAGCACTCGAGCATGAAAAATCTCAACTAACAAACTGAAAAGGCAGAAATAAGTTGAACAATCGCAGCGAACAGCGTACTATAGAAACCTTGAGTAGGTAGGTGTAACTGACATGACATCCTGCGGAAATTGAGGAAAGTTTGGGCACACTTCACAATTTTCTTTTATGATGAATTCAATAATACATATTGTATGAAAGTCAAAGGAAGACAACTGTTTTAAGACACGGCTTCTTTCGTAAGTGTTTTAACGGGGAGGTGATTGGACATGATGTCATGTATATTTTTGTAACGATTTCCTATTTTCAAATCCTTGGAAATCGAATGCCAAAGATTTGGACACAAAATTAATTTCTGATCACCTGTAGGTAGACCAAATATTGGCAAAGCCTGAAAAACCATTTCCAATATAAAACCTTGAAATACTTCTGTAACTTACCAATCTTGGACGCTATTGAAGCTCTCCTCGTTGGTTATGTCATACATTAGGATGAAGCCCATGGCGCCTCTGTAGTATGCTGTGGTGATCGTGCGGTAGCGTTCTTGTCCTGCGGTGTCCTGCAATGAAAGATACATACATACTCGGAATACTAGGAATACATAAGTACTCGGCAAATCTGGCGTTTTAAATCCTTTATCCTAAAAGTCATCATTTAGTTCATCCGTGAACTTTGTGAGGATTTTCTAATGTCTACTATAATAATGTAATGTGTACTACTATGCTTTAAAACTGTTCCTTTATAAGTACGTCATCCGTTCATGACAATTTGGGATCATCTTTTCCAGAACAATTTCCTTCGATTTACAAAACTAGGTAATATTTATGTTACATCTACGATTGTTATTTAAAACATAAATAAAAGTACACCTTTCATCGTAACCGCCCTAGATCCGATATCGAAATATTACCTTCAGTAGGTACGTACTCCTTATATTTCAATTTAACTTCGTACAAAAGGCACTCGACAAGATTTCATTACCGTCTCGTGAAGCGCTTCCGACACAAAACTCATCACATAAAATACACACACCACATGTTTCGACTTGTGGTGTTTTAGTAGCCTCCCTAATCCAATAAATGAAAGGGAAAGAGAGTGACTAATTAGCAATGATCCTCTAAAAGGTAAGTGGCAATTGGGGAAAACGGCTCAATGAGGCTCGACCGTAATAGGACGGTAACTGCTAAATCTTTTATTGCAGCCCTTATGTTATATTTACGACATGTAATGTAGTTCTGGATTGGCTACTAGATCTTGGCTAAAAAAATTGCAGTAATTGGCTGATGTATGAAGATAATTTATAAAAAAAAACCTTTCAACAATTTAATAAAAGCCACTGCAACGTGAGTGCATTTCTTACTGATCTAAACCTACCATGTTATTTCTGGAGCCCTTTGTCTGCCAGTGCCACGATAAGTCTATGGAACAAGCGCGCAGCAGCCTAATAGGGCGTTAGTCTTATTTTGTACTTATGATATGTTAAAAATAAAGTGCTATGTCATAATATAAAGATTAAAGTGTTGTTTGAGCCCCCAATAACTAGCTTTTATTATGTCCCATGTCGTATGTAGTACACTTTTTATCTCCGACGTTTTCTATTTATGCCTCATAAAGTGACCACTTTTTCTAAGTTACGTGCTCATAGGTAATTATGGTCACACTGTTGTTATATGCCACAGCGTAATTGTGGTTTGCTACTAAAAGCTTTTACCATGCTTTTCAATGTTGATATTAGCTATGGTATGTAATTTCACATTTACTGATTGATTATTTAGTTCGATATAATAATAATAACTTCCAGGAAAATTTCGGGAAAATTAGTGGCAGTCTCTTCACAAAGAGAGCACGATTTTGCTGTTAAATAGGAGTTCATTTTTATAAAAGAGTAGACACTCCCATTATTGCTATATCAATAAAGGTTCATAAACTGATCAGTGCAATGCTCTTTAAGCCCTACATTTCCCTATAGATAATTGTGAAATCGATAGCTCATGCGGGTCCTGTAATCAAGCAATGAATACTCACCCATATCTGTAGTTTAACGCGTTTGTCGTGACGGAAGACAGTCTTCACCTTGAAGTCGATACCCACGGTGGAGACGAAGGCTGAAGTGAACGAGTCGTCCGCGTAACGGAATAAGAAGCTGGAATTATAAATGTATTGATCTGTATTGTATAGTGAAACTTCAGCTCTATATATTATATTTAAAGCTGTATTTTATTTATATTAGATAATTAGAGACAACTATGGCGAGTTGAGATGGTATGAAGCTTGAATACACATCATTGACCTCTTTCTTGTCAATCCTGCACGGTCTACTTCTACACTATGAACTATACATACATGTATAGAAATAGCATGCATAGCAATGTGTGCTATACATTTCTTTGTAATATAGGTAACTTTAAAAAATCGAAACATGTTCCTATACGTTTACTTCGAGGAACACGAAAGTAATTACTAACAAACTCATAAAAGTGACCTTAAAGACTTAGCAGTTCCGCCATATTTTAAAACTTTTGCGTCCGATAAGCACGACCGTTTTCAGAATAGCCCAATGAGTATAAGAAAAAACCCGCTGTAGCTATAAATATCTTGGTTCGTACAAAACAATAGGTTCGGGAAGAGTGCTATCAAAGGACTCTTTACACCCAAGTGATATTGTACGCAGAACAAAATAATGAGTTTTTTATAAACCATGCATTGTTTGATCGTGGTTATTTTTAGAGCACCCTAATTCGAAAATAAATGTCGAAATTAACGACTTAAAATTAGAAACTGTTGCGTAATTTTTCATTGTGTTAAGGGACCATTAAATCCATTTTGTGAAAGAGTTTTTATTTAGAACTTATTTATGTTTAGTTGGTTATCTTCTTAATGTTTTTTTTTTCTTTTTTTAATTTCAATATATTCAAATAGTAAACCTCACGAATTTGTTATCATCGTCGATTAGACAGTTTAAGTAAAGTTTAACACTTCGTACTTGATATTGTATGAATATAGGAGAAATTAAATGATGTGATCAATACAAACAGTCCTGGGCACAGTCTCAGTCATAGCTTTCTACAGCTAACCAATCATCTAAAAAGTGTTCAAAACTGATTAAAGAAGTATACGTACCTAGTCTTTCCCACAGAACTGTTTCCTATAATGAGCAGCTTGAACATGTAATCGAAGTTCTGATCGGCCGCATCCTTCTGCCATTTCGCATCTCCAGTCATCTGTAGTACAAAACAACCTTTTATTTCAACGTCAACATACACATGTTTAACTTAGTTATAGAAAATATTACTTCGTCAGCTTCGTCTATGCTTGTGTTATTAGAATTTTCGTGAATAGTCTCCATTATAAAGCAATTAAAAAAAAGTGTCTACTGTCACAACTAACACACTCGAACAGCTATATTGCACTAACAAAATATATCGCAAATGCAAAACGCGATATGTATCCCATACATAGTATTGATTAGCAAAACTCGACTTTGCAACAATAGGCACTAACACGCAAGTAAGCCCACATTAGCTTAACGTTGTTCCGAGTCATCGAAAAGTCTTATCAGTTATATCGACGAAATGCAAAATCAAACTTAATTTCTATGCCCGTACCGTTTGTTTTAGTTTGATAGAACCATTAAATTATTCAAAGCCGGGAAACTAAAATGACTTTTAGATAATACCACCGTATCGTCACATCCTACCGATAGGGCAATTTTAGTGTGTCCTAGACACAGACACAGAATGCGTTGATAAGCATAATTTAAAGTTGATTGTGTTTGATATGGAGCAGTCAATTTGGCAGATATCGGTATTTCATGGCTTTATTTTTTCATTAATACAGCACTGAAATAATTGGGTCATTCAAAATACTTCAGAATTTCAGTACACTAATTGGTTGTGTGTGCCAATTAGTGCCGTAGGAAATAAGGACGCACCAGAATTAGCTGCAAATTAAAAAGAAATCCGAACACAAAGCAGAATGGACCAGAAAACCCGACAGAGCATAGACAGTTGCTGATTAAATAAAGTTCATTTTTCAAGCTCTTCCTCGAACAAGTTTCGAAGAGAAGTTGTGCATCCATGATTCAAGTATCTTCGGTTTAGTTACGTGTTTCAACGTACCTCGAAGCTTTACCTAATATTCAAATAAGTGAGGGTTTTATTGAAGGCGGGGTGGCGTCAACTACGCTATATCGAGATGATTTCATCTCCGTCTATTAACTCCCCGTTATGACATCAATAGGATGACGCGTGGGTGGTCCTTTGTTGTGTACACTACTCAATTAAAGCCTTCAGCATTTCACTTGTTCTACTTAAGGTTTATTTACTTCAACAAGGACAGGAATATATTTTCAAATATCTCTTTAAGTGAACCGTTGGTTCAATTTATTGTCTGTTAATGTTCGCAATTTAAGCATTATATTGGACTGAATCCCTGATGTACTTAAATCAGTGTTCGACTTTCAAAAAGTTTCTTATACTGCTTAGGTGTAGTTATAAACACATCATCGAAAACTTAACAATATAATTTGCGAAAGTGCCCTGCTGTGTAGATTGGGGCATAAAACTTTATAGGACATTAAGTAGTGCTTACATAATATAAATTTAAGTTCCATAGATGAACCATTATCAATTGCCAGGTCACCCAGTTTCGCATGAATATATGAAGAAAATATCCCTAAGTCGGGAATACGCGAGCAAAATGTAGTAAATAACAAATATCTCGAATAATCTAGAACAAATTTCCCCGAGCATACTTCAGCGAGATAAATCAGATTCTACATTGAAAGTTTGTAGCAGCCCAGTGGAGTTATGTACGTAATACGAATGTACGTAGGTAACCATAGATATTTTATTCACAGCTTTTACTTCGTGGTTGGAAGGTATAAATTCATGATGTGTTAATACTGTTTGTAGCCACTTACGCCAGTAAGGTACCGAGTGTATTTTTCATGTAGATACTTGGACATACCTATCACGCGGCCCTGAGAAAAATTGACCACGTCCTCACGAATCCTCCGTAAGTCTAGTCTTAAAGAGCCGTTCGAGCGACTGGCGAAGAATACAAATCAAGTCTATTAATGTGCGTCCTACATATTACCAATAATTTGGCCTGTAGTAGTCAATTTCGAGATGTAGGCCAGTTCTAAAATGTAGCATATTTGGCGGTCCTTTACCTACTCATTTCATCTTCCTGCTAGTAAAATTTGTATTCAAAGAGTATTAGCTACTTTTTTTACACTACATGTACGTATGGCTTAGCATGTTGTAGTATTCAACAGAATCTTACTCTTCATTACTCTAAATCATATAACCGTTATTGTAAGTCAATGCGAGAAAACCAATAAAGGAAGTTACGACCTTCTGTTATAAGTTATAAACTCTTATTCTAAAGCACCTTCCATTGAATAACTTGTAAAAACCAGAGTATAACAAAAGCCACAGGCTTTCCTGGTAAAGCGTTTCCACGTGTACCTATAAAATAAGCTTGTTATTCGATATTTATTCGAATTCCCCTAATGAGGGTACAAAGGCGTATCTAGTCAAAGGAAAACAGTTCAACTAGCTCTAGGCATCTTTGGTATCTTGTTATTATACTTCGTTAAAAGAATATCGCTTATACAAAATCTATAACAACAATGACCTATTTTTTTGACCCTACGACTGGCTGGGGTAAAGTTCACAGGATTCCTGCCAAATCTCAAGCGTAATGACTCATTTATGGTGAGCTAGGATAACAAGTTGACCCCCTTATACTAAAATACGATTTAGTATCTGTGTGGTCAGTTACATAGCAGTTTTAGGTGTCATTATTATTCATCTACTGGTTGACATAGTATATAGAAATCAGGCATCTCTGATGTATTTGTATAATATAGCATTATATTATGAAAAACTGAAAATAAATTACGCCACATATTCAAAATAAAAAAATGTGATAATAAATAAATATGATAGCAGTTTACTTTGTGTTATAGCCGCGAGGTAGTTTATGTATGAAGATCTGAACGCCTACGTGCCTCCCTGCCAAAACGTACTCCCTAAGGACGATTTGTTTCTCGGAACCATCAATTTTGTTAACGTGTATTTATGTAACACGATTATAAATAATGTTTAGCTGAAATGTTTTAATATTAATAACTAAAGCTTAAATTAATGGTTTTATATATTAAGGTATACAATAAAACTAATCAATACACATTTAAATAAGTGACAGCTGTACTAAGTGTTAGGAGATAACAATTAAAATTATAAAAGTATGAATACGCACCTTTTATCAGTCTTCGTGTATCAACCGAGTGAGGGACGTCAGGGGCGCCTATCACTATTATTTTTATCGGTCGAACGACTTCAAGCTACTTTACGGGGGACACGTTGGTGTAGCTATCTCTCTTTACATTCACACCACGCAACAACAGCGGGTGCAAGTTATACTTTTATCGATTTTCCTCCTCTAGTTTGCAGACCATGCAACACTCGATTATCTGTCTAAAACAATATGAACAAACACCCTCAACAACGGTACCACCAGGTTTGTCGATTTGAAACATACAAAATCGATAATTTGGTAATGTTATTTCGTAACTCACTGTTTTAATCGTCGACACTATTGTGAACTGTACGTGTGTTCCTCCTCTTGTGTCATAAACCTTGTAACTGTTCGTTTAGAAGTCCTTTTTCTTAATTCAACTGTTTAAAAAAGTAACCCCTAATATAGGGATGTGCTGTGTTTCGCGCTCACAGCTGTTACGAGCTCCCTCGTCTATTGAAATGGGAATGGGATGGAAAGCCAAGATGGCGGGGATGTGCGCGCGCACGCTGCCCGCGCAGCCTGTCAAAACTCTACACACAAACAAATCTGTCTTTATTGCCCACGAATCTGAAAAATTTATCACAATTTAATATACTTATATAATACTGGCAGTTCAGGATTATCATGATGAAATAAAGCTCCCTTGTTACGAGTTTGATTGAATTGAGGAAATCTTGAATCTTATCCTCGGAAATAAATCAACATAAGTACGGAAGGCAACACTCCAGAACTTCGCTTGTATAATCGTGTTACAAATACAAGCAAAACCGTTGTAGGTACTTATTTTACATAAGCACAAAGCTGTCCTCGTGATGTTCACGAGCTATTTTTGGATCACAAGCCTCCCAGTCTTGACAGTTATTCGAATTATCTCCAGTTTTCTCATAAGTTAGTGTTAGGGAAGCGTACAAGACGTACGAGTATGTATGTATATTACATATTTGGTACAGACAGAAGACGACAATATTTTCTTGCTGTAGGAAAAATGTCAAATCAAAATTTAATTCGATATTTTAAGGTATTTTCCTCGTATGGTATGGTTATAAATAAATCAAGCAAGGCTTGGGAGAGAATAATCTGTCAAACAACCCTTGTTAGGAGCCTTGACCCCCGGTTGACCCAATTACCTACATCGAGGCTCATACATTGATCATGCAATCTGGGTATTTGGTCGGTTTGTAAATCTTCCAAGATAATTTTCAAACTGTGTAAGTAAAATAGCTGCATTATTGCTTAAGTTAGTTTTTAATAACCACCGATACGTATATTTGTCATCTCAATCCAAGGATTTTTAAAACTGAGGAATCTTGCATTATAGCAATCGTATCGTATCGTATGACAATCTACAACTTGTTTCTTCAATAAATTGCATGATATAATATAAAGATAATTTAATTATTGTAGATTAGATTTTTGTAAATGGTTTACTAGAGGGAAAGAATGTAAACGTATCAATTTTTATTCAAAATATTTTACTTATTTGTAACTTTTCCCTTTGGCCAGAACGATATTAATTAAGAGCAATCAATGAACAAGAGAATTACAAAGTCAGATACCAAAACCTTTGAGCTAATTAATGATTATTTATTGTATAGACAATCATCAACCCACGTTTCAGGAGAAAATAGAAGAGCAAGGACCAGCTTAATTCTTAGGAGTTTAATATTTTTTTGAAGGTCCTACTCACGAAGGACAAAAGTCCTACTATTATGTAAGTTACATCCAAAAATAAGCATTTACATCCTTTTCTCATAACGTCACGTGGCCGTCACAATACAAGAGCAATTTTCTTATATAGGTACCATCTGTTTTTGAAAAGACCAGCTAGGTAAGGATATTCATTTATTGAGGGTTTAATTGTTAGGAGGACTGTGCTCTGACTGACTTAACTGCTTGAACGTCGCTAATTAGAGAGCAATATAAAATCAATTGTGGCTCGCGTGGATCCACGCACCGGCTTACAAGGGGAATGTAGGATGTCTGAATGTAGGTAATACATTTTCAAAGCATGGTTTAAATTGTAAATAGTTTGATTACAGAGAGAAAGGAGATAAGAGCATTACAATTCAACCTAGAAACTTATCTATTGTTCTAATACTTTGCAAGTTGGTTACTTATATCTCGATCCAATGTCAAAAGTACCTACATGCATTCATTTTACCAGTATTAAGTTCTATTCTTTGATCCGTTTGGCTAACAAAGAAGAGAGACCCATTTTTACCTGAAAACGTTTCCTGTACGGAAGTGGGTAACTTTGCCTTGAGTTTTCAGAAAAATCTCAGTACCTACCATAAAACGAGTACAATAACAACGATTCGACTTAGTAACATTTATTTTAAACAATGCTTCAACGTAAAATTTATTTTTGCCTTTTTCAGTAGTCGTTGCAATTGCAATGAAAGCAGTAGTAGAATTCCAATATAGTTTATTCAATTAGAACATTCACTCTCCAAAACTCTATTCCACTCGGCAAATATCCCAATCAAACATTCCAATTAGTTAGCCATCCGAAAATTTGATGAAAATCAAACGATTGCGTTTAAAGTACACTCGATGAAAAATATGCCAGTTGTATTCTTTTCACCGTACCTGGTTTTTAGTTTACATAATAAAGTTGTTACAATTTTTATAATAGTTTTTGGAACTGAGTATGCCATCTATTAGATGATTCTGTAATAAAAATAAAGCGAGTTCTACAAAAAAAATATATTCTCGTAGCGCATCGTCGTAGCAATGTGCTACGCCCGACCTTTCCAGTTCCAGTTCGTGTTACTAGATGGCGCTTTATGCAATTTTACTCGCGCGGTTTATTTCTATTATAACCTGTCATCACAGCCAATTAAAAAGTACTTTACAACTGTCTTTGTAACTTTATCATTTATTTCACTTGCTTTCTTTGGTCAAGGGTGATTTTCAGACAGGACAGTAATTTGAAGCTTAATTTTTAAATGTATTCTTGTCAGAGTTCTTAAACCCTTCTAGGCCATTTTAAAACATGGTAATCTGACACATTACCAGAAAATAAGATAAATATGCAAATATTAGTTTCATCATTTACCCACGTATGACTGTACTGTTTACTTTCAGGTAATACAACTGTTTACTTTCAGGTACTTAACTACCTGAAAGTAAACTGTAAACGAGATATGACATAAACTTGTTGTTTGTACCTTTGTAGGGAATGTCCGGAACATTTAGCAAGCTCGCAATTTATCAGGTATTGACTATTTACTACGCTAAGAGTACTTTAGAGAAATCGGTAACGACCATCCAGATTAAATACTAGTAACCTTATTAGGTTACTCCCCAATAATTAAATACTATTAACCTAATATTTAAAACTATGAACCTAGTATCGTTATTTGCATAAGAAAAATAACCACCTGACACAAGTTGTTTGTGAAATTGACCTTTGAATGTCGTCAAATATTTCTGGTGTTTGTCGCGTTTGCGCGTGCGTTGAGCGACGCGGGCGCGGAAATGTCGTGGACGAGAATAGACGGCACGTCGACAGCCGTGACGTCACCACGCGACACGTCAACTCTTGCGCATACTCAATTTTTACAACACCTTCCTTCCGAAAATTATTTTGAAATAGCGCATCACTTCGCTGCAATTTATGTCAAATTAACTCGTTTCATTTGTAGGCGTTCTTGAACGAAATTAGTTTAATGACAAGTGTAATAAAAATGAGATTATTCCATTACGTTTTTAGAGCAATACTCTTATAAATCAGAATGACTAGTGACTGTATTCAACCATCCTGTCGCAAGTATAAAAAACTTTGCCTGGTATTAAAAAAATATGCAATATGTAAAAGCTGCGTTGTCATCTAAATCTCATTTTAAAATCATCATTGTCTGCGCTATAGATACATTCAGAATTTTGTGATATCAGCAACTCAAAAAGTATTCGATCCTAATGCTCTCAATATATCATCCTTCAGGCGTGGATTGTCAGATGTTCGTAATAAAATGAAACGTGTGTAATGCTGTGAAAATGGCGTTGATGAACCCATGACTTATGTGAAATTGGATTCACTCATGCCAATATTAAATCGATTATTTTATGGATTTACTTAAGTATATCGTAAATCTTAAAGAGGACGTATGCTTTCTGAACATGTCTAAAATACTCTTTGTCAGCATTCGAGTATCAGGCTCTCATCTGATCACAACTTGGTTAAGCAGGATTGTCACATTGCTGTTAAGTAATTATTAAGTAATATATAGCAGCGTGAAGGTATTTACGCGTCACCTCAGGAGACAAGGAAATATTTGCGAAAGCTAAATATACTAACTTTTTTGGGATAAGGAAAACTAGCACGTTAGAAGAGCATGAATTAAATTTGAAAGTCACTATTTATAACTGTTGGTGTAGACAGCTTTCCTATCCACAGAGATATAATTGCTACCGCAGGATTTAGTTTTACGATCACTAAAGTGTAGACGACCGCTCTAGTTTCCTATCCTCTGTTTAACATGTTCATTGAAAATTGTATTAGGTTATAAACAGAATAAATCACGTCAATGGAAGCTGATGCTTGGTTATCAGAAAATAGTTATGAAAACTCAATACATATACGTTAAGCCTTTAGGTATTTTATGCACTTACATTCTATGTCCATAATATTTTATAACAGTATTGATCCATACGTGGGTGTACCTAATGATTACCCGTTATCATAACCTACCTAAAACGAATACTCTCATAAACAAATATTAAAATGTGTGATAACGTTTACCCCTCCGGATATTCGCTCTTGTCCATTGAGAACGCTGTTCATATTTTGGCAAAACTACTTTAGGTATAGTAATCAATTAATTTAGGGGCCTACAAATAAACTTTATAAGAGCAATTAACTTATTTTGCAAGTGAAACAACAAGGATTAAATATTATTTGATTTAACTAGGCTAATGAGTTGTACTAAGTATTGGCGACAGAACAAAAATACGGCGGCCTTTTGAAATTGCACGGAGTTTGCATGTCGTTGTCGGTTGAGTGGAGTGCATGTCAGCCAGGGTTGTGGGCCAGGGCGCACGGGAGCGAGCCGCGCGACACGCCAGTCCGTCGTCGAACCGCGCGCCCGCCGCCCGCCGCGCACCCGCGCTCGCTCGCGCACCAACCCATGGACTACGATCGACCAAGCGAACTCACACTTTATTTTATAATCACCTCCTTAGCACCCCCTAAAACCCACGCCACAATCATCGAACGAATCCTCCGAGCTTAAAATGACAATGAAAAGTCACTTGCGAGAACTTTTGTCGACTTTCCAAAACTCTTAGTGACCGTCATATCCCACTAGAAAAACCCGCTTCAAAGTTGTTTTATTATTCAAAAATGCTTCTCAGAGTAAAATTATATCGGAACCTATTTATACACAAGAAACGACTGAAATTTTCTGATTGCAACCTTTGAAAAGTTTACACACGGTTTATGAACTATTTACACTGTTTTACAAATAGTTTTGGACATTATTTTTATCCTTCGTAAAACTACCCTCTAGAACATTAAGCCAATATGACCAAAGACATTTAAATAAATATAATATTAGTGTGCGTTTTAAATATCTAAATTAGAAGTGTTGAAAGACAAACTATTAAGTGTGTTATCAATAGATTAGTTTTACTGTAATAGTAATTAGTGGGTGTGTTAGTGTATTTTGTAAATTATAATCATCATATCCTGCGGCTATTCATTATTAAATTGGTAAGTATTTTATTTATTTGTACACTTCTGCACCTTCCTTATAAAAGTTCAATCGTGCAGACTGCACGAGAACAATAAAGCAATATACCCAAAGTTCCTAAACCCAACCAATTTATGATCAAGTATTGAATCCATGCAAAGCCTAACGAAGTGCAGTTGAACTGTGAGCAAGTGGCTGGCTACAGCATTCAATTAAACCTTTAATGACTGCCCACGAGCCGCTGCATACATGATCGTAAATACTCCACGAACATTTTCCACGGAAGTCAAAATTTTACAATTGTATCTTAAAATAAAGTTGTTTTCGCGCAAGTGCCAGTACTCAGACTATTTTTCAATAATGAGGACAAACGAACAGAAACGAAAACCAGGTCATAACTATTGAAAACTGATTTTCAACATTGTTTTTGAGTATTCGTTAAGAGGATTATTATGTGTTGTAACCAAGCGTGTACATACATAACACGTAAGTAGGTGTTTTATATAGTGATCGTAATACCTATCTAGTCGCCTTGTGCCAAGTCCAATGACATCGTGGGATATTTATAAAATAATTTTATAATGCCAAACGCCTTCTGCGGCTTTAAAAGCGTAAGCGGTACATTCATTTACGTGAATACTTCTCTCAACCTTTTTTCTTTAAAAGCATGAATTAAAAACATTTTAAATAATTTTAACTAGGATTAATTTAAACCTCGGAGGCTATTCCATTTGAAAATAAAATGGTTTCCGGGAAACTTTTATAATACAAATGTATTGATGTTGGTACGTTTTTCATGTTCTGTTTCGAATCCATTACGAAAATTGCAAATATTTCAAAAGACGGTAAAAGCTATACATGTATGTATTAGAATCACACTGACAGAATTCAGCGAATTTATAAATACATCGGCGACAACAGGCTGAATAGACAACAATAGCCGAATAGACTGAGGTTAGACATCAGCCGACGCACATTAGCTAGAACAGTTTATGGCTATTCAAATTAAATGTCACGTAGGGCTGAAATAATTATAGTTTAAATGGCTAACGTACATATAAATCATACATAAATTATGTTTGTGTGTCTTTGAAATATTCACATACTAGTAACAACGATATTACATATCATAAATAACTTGTTAAAGGTTCGCTTTTGAAAATTAGTAAACATTACAACATTACCTACATAGGTACCTATCATACAAACAAATTAATATTATTTGATGTAAGTTACTCCTGAAAAAAATAATAAAATACTCATGTCAAAAAAGGTACCTATGATTTAAAATAGTGATCATCGATTGAACTCATCAGCTGCAGGATACTTACGATAAAACCCTATGTAGATATTACCCTACCTATTAACCCTGTGTACATATGTATACTGAAACGTATATGATAACAAATTGTTTAGGTCCCTGAAATAAATTGGACGTTTGGAAAGGCTCGAAGAAATGAAATGATTTAATTCGTATTAACTGGGTCCAAATCGTGATTGAAGCTTAAACTGAAAATTAATAAGTAATGGATGACAACATACAATAATTTGACTAGGTTCTTCCGACTAATAGTCGGCAGCAACTTTTGGTCACTGGGCTTGCGAAGCAATCCAATCAAAGTTAAGAATACCTAAATATTACTTACATCTTAAACCAAAATGTAAGTAATTTTTATCCAGACAGCAATTTCATTTTAATCAAAATTTTACCTCCGAGGTTTCGTCAAAAAGCAAAAACGAAATATGGCTTGTTTATTTTTACACAAACTGCGTTAATTTTTAATAAAAAACATAATGTGCCAATTAGACGTTCTCGGATAGCGAGCGAGTAATGAGTCTCATTTCTTTTGCTAACCTTCACATTGTTTGAAAAAGGACAATCTCCATGCGCCTACAAAAATAAGTAACATTTTGTTGAAACACTTCAAAGAATAGCACAATGTCGTTGTTAGGACTCTGAAATTAATGAAAGGTACGTTATTATAAATAAATCCATTGAAATTGAAATAAATGTAAGATTAATTTTAATGTACAATGGCTGATTATGATTACTATTTATCTACCGTAATGAAAAATGTTGAAGTTTTATCTTAAAATGTGTGCCTTTGAAAATAACACCGAGCTTAAATTGTTGGTAACCGTACCTACACCACTTTCTATCGTGTTCGAATTGGCATACTTTTTAAAATGTTCTCCATCTTCCGAGCTCGCGATAAAAGCATTTCCAGTTCCCAAGTGAATCATGATACACATTCAAAGTTCTGAAGACAGTCAACGGATCTGAAATTAAAAAATACCGATGCATTCCTTGAAGTTTCTCGATAAATCCTTTAACTATTCAGGTCATTTGTGGAATGTATTGAGTATAACTGGAGCTTCAATGAACATCATAGACAACTCTATTTATTTTCATAATATTGAGGTTTATTTGTATATCAAAGGTTTGTCTAAAAGACTTTCTCATGGGAGTCGACATAATGACATGAATCACTTGTATCGAAAAGCCCGCTTTAATTTTCCTAAGTAGCTTCTGATAAATAAATTGACCTATACCCACACAAACAAACAAGTTACATGTACTCACAATCGAACACAAAACCAATTCCTTTTAGTTATGCGGAACTTGGCAATAGACAGGCCAGTGTTATTTAAAGTCACATAGCAGTATCCTAAATAAACATAGTATCTAATCTTGCATTATAAGTGAGCGACAGATTAAATTCTGAAATATCCAGAATAGTATTCAGTTGACATGCCTACACGGCCTATAAATGGAACTAAGAGAGGATTTCTATTAACGGATGAATTTGTCTGTGAAAAAGTTATTTTTGAAGTCAACCCAGTTCGGATGAGTCGTTCGCCTGACTGCTATCTTTACCATGATAGTCTATGTAGTTTTTATACCGGAGAGAGAATGGAAGAGAAACAATGTTAGGTACTTTGTGCTACCCAAATGCAAGCAAAAGCTTGCTCGATTAAATGGAATATTTTGTAAAGAGTAGGTGCCTGAGTTTTAAAAATGTAATGGCAATTGGGTGTCTTTATTTTTTAATCTTTTAAAAATGACATGTGACAAGAAAAATAAAAATGAATGTATCATCATTGAGTCGATTTATCGAATCGTGTGGATACGAGAGTTAATCGAAACAATCGCAAAGGGACGTTTGAAACACTTTAATAAAGAAGAAGGTACCTATATGCAGTCGATAACTTACATTAAGTAGATTGTTAGATCTCTTTGTGAAGCCACGATTGCTTTCCGCAACTATAAAGATTGAAAACGCATTCGATTTTTAAACAGAACAATAAATTGTTGTCACTTTTAAAAAACGAATGTTACATTGTTGCCCTCTATCATTTGTCATAAAAAAAAAACACATTAAAAAACTAATTGTGATATCAACCTTTTTACCTCAGTGTGAAGTTAGGTGCGGCTTGCGGTTTTAAATACGGATAGCGGTCTTTTCACACTCATTAAAATGAACCTTTCTAAATGAGGGTTTTTGAAATTTATTCTGCCACCGGGTGGCGCCACGTATGCGTCTGGTCCAAACAGCTGTCAAATAGTATGGAATTGTAGGTGCCGAACTTATTGTTTATTGAAATTCTGTTATATTGGAAGTGTTATTGATTTTATTATGGACTACGGTCAGAATAAGGTTTCCGAACTAAAAATTGAGCTAAGAGAGAGGGTGCAAAAGTCACTGGTACTAAGGAAAAGCTTGTTGAAAAATTTGTTAACACAATATGATTTAGTTTTTTTTATTTACTCAACCGCAATAGTAAAACAATAATGCAGTGCTTTAATTATAAAATAAAAAAAACACTAAAATCGTTCACTATTCATAGTAAAGATAAGCACTTTGACAGTTATCTGGACCTGACGACTCGGTGCTGCCACCTCGTGGATTGCCATTTTAGAAAACCCTCATTGTGGTGAATGAAGGGTTATATTATGCTTTAAGTAATAGTGAAAGACAACGACCAATATTAAAACTAAATACTGAAATGAGACAACATAACATACTATTTTTATTTTCACGCCTCAGGTAGGCCATTGTGTTTGAACTAATTTACAGTATCGGAACTTTCAACTAGAATTCGATCAAACAAAAAAGTTGTCAGAATATTCATCTAAAACTCCATAATATCATGCCTCTAATTAAGTTATGTGGTTAGCGCAAACACAGTTAATAGCATTGTGTACGAAGCTCAATCAATCGTCGGCAAAGCAGACAACGTCAGGTGGCGTAACTTAGCGCGGTTCCCAGAGCTCCCGACGGTAGAATGCATTATTAACGTGTAGGATTTGTCTTTGCTTTCCTCGGTGGCTTTAAAGTTGCTCACAAGACAAAGTAGAACTGTCCTTGTGCCTCGCGTGGAGGTATGGGGTATAGTGGCGTTTTGTTAATAGATGTTTGTACCTACCCATTTACTACATATACAGGTAAAAAAAATCACACATAATATTAAAGTATTCCATTACAAATTAATTTGTATAAAATATCAAAACTTGGATCCTCTCATTCCGAAACTATTAGGCATTCAATTTGACTGGATACCCATCTCCGGTATCGTTTCATGGAAATAATTCGAAATCAGATACTGAAAGTTTGAGCCCAATGAAAGTTCAGAAACAGTATCTTAACCTGATTTACAACATTATATCGAAGCTGTGAATAAACATTGCTTGTTAGAGATAGATTTGTGAAGCTTGAGCAATAAAAAAAATTGTCTTGCTTGAGTGAACAAATGAGTGCATCTGTGTGTAGTCAAGTGTGATTGTTTATGTTCTGTTCTCTTGCTAACTGAACTCGGTGTAGCGAGTGGATGAGCGCAAAGACATCTGCTAGATTTCTCATGTCGCGAACTGTTGTTTTGATAGGTAGTCCGGCTGAAACGGGAAAATTGAAGGTTGGAATTTTTGTACCAATACTAGGAAGACCAAGAAATAAACCAAAAATTATATACCTAATCTTTGTAATCTATGCAGATTACAATGATTATGTATATAATTTTTGCATTCTGTATTACATTTCGTACTGATTCGCATTCGTACTGAACTATAAGCCCAAACAAACTATTGGTCTTCTACAAGTTTGCAGTGCTTAATGTGCTTCAAACTTATGCTTATCACGTTGTCTGTCATATAACTTAAAAACGAAAGTAGCCATTTTCATTTCAAAGTGAAATTACGGTTTTGAATATGTAAATATTCGTTAAAAATAAGTAATTAAGTATAACGCGTTACCGCCGGTGGCATCAGAGTATGTTCGCTAAATGGTTTACTCTTTAAACGAGACGAAATATCGATGATACGATGTGTCAACAGCAAACTGCTGCTATAATCCTCGGGGAATAGAGCTGTAAAGTATATTTATTAAAAATATATATTGAAGAAAACAAGACTTATGTTCTTAAGTACACACACTGGAAACGTAATCGGATTACCTACCAGTACAATTCATATTTTCAGTGATATTTTTACTCAGTCATGAAGTTCAGGTATCTAAATAGTCATGGCTTTAAGGATACAATGATCCTAAAATAGACACAACTTCGAATTTGGAAAAGATTGTTTAAAGAATTCATAGGTGACCTTTAAACATTCCAACGCCAGTTTACTTGTACACTACATTTTAAATAATTCAGTCACTAGTCACTCGAATAAACACTGAAGTAAAAACGTCAGACGTCACTCAAAACATAGATATTTCAGTACTCAGACATAAAGGAGTAAATATGAGCACAGTGTTCGTAGGTACCGGTTGTTGTTAGTATGTATTTTACGTCAACACTCGAGTCTTCGCCGTGTCATAGCTGTCTCATATATTTCCCCGTAAATCTTAGTGGTTACAAGCACACGAAGTTCATCATACATGCTAATAACAAGTAACTAATCCTGTGAGTAGGTGGATGACATATTATTAGTATATACCTTTGCATATACGAGCTTAATTTTTTTTTGTATGCGCTAAATGGTAACAGCGTTTTTGGCTATATATTATTATCATTGCATTAGTACTGAAATGGGTTATAAAATTATATCTAACATAAAAATACATTATGATGTTTTCTGGTCAGATCATTTTCCTGTAGAAATAGAGTGTAATTATAATATTGTAAGGCATAAAAAAGTCACTTCAAATTATATCACAAACAAAATAATTTGGGGATATAGGACGCCAGCACAGGTCCAAAAGTACCATGACATCTGTAATAATGTTTTTAAAAGTATTGATTTTCCGAATGAATTCCAACAGTGCGCTGATAAACATTGTAATAATGTAGAACACCATGAAATCTTAGATAAAATGTATACTAGTATTATAACAACGCTGCAGGAGGCTAGTATGGAAAGTTATGATATTGTTGTGCATCGTAAATATAATGGTAAAAAACCCGTGTCTGGCTGGAACAAGCATGTAAAGGAAGCACACGAAGAGGCTAAAACTAGTTATTTAAATTGGGTGTGGCATGGTAAGCCGTCTTCTGGCCGTGTTTACGATGCCATGTGTATAAGTAGGAAAATTTTTAAATCTCGCCTTAAGTGGTGTCAAGACCATGCCGAGCAAATTAAAATGGACATATTAGCATCACATTGTAAAGAACATGATTTCAAAAAATTCTGGCAGTGTACAAATAAAATGAATTTAAAACAGAATCTCGCTGAATGTGTTAACGCTGAAAGAGATCCTAATAAGATAGCTAATATATTTAAAGATCACTTTAAGGTAAGCTCTCGTGTGTCTCCTGACTCTCTGGAATTGACAAAACGCTATCAGCCAGATATAGATACTGATACCATTATGCAAGTAAAAACAAAAGATGTTAAGAGTATTATTGACAACATGACTCGAGGTAAATCGCCTGGGCATGACAGCCTGAGTGTTGAACATCTTCGGCATGCGGGATGCCATTTGCCAAGGGTTTTAGCCATGTTTTTCTCCCTATGTGTTAGTCACAGGTATCTTCCACGGGACCTCATGAGAACAATAGTGGTACCTATAGTTAAATGTAAAACCGCAGATATAGGTGATAAGAGTAATTATCGTCCCATTTCTCTGGCTACGATCCTAGCTAAAGTACTGGATAATATTATTAATATACATTTAAGAAAGACGATAAATCTACATCACGCGCAATTCGGCTTCCAACCGGGCTTATCAACTGAGAGTGCCATTCTTTGCTTGAAGCACACGGTTAGGTATTATTTGGATCGTAGGACACCAGTTTACGCTTGCTTTTTAGATTTGTCCAAAGCGTTTGATCTAGTTTGTTATGGGGTCCTGTGGGATAAACTGCGTGAACAAAATGTACCTACAGAACTTGTGGAGATATTAAAATTCTGGTATGGTAATCAATTAAATGCTGTGAAATGGGCAAATTGCTTATCTAAAGAGTACAGACTGGAGTGTGGTGTGAGGCAAGGGGGGATTTCCTCACCCACTCTTTTCAATATTTACATGGACGACCTGATTGGTGAGCTCAGCAGCATGCATGCGGGCTGTCACATTGATGGTGTGGCTGTAAATAATATAAGTTATGCCGATGACATGGTGCTGCTGAGCCCATCAATTGGGGCTCTCCGCAACCTATTAAAAGTCTGTGAGCGGTATGCCGAGTGTCATGGCCTCATGTACAATGTGACCAAGAGTGAGTGTATATTTTTCGGCCTAGGTGATAAAACCTTGCATGAACCTCCACCTATTTGTCTCAATGGTTCTCCTCTTACTCGAGTGAACAAATTTAAATATCTTGGGCATATTGTCACCGATGACCTTAAGGACAATGAAGATATCGAACGTGAGCGCAGGGCGCTGGCTGTCCGGGGGAACATGTTAGCTCGCAGGTTTGCTCGTTGTACGGTGCAAGTCAAGTTAGCGCTATTTAAAGCTTATTGTCAATCGTTTTACACCAGCAGCCTGTGGGTCAATTATACTCAAAGGGCATACAGCGCTCTGCGCGTACAATATAATAATGTACTCAGGATGTTGTTGAGATTGCCGTGGTTCTGTAGTGCGTCCTCGATGTTTGCCGAAGCACGCATAGATGATTTCTATGCATTAAGACGCAAGCGTGTGGCATCGATGCTGGCCAGAGTGCGCGGTAGTAGCAACGACATCTTGAAAATAGTGGCAAGTAAATATCAGTGTCCGATACACTCGCTCTGGGTGAAAATAGTAGTTGGGACAGTAAAATAAATTGACATGTTTAAAGTACCTACTAACATAGTTTATAAGTCTATTGTTACTAACCATTATGGATCTATGTTATCTGATTAAATAAATTATATTATTATTATATATTATATTATATTATTATTAGCCGACTTCCCAAAAATAAACAGGTTCTCAATTTTGATGTTTTTATCGATAATACCGCGTCCAGAAGCTCGCTAGCAGTAACCTATACCTTTAACAGTGCGTAAGTTTAACGAAGGTAAATAAATTATTTCTAATAGATTACTGTACAAACAGCTCGCCCACTATTCGATTAAACGTAGTCACGAAATGTCTACAGTCTACCAGTAATTATGATAGAATTAGGTTGGTTGATAACTTACATACAGGTAATTGATTGACTTGCCCTGGCCTACTGGCTCGTCCCACGTCTGTGGTCCCAGTGACATTATCCGTAAGCGTACAATATTAATGAAAAAGTTCGTCAGTAATAAATTGGTAGAGTGGGTGACGAGATACTAGGATAATATCTCAAATATGGTTTACTAGTTTAGTAGTAAGTGTGTTATATAAAAAATAGCCTATGAGTTAATCCAGGATACTTATCTACATACCAAATTTCAACCAAATCGGTCCAGCCGTTTTTGCGTGAAAGAATAACAAACATATATCCACACATTCTCACAAACTTTTTCATTTTTGATTTTCATGCATGATGGTTAATGAAAGTAGTCAACCGTCCTGATGTATTAACAACAAAATCACACAATAAGTATTTACTGAGATTTGTGATAAGTGATATGTGCAAGTAATCAGCTGACCGACATTGCTAAAGCAATGATATCTTCTCAATAGTAGCGAATCGGATATAAGACATGTGACAGATCTTAAGAGATCTTTCGGGGACATCCGCTTCTTTTGTAGGAACCCGTACCTTCATCAAAAGTCTTGATTACATGGGGATATATAAAGAGCTTTATTTACTTCAGGATATAATAGTTTTACATTATTTTTGGTTTAATGGATAGATGGCAACTGCATTTTCATTTGGAGATGGGGCTCGAACTTTTTAGTCATTTGCTCTTGGTGGTTTCAAACAACGACAATTTATTTCAGTAGACTATTCGAAGTTTAAAAAAAACTATGTAAATTAAAATTACTTATTATTATTACAATCATAAAAAAGAATCCAACATTTAATTAACTGCTGATCTACGCCTTACAGTAGCTAAACATTTAATCAAAGTAAGGCTGATTTAATTTCATATCTAATAAACGAGCCAAAAAAATATTTGCGATGCTTGTACCTTGAACCTTAATTCGAACCCTTTGAGAAAATTTCGATAAAATTCAATGTTGAGTTCCATTAATTTATCTGCAAGATCTGTTATCATTATTCACAAGCTAATTTTAAAGATTACCTTTCTTAAATCATCGATAAGACTTTAAAGTCAAGAACTTATTATTAAGGTTTTAGGGTTAAATTGAATTTGAATCCCAAGATTTCATGAATAAATTATAATAGAATTCTCTTTGTAAGTACTTTAAGAGCAAATCCATTTATAACAAATCTTCTACATGAAATGTCAGATCTAAAACGATAAGACTGCAGAGGAAGCTGTACAGTGAGGCTCAAAGTAATGAACGGAAGGTTGAAAATAGAATGGTTAATTGTAAAAGCTGAGATAATTTCTCTTGTATTTTTATGATGAAATGCTCGTGTCAGTCCGGAAGACAGACAATCATCTGGCGCTTAAAGATTGAAAGGCCGCGGTTTGAGGAAACCGCTGAGGAGCCAACACACACGTCACGGAACAGCTGAGCGTCGCCCCGGCCGCAGGTGGGACGGCACTTATATTTAGCCAGTGAGTCGTTGTGCGTTCATTGTCACCAACGCGAGCCAAGGCCCAACTCCAAATTGTTGGCCCATCCGCACACGCCACACACTAAATTAGCATTACATAATTTTGGCATTTAACATCACGATAATTGTTATTCCTTTTTTTTGGACGTAGAAAGTGTACAATTTGTTTCGACAAGATATTAAACAGCTGATTTACAGCTGTTGCTGTTATTTCCATTGTTATATTGCACAGTTTTATGGGTGCTTGCGATGCAACGAGATTATTTTTAAAGTTTCAGTTCTGCTGCTTGTATTAGAGATAAATACAGATACTAAGTACCTAACACCGAACACAACCCGAAGTAACATAAGTCACTTAATTATTAAACACACATTATACATATTAGGTCATATAATTTACTACGGGCTTAAATAATAAAAAATATATTATGAGCCATAAAATGTAATCAATGCCCTTTCGATGACCGCGGTGCTAAAAATAATCAAACTTTTAAATTGAATCCAAACAAACATTAGTTATCGGTGCTTTATTAAACAAAATAACTTATGAAACTAAAAGCTTTTTAAGACTTTCAAACAAGCTAATGGAAGCGATAAATATAGGTATTTCTGAAATAAAGCACATACTTTTAAAACTTTTCTCCTCGATTCAGCATTGTTTGTAGAGTCAAAACGACAAAAAACGTTAAAAGTTTATAAATATACATGCGCTACTTTTTTGTACTACGAGACACTATAATTAGTTGTCTGAGTAGACTAGCTTATATTTACCGGACTTCTGTTAGTCACAGAATAAAAATTTTCATGACACTTTCACGGCGGTCTTAGTTACTAATGTATTTTTGACCGATTTAGCATAATCTGATCTGAAATAAAAGAGTAATGAATTAACTGAAAAGCAATAACCGCCATCTCACTTAAGAGATGAATTTGAGCACTTTAGTACAGGCGGTTCAGTGTTGGAAACTTTGATGGAACCGACGATCCATCACAAATTAGTCAAATTTGAGCGATCATGATGACGTAGTACCTAAATACTCTAGTTATCGAGTTTCCTCCCACAAAATAGGGTAGATCGCAAAAACATAATCACCAAGAGGATCTATGCTACCAATTTTCGAGGACCCGAAAACTATATTCTCAACGGTTTTCCTTGTAATGATGAATGACCGACGTCGTTATGTCTCTCAGTAACATTGTCGTCTTTACAGCTAGAGTTATACTCGTATTAACACAATGTTTCTACAGCACCGTCAAAGCTTCTGCAAGTCTGTTTATAATCTTCCTCTTCATAAATTAGGTATCAATGTAGTTCTTGGCACTATGTAACGTTAATTATTACGTAGCATATGCACAGTTACATACATATATCCCAATTGATCCTAGACTGACGCGGATAACTATTGGACAGCAAATTGTGTTTTCTTTTTAATAAAGCAGGGAGTTAGTGGATTTACTAAGTCTTTAAATTAAACTCCAACCACAATTGTAGGAAACTGTGCAAAGCGCAATCAGTTCAATTAAGCGCAGACTGATATACTCGTACAAACTAAATCAATCAAACTCAACGAGTAAGAGGGGCTTAAATCACAGTCTATACACTTGAATGTCACAGTCTAACTATTGCTAGTCCGAATACCAAACTGTAGCCACTGTCAGCAGTGCTCCAACGCTTGCTCCGAAATGGTATAAAGAATTTCTATAGAATGCCATATGTGCCCTGACAATATAACACAGGCTTATGATGGACTTTGCAGGCTAGGCAGGATTCTCATCTATGATAAACTTCGATGGTGATAAATCCTCCCTTTATGCGACGGCGAGCTAACTCTTTAACCGTTTACGATAAAGAACATACATATTTTATTACAATAAATATTTATTTTGCCATTCGAACAATCAGACTTTTGAGAGTTTTAGGAAGCAGATAATTTGTGATTTCTCAATCTTCTTGAAGCCCTAACACTTGAGGTAACGTTAAATCAAAAAAAGTCACAAATAATGAAGATATTTACAGGCGGGTTTGTTGATTTCATAAGCTATTAGCTATTTTAGCCGTACGTCAGTAATTATATGAACGAGCACTTAAAAAATCTCACATGATTCTTTCGCACGTGACCACTCTCTTTGTTCAATTATTCCTAGATCAATTAGAAATTATGTGACATTTTTATTTACATTTAAGTGCGTCAATCGAAGTTATTTATTAATAGCGGTACTATTAACAAATGCTTGGAGATCGTAGGCATTTGTTTATGTAGGTTTGAATACGTAAATAAGTACTTCGATTTCTTTATTCTACTCAAATAAAGGTTTGCTATTTTCGGTACAGTTAAGATTGATTTCTTTTATTTATTAATGTTTTTTAATGTTCTTTGATATACGTTCGAAGAAGGTGGACAGTTGATTGAAAATACTTTTTCTCTTTACCTCGACATTTTTGCCCACATACCTATTGCGATTATTGTGGTTTCTTAATTTGTGTTGGGATATTGCGTCTTATTTTTTATTTCATGGCAGAGTATTTGTACAAAAAATCATGTCTAAATATTAGACATGATTATATATTCATACCTTTTATATTATTGATATATGAACTGTATTGTAGAATTAAATATCTCAGACAAAAAGAAACCTTACAAATCCTTTTCTCTGTATGCTTGCTTCATACAAGAAATCCACTACAATAATTGTCTGGTTAACAACTCGACTTGATTAAGTTGAAGATTTACAAAACGATAAGGTGAATGAGCTCATAAAACTGACGGCAGTGACTTTATGCTTTCTTCACTCGTAATTAAGTTCCTAGCAAAACACACACGAGGTGTTCGAGGTCGTTAGAAATAATTCATAAGTTCACGTGAAATAGGGCGTGTGCCCCAACAATCGGTCATTACTGAACTTCATTGCACAACATAACGTGACCAAATTATGCTGGTTTATACAAACAATGGGACCAATCTACTGAATGGGATCGATACCTTTTGATGCAATGTAAATGATAAACGATTCACAAATTAAACATAAACAATGAATTTTGTCAGCTTAAACACTGCTCAGTGCACAACAAATACTCATGTTGCAAACCAAATTTAAGGCTGAATCTATAAATTTATTTGTAAAGTTTACAGTAATTAAATAGATTTTAATTAAACTTATAACATTTCAATGTAAGTCATGATTTAGCTATATAGTTTACAGGCATTCTACAACAATTTACATTGCATGTAATAAATAATCTTGTTAGAAGAGTTTAATAAGATTACACGGTAGATAGTATTAAGCGGTCAGGCGGAACATAAATCAGATTGTCTGACGTATTAAGCTAGAACACGTTCTTGATTACCATTTACAATGCTTAGCAAAATACTCTAAAATTAAATCCTTGAATTTTACCAAAAGCCATGATCTACGGGTTTTTGTTACGTTTTCAAATTACTCCGCATAATTATGCAGCTATGGATAAAGAATGTGTCTGGTATAAGACAAGGTTTAGAAACTTAAATTGTCCATCAAAGTAATTAGAAAAGTGTCTTCGTGTCTTCTTTTAAAAGGCTAACAGAATCAATTAAAAATTACTGAACACTGTCTCGGGTTAAGAAAAGAATTAAAAAGTTATTCTCTCTAACTTTGTTTAGAGACGGCAATCAATGCTTTTTTACCCTTAAATCCACTGTTTCATTCACGACTCGGCAGCCTTGTTTCTAAAATTTCACCAAAAAGAACTTCGTAAAAAATGCTTTTTAGTTATGGATTACCGACTCATCAATTTTGATAGATTGGCACTCTGGATATATAATATTATGGTAACGTTAAATAGATTCGATTACATACTCGATCATCATTACTGACTGCTAAAAGGTATATGGGTATTACCAAACGGCCGCGTTAACCGTAGACTACTGAAATGAACGATGCTTTATGAGTTTTATTTACCAAACAAACACTAAAATGAAACTAACGAGAAATTATGGTTCGTCAAAAGCATTTGGTTTCGGCAACTCATTTGAGCTATTGACTCACTGCACACATGTACTAGTACCATGAGAGTTGTTGTGAGAACTTTTAAATTTTACCCGAAAAGTTTAGCGTCATAAATATCATGTTTCGAAGAACACCTGTCAAGTACAGCCTCTCGTAATACTATGTCAACAACGTCAAAAATGTTTCTGTAAAGTGAAAAATGCAATATTTTCAGTGAGCGAGAATAGGATGCGATCTGCGCGCAGATCTCGTGATATGGACGTATCTTCCATGTCCTCGTTTCGCAAGTAATATTATTAAATTTCGAGGTATACCCTTACGTTAAGTATACTACAGCACGCGATGCCCCCATTTTAAACTCCGTCCTTAGCTTAAGTGGCACTGTTTACATTTTCGGACACTTGTTTAGACGTCGCTAAATGTAAGGAGAATTTAGGCTTACGGTGGCTATTTATGTGTTTAAATACTGGTGAACAAAGTTCCCTTTCGTGTCAGCAAAAACTTTCGGAATCTTGACTTTTGGGCTGATTGTTCTACGGTTGCGGTCGCGTGCGGATACTAACTGACGTTGGCGTCACGTCAGCGAGAAAGATACGTGCCTGAAACGTCAACGTAGTAGTAGACAGAGAGTCTCTATTAGTCAATTTGGACCCGGAATTCCAGTTTTGACTATAATATAAGCAATTCTTCAAAATATTACCTACTTACGAATTGGACATTTTTATTATAGGATTACAATAGGATTAATCATCAAATAGTTCATTCCAGTGTAAGAATTATTTGTCTTGTGCTAAATATTAAAGGATTAACATATTTTCCTTCCGTGTTTAATATACTTTATTGCAAGGAACATGGACGATTTGAAATTGCTGTTAGAGCTAGTCCTATTGCTGAATGCTATTGTACTCTCAAACTTTTAAAATTCTAGATATAAAATAACCATGAAAAAAAAACTTTATAAACATATTTATGAATATTCATAAATTAAATAAAAATTAAAAATTTTATATAATTAAAAATTTTATATAAAAAGAATATAACAATGTCGGAGCTTTAAGTATATATTTTTTATAAAAAATTGTAGCCCATAACATAAAAAATCATCATAATTTAATTGTGAAGCACAATTTAATATGTCACATAATAAGGTTTACGGGACCGTACCTACATATTCATCAAAGTTTAAATTTTATATGATGATAAATCACTGTAGTAGGGTGTTTACTAAAACATCCATTACGGTAATTATAAAATATTATAATGCCTATTTTCCCAGAAGGGTTAGGCCGACGAATACTTACGTTAAAATTAACAACACTCTCCTCGTAATTTTTAATCCCTCTTAATATTAAGGTTGATGACTTGGTTTGTGGCAAAAAGCACTCTATTACCATAAATCAAAATTGAATGAATAAGACCTGAAAAGTCTGATTTTTACTGCTGCTTACCGAGATAATATTACTTGTTAACGAAAAGATTTCTGGTCAATGCATATTTCATTGCAGAGCCCATTTAATGCTTCATACCGTCAAGTAAAGCCACGTATTAAATATTTATTAAGTTCCGTACTACACCTGGCTGGAAGTTAAAATGTCACTAAATGCTCCATATGTCTGGTGGCTCGGGGCAAATTTACGAGCGCAGTAAAATATTTTATTGTTCTACATGTGCTCTTTATATTGCCTGCTAATGGCTCATGTTTTATTTACCCCTCTAAATAGTCCTATCCGATACTCTCGTCGTGCTTTTATCAATTAAAGCGTGCACTTAGCTTCTTAAGTGTTTTACGTCATCAATGAAATAGTACCTGATGCCTATATTGATTTTAAAAAAGTTCAACTAAATAATGAACCGCAATTTTTTGA
Organism: Helicoverpa zea x Helicoverpa armigera; assembly: GCA_033682625.1. Lineage (NCBI taxonomy): Eukaryota > Metazoa > Arthropoda > Insecta > Lepidoptera > Noctuidae > Helicoverpa > Helicoverpa zea x Helicoverpa armigera. The sequence goes on from JAWIIS010000032.1 coordinate 7,532,398, forward strand.
TCTCGATGGCGCATTGGTTACCATGCTGGACTGCCGAGGTACTGGCTTTGATTCCCGTTTCGTTCGACATTTGTCTGATAAGCATGCTTGTTGGCCGTGGTCTGGATGTTATAATATTTGACGGCGCTTCGATAAATCGTGGTGGTTCTCCAAAGAGTGTTAGGTGCAATGGGAATCATCCAAGGAGGTTTATTGTAGGCTCATTGTACCTCTCGCTCTTGACACAACACTGAGCACTGGCAGCCTAGAAAAGTAATGACAACCGTTCCTTTTGTTTCTTATGACAGTCAGATTGGTTCGGGCTTTTGCGAATGGCGGTCACGTGATCTGTGGCGTGTCGATGGAGTTCTGTATTTCCTATTTTACATGATTATTGAGAATTATTGGATGTTAAGCTTCGAGGTGTGATTAAAGCGCTGATTGTATTGCAACAGTGAATTTTATTCTCCTCGCCCGATATACTCACGCCTACCATGATGATTCTATGACGAAACTGTAACACATTCCTAGTTCCTAACTCCTGATGTGGGGCTCCCTACATAGAATAAAATTCACTGTTACAATACAATCAGCGCTTTAATCACACCTCGAAGCTTAACATCCAATAATTCTCAATAATCATGTAAAATAGGAAATACAGAACTCCATCGACACGCCACAGATCACGTGACCGCCATTCGCAAAAGCCCGAACCAATCTGACTGTCATAAGAAACAAAAGGAACGGTTGTCATTACTTTTCTAGGCTGCCAGTGCTCAGTGTTGTGTCAAGAGCGAGAGGTACAATGAGCCTACAATAAACCTCCTTGGATGATTCCCATTGCACCTAACACTCTTTGGAGAACCACCACGATTTATCGAAGCGCCGTCATATTTATATTTACAATATTTATATAACACCAGTTAATTAATAACTTAGCATGAGGCTAACCAACCGTGTGTGAAAAAGGTATGCCGATATTTATTATTCTTTTAATTGACACCAACATGACCCATAAAATTGGGTTTATAAATAAATAAGTAATGGATCAATTAGCGGTAGATCAATTACTGAAACTTTTGTTAGACGTGTTTCAATTGTTTCTGGTCTAGTACTGACATGTGACCTCGCAGTGATAAGGTCACGGACAAGAAGTTTGTTCGGGTAAAACTAGGCAGGTAATGTTGAACAAACAGAGTAGTGAGTCTTAAACATTAAGTAAGTCTGGAGAGCCCTTCGAAGAGCTACTAACTTACAAACAAACAGACAATTGAATTACGCTAATCACGGAGTAAGGAAAGTTGAGTGGAGATGCCTTAATGCAGGTAGGTCAGACGCCTTGTTCTAGGTCAAATACTTACGTACGATGGGCATGACCAAAACAATCACTTATGAGTGAATTAGCAAGGCGTTCAAATCCTTTGAGACATCTTTCATCAATATTTGGAATAATAAAAATAGCCGGTTTCCAAAGAAGGCGCATAAGAGCGGAAACAGTAACGTTTTTCGTTTGACGGTACCTACCCCGCATTTTGGCGCGCCACTTTCTTAGGAGATTTTTCGTTATGGCATCTCCGCTAGTCATTTTGTTCTCCATGCTGCTAGTACATTTGATGTCTATAATAGTATTGTTGCCGAACTCAGTAATTAGATGGAAAACTCAAAAGTTCAAACTTTGTGGACAGATTGACAGTTAATTAAAAATAAATGTGATTTTTTTTAAATTAAATACAGAAATAATAAATTATGTATTTGAAATAATTTGTAAATGTGTGGTTAGATACAATTTCGTTATTCGTAAAATGGAAATATATTGGAGCGAAAAATTAATTATTATTTCTAAATTATTTCATATAAAAATAAAAAAAACACTCATTCAAGTATATATTTGCATAAGTTTATATTCAAATTATGTATATAGTTTTAAATCTGGCATAATAAAATGAGAAAGCATTGTCCGGGACAGCTTAGTAAGAATTACATAAAATAATAATAATGCAAACACTTTACAATACAAATGAGTCTTGACAGTTACATGTGTGTAGGTGTAGGTATACTTTACTTACTTTATGTAGTTTGAACATAAAATATAGAGGATAATAAATCTAAAGTAAATAACTGTTGTCAACAATGGCTTAGATAGATAGTATCGTTCGTTGATATACATTTTAAATAACAACATTTCACTTCTGTTCTTCTTGGAAGTCTGACTTCTAACGGACAGCTATTGTTATAATACCTTTATTTATATAGCATGGATTTAAGTCCAAAACCTTACTTAAACTTAGGCACTGTTAATTCAAGTGAAAATCGTGACGTCAAAAACAAAACTTTGCTAACAAACCTTTAACCCTTACCACGTGTTTTCTTTACAACACAGAAAAAGGCAAATTAAGGTAAAGTAAACCTTCATGGAACACGGTGACCACCTTTTCGTAATATCTTATTAATGAGTGGTACGCGTGCCGTGGAATTATTGAACGGGACCACGGAGTAAGGAATATGAGCGGACGTGTCTTAACGCAGGTAGTTAAACACCTACGGGGGATATGACCAAAGCGATTATTTACGAGTAACCTAACGAAGTGTTCAGTCCTTTAAGACATTTGTCAACGATTTTTGTATTTCCAAAGAAAGCGTATTTGGGCGGATACAGTAACGTTCCCCATTCTCCGAACACCCGCATTTTGGCGCACTACCTTCTTAGTAGATTTTCCATTATGGTATCTCCGCTCGTCATTTTATTCTCCATGAACGGGAGACACGCGGGCCGTATGCGGGCTGACGACACGAGGTGACGGGCCTCACGCCTGCCGTGTCAGCGGAATTACTGAACCGCGTACAATACAACGTCACTTGTGTATTATAGCTAATGATTCTGAACATTTTAGTATTATAGCTACCTGCTTGAGCCGGGAGTTTTACGATTCCTGTCTGGTTGTGTGCACCTACTAAGGCAAGAGTGTGTATGAGATTGCTAAGAGACAAGTAAACGTATGATATGTATGCTCAAAGCCAAGCGACCAATTGTTATCACAGTCTGTTGTTAAGGACAAACTGATACAAAGAACAGTTTACTTTTTTGCAAAAAAATGCCATAAATCTAAAGTGCCTAAAACGTTTCCTTTAAACGGGACCGCAAAACATTTTCCGAAAAGACTTTTTAGCCAATAAACGAGGGACATAATTACCTATTCAAAGCTTCTAAAGCAATTTAAAATTGTCACTCAGTTATGTTTAACTTCGTTATTTTTGTAATTTGCTGTTTTTATCAAAGCTTTATAGACAGCTAATATCAAACGACACGATTTATTTTCCGGTGTGGTTTGTGAGATGGACTGGATTTTGGCACGTTTTTCCCTTGTCATAAAACATCAAAGTTGTCAATACACGTATTAAAATGTATAATACATGGGCGGACGTTAATCAAATTGCTCCCACATAAACGTATCCTGGTCGGGGGTAATACGTGCTATAAATGAGGCTTAGAATGGGTTGTGGTCGCTGTTGACCCTCCCATCATAATTTTAATATAGACAAACATTAAACTGTTATTTTCTTTGTGTTGAATCTTTTTATTACGCTGTGTAAAAGAGGAAATTAATTTTATATGGCTCTGAAAGAAAAATAAAATGCCCACAATTTCACTTTGATGCGATTCTTGGAATTTTCGATGATAGTACACTCTGAATCATTTTGTTAGATGAAAACAGGACTGAAAAAAGTAAGTCTAAAACTTGTAGGTATAACAAACGTGAAAACACACTGATTCATATGTTGTTTTGCTAACCAGTAATTTTTCTTTCATACACTCATAACTATGTAGGTGTAGATATAGAAAATTCCTTCGCTAATAAAGTCACCGACAAAAATGTTCTTGTACGCATTTTTAACAAAAGAAAGTTGAGGAAGTTGTCCCTTCTCTCATTATCGGATATAAAAGATTTCCTTTCAAATGTTTTCGAGCACCCTCGAGATTTGATACAGTTTTTTTATTTCCTGTCAATATTATGATCATTATTGCGTGCATTGTGATATTGAATTCCCTATAAAATGATAGTTCTAGATTATTCTAGAACGTTCAAACTACTTATACAAATTCTCATTAAAATGTATATCATATGCTGTAAAGGGTAAAGGGCCAATTTCTGCAAGTTGTATGTGTAATATATACATGTATTCGGTTGTACAGAGGTACCAATCACATATGTTGATTAACCAGCCGGTCCATAACTTAACACTCTGGTATTCATAGATTCTGTTTTAAATGCTTCGGGAAACTTCTGTGAAGGAATCGCTAATGACTTGAACATGTCGTGTTAATGTGCCTATTCTCATTAAGTTCTAGTAATGGAGATGTTCTTTTGTTTGGTATTGAAAACACAAAGGTCGCGTTGTGAGAACTATTTATGTGAACTCACATTACATTGTATGTGTAATTAATCAAAATTCACATCTAAATCCGTCGGGAGTCATTCATTTAGTATTTGTAAATAACAATACCTATTGATAATTAAGAATTAGTCTGTTCTTTATAACGAATAGTTCATTTCTTCGTAATAATTCACCTCAGAATCAGATCACGTAAAAGCATTAATACTCCTATATATTGCACAAGAAATGTGACATTAACAGACCTCTCTAATAATAGAATCGATTAGTAAATCGCCACAGCTCATAATTACTCGTGCTTTCTCGATTCGAGTAACGAATGCTGCCGTCTGAATTCTTAGAATCTGTAGCCGAGGTTCCTCTGGCACTGATAGATAATGAGTTGCCAAAATAGCAGGGAGATCGCGATGCGTGTGACACACATTTTGTTACGCGGCCAAGAACAGTGTAAATGTCGGTCAAGTTTGATGCAGCTTTAATACGCGAACTGTAAACATTATATTAACGATATTTTGCTTGCGTGTCGTCGTATGGGGTGTATAAAGTGAAGCAAATTAGCGCAATTGTATTCTTATGCGTCAGGTTAAATGCGATGCTTGATTGTTTGAAATTGGGGCACTTGACGAATAATTAGTTTATGCCTCATTGATTTTGTGTAGTGTTAGCTAGAGGAAAAGAAGTTGCAACTGCTGAACCGTAAGTTATATTTAGAGTAAAACATTACCATTTAATTCAATAATCTGGCTTTCTAACTGAAATGAAAGAGACATGATAGTTAATCACTGAGCCATTGCTAAAACCATAAACACAGAGCCATCAACCGCGCATATAAATAAAACACCTCTTATGTCTAGTTTACACTATACACTACAACAAAGCCACTAACAGCAAACCAAAACCACAAACTTTATGGTAAGAGCATTAATATTTAGTATCCTGCGGTAACAAATAACTTTTCCTGCATTGTTATTTTACATGCACGCCGCAAGTTCACATACTGAATAGAATATGACATGACTTATAAAAGATTTCACTGTTCTTTGCTGAATCGCTTCAAGCGCTTTTAAAAAATTAAAGGCTTGAGTCACTTTGTAGGGTTTCAAGAAATACCTACATTAATAACGTAACGACATATTCCACAAATTACTGGGTCTCCTTATAATCGAACGGAAATACGAATGTAGTCGAGGAAATGGGCTCCTATAGTGTTCGTAGACGATAGATTGCCAATTTCACTGCACCATTCCCGTCTTGAATACCCGTATTACTGCTTAATGTATCTTTAACAATTGGATGTACTTGGAATACGTTCAACGCTGGCATACTAAATGTTCCGTAAAGTCTTACTGCAGGCAGGCCCGCCGTAAGCGGGCGTGCAGCGCGTGCACCGCACGCGGGCGGCACGTCCTAGGGGGCGGCAAATCGAGCGACCTATCACGTAATATTAAAAAAATACAATATCTTTTTACCAATTATTTGATTTCAATATTTCCGAACACAGCAATAGCGCTAAGAATATAACTTACACTGCCGGTTTCAGTTACATCTGTTGATCATTTTCAAAATTAAAAATTATTAAAAAAGATTTAAGATCAACCATTAGCGTAGCGTGGGGGGAGAGAGCAGGGGGGCAAATGCCCTGGGCGGCACTATTTAGGGGGCGGCAAAATTAACCCATACGGCAAAATTAAACCATAATTACGTATTTTTGTTTTTTTCATCAAAGATTGCAACTTACAAGAACTGTACCCAAATGAATGGATAGCATCAGGGCCATCTTAACCTATGGTGCAGCGTGCGCGAATAACCCGGGCGCCGCGGGCTCAGGGGCGCTGAAGCGAATTTGTGTTTAATTCCGCGTTAAATTTGAGAAATTCTCGAAGAAACACTACTTTTATGTCCCAAAACTCAAAAATTTTCGCGCTCGCTACGCTCGCGGTTTCCTTACTTAAACGCTTCAATTTTTTATCACATATAGCTACTTTTAATGTCCCAATACTCAAAAAAATTCGCGCTCCCTTCGCTCGCGGCTTCTTCACTTCACAGTCGCTTTTTATTATATATATGTTTAAGACTTTTAGTGATCTCAAACATTTTCGGGCTTGCTTCACTTTACAGTTGTTTTTATTTTTCAAGAATTTTTTAGTCTACCCTAGCAAAAAGGGAGCGTCGTTTTTAAGTTCTTTATAAGAAAGTAACTTCTAGTTTCCATATGAACTTTCTTATTTACGGTACTACTTTAAGTCCCAAAATTTTAATATATAGGCGCCATCATCAACAAAGAGTTATGTACGTTTGGGAAAAATTTTGAGTAATTTTTGTTCTGAGTTCTAAAATATAACAAAAATTTCGCGCTCGCTTCGCTCGCGCAATCAGAAGACATGTTCCAGTGTTTTTGCTTTCATCAACCAGCAATAACTCATGTACGATTGGGCTACATTTTACGTAATTTTTGCTTCGACTTGTTAACTATAAAAAAAAATATTCGCGCTCGCTTCGCTCGCGCAATCGGTATCTACATGCGTCTCTGTTTTTCGTATGGGTTTGAATTGCAGTTGGAGGGCGCCGTAGAAATCTCGCCTAGGGCGCTGGTAGAGTAAAAACCGGCACTGATCGCAATTTATCTTTGTTTAATTGTTGAGGCATTCAATTCTGAAAAATCATTTTTCGCTCACGTCCGTGATATGTTTACTTCATGAAAACTCTAAGGAAAAAATCGCGCTCGCGGCTTCATGTACATTTGTACTTCATTTCTGAGCATATCTTACTTTTTGACTTTGCTTTGTTAATTTACAGTGGTTTTTATTTGTTTTGTGTCCTTAGACTAAAAAAATTTCGCGCTCGCTTCGCTCGCGCTTCCTTACATATGGAATATGTCTCATGCGTTGACTTTTTCAACGGGAAACCCACCAAAAACCATTAATAACATATTTTACTGAAATTAAACATTACTATAGATATTTAAGTTCGTTAGTTTAAGTTACCCATAATCTGTTCTAAGCACTTTGATATACATTATGTTGGTACCTACCCATTAATCACAATCTTTCAATACATGGAGGCCACTTGGGTAATGATTGCACTGCATTGATGCCCTAAGCAATTGCTTAGTCTGCTAATGGGCTAATCCCGGACTTCTTAGGTTACTCTAAGACTTAGAGCATTTCAAGTAAATAAAAAGTTATGTGTAATATATGTTATGTACCTATTGCAATATTTATGTATCCAAAAGGAAGTGCGTTTTTTGCAATCAGAGCGGTGCATGTACATATTTTTTTCTGTTGGAAAAGTAAGATGGATATGAATGGGCGGGGGGGTCCGGACCCCCTGGACCCCCCCCCCCCTTATATATTTTCTGACAAAACCCAGTATAATATGTAGTCGTAGGGCGGCATAATCGGTTTTGCACGCGGGCGAACAAACAGCTAGCGGCGGGCCTGACTGCAGGCAATTTATACGGACGAGTTATAGTGTAAAACAGCATTTTACTCTATCTGTTAGTTACCTATAGTTAATCTCTCACGCGTGACTTTAATAAATAAAGGTAATTTTTCAAATAGAGTTAACAAACATTCATTACGGTCGAAGGGTGCTGGTAGACGGCGAGTCTCATCGGTATTACTGACCGTCATATAAATTTTCATTAGCGAAGCGCGCTGGGAATTCCTTCATTCGTAATAAACACACGGTACGTGGGCATATTTTTCCACTCTTAGGAATGTACCCCCTTGGGAATCTCTATTGAGTTAACTTGAACATAAATGCTCAGCCAACATTCCTGATGCAATTGTAGGCGATACCATTTCGGTTCAGTCATATTAGTTTCGTGACAGTGCACTTTAGAAAACCAGATTGCCAATAATTGACATACAGTGTCCCCTTTTCTACTTAAAAATAATTGATTAAATAACGTAGCATCTTCCTCACAAGTACTGTGAACTATCCGTTAGCTAAACACTGAAAAGTTTATCCGTATGATAAAACTTGTCACTCAAATATCAATACATAGTTGGTTACTTTTATTCAGACAATAAACTCTGATTCTTATTAGGTGCTAATATTATTTGATCTGACCGCGTAGTGGTTAACAGTACCCGTAGCTCGTAGCAAGCGCTACGGCGTAGATCATTTCAATACGTTAACTCGATACCCAGTAGTTAACTATACGTAGGTAATTGAACATGTTCACATTGTATGTACGTACTATAATATGTCTTTGTTTCATACATTGTGCTTGATACAATAGGTTTCCCTTTGTCCGATTGAAAATCGCAAACATATTAAATAAATTCCCCTGTTTTATATGTCAATCACTGCCCTCGTGTTTATTTTTAACAACAGTTCTGTTAATTCCCGAAATAGGTTACTTATAACTTCAGTTATTCGAACCTGAATTTATGCGAAATTCGATAGTTATTATAGGAATTCGCTCAGTATTTTAAGCTCGAATACGAAGAAGTATAATTCTGTAAAATCAATACTTTTTACATGGTAAAAATATGTACCTTTGCGTAGAACATATTTAATATTCTGATGCTACATCCCTCTAAAATCGCTCGGCACGAAAATATTTGAAAAATCATTCAGAGCAAAACAAAATTTGAATATCCTCTCACATTTTGCAACATACCGGTCGTTAGATAAATTGCTTCGTGTATTTGACCTATAATAACGATATACTGGGTCACTGTATGTAATATAGATGTGAATTCATAGTAAGGTAGCGGGTACACATTTTATATGTTGATTGTTCTTAGGCATGCATACTTGTAGGAAAAAGTAAGTAAAGCACGGTGTGGTTACACGAGATATATGCCAATAATTTTGGAAAAGATATATGCCATTATGTGGAGGTATCCAGGAAGAAAATTGAAGATATCTATTATGCCCTTTTATTTTTTACCTCAATGGAAATTATCTTCAATTATTATGACTAATGTTTTTGTAATTATACTTACTAGAAAACTATAGCTTAAAGTTCAAAATAGCACTCAAACGTAATAACTTTAACAAACCCATATTTACTCGAAACATCTAAATGTCAAATACAAAGCACATTTAGTTACAATTAACGCTAAACGGATGACCCACAGAAAAGGTCAGCTTTACTCTATCTTCCAAATTTACATAACAAAACTATGTTCCCGTACTGGCACTAATTCTACCTTAATCAAACATTATAAACTGTTTTATGTAGAACATTTGGGTTGAGGTAACAACGTGTTTCGCGTGGTTAAATGGTGCAAAAGCTATTAAGTGCTCTTGAATGATTACGATGTTCTTAATTTGCAATAGTTTTTAACAAAAATCAACTTCAATTTTAGGGTGTCTTAGACTAGTATATAAAAATATAAATATGAAGTTGGCCGTTTGATTCCCTTCTCTCCAGGAAGAAGTTTAATATTTATAATTGACACTCTAGCTGGAGGGTGCATAATACGTGCGTCCGGGGTGAGAGGAAGAATCCTATTAAAGGCGTTTTATAAAAGGTATCTTCAAAAAGTAACCTGACGTTCAACAGGCACTTTATATTTCTGCTTTCACTTTATGTGAACAGGGCATTTTCTACTTATTTCCACAAGACCCAACACTTGATTTTTTATTAAACTTGCGTACAACAGCTGTAGTGCAAACATCGTAATCCTCTTTTCTCACTCGCGTGGCACACGGAGCTCACAACTTCCACCCCATTTGTTTAGATAAAGCATTATGACGTCACAACAACAATGATCATACGATTTCATGCTAAAATCGAGTTGGACAAGGAAAAATGACAAACAGGGCTTAGCGAACGCAATTTATTGTTGCTACAAAGGGCTCAATTTGGGTACTTCTTGTCGGCAAATTCTTCACATTAAAGTAATGAATAGCCGTTTATGTTTGTTAGTTGAAAACAGATTCATATAAGAACATTGTTAAAATTGCTGTAGGTAAGTGATTAGTGGCTTCTAATATTTATCCATGACTGGCAAAAAACTTTTTAACGTAAATTCTACAATGTTTCGAATAACTAAAAACTTTTTAATTTTAAACCCAAACAAATAACTTCTGAGACTTATTAAAGTCCAACTGAAAAACATAATTTATGTTTAAAATTACATTTCGATAATACTTTATTACTATTTTATTTATAATGCAATATTTATTAAAAGGGAAGACGATTTAGTTTACAGAAGGTGAATTTCCTAACAGTTTTATGACAGCGATAAAAATGTTTAATGCCTTTATAACGGAATGTTGAGACATTAATAGTTACTCACATATTATATACTGTTGACACAACAATATTTACTAGGACAGATTTTTTTCTCGATACGCATTAAATCGTTGGCATAAGTACTTACTTGCTTCCGTCCTGTAGTCTACAAAAAGTCTGAAAATTTTCCCCCAAAAAAAAAAAACAAAAATCACGTGAAAATAAAATATAAAATACGGGATTAAATATTTCTCAAAGTCAGGTCACTTGTACTTCATACGGTTTGTTTTGTATTTCATACAAAACACTCGTAAGTCCGGCTACCTTCGAGGAATGATGCATTTTTCATGACAGAAAACACTAAAACTGTATAGTGTTTCCCAAAATTCGACCTTTGGGGATGAAGGAAGGAGGGTTAAATGTCTTCTATAAAACCGTAGTGCCTTCGGTCACTTTTTAAAGAGAGATAAAATATTAACAGAGAAGAACTGAATTCGTAAAGCGGTATCAAGGGACAAATATGTTGTCCTTTTGGGTCAGCCTGATATATGTTGTGGTCCATTTTTAAATATACATAGAAGCTATTTTTTCTGACCTATACAACAGGCTTTTTATTCATTCCATTTTCTAAAAGACAGACCCTGTTTTTTCGTCAATGTCACGTTTTACATTTGAATTCGAAGTGTTTTCGGATCTCACGTGAAAATGACTTTTTAGATAAGTGAGTAGAACTCACGTGCTTATCTCCTCATGCTTTCAAAATTTGTAATCAGGGATTATGTAATCCAATATCGTAGCGTGATAGATGAGTGTGTGTTTTTTTTAATAAGGACTCAATTAACCAGACATAAATTATTGGTGTTAATATAATAACTTCCATTAATAATTCAGGATATCCAAAATTATTAATTTGGCATCACACAAGATAACTGGGTATAATTTGTAGCTATACCTTAATTATTATTCATGGTATGTACCTACTTATGCATATTTATTAAACCGAGCACTGGTTTATCAAAGTAACTGTAAACCTCAGTCTTTGACGCTCATGTTTAGTATATAAGGTAAACTTAGTTAAAGGCGCCTCATTAGAATAAACGTGTGATGTTAAAATATTTTCTAGCGTTAAATTCTAAGAAGAGCGTCTTGGGAAAATGGTCCTTTAAGAAGAATAAGACGGTGTGACTTTTAATTGCCAGCAGCGTGAAACCTACATGGAATTTCGTGGTATTTAGATTTAGTTAAAAACAGAAAGTTAAGCAGTCAGCAATGCAATGCTTACGCAAATGTTTGTTTTCTATTGTATTGTTTTATGTAGTCTTATTTTATAAACAAGATATTATAAAAAAAAACTGCAAACGTAAGAATAAGCCTGACACAATCTTCCCATTGGTGGATTAAGGGAAAGCAATAAGCTTTTCCCGCTTTCCTGTGAAACGGAGCTCATTCCTCTCCGATAGCTCTAAAGTAGAAAAAATAAGGATTACGTTTTCAGTTTAAAATAAATTTGTGAAAATATGAGATTTTCACAAACTCTTATTGATTGGCCATTCCAGGAAAACTACCTCCACCCAGTTTTTAATCCTCTTTCAAATAAGTTGGTTCGTAGAAATGTTAATACGTACAGATAAACTAGTAATGGAGGTAAATAGAGTGAATATTCAGTGGCACGCATTATGCAGTTCGATCCAATCTTGAGCTTAGCACACTGATGCGTTAGTTGCAACACGATTATTCGAAATCCATGCAAGGGCAGCATCCATAATAACATGCGTAATCTATGTAGGTAGGTATGTAATATACCATCCTAATAAACTTAATGTAGCTACATTTATATAATAATAATGTCAAAGATGGGTCAATATGTGACTTTAGCATCATACTATAACGCCATAGATTTTAAACTGAATGAAGTAATCATTCAACAGGTTTTAATTCCAATCTAGACGAGCTATGCCGAAACCACTACAGTTTAATTTAATGTTGTACTCAAATTCTAATGTCCCATGAACTGTAACTGCTCACCTGCAACAAACAGCGCTTTAAGCGCTGGATCTAAAGCGATCCATTAAATGGCAGTCAATCATTATAAGCCGCTCTACTGCAACCATCTCACGTAGACCTGATCCTTCCACGGAGTAACGAACCTGAAAAATAAACTTGAAGGAGACACAGTAAAAAAGAAAGTATACTTACCTGTCACAGGTACCCGAATATTTAGGTACCTACTCACGTTTATTATTTACGTACTTTTTTACGTCAGCTCGACTATTGATTTCAGATTAGCTTATTAAAACTGAAAGCAAAAAATAGAACTTGTTTTTATACAGGTGTGGGTTTGCTCTTTCCAAATGAAGTCAAGATTAACTTAAGCTGCTGTAGATAAGCAAGAACCCACGCAAGTCTGCAATAACCTCCCTACCCCCACAAGTAATACATTATGATGATGTTGCAAGCATTATGTCAAGACATTCTCTTTAACACTGTCTGATCTGAGAAAACCTCCCTTAAAACCCTAACTTTAATGTCACTTATGAATTGAATGAACTTGTATTCGTTGAATAAAGCATGGTCAGTCTAGGTTGTCAGCAGTATCTAATATCGTCACGTGGCTTAAGGTAATGTAACATTTATACCAAATTGACTTATAAGATCAAGAACATCCATCCTCCTCCGAGCCTTTTCCCAAACTATGTTGGGGTCGGCTTCCAGTCTAACCGGATTCAGCTGAGTACCAGTGCTTTACAAGAAGCGACTGCCTATCTGACCTTCTCAACCCAGTTACCTGGGCAACCCGATACCCCTTGGTTAGACTGGTGTCAGACTTACTGGCTTCTGACTACCCGTAACGACTGCCAAGGATGTTCAATGACAGCCGGGACCTACAGTTTAACGTGCCATCCGAAACACAGTCATTGGTGTCTAAGATATACTTACAAAGTACATACAAACTTAGAAAAGTTGCATTGGTACTTGCCTGACCTGGGATCGAACCCGCGCCCTCATACTTGAGAGGTTGGTCCTTTACCAACTAGGGTTTTTATAAGATCAAGAACGTCGTATTAAAATATGAACCCACGAAGACTACTGTCATTTACAGCCATAATAAAGTAGCAAATGTGATGCTTCGTTTACGTTTTATAACCCTCATAAATTTAACCACCGTATGTTAGTAGGTAAACATGATTCTCCGCTGAATATTGGCAATTTTCGGTAACCTTACCGACCGCTGACGATGTAAATAATACCTGTGTTTCTTTTCAGTATTATAAGACATAAATAAGAGGTTTTTTATTTGTGGAACACCAGTCATAATCGCGTTGGCTTTGTATTTTTATCTTGACTTTCTTCACAAAAAAGGCAAGAATATACAACGCTTGCAAATTGTTTATTCGCTGAGCACCATTTGTTGAAGAAATGTTCACCAAACTACTCAGTTAAATCGTACGTAAGCAATATTTCAGAACAGAATAAGTAATGTATGCGATCAGGTGTACCTAGAAATCACGCCGGCGGCCTACGAAGCCATAGGAACACAATCCGGGCACTAAGAAGTCTGACTACTCAATCAGACTAAACCCAGTTATCCTATTTTCGTAGAATGATTTAATGCGCTTACACTACTGTTCCCGTGAAGAGTATAATGATATTGACTTTACTTTGTAAAAGGATTTTGTACCCGTGTATCACCCTACCTTTTCATCTATGGATTCAAAATATTAAATCAAAAGAGTATTACTACTTAGCTTCTAGGTATTAAAATTGTATAACGTCACAGCTTAACTTAGGAAAAGGTAGTAAAATTAAACAGTAAAGGTACGATGAATAGAAAACATATTACGTAAGACCTGTTTGTCGTATTCAGTCAATTAAATATAGCACAACATTTTCTCAAAATTACTTAAACTTGTTAAAATTACGTACTCAAACTTTTCATCACTTTGAGAACTAAATTAACACATAAAATTGGTTTATCAAAGCCGTAAAATATGACTTCCTCATGTTTACTCACCTAACTGCCTAATCAAACGAAATTGTATTACCAAATATCACGGGCCGGTACTCAAAGAAACGTTAACTTAATTCTATCGGCCGATCTAAAACGACTTACGTGCTGACATTTTATGAAGTGTCCACATTATTTATGTATGAAGCATGTTGATTATTACGTAGTTTATGTATCGAATTAAAGTACAGTAAAATATATATATTTTGAGGGTAAAGATATTTTAATGTTCACTAAAAGAGCACTTTTTCGATGATCCTGAATTTCGAGCATCGTTAAGAAAGCTAAATATTAGGTAGCAAATAATTAGGTATAGGTATTACAACTATGAAGGCGAAACCAGAATTATTTCGGTACAGTCGGCTATTAATTCTCTCACAAATGCCGACAGAAATCTTGAATAGTCTTGTACAAATTTAATTAATGGCTTTCAAAACTATTTCTTAGCATATTCCCTTTACAGTCATACAAAACTTCATCAGCAGCTAAAGATGAACTTCAAAGTTTGGTAGAACTCCTCGACGGCTAAGAGTACCGACAAATCCAAGTCAGACGTTTAGATTATACTTAATACTTGAAATATACTTTCAGCTAGCGTTGCATTTAATTTTGATACGTGCTAACACTGTCTTTGTCATAAATTATTTAATAAGTCATATTCTGGATAATGCTTCTCAGTACAAAACTAAACGTATTTTGAAAATAGTGACATATAAACTTTAGTGCAAATAAAGCTTGCGATATGGACACTATCACAAAGCAATTTCGTTTACCCCATGGAATACACATTTCAAGCTATTAAGTTACCAAACAAAAATCTTTAATCTCCAACTACAAAAGCAGATTTATTGCTGCGTTATGATACGAAAGACGAATAAAATTGTCTGTACCACAGGGAGTCATGGAAATCGGAAAACACATTACAAATGCAATCGAGCTTTCGACTGTCGTATCGGAAACCGATGTCCTATGGGAAATGAGGTGCACCTCGCAATAACCTGTTTCCTCTACTAATGACAGACGACAATTATAGCGCTTTCACACCAGTCGATTTTGGCTAGAATTTTGTACGTGCGACACATTCCGAGCGACAAATAAGGCTGTTCGTACGATTTACTCAGCTTCTTCAAACAAACAATTGACAAATACCGATTCAACAATGACACATGAAACCAACAGGTTTTTTGTCGCGCGTATATAAAATACCGACTGAAAAATCGGCTGTTGTGAAAGCCTTATTACTTCATTTGCTCTGTGATGTTCACGTGTTTTCTAGGTTAATTCTATGCGCAAACGGCAGGCGTCCCTGCATTTTCCATTATGTCAGAAATAATTTTTAGAGTGGTGCTAAATTGTTTCCCTCGGCTCCTCACAAAAAGTAAAATACGAATTCCGATATGATTACTTTCCATCATTTTGTTCAAACAACTTATTCGAGCTGGCAGTCTTTCGGTAAATAAATATCTTATTACCGATATTGATGAGACGATCCATAACTGTGGTAAAGAAAATGGAGTATAATTTATACATATAAATAAAGTCGTATTGGTTAAAGTTTGCAAGTCGGACGCTTTTAATATTAGCAAATTAAAGTTTGGATGGCAGACGGCGAGATTACTGGCAATCCTGAGGGATCGGGGTCAGTAATCGAAGACCAATTTTATATATAGAAACGTATTAGGAAAAGATTCAGTACTGAAATATCTTGTAGGTAGATTGCTCGAGGGATTTTTCGTTCGAATGTGAATTGCGTATAAATGCATTTACAATGTAAGCCATATTTTCTATACTAATAATACGGTATTAAGAAAACTGGGAGACAAAATGAGGAGGCCTTTACCCAGCAGTGGGACAGCTAGGGCTAAGAAAAAAAGCTAAAATATCAGAATAACAACACGTAGACTACCGTTTATATTTGAAATATGGCGTATTATAATTTTAAGACTAAACCAATTATAGGTACTGAAGTTTTCATTTAAAATTACATCACTAATCAATACAAGGCACATACGACACAGTTCATATTTTAATGTCATCTTTATTTACAAATTAAAATATAATATTTAAGTACATTCAGTTACGATACTGTCATTAATATTAACTGCTTCCTGAACGCACCTTTACAAAGCGCTAGTGTGACATACGACCTTGTCGTTCTGAAAAATAACATCCGCTGCAACCCAAGTCAAGGGCTCGGTATAAGAATACCGATTTATTTATATACCAGTGTCCGACTATTTAGAACATGAAAGATTTATAAAATCATTATTTTCGTGTCGTTTAAACGACGGAACTAGAACTACTCATTTTACAGAATATGAAAATATGTGCGTCGTTTTTTAAATGAGTAAATGAAGGGGAATGTGTTAATTATACATAGGTAGTCATTTATGGGTGATTCTTCGAGACCGAGTGTTTTTGACTCATTGATCTGGCTCAATTTTTTTTTGCTCTTAGACCTAAATTGACGTAATAGTTTGACCCAGTGCCTTATGTGCAATATCATATATCGAAGGCATCAAATTGCATCACGTAGATTAGGATTTAAAAGGTGCTGATTAATTGCTGGGCCAGATTAATTGTGACAGTACAGATTAATGATACTTCCTTTATTTTTCCAATGATCTTTATCATAAAACTAGCCGTTTCCCCGCGGTTTCACCCGCGTCCCGTGGGAGCTATTGCCCGCACCGGGATAAAATATAGCCTATGTTACTCGCAGATAATATAGCTTTCTAATGGTGAAAGAATATTTAAAATCGGTCCAGTAGTTTTTGAGTTTATCCATTACAACCAAACAAACAAAGTTTTCCACTTCATAATATTAGTATAGATAGTATAGATTTTACCAAATATTAAAATAATTACTCCTATTACTACTTAATTTATCACCTTTTTTTGGCTGACACAAGAAAATAATTATGAATTAATTAAACAGTAACACTTTCATTCAAATTAATCATTTATTAAACCTCTTACGGTTGTTAAATCACACTAGTCTCAACGCTATAATAATTATATGAAATGGTAAACTTATCTTAATAAGACCTCTTAATAACACAAAACAAAAACGAATTTTAGCTTAAAACAAAAATAAAATTCACCGAAAACAAACTCTAAATTAAAAAGAAATAAAACCTACTTAATCAAAATCAGACTTAATTTTTCAGTACGATAGGAACTCTAAGCTTGAGATAGTAGAAAACTAATTAATATCCTACCTAAATTAATAAAAAATATTAAATTTTTCATCATCAGTGTCTATTAAGTATGGATTTATATTTTCTAAATCGACACTAAAATATTTACTTCCATCTCTTAAAAAAGTATCTATTAATCGAAAATCAGGTTAGATCTCTCAAACTTGCAGAACGATGAATAATTAAATTTGAGTTTTTCAGGAACTTTTTATGAAAATGAATCAGACGTTGAGATTCATTTCTCCTATCAGTAGTTTTTTGTTTTCTTCTTTCCTGCGTATATAGTTTTGTCTATTCCTTCTTGTTTTTCTTTCCATAATTCTTCATTATTATTTATTCTGTCATATTTTCTTTTATCCGCTAGTCTTTTTTCTTAGCATTTCTTCTCTAGTTTATAATTTTCGTTATGAAATTATGGATCTAAAAAAATATAAAGCTATTCTATTCTAAAAAAATCAAAACCCACAGAAATTGAACTTCGGAATAAAAACCAACAGGCCATTTGCTTTATTTTTTGTGTTACTTACTTAAGTAATCTTATTGAAATTAAAAAATAATTATAATTATTTCCACGGTATTTGAACAAAAAACAATGCACTAGAAGCCAACACAAATTAACAAATAAATATACAAACTACAATTAAGAATGTCTTTAGACATACCTGTAACATATGCCCGAATTTGAATGAAATCTAATTCATATGTCCCGCTCAAATTCATCTGGCTTTAAGAGCCAGATGAATCCAGACTAATGGGGGACAGAAAAATTAGGAATTCGCAGATTATCAAATCCTGCTCCTTTATTTATAAACGTAAAGCATCAAACATGCAATTAATGTTAGCAAAACCATCTCATAAGACACTTTGCCTTGGCAACAAAACGATAGCAGATACACACTATCAGTTAATTAAGACAGATTGATATGACTACTTGCCTTACAAACACCAGATGACAACTTGCAATCGTATTTTTTTGGAAAAATACGTCCGCTCACGAGCACTCACTGACACCGTTCGGTGCTGACCGGTGCGATCACTTACGAGTAAATTTTACTTTTTCAAATATTTTTTATTTACGTATAGATAATGATTGAACAAATCGAGCCAGCTTAATGATGAATTTAGTCGGGGACAATTTTTAAAGTTATGTAATTACGAAAATACACCATTTTCTTTTATTTTAATGTTAAAATATTAAGAAACACATATTTAAAGATCATTTGGATTCATTAGTTTTATTGTAACGCGACCGTAGCTCGCAGAAAGTTAAATAATGCAGCAAAAACCGTCGTTGGGACACACCAGATTAATTAGGTTTTACTGTTTTCTGCTAACTTAATTATAGTTTTTTTTTATAAATTCTAATTAGTTACATGAGGCGTCGATAGACCTTTACATTTTACATAAAACCTGAAACTTTCATTCCAATCGAATGATATTTTCATATGTTCTTCGGTCAAAAACACGTAAAAACTGTGTTTCGAAGAATCACCCTTATAAGATCGAATGTAAAAATCTGTAGTTTAACTAAATTGTATAATTATGACTGATACGCATTACAATCATAACTTAATATGATCTAATAAATCCACCTTTTGAAAGAAGTTTTATATCAATTTAAAATTAGTGGAGTATTTTAGTATTTTAAATAAGTCGATGAATTTATTACACTTACAGATAGTTCAGTTCATTGGAATTACATGTCATGAAATTAAAGAAGTTTTATTAAAATAATTTGTGAGGAATTTAACATACATTTTTAAATCGCTCAATTAAATTGTATGAGATTTATCACACAGATATTATGTCATTACTTAGAAATATTCCCGAAAACTGTAAATTATATTCTATCGGAAGTGAACAAGGAAGTTTTTATCACAATGCCTACGCAATACCATTTGCCCAATTTCGTTCTCGAGAATTCCTAAACGCAATATCAAACCACAGCCAATAAAACATGCGATTTAGGTACCAAAGATGGCGTCACGTCAAGCCGTCCCTGTCCCAATGATGAGATGCCGAGACATCGCGGTCCCAGTCACCGTGGAAGCATGCAATACTTACGTCATGTATGGTTTTCTATTATCTATCGAAGTTTTGCTTTGTCATATATGTATCCGAAATAATATTTATGCGCTAAAATAATAATAATAAAAAAGAGCCTTACCGCAAGGGCAATTCGGACAGGATCTGAGTACATGAAACTGAACGATTCTAATAACCAGTATAACCACAGTACTTCTGAAAAAACAGGAGCCACAAATCAAACTTAAGAGCCCAAAAAATAAGTGTAACACGACTCCCAAAGTTTTTCTACATTATTTTACTTAAAACTCTCTCCGGTTCAATAAACGCTCCAAACTTTCGCAATAGAAAAGTTTTTCAGGGACTTGCTCCCGTGCTCGAATTTTTTCGCAATACTAATGAGGAAAGGGTGGTCTTGTGACCGCGACGTTCCATTGTGGAGAAGCACTCGACCTTTTCATTCGCAACCGGATCCTACGTCACTAGTGCACTTTTGCTTCGTCAACGATATTCACACAATATTCAAAGTAAAACATTTCTACTTTCACCCCGTAATACAGAGTGTATTTCGGAAAATTTACGTTGCTTTTTTCTAAAGAATGACCCTTAACAAACGCTAAGTGTGCCTGCGTTTACTCAAGCATTTTTCTTTTACAAACAAAGCTCTCTTTCTCACACCAATCTTCGTTTAGAAGTACTCAAACTTTACCAAGAAGACGAAATAATCACTTTCGAATATTCTGAAAGATTCCATCGAACACTCAACGAATTTCTTTCTTTATTATTTGCTGTGTAATACCTCTTTACATAAAAATGCAAATTCATTCATCTCTTTGTGTCTAAATATCTCCGAATCTGTTTCCAAACGTTTCACACAATGACCTACTTCGATCCACTTCTGAATTTTTAATTTCATGCGGTCAACGGATTTAGTTCGGAGCCGAGTTTATTTTGCTTTCTGCCTCAAAATAAAAGTTTATTTCAGTGCAATATAACATCTATTTAGGGATGCTTCAGGAAATGCGACTTGTTCATATCTAATAAGATGGCTTGAGCTACCAGCAATGTGGTTTATTTGTCATTCCAAAATGTTTTCGTATGTAGAATTAAAATATAACTGTGACAATGTGGGTTGCCTAAAATTAATTTCTCAATTTGTATTAAAATTCAAGACATCAAAGATTATACCTACGTTAAAGCATACAAATTGTTTGCCAAATTCCAATAATTAAATGTCAAAAGTTTCCTCACAAAGTTCGTTCAACATAATTTGTAGTAAAATTATTACGATTCAATAAGTAGGTGAATTCGGTTCTCAACTTCCTTAACAATTCTTTCAATGGAAATAAAGTTATAAGTTACGTAATTATTGCCCAAACTTGAGGAATTGTAGGCTAATGAATTAATTGTGGATATACTTCCATACCAGTAAGGAATTTCAGCTCGGTCGGAATGTTACATTGATTTCAAATCGCTCAAAGTCAATATGTAAACATAATATGAAATAGGCAGGACCTTTTGTTAGGGATTTCATGTGTAAGGTCTTAAACAAAGTTAACTAATCTTCCTTTTAATGTAGGTTGCCGTAAATCGATTTTATTTTATACATATCCTCGTAAGTATATAGGACATGGCTATACTGTTTCTCAGACAATTCAACTCAACCCTTGATTAATGGCTTTTGTGGAAGAGCCACCACAATTCAGTCAAAGTCACGTACGATAAAC
Source organism: Helicoverpa zea x Helicoverpa armigera (assembly GCA_033682625.1). Taxonomy (NCBI): domain Eukaryota; kingdom Metazoa; phylum Arthropoda; class Insecta; order Lepidoptera; family Noctuidae; genus Helicoverpa; species Helicoverpa zea x Helicoverpa armigera. Next base: position 7,553,923 of record JAWIIS010000032.1, read on the forward strand.
CACCAAACGTGGGAGATTTTCAAACAAAAAACTTCGCTTTCTGAAAGTCAGTTACAGATCTATTGTATGATATAAATCCTTAAAGGCCTTGCTTTCACTCGTCTTCTTTTGAATGTTTCTCTATAAGAATGATCAAAAAGTAAAAAGCTATCACTATATATTTTTTATACTACCATTCGTAGGTTACCAAGTTAAAGCGCATTAGTACCTAACCAATTTCAAATATTTAAGGCATATTTTGTCAAAGACCTTCACCAAATATCTTATTAAGCAGCAATTATTATGAACAAATACCTCCTCTAAGCATGTTCTTGACACATGCGTTAATTACTTCCTCTGTATGTACATATAATAATATATTACAACCAGGCAGATGTTGTGCTACTGGATTAAATTATTAAGTCGAAAGATTATCTTAGCGCTAAAGTTAGGATTAATCTAAAATAAAATACTGATATGTTCTTCAACTCTTGACTCCAAAAATCCACCACGAGTCGCAAACTAAAGTTAGAAGCAATCCATTAATGGATCTTGAAATGTTCCAAACTTTGGCCATTGAGCAAAGGATTTATAACATCACAATACTTCCACTAAAAATGATTTATTTTGAAACAAGACAGAAATATTTCGGCACGTGTGTTTCATTGCTTTCAGTACTCACTAAATATTACGTTATTATAAATTATGGTTTTGCTTCACCGACGTATATTCAAACAAAAAAATCTAATACGTATTCGACGTCAATTTGTGACGTCAAATTGACGTGAATATCTAATGACATTCACTTTATGTTTCACGATAAGAAGGTTTTAACGAAATTAAGTTGTATGTTCTCTTTTCTACATCATAAACCTGCATTTAAAGTTAAACGTGTTGTGAGATTATGTCGTGGAATTGCTTTTCTCGGGATGAAAACCAATTTATTTCGTAAACCGCCTCTAACGTATAACAAAGAAACTAGTTTATGCAAATGTAAAATACGTTTCAACGATTGCATATTTTTCTAAACTTTTTACAAACCCAAGGTTATTTAGTAATGCGATCCAGCGAGTTATTTAAAAAAACAACAATTATAAATAGCAGTATATTGTATCCGCTATTCAGTTTTCGCAAAACGTCTCGTAGGCAAGCCGCCAAGCCATTCGTTGAACCCTGTATGCGAATATTTATTTACGCGTCGGCGTAACAACTTCACTCCGGACTAACAAAACTTTAGCCGACTATTAAAATGCCGTCACCAGTTTGAAACTCATATAAATCTCGTAGTCTTTAATTATTTCGTAGTAATTGCTTTACGTGATTTGAGACGTAACAGGTCAATTAAAGAGTAGACACATACGTAGCGTTGTTTGTATTCGAATCGCAAACTGACTGTAGGTCTAGACACACGGCAGTGTGTCCGCCAAGTTCGAGCAAAAAAAGCGACACACCGGCCGTGGGTTATATTACACGAACCATTTCGGGCCAAATTCGACCCCCCTGTAACTCAAAATCTATTTTATTTACGCATATCAAATTTCTAGTATCTGTTGAGACCCCCTCACTTATCTAAAATACAAAATTTCATTAATATACCTATTGTAGTTCTTGAGATATTGACGTCAGAAAATCGCTATTTTTACTATACACTCACTGACTGACTGATTCACTGACTCACTCATCAAAAACCTAGACCACTTCCAATGGTCGTATTGACTTGAAATTTGGCATGGAGGTAGGTCTTTATGTCAAGGTAAAGGGAAAAATCTGAAAATGGCCAAGTGTGAGTCGGTTTCAAAATAATGAAGGTGTTTTATACCCGGTGTAAATTTATACCCCTAAGGAACTAAAACGAACTAAATTTATCTATATTTATATAATATATCTTCGAATAGTACAAAGGTTTGTATTTAGTCAAAGTAAAGTAAAAAAAATCTGGAAACGGCCAAGTGTGAATCACTTTCGAAAATAACGTATGTGTAACTTTGATCCACGAACATAATATATGATAACATGTCATGTTAGTCAGTTGGTAAATCTAGTCCATTTAGTTAATCGTGTTCATTTCTTTGTAAGAAACATAGTGCATATTAAAAAATCTAAAAAATAGTATAAATGAGACATTTCTTTAACTAACTTCATCATAAGAAAAAAATAAAATACACAACCTTACAAAAATAAATGAAATCCCACCCAAAACAAAAATGTGAAAGACTGCCAAGTTCGATAATATGGGAATGCTTCGCCTATAAAAGAAGTGAGATCTGAATAAGTACCAAGTTCCATACACATACCTCAGTTAAAAATAGTTACTTTTTAATGATGTTACTTGGCAAGTTTTAATAGAAAATTAAATACTTGATTCATTGCGTTTAGTAGGTTTATAACAAGGTGTGTGAAAACTTGCCAAGTAACATCATGAAAAAGTAACTATTTTTACCTGAGGTATGTGTATGGAACTTGGTACTTATTCAGATCTCACTTCTTTTATAGGCGAAGCATTCCCATATTATCGAACTTGGCAGTCTTTCACATTTTTGTTTTGGGTGGGATACCTATTTTATTTGCACCTTCTACAGAAGGATAAATACATTTTAAACCGAGCTTTAAAGTTTTACACTAATAAAATATTCAATGATTTTTTGAACACGCATATTCTGACCCCATTATACATTTAGGTTACAAAGGATTCTCTTACTAGCGTAAGCAAAAGCAAAATTATAAAGAATCTGTAATATTCGCCACGTTGGTGAAAAATTTTTGAGGACTCCTCCACTTAGCTCCCCTCTCCTATTGTGGTGATACTTGACCCGTTTGTCTAAGTTGCCGCCTAGTTTACACTTCAGCTAAACTATAGGTACTTACGTGAGAACCTATCTACATAGAGTTACATTTATAACCATTCTTTTGTTCGGTAATATTGCGTAGCTTTATCTAAAAACGGGCATGTAATAACCACAAACAGCTCATTGTGATATTGATCCTAATATTTAATTAATTAAATTGTTTTATTTAAAAAGCCATATTTTCGTTAGGTAGGTACTTATTGTAATTCATAGAAAATCGTTACTTACTCAAATATTCCGCACTGTCTAAGAATAAGTTAGCTATTTTCTCATATTATACCGCAAGTGGAGGAAGAAAACTTTACCTATAGGTATAGATACGGTTCATCTGTATGCAACCAATATAAAAACTAAGGCTCGAGGATTTATGTACCTAATACTGGGCATTTTTATACCTACCTAAAAGCTATTTTTTTTTTGGAATCTGCGTTATAAATTATTCAAGTGGAAACAATAATGCAGCTTACATTAAATGAGCACAATTTAAATGTTGTATGTTACTGCATACAAATGAACGAGTGTGTACGCTTGTCAACATGTCAGCTCTGCGTGCACAGAGGCTGTTTGACTTTTTGTCCTATCCGTTACAAACATGCCGACAAAATAAACTGATCCTTTCACCTCCGCATTTTTCACAGTTTTACCTCTTTATTTTTCAACACTCATAACAACTGTTCACCTAGTAATAAGCATTACTTTTTGTTTCTTTAGGTTGAAGATTCGTTGTACGGAATTGGCAGACTTTACACGAAGAAACCCTCCTATCCTACCTACTATGGCTCAACATCCCTTCCATAAAACATTCCTTAATCGTTCTTCAACTTACATTGTAGTACGCAAAAGGCAACTTAACATTTAAAAACATTCCAATCGACGTAAACCTTCTTACTTATTACTGTGTAAAATCCCGTCCTAACGGAAGATAAGTACCCGAAAGAGTTGCTCGCCACTAGTTCCTAGTAGTAGCTCAATCGACGCGCGTAAACCTCTTCGGAGGGCGCGAGGGGCCTGCGCGATGCGGTCTCGCCAGGGATGTACGTAATATATCCTGCGGATGAAGTAGTTTCCCTGACATACCGCTCGCAATCGCTGCCTCGGCCACGGCAGCGGCCTACGCTTGACTTGATCTACGGGCCGCCGCCGCGAGCGCCGTTTAGCGCGCTACCCCCGCCCCGCACCCCCACCCTCATCAGCGACCAAACCCACCTCAAAACGGCGCCTCCGGAGCCACCAGAGCGCGCGCCGGCATCGCCGACGCCGTCGCTCGAGCGCCCAAAGCTGCGCGAGCGCACCAAGGCGAAGCTGCTCAAGAAGCTTGGTCGCCATGAGGACAATGAATTCGGCAAAATTGTTAGAACCCCCGCTCCCGATGAATTCGAACTGCCCGCTCCCCTTCCTACTCCAGCATTCTCGAGAAAGAATATTTTCGACCGCGACTTCGATGCACTGTTCGAAGTGGCGAACTCGCCGCAGTTTGGTGCTCATATCCGAGTTACTACACCAGAACCGGATCGCCGTTCCGATGTATCGGCGGCGCACTTTCCCACACCTACAGCGTCCACGCTGAGCCTCCTACCACCGCGGCCGCAGTCCGAGCCGAGCTCCTCGCCCGCCACCTCTGCTCGTACCTCTACGCCTTCGACGCCAACACCACAACGATCGTCTACTGAAGGTTCTGAATGAGAGTGTGGATTGAGTTTGCGAACGAGTGATCATCCGACTAACCCATGCCGTCACATTAATTTAGCATGGTTACTTGGCGAATAACAGCATTAACGCTTCACTAGGCACGTTCTCTTCACATACATGAAGTTTGATATAACAGTGTGAGGGTTATTGAATTGATTAATATAATAAATGAAGCAAGAATGTACATATATTGCATGTAATAAAACTGTTCTTTACTCTTTTGGCTACAGGTCCGAATCCTAAGTCGAAGAAAGTTAGTTTCTTCCGTAAACTGAGTCGGGCGAAAGAGCCGACGCTGCCGCGTCCTGCCGCCATGCAGCAGCAGCCGTCTCTCGAGATGGCTCTGCGAGAGCTCACGCACCCGACGCACAACGAACAGCTCAAGAACCAACAGCAAGTCACATTCAAGCTGGTCAAAACAGGTAAGCAAATAAAATCCGTGGTAGCAATTTTTACATCAGTCACATTTTTCAAACTATGTAGCTATGCAGCGTGATACCAAAATAGAATTTAATATTTCATTCCATCGCACAGAGAATATTTTTACCGGGAAATTCATTTGCGAATTGTTAATTAAATTACACTGCAGCAGTCAGTTTGCTTTGATATTGAGAAATGCTGAATACACATTGGCCAATTCCAGCTTAGAGCGTGGACTAGATAATACAGGCACTACCTATGTGTATTGCTTGAATAATACATATCATAATCCAACCTCGACTATGAATATTTGATTAACTATAAAATACATTAGATAAAGCCTCACGTAGGGAAATAAGCCATAAATTAACCATGCTCCTCGCAACTGATATCTGTAAAACTTGAAGACTGCACGTCATACAATTATAGCAACCTAGAAAATAAAGCAGAAAAGCTCCGCAACTGAATAGCCATAATCTTATCTAACGCTTTACCTTATTACCTACAAACAGTTCACAGCTACTATTCCATTGAATTCAATCCCCTACGTGACTCAAGTGAAACTATCATCTAAACGAGGCCTAAGTCAAGTGCTTGCGATAAAAGTAGTTCAGAACATTTTACGTTCCGTTTTACTTCTCACTTCAAAGTGTAACAATGTCACTTTTTGCGAGCCACGTCTGTAACACAAAGGAAACCTATTATATGTGTTCTCTAGTGCAGATTAAAGGCACTGACGTGGCGTCTGATAGACTTAATAAAGGCATAACATTCTGAAATCTCGTGAATTATGCTGGTATGTTTAAATGCAGCATTTTGCCAGAGTATTGTCTTTTGTACCGGAGATTGTACCGGTTTTTTTAATTATAAAATATTCATAACTTGTCACATTTCAAACGAAGACAGTTTAGCCTATTTAAAGCGATATAAAAGATAACAAAAGAGTGGAAAATATCAAAGTGCAGGGTTTTGTGGAATACATATTTTTCACGCATTCCATATGGCTTGCTTCGTCGGTGGTCGACTTTACACCCTTTGTATTGTGTTTTTTTTTTGTTTTCACGATACTGACTCACGCAACTGCCCCGAGGCTCGCGGTTGACATGAACCCAAGGCCACAATGAATTTCCGACGTTTTGTTTTGATTTAGACGTTCGTGCAACACCAAAAAGCAACTTATTTAAATAACAGTGAAAGCAACAAATTAATATCTTAATAATTGGAAAAGTTTTTAAATGAGACAGCTTAAATTAATGTTAATAGGCGCAAGTATTTTATAAATAAAAATCAGGCGCATAATATTTTCGAGGCAATTAAGCTCAAGTTTAAGAAGTCTTTGATTCTACTATCCTATTTCCGAGCACCCGCCGACTTAAAGTACGTTTTGCGCTTCCGAAAGAGATCGTGACTCGACTTTGAAATAAGTACTAAAAACGCTAAATAAACGTCGGTAAAGATTCGACTCGTTAATAGCAATGTCTTATAAATAGATTTATGAGAGTATTTTTTTTTCTTAGGAATAAGGTAAAAGTAATATCATGAGATTTGCGTACTTAGTATTTTAGGATTTATGTAATGTTCGTATCAATGTTGGAATCTGGATGTTCGCTCTAGCAATGCAATTTGTGCGCCGACCGCAGCGGCGGTCACTACGTGGGATTACCTACGTTACAACAAAGAGCAAAACACTTTGTTACTCTACCGCTTTTCGGGACGTATTTCTCGTTTGATGATGCCATCCATTCATTTCCTGCGATGGGAATAAAAGGCTCTGCGGTTAAGTTAGAGTGCTCTAACCAACAAGAGGTGAAAAATGTGCAAGGTTGTTTTTCAAACATTGTCATTTGTAAACGCTTGTTTGAAAGATATTCGTATACTTCATTCTCTTTTTGCCTTTTTGGCAACGGTAGATTAAATACCTACACGCTTCTATACAAGATGTATTATAATTGTGAAAAGTTGTAAAAATAAATGAGCAAGATCAAACAAAGTACAATGAATACAGCTCACTATGAAAATGATATCCATATAAAAGTAAAAAGTCATGGATTTTTCTTTCACGCAAAAATGCTGCGAGCGCCGCTTGCAAATCATATTAACAATCAAGCAGCCCCACTTGTTACTTTTACTAGAATATCTTCTCTCTAGAGAATATACGTTACATACTGATACAATCTAACACTTTTAGTGTCTCATAAATAACAAAAGGCAGCAATTTCGTCTGACTAAATTAGGGTGAACGAACCAAATCTGGCAATTAACTTTTAAACCAACCTTACAAGAATTTATGATTTTTCCGATCCACATCTTTATCTATTTAGTTTACCTACGAATACAAAACTTCTATATTTAGGTTAGAATCTCTACTAAAACTTTTAATTTATAAGAGACCGCAAATTCATCGAAAATATATTGAAAATTCAATACAAGTACCTATGGATAAAAGTTGAACAGAGCTCTTTAAAAATCATGATACCTCATTAAAGCAATGCCAATATAATATGAATACTGAAAATGTTCCTGGCAGTTCTTTGAAAAAGAAAACAATGATTGATTCAGTATTTTTAAACACAAAGCCACACAAGTACTTATTCAAGTGAATATCGATATGTTCATTTGAATGAATTCATACAATGAGTGGAAGCAAAAAAGCAATGTAAAGTTAACAAATGTGCGGCCCAAAAAGCAGATGTAGATTTCATGCAGAGACATAATTTGTTTAAATCTGGCTACGCTTTATTCCAAGAGCATTTGTATAATTGTACATGTGTGCGCTAACTGTACACTTAAAGCAAGAACATCCATTATTTTAATGGGAATCAAAACACTCGCGGATGGTGTTCCAGTAAATTTGTACCACAAAGCGTACTATAACAACAGTATAACTGAGCTATTTTAACATACAAACATTTTCCACGGAACATTACATAGGTAAATGGACTCGGCCATGCCTTAATAATGCAGTGCTCAGCCGCCGCGAACTAGTAATAAAGTTGCTAGTTTAGCATCGCGGTTGAATAATGAATTGCAAACTGTAGAATGAACCAGTTTTTTAATTAGTATTTTACTTGGGAATTCGATTTCGTATTTTTGTGGGTGTATAGAGGTTGTTATCTTTAGAAATAATGTCTCGTTTGCTTCGTTTCATGTTCACTTTACTTTTCACAGCAATTGCGATCGATGCAGGGAACTGAAATCTTAATCTACTTAAGACTGCGTCGTGCAAAATAATACAAAACGGCCTTCACAGCTAAAGGGATATCACCAATACTATTATCAAAATTACCATAAAAAATATGTATTTAGCACAACAATGAATGTGTTTACAATTCATCGTTGGCAAAAATTATAATTATTGTCTAGTTAAAATAACAAAAATGTGTAAACATGGACAAAAATCTTGAAATAGCACGTTCGTATTTAGTTGAATTTTGATAGTAAACTGTTACATTTTTTCACAAACTTTAATGCATATCAATCTATAATAATCATACTACAATTTGTCGCTTTAACATTTTCGAAAATGTAGCTTGGTTATTTTAGACATTATTTTGTTTAAAATTGGGCCGCTGCGCGCCCTGTTTTGAATCATACGCAACATACACCGGCCGAAAGTTCAGTCGTCCACGAGAGCTCGGAGAGTGGTCACGTCTCATCGGGAAGCGACGCGCCGATAACGATACTTCGCGATCTATTGTGTACTTATACCTTGCCAAACGCAAACGCAAACGGTTGAATAAGGTAAGTCATATTTTTTGTTTTTTGTGTTGTTATTATATTGTGCATATCTATGTTTTATTTATACTATTCAATGCATATTTTTGTAACATTTTTTAAAATTTTGTTTAAGTGAAATGGGAAAGCTTAAGGAAAAATATTATAAGAAGAAAGTTGGCGCTAATTTACGAAAAAAAAATTGTTCTCGGAAAAAGTACGTATTTCTTTTTTTTTATAACATAATAGCGGATATAATCTTTTCTTCAATTTTTGTCAAACATTCGTTATGGGTATCGTGTAATAGGTTTTTGGGGGTGGCGATTGCAAATCTGACATTAATTTTAAAATTCAAGATGGCGGATGCTAGTTTTTGTCAAATATTCGATATGGGTATCGTGTAATGGGTTTTTGGGGGCGGCGATTGCAAATCTGACATTAATTTTAAAATTAAAGATGGCGGATGCTAGTTTTTGTCAAATATTCGATATGGGTATCGTGTAATGGGTTTTTGGGGGCGGCGATTGCAAATCTGACATTAATTTTAAAATTAAAGATGGCGGATGCTAGTTTTTGTCAAATATTCGATATGGGTATCGTGTAATGGGTTTTTGGGGGCGGCGATTGCAAATCTGACATTAATTTTAAAATTAAAGATGGCGGATGCTAGTTTTTGTCAAATATTCGATATGGGTATCGTGTAATGGGTTTTTGGGGGCGGCGATTGCAAATCTGACATTAATTTTAAAATTAAAGATGGCGGATGCTAGTTTTTGTCAAATATTCGATATGGGTATCGTGTAATGGGTTTTTGGGGGCGGCGATTGCAAATCTGAAATTAATTTTAAAATTAAAGATGGCGGATGCTAGTTTTTGTCAAATATTCGATATGGGTGTCGCGTAATAGGTTTTTGGGGGTGGCGATTACAAATTTGACATTAATTTTAAATTCAAGATGGTGGATGCTACTTCATAGGTTTTTGGGGGTCGCGATTGCGAATCTGACATAAGTTTAAAATCTAAGATAGATACCGGATGCCAGTTTTTCAAAAAAAAAAAAACGATATGGGTATCGTGTTTTTAGGGTGTCATTACTCCACAATGATGGAACAATTTCTTCTTATTTTTTTTTATTGCGAATTTACTTTATTGGAGCTTTGGTCCGTTACAAAATATTTCGTTTTGTTTTTTAGGAGATCCGTTACTGATGTAAACAAAGAAAATGAAACTGGAAATTCTTCCAACGCCGTAAGTTACATTTATGATACGTTTTAACTTTGAGTTTTGGTCAAAAACGAGTGTTGCATAAAATACACCCACTCTCAATAACGACAACAAGTAATAAAAAATACCCTTTAAGTTGCCAAAATTAGTGAAAATAGCGCAGATGTGTTCTTTTGTCGCTTTATTATTCAAGCCCGTAATAAACTTGACTGTCGGCATTGTGCAGACCAAATTTTCTAAGAAATTCGTGTTGACTGTTGTTAGTAGGAGTCATGGATTATCTACAACATAATTTTTTGCTTATGCGAAACCTGATACACGTGTTCAACATTTTTGTGTAAAGAATCTATGTACAAACATTTTAAAAGCGTATCATAAAAAATCACAAAGTTATAAGCTTGTATATAACCTGGTTGTCTGTTCAAAAAGACGCTATTTATGCGGGTGTACCGTGATTATTTCACGGTACACCCGCGTAAATAGCGTCTACTGTGTTATACACTCGTGATAATAGTTTGGCAATAGGTACCTAACCGTACGGTGATTGTATTGTAATTAACTGGTACTTAATAAAATTTAATTAATATATTGTTGAAATAAAAATATAACATGGTGTAAAAATTATTGGAATGGAATCAGTTACTGATTCTGAACAAACTATATTTAGGTTTCGCATATACTAAAAATAATGTATAAGCTATCATATTCTTAGTTACTCATAAACTATACTTATTACTTTTAAGGAAACACCTACCAATGGAGGGCCTCCCCAACACGTTGGTGAAGAGCCTTGCCTATACATTGGTGAAGAACCTTCAGTTAGTGATAATATTCAATGCAACTATCTCGAAGTAAGTTAATTGTTCTTAGATAGATTAAACGTGTCTTAGTTCTAGTTTCTGCCTGTAGCTTGGAGACTACTAACAATATACTTATTTCATTTCAGAATTCTCCAAAACATACGGATTCAGATTCAGAAATTTTGATAGAAGAAGAAATCAAAGATGAAGACGAGATCATAATACATGGAAATAGAATAGTTGATTTCGCATATTTCTTTAAACAACTGCGAGAAATTGCAAATCACAACTCCCCACTGGGTTGCAATTTGAGTTGTTTAAAACTTGTTAAAGAGGTAAAAAAAGGGTTTCTATCGAAATTCTATTTTACTTGCCGAATGTGTAGAAAAAGACTAGAATTGACAAATTGTAAAAAACCAGATAACCCTACAGACCTCAACTTGAACGATAACGCTGTCAGCAGTTTTATGTCCATAGGAGCGGGTTTTTCTGGTTTAGAACAGGTTTCAGCTTCCCTTGACATTCCTTGTATGTCTGACAAATTATACGCCAAGTGCCATACCAAGGTCTGTGGTCTATGGGAATTAGCTAAAGAAAAAAGCATGGAGGAAGCAGCTAAAGAAGAGTACGATTTAGCTATTCTCAACGGGGAAGTAGATTTGAACGGAGTGCCGATGATTACTGTGGTTGCTGATGGCTGCTGGTCAAAAAGATCTTATCGCAAGAATTACAATGCTTTGTCGGGTGCCGCAGTAATAATAGGCTATAGGACAAAGAAAGTTTTATATATGGCAGTTAAAAATAAGTATTGCATGGTTTGTGCTAGAGCGGAAAACAGAAAAATTGCGATCCCAGAACACGTTTGCTTTAAAAATTACACAGGGTCTTCAAGTGCCATGGAATCAACAGCTCTGGTTGAAGGTTTTAAAACTTCAAAAGACACTCATGGACTAATTTATTCAAGATTGATAGCTGACGGTGATGCAAGTACACATAAAAATATAGAAAAATCAAAACCGTATGGCAACATGTTAGTGGAAAAAATTGAATGCACTAATCATTTATTGCGAAATTACTGCACAAAATTAGATGAGATCACTAGAAACACAACCTACCCATTAAGGTACCGAAAAGCTGTACAGAAGAATATACTGCGTTTAAGGCGTGCAGTTACTGGCGCTGTAAAATATATAAATGCGCAAGATGACAAATCCTTTTCTCAAAAAGTTCTGGAACTGAAGCAGGATTTGCTAAACGGGCCACACCACGTCTTTGGAAATCATAGCTCATGCAAATCCTACTACTGCAAAAAACTGACCGAGGGGGAGTTGACGACAGAAGAAAATCTGGTACCAATGATGAAAAGTAAAGACGGTGGCTTTATATTTTCCGCCATATTAAAATTCACTTCCAGATTAGTGAATAACGCTACTAGCTTGATGCATAACGTAAATAGCAACATTGCTGAAGTTTTCAATAGCATCATAGCGAAGTTCATTGGCGGAAAGAGAATTAATTATTCAGGCAGGCAGTCGTATGCTGGACGATGTGCCGCATCAGTGGTCTCATTCAATTCGAGACAGCCACTGTCATACCTGAATAAAAAAATTTTACTCAAGAGTCCAAACAAACTAGTAAAACGTCTTGAAACCAAGAGAAATCTCAAAAGATTGGCATCAGCGAAACGCAGAGTACACAAAACGTTTACTAAAACGACGTATAAGCCTAATATTAGTGGGAACGACAAAAATTATGGCGAGTCTTGCGAAAAACCAGATATCAGTGAGGCCGATTTTGAGTTTTCCAAGAGTGAACACCTGAAAAATATTACGTTAGCCGACAAAGATCGCCAAGCACTAGAAAGGCGAACTATTTTGCAGGCCGATTCAATGGAATGGCGTCAGGAACGGAAACTGCGGCTGACGGCATCTGTTTTCGGGAAAGTGTGCAAACGAGGGCTTATAAAATGCGGCCCTTTGGTCAAAACTATCGTGACTGAAAAAAATTTAGATCACGTGAAATCGATAAAACACGGTCAAACCAATGAACACCTTGCGCGTGAACAACTACAACTTTATCTTGGAATGCCCATACGAACGTGTGGTTTATTTATAGATAAAGATTTACCATTTTTAGGAGCAAGTCCGGATGGTATTGTAGAAGAGGACAAAATTGTTGAAATCAAGTGTCCTTTTTCAGCCAGAGGCATGAGTGTTGACGATGGCATAAAAGAAAAAAAAATTATTTTTTGGAAAAGAGACAAGGAAGGTAATGTCAATCTAAATAAAAATCATGATTGGTACTTCCAAGCACAAGGACAACTTCACATTACACAACGAAAAACATGTATATTTGCCGTTTGGACTGAAGTAGACATGAAGGTTGAACTAATTGAGGAAGATAAAGAATTTTGGTGTAAAATGGAAGAAAAATTGAAAGCTTTTTATTTGGATTGCTTACTGCCTGAAATCCTCGATTCTCGCTTAGATAGGCAAATGGATATTAGGGAACCTCAATATATTCTTGATGCAATCAATGAAAAAGATAAACGAAAATTAGAATCTAAAGATATAACAAAACGCAAAAGGAAAGCGTCATAAATCACATGATCACATTCTTCCATTATGCACCAAAATTCGTAAGTTCAGTCACAAAATACAACAGAAGTCGATCTCATGTATGTACTTCACTTTTCATGCCTAAACTCGGCGGTCGCGCTAGGGTTGTCAACTTTTTTATGCGCATAAAACTAACGTGGTAGTGGTACTCGTATCTAATTATTTATTGTTGAGAGTAAAACAGGAAAAATGAAATAAAAACCAATAATAATAAAATATTTAATGTGGCATACAAGAGGTTAATAAACACTTTCAACGGAAATTCGTTTGAACGAGATACCGAACTTTTTCAGAAACCGCAATTTATAATTTTGTTATTCATACATATATACCATAAAACACAATGTAAAACAAAGTAGGTACCTCTTTAGTTGCGAAAAAAAAAATTGTATGTAATGGGTTGGTACAGTCCCTGATCTAAGCTTGCTTCTACCTACAGAAACCTTGATGTGCGAGTTTTATTTCGTCTACCTTACAACATACTCTCGCCATGATCACAAAAATTATCAACTCCTACTAGTAATAAATAATCTTTGAGGGTAGGTTGGGAGGTTGGGCCAGAGGCCGCCGGGGCGCTTACCTACCCACCTAACTGTACCTACCTACCATCGAAATATGAGAAAATAAGTAGGTACATACTATAGGTAATACGGCAGGCTAAAACATGTTTATTGTTGTACTAAAACAACCGTCCACTGAACAATTATAATACGACTTTTTTTGTTGCTCCATTATTAGTACTTTTTCTTTTGTTATTAAAATTAAAAATATTACAGTCAAATTACCGTTAGGTAGGTATCACAACGCGTGCACATTTATCTACCTTGTGAGTGACGCGCGTATCTCAAGAAAGCGGCAGCCGCGCTCGCACTGTTTTGAGTTGTTTTGAGACAGGGCGTCTGTGAACACGCACACATAGACACCTATGTCTGCGTGACTCGAACGCGCTTTATATGTAGATTGACTTCTGTTGTATTTTGTGGTTCAGTCTTCAGTCCGAGATGCAAATGTGCATTTTTTTTTTGTATAACGTATCTTTGTGGTTGGAAATAACTTTTATATTTTTTGAATGAGGTTGATACATTCTTGTCTCTTTTACAGTTTCTTTTTATTGTATTCTCACTGGTTTTTACTGGTACAAATTTTGGTCAGCTGATGACTTTGGAAAATCAACGTTATTTTTTTTGACATTTATTAATGCCTTTGATTTCTCAATTTTTATTTAAAAAAAAACTACAACTCTTCGTTACAACCTGTATAATAAATTAACCACGTTTCTCTGCGCTTTTAGTATGTTTTTGTAAAATTCTTATCAAGTTGTTTTACGTCAGGTAATTAAAGATTTTTTTTATTACAGATTGGTTTTATTACAACAACCTACCCATATATCTTACCTACTTACTCACCTACCAAACCAAAATTCAGGCTATACGTTCAGCGGTTAAAGATCCCAACAGTAACTTGGGAGGTGATTTTCGAAAAATCCAAAAACTTCGTTTTTTTTTTCATCATATCATTCAAATCCGTTCAGTAGTTTTCGTGTGACAGAGTAACAAAAAATCATCCAAACAAACTTTCACGTTCATAATATTAATAGGATTCGTTTTATTAATCGGATTTATGTACCTACACAGAAACGTCTAAATATTCATTATTCGTCTTTTCAATTCACTCAATACACTCAAAATGTAAAAACTCGTAAGTTACACTCAGTCACTCAAATTCTAAAAATCCTGACTTACTCACTTCTGCCATGCAACGCAAGCGGCCACCGAGCGAACTTGTCGTTGTGTGCGTAACGACGCACACGACTAGCGCGCCGCAGTAAATACCTATTTTCCGCGCGCCGTGTTCGCTCGGCGCAGTCTTAAGTACTCCTGGAAAATTGGCAAACCAAGCGAAAAATAACTAATAAACTCATTTATGCAATATCCTAGTATTTTTAAAATGCTTATATAAAACATATTTTCACTATAGTTGTATACTATAGAAGTTTGCTCATTATTTACGTAATGCATCGATAAAGCACCTTTACTAAATCGATGCGTCACTTTCCCATGTACGTAAATGCTATCGGCCTGATATGATAATGATGATGAATGGAACCATAATGAACTTTTAATCGGCCAAACTTTCACGTAATATTTTCGAATTGTGGTCGGAATTGAAATTCGGTGGCTTGTTACTTTTTTATAAGTACCTATGTATTTTTAGGTCCTTACCTTATATCGCTGATCTAGTCTTTGATAGTGTAGTCAGACACCTTATGCCTAACCTTTGAAAGTGTATGAAAACACAATATATTATTCACATCATTAGCAGAATTACTCCTTGAAAAATAACATATTATACATGAATTTTCCTTATGTTTTTATCACTTCCATTGATAAACGCAAGAACGAGAAACATTTTATATGACACAAACGTATGTATAATGTAGTATGTCACCCGGTTGTTTACTCACGCACGTTTTGAGAGTCATCTGCAAGTAGGTCGCTATGGTTCAGGACACACAGTGTGTTCTCTTTTATCCACTGTTCCCTCTTCATGCATTTTTAATTGTGTTCACGTGACAAATGTACAGGGACGCTTGTATAGACGCGTGTGTATATAGGTATAGTTCGAAGTTGTTGTTTAAGTATAAAATAAACATTGGAATTCGAAATATGTACCTGTGTATTTTGATTTTCGCGTTTAATGTAAAATTGTATGAAAAAAAAAAACGATGACAAAGAATGTAACAATTTTTGTTTAAAAATGTCGTACCTATTAAATCCAGCATAAAAATCTTCGTATACTTATTCAAAACAATTTACAAAATTCTTGACAAATCCAATAGCCGATTAAGTTCATAACGAAAAGATAAAAGGATTAAATGTGATGAATGGCCCGAAGACTTTCCTAAAGAAAGAAAAACAGACGTAAATCTGAACAACGATGTTTTTTAAAAAAATAACTTGTACGTCTTAATTACTAAACAGATTTAATTATTGCTAAACAAAGGTATTGGTGATAAAAAAAACTAAGGAAAAACAAAAATAAACAAGAGATTATTTTTTATTCTATGTTTAGTTTTCAACGTAAATAGCACCACCCACGTGCAAATTAATGACGGCTAACTTCAGAACTTTTTATTTATGAAGTCAATATAACTCGGTAGGTACTAATAGGGATACCTTTTATTTATAAAAGTTGCAAATGGAAAATTGGAATTCGACAACTCGTGTTCATATTCAACGTACATAATCAAGGGGCTGATCCAGATTGTGGGCACTCATTCGATGTAGCTAAAAAAATACACACATTCATATAGTTCGAGTACATAGGGGAGTATTGGGCATACCCATAGGCTCATCATACATTCATGCACTAGAATATCTTCTTAACTTCACAAGTCACGCCAAAGAAAACAATGTCCAATTTGCTACAATTACGTATCCGTATAACCCATTCAGTTGTACGTGACAGCTAACTGTTGTGGTTTCCCTTCGCACGCATAGGTACATACATAACACATGCCTTTGTATGGTAATCCTGACATACAGCCTGATGTTTATTTTACGCATGTTAACGTTTCGGTTTCCAGTCAGTGCGGAGATGTGGTTGACACCTTAACACCCGTACTGGGGTATCTAAGGAGCATGATATCTAAGACTGGAAGCGACAGCAATAGGATTAGTACCAAATCCAACACCATTGTGATAATTACTCGACTGTTAGATGGGAATATAATTATATCAGACGCCAAATTGTTCGAACTGTAATGGGAATTTCTAAGTGTGATTGCGATAAGTAATTCCAACTTGCTCCGTTTGAGGAATTGTTCATGGAAATTAATAATGAGTACAATATTAAACTAATAACGAAATTGAATTTCGAACATCGGGTACAGCGAAATAAGTTTATATTTGAAACAAACACGAAAGTATAGATTACATTGTTGAATAACAATTACATTTACGTTGTTACATATTTCAAAAAGTAAGATTAAATAAAAAACGTTCACCATGTTCATCGAAGTGTCCTACATGCCTACGTATTGTAAAAGTACCGATTTAAAAAAATACAACTAGATTCTATAAAAAATAAACACAGCAAAAACCACCGCATCATCACTTCATTTATGTCTCCATAAATAAAGCTTGTTTTGAATATGAAGCTCAGCAAATATTTGCAATGCTGTACTCGCATATATTTTCATAACATTAAAAATAAAAAGAAAATATTTTTTATATGCCCTTGACCTTAAATGTAAACAAACCCACTATAATTTATGGGAAATAATTTTTAAAAGATGTCATCGCTGATAAGTATTGTGCCATTTTTAATCAACTAGGACAAAATAAAAATCTGTGCGTACATTCATCTCATTCAATGACATTTTTAAAAGTAAACAAGAAGACATGTTCATGTCAATCTCTCATCAATACTGACGTAACGCAAGTCGCGATTTGCGTCATCATCGAAGAAAGATGACTTCTTTGTTGCCACACGAAACAGCCATACATTTTAGCTGGTCCTGCATTATTCTGCTAACCTCCGCAGTGAATGCAAAAACGCAGGACAACCATCAATTTTACATAATAATCCTACAACCACGGGTTATAGCGGAACTAGGATGAGAAGATTAAAGGCAACATGGTTCACAAAAGCCTAGTATATTCGTGCACGTAGTCTAAATTATAAACATTGTTTAAGATATTGCCAGTTCTACGGATTGATTAGGAGACGCAGTTGTTTTTCGATATGATGTAACGCCCAAAGCTAGGTGTAGCCGGCTAAACTTATGTATGTATCCTTGGTTCGGTTTTATGTATATCAAATCAGAGTTAATCAGTTGTTAAAGGTGAGGTAAGAATCTCATAACAAAGCCAAACAACTAAAAATCCAAAATAATATAACTAGAGATAATCACTCTTTCGTAAAACAAAGATTTAATCCTAAAAATGTTTGTCTAATTTTAATGCAACCCGTTGTTAGTGCTCCTAACATGAGACGAGCTATGCAGCGCGGTTGTTCAGCTTTTCACTTTTGTGTCTTGTTCTGCGTTTCGTAATAATTACACAAAACAACGCGAAACCCAGAAACAGTCGCTGCATTACACTGAAAAAGTAAACAAAAGTGGAACTAAACCGCAGTAACGCTGGGTGCACGTGGCACCTTATTGTGACTAACAGCCATTTCTCTGCGGTTTCCCACTTCCCGAGTTTAAGAGACTTTAGCCCTTTAACTTTGGCATAGCCCTACATGAATGCTGAATAAGTGAATAAAGCTGAATTTTGTTCAAATGTGTCAATAATCCTTATGTCAACATGTCGGCTTATTCCCCCTCAAATTCCTTTCCAAAGCTTCCGAAGCGAAATATAAATATCATATTGTTAAAAATAAATAAAATCTCTCCCAGCTTCATAAAATCATGATTGTTACATTATTGCGCACGAAAATATGCATCGGAACGATGACCCTAATTAGACAAATGAAACATCGTTATCGTCATTTCGATGCTCAAAATAGGATACGATTAATTGATAAATGCATACTAGGTATATCAACATTGACGGTAACTACATAAGGGGTTATGTTGTTTATCATAATATTCTCAGAGGTATACCGCTTTACATAACAAATCTGATGGCTCATCTCAAACACTGTTGTGATAGGTTGAAATCTGTCTCACGAATTAATAATAGCGTAACAGCCAATCATGTGACATTTCGGATCTAACGTAGCTGAGATATAGGACAAATTCTTGAGCGACGTAGTATACCTATCGTTGTTTCAAGATAAAAGCAAATACTATTTCAGTAAGTGATCGTTAGTTGTTTGATTTCGTTTTATTGGTTCTAAGAGGCGATGTCTAGAGTTCCCGTCTGTCAATCCGACATAGTTGCGGATATTGCCTCCTTCGTGAAAGAAGTCCGCTGGCTAGTCAATTCATTAACGGCCTTTCTCTCAAAGTAGAGTAACTCAGATGGGGGCAAGTATTTTTAGTTCTTTATCGTAGGGTCGTTATCCTATTTGTTAAACTATCAGTTAACAAAATACTTACGGACGTTGGTAAAAAAAATAAAAAATTCTTGTAACAACATTCAAGGAAACGGCTTCTAATTCTTTAAAATAGTTTGTTCTTTACTATTTAAAGCGCCCGAAACTTTCATTTGTTTGTCTTTTCACTCCCTAATTTAAATTAACTTAAGTATGCTTGAACGTGTTCCAACTTCGGTTTGACCTACTTTGTATTACAACGGAATTTGTAATTCATAAAACCCATGGGAAATGTAATTATAAGTGACATCCCCTTGAATTGTAACATTGTTTACATGGGTGGGTATATTTATAAAGTCTGTTAATTGTATTAAGATGGAATTAAGATTTACCAAGCATTTGGAAGATGTAGGTATGGATATATTTTTTAAGATTCTATTCATAGAAAATCATGTAGGATTATACTTAAGATTAATTTAATCGATGTAATTTAAGTGTGGGCGCCGCTTTAGCTTCCTAGTTTAGCGCCCACACAGGTCTAAAAGTATCATAACAAAGGCATTTTAGAAAAAAAAACTTAGCTTTTTATTTTAAAGAATACACCAATAAATAATATGGAAAAGAAAAACTATGACTTCTTTATACTTTTGTTGTAAGTATGAAGAGGTTATAGTCTTAGTCAAGTCTAGTTTATGACTTTAATTATGAAGTAAAACACCAAAAAGCATACTATTTTTATGATACGTATATGTAAATTTGGGCTCCCATGTTCTCTCTTTACACTGCACGGCGGGAGTCTAAGCTTCTAAATCCTACAATAATTGGATTTCATGATAGAATTTTGTGAACATGGTTGACGATGTTTAGAATTTGGTATAATTATTTTGTGAACAAACCCCACATATGCTCCGAAAACGGTTATTCGAAAATGATGTTATTTTCATAACCTACACTTTCTCCTTGATGTTTATATATGTCGCTTTTGGGGAGTGTGTTCATTATTACTGTTGTTCATTATACCGTTTGACAGACACAATTATTTGTATTACAATTATTGCCTCTAAGAAAGATTCTATAGAATACTAGAAAGATGTCGTGAAAATCCCAAGAAAAGTTTACTTAACAATTTTCTTCCATCAAAAGTGAATCGTTCGAAATTCCAAAGTTTATTTTCCAAAAGTCATCCATTAATCATGAGATTAGTCTCCGTAAACCGAGTGATTCAAACGAGGAAATCTAATTACTACGGCAACATAGGAGCTGTAACTATACGAGTTCCAATCCTATCATAATCTGGCAGAACGACTTCAGGATTAAGCTCGCTCCAGCATCCATAATTCTCTTAAATTAATTCCCTCAACAATGCATTCAAGGATTCTTTATATTTTTATTTTACAGCGTTTGTACATTAGCGTTTTAAGCCCGCGTTATAACACACGAAAGCCCAGTGTTTGTAAGCACGTAATTACTTTTTTATAAAAGAAAAATTAGAACTCGAGTTTTCAGTACACCTAGATAATTTAAAATGGCGCAAAGCCAACATATTTTGTCATCATTAGACGTTTTATTCTGTGTTATTATACATTTTTCTTGTATAAATTGAGGTGAAGTGATAATTAAGGTTAGCTACCAGCGATTAGAACCACGCGGTGCCGACCCCGGGTCGTGGGTGGGAAAAGCTCGGGACTACGGTAAAACGAGACGATGAGGATATTTAATAGGACAAAGACTCAGTTATATTAATAAATGCAGCAAAAATATTAAATTTCTCGTGCATTCCCTTGAGATATTCCTACCTAGGAGTAAACGTGAACTCTGTGGGTAAAGTATTGTATTAAATTCTACGTCTTACCTATATAATACTACATTTACAATAAAATAAACAAAGAACATTATTAGGCTTTGTTAAAACATTTTAGCTAAAAGTCCATTCTGTGTTAAGCTTTTAACTTACTTAGGGCTATTTCACACGAGCTTTTTTATCAACATATTATTACGTTAGTGAATATAATGCCTAATAATTGACTAGGTGCTAATAAGCTGACTGGCGTTGGCACGTTTATTTCAAAGTTTAAATTACGTGATTCATATTTTATTTAGTAAGGTGTACAAATATTATACCTAAATGTACAAAAAGCAGTACTGATTTTAATTAGGTTCTTGTGTAGGTAGCATGTTTAAATATACCTAAACATTACAAAAACAGCAAAGTAACTGCCTGACGTAGGTAGGTAATTAATATAGGAAGAAAAATTTAAATAACAATTGTGGAAGTGGCTGCAAGCAAATTAAAATACATTATTTTACACTAACCACCGCAATACGAGGTCTCAACAGCAACATGTGATTTTCATACCACAAGTGCGCACTTTATTAATTACAAGTTACAAAAGGAACAAACCGCAAAGCAGAAAACAACGGAGTTCATATTTTTATTCTCGTCTGTTCGTACCTTTACTTCTATTATGTGCTATTATACATTAATGAACGTTATATGTATTATACCACATCTGAAACATTAAGCAAATGGATTCCTTTCGTGTGATCGTTAAATCCGTGCATTATATAAATAACGGTCCCATTACAAACCTTCCATTTTGACTCCGATTACGTTTCTGTTCAAACCATATAAAAGCTAAACAAAATGAAGATACACTGTTTACCTAAAATCAAAGAGCATATTTTACTATTCTATCGTCGAATAATTTACACTTGTAGAAATCTCACGGTTCACGGGCCTAGTTACCTAGTTCGCAAAGATGTTCATTTAATTTACAGAATCATATATTTCATAATTTACATTCATGTGTGGATCATAGCTGTGGCAACAATTCGCAAGTACTACGATCATTACCAGGAGAACACAATACGCTTCACGACGCGCACTGATTACCTCGACTGGAACACAACATTTGCCTCGGTCACCGTCTGCGAGATTGCAAACATTGAAAAACTTTGGTCACTCAGCAAGTTATTCGACCTCAAGGACGGACAAAAGTATGATCGTTTTCTCGCCGAAATAACTTTCTTCAGTGGAACATGCTTCAGTTGCTCTTCAACGTGCCTAAATACAACTTTGTGTTCTCGTGATTATTCGGAAATTGTGTCGAAATTCCGCACGTCCTGCAAATACCTATTCAAATCGTGCAAGTGGAATGGCCAAGAAATTAACTGCTGTAAATATTTCAAACCTCTACAAACAGAGTACGGTAGATGTTATTCAATTAACAACAAGCACGTTGGTGGAAATTACAAAATGTTTTCCACGTCCGCTCTCGCAAAAAACCCAGAGGCGGGCGTTCTCGAAATAACTTTATCACAAGATTACGAGTCATTCATTCATTCGCCAGAAGACATACCCTTTTGGAATATGGAACATGATCGGAGGATAACGACGCTATACGGAGCAGAAGCAACAGTGAGGTTTTCAATTATGGATGTGGTGAATGAGCCGGAAGTACCTTTGATCGCTCCCGAGGTACGTCAATGTAGATTCCCTGACGAAGTTCCAGCGAGCTACATAGCCTTCCAACAATACAGCTACTCCGTGTGTATT
Source organism: Helicoverpa zea x Helicoverpa armigera (assembly GCA_033682625.1). Taxonomy (NCBI): domain Eukaryota; kingdom Metazoa; phylum Arthropoda; class Insecta; order Lepidoptera; family Noctuidae; genus Helicoverpa; species Helicoverpa zea x Helicoverpa armigera. The sequence continues at coordinate 7,576,754 of JAWIIS010000032.1, forward strand.
ATTCAATGTCGTATTGAGGCCCAATTGAAGCTCTGTGGATGTACACATCACTTATCTCCGGTCCAATACAAAGATCAATATTGCGATTTGGAGGGATTAAAGTGTTTGACGAAGCACTACAAAGTACTGAGGAAGCTGCAGGTTCCCGGGACGAATGAGACCGGCTTAAATTGCGATTGTTTGCCATCATGTACGGAACCCGATTACAACGTGGTCTCGAAGAAATTGTTAGAGCCTGAAAAGGAGTTGAAAGTTAAGCCTGCTCGGTTTATACTGAACAACCGTCCGTATCAGAGAGTCACGAGGCAAGTTGCGAGAACTACGTTGGATCTAGTCGTGGCCATGGGAAACTGCTTTGGACTTTGCTTTGGTGGATCTCTGCTTTCAATTGTCGAAATTATGTACTATTTATGTTTTAAGCGGTGGAAGTTTGCTTAAAAATGTTTACCTAATAAATTAACTTAAACGCGACATTATTCACTGCTTCAGCACATTCAAAACTTAGTTGCAGTTGGCTGTAAAAATAGGAATTTCCGTGCACCAAATTTTTCTCATACAAAATGTAAGAGCAAACACGTGTGAAGGATTGAATTTGCTAAAGAAATTTATCGAAGCCAGCTGCTGGCACATCTCGACTAAGTCCATTCGTCCGAAACTCGGCGTAAACAAAGTCGGTAAATAAGTTTCCTAAAGCACAAAGTTTCCCGTTCTTCGTATTAGTAACAGAAATAGTTTGTAAATGAGGTTTATTATTAGTTTTTTTTTGTGTCTATTTGTTGTCGGAAAGCAACAGAAAAACGTTGATGTTTTTAGTATCTTTTATTTTGTAAACATTTTCTTTACTCCAAATTGGCCACGCAAAGGATTTTTATTTTACGTCGGTACGGAAGAAATACAGGATATTGTGAGATTTATCAGCAACTCGTGTTTTCGTACACCGTTACTGTTGCTAACTTAATATTTACTAAAATATGTAATAAATAATAATAAATATAGATAATTCTGTAAAGTACTTGATTGTATTTTTCATAGAATAAGATTCCAAATGTACTTTTTGTTTTAATCATATTGCTGGTTTACTTCAAAAATATTGTATAGTGTTTACCTACACTGTTGGCTAAAATTTCCTTATAAGGTGGTATTAAATCATTTTTACACCAAGTACAAAATCTCTTTCCATAAATGAGTTTAAAACACAATCCGTAAAGTATACAATGAATATTTATTTAGACAAAAGACACTGAATATTAAAAAAGAAAAATGGCCCAAAATGTAAACATATTTAAAAATACTGAGGACAATTTTACTGTTCCATTTTCCGGTTCTTTATCACTTTGTCGGAATCCTAATATTATGTTAAATTATTGTCGTAATCACAAAACAGTTACATTTTGTAACAAGATTTACTGAAGAGATTGGATTGTAATAGTATCATCGTCTTTTTTGCTGCTATATTTTGTATTTTGACTCAATGTGTATTTATTCACAAAATATTTACATTAATTGAAAAAAAAAATGTATTTTTATATCTTATATTTAACATAATATGGTTTGGAATAGAATTTCACGAAGAATAAAATAAAACTGTGTATTATGTACATATGTGTTTTACTAAGGGTATTTTGCTATGCCAATTATATTCCGTGATAAGCGTTATAACGTCAGTATGTAATTAAGTTTAACAAACCATCGGCCGTATTTGTAATCTTATTAATATTACGAATGTCAAGTTGGCGAAGACACTAAGTATTTCAAGTTGAATCTGCTGAAAGTTTTTCGTGAAACTTAACACTACATACTTCATCCTCCAAATAGTGCCTCTATAAAGAGAGGAGCATCATTTGTGGCAAATTCATGAATTATAATAAAGTATACAATTCACTATGCACTCGTTAGCAAAAAAACCTTTAAAAAACCTCAGAACATAAATTACAACATTCCTTTGATGCTAACTCTCTTTGATCACAATTAAGATTTCTCAGATAGAAATCTGACTTGATAGAATTGAATTGATATGTCAAACGGTCAACGAACTTTTCAATTTCCATTTTCGGCTCCAAAAGTTTTTGTCCTCGAACAAATTTTCGCTGTACTGCGCGAAAGGTCAATTCAGTCGCCACGATTTCGTACCGCAAACCCTCGAATTTCTTTGTGCCTGATATCATCTGTATAATGAACTATTGACAAAGTAGATCTGGCCTTAGTAATCAGAATCTGTGAACTACTTCTGTCAATATCAAAGCGCCTATGAAGATATTTCAAATTAGTAACAGACTCGAGTTAGGTATTAATTTAAACTAAGGTAATAATAGTTCAAATCCACTGTATCGGATAGACCACATTTCGAAATTGCTATACTCCTTAAATATTAGATAGTTGTTATAATAAAATAATGAATTTAAACATTGTGTTAGAGGCCACGCCAACAGTCACCGAATACGAGAGAATAGGGTCGCAAACAAGTTTAAACAATTAACAAACTTCAGAACTCTTAACTCCAATGTTCTAAACAGTATAAAATAATCCGATAGTGTCCGAGTTGCGGACAGAATAAGTTACGTAACGTTAAATGTGTCAGACACTACACCGGAGTGTCGGCTAATGTAATAGAAGATCTACGTAGATCAACATAAACTGCCTATCATGATTTAGGCCATTTATCTCAATTACCTGCCATAGAAAGCTGAAACTAAATGCGAAAACTTTTCATGCGGCATCTGTGACTGTAGTTAAAATTAATATTTAAATCATGAAAAAGTTTAATAATTTAAAAAGCCACGTTTTAAGCCCACGTCAGCAGAACTTAAAATCAAATTTTATATTTTCTTACTTATTATTAGAATGTCCTACAAGAAGTCTACAATTAGCGTTACAGGCATTTTAATAAAATAACAATATCCATTTAAGACAGAATTTATAGAGGTAGCTAGATTTCTCGTGAAATTCACAATCAATAATCATAATAATCCAAAGTACGTTTCTACCTATAACCCAACATAGAGATCGGTAACCCGCACCTTCGCAGAACCTAAACCTAAAATGCTTAAAATTATTACAAAATCCCCACGAAATTCCTCAATACTGTCCATGAATATAATAATGCTCCAATTCCAAGGTATTTTCAGTAGTTCAACCTCGATTAAAATCGTTAACAAATGGAAGACTTATAATTTTGTAATTAATTACAATCGAAATTGATACGGGTATAATTATCACAATCCGATATCGATTCGTAATGATCTCAATAAAGGTTACGGATTTATGAAATCTATTTCAGCAACGAGGATTAAAGTACCAGGTAAAATTATTTCGGGTCATAATAAACAGAAACTTACTAATTAACGAATCATGGGTTTTTCAGGCTTATTAATTACTAGCTTCCGCCAACGGCCTCGCCCGCGTGGTGTGTTGATAAAAAGTAGCCTATGTGTTAATCTAGGGTATCACCTATCTGCTTACCAAATTTCAATCAAATCGGTCCAGCCGTTTTTGCATGATTGAATAACAAACATACATTCTCAAAAACTTTCACATTTATAATATAAGTAAGTTTATAATATAAGTAAGAAGTAAGATTCTTTTGAAAAATAAACACCATCATAAGTTTAATATATGTAATAATCACACAAGTTAATCCTGTACTCCCGTATTTCTTTTTTTATTTGAAGAAAAATGCAATCACATTTCACCTCTGCAACCTTACATTACCTTACTTCTCACATAACATTACCCTATTAGACAGTCTTGCAGCGTCAAATTAATTTTACGTCCAGATTGTCTAAACAAGCCGTGTGATTGACCTAACCGTCTACTCCGACTTACAAACTGTATTATTCAAGCCTTGCCTACCATCTGTTTCGTCGTTCATGTTATTCACAAGATACTGCCGGTTTACTCCCGATCCCTTTGTGAATTGTTTTAAAATTCACAATAGGACACCTGACAGGTTTTGCGTCGAATTGCTCAATGGAGTGAAAGAACAGAGAATTTCGACGTGTTTTGTTACGAGAACGTTTCCGCGCATGTTGTTTTAAATAGCGAATGAGTTGTTTTTAAAGACTTGTTTTTGCATCCTTTTGAGGTTCTAAACATTGAGTTGACCATTTAATTCAACAGTGTTTACTTTTCATAACATGTCGTACAATGAAAGCAAAACTATGATTCAGTTTGCTACCTACGCTACTGAAATTAAGAGGAAATTACGCTTTCCACATTGCAACTAAAATACGGTATCAATAGTTTGCCAACTGCAACTTCAAATCGTGCTCCGCGTCGATAGAGCCAATTATTGAATTCCAAACCGAAAGGCTTATATTTGATGAGAAATGAATATCTCGCAAGTTCAATAAGATTTAGATTTTTTATGTAGGTGAGTGAATACGGTGTATATTTATAAATGTGTTTTGTAAAAATGGTTGGCTACGTCGCGCCAATGTCTTATCTATATTAAGCCTTCTACAACCTTATGTTTAGTTTGAGTTCCCATATCATACATTGATGTTAAGCCCCTAGAAGTACTTATCTAATCAAATCGTTAATAATGCCTTCAACGATGTCATCTGTTTACGAGTAAATTGACGTATTAATTATTCTAACACCATCAAAGACGATTACGATTACTACTGGGTATTGTTTTATAAGACAAGTTTAGAGGAGCAATTAGCTCAGGCTAATTAGTTCCTCTACGCTTTCTTATAAACAATTATGTTATATTAATTTCATTTTATGCAGTTTTTAAAAGGTCCAAAAGCGTTTCTATAAAAGTTAAAAAGTTTTCTGTTTTCTTATTACGATGAATTGAATAAAAATAATTTTCATTACAAAGTTTATCATGCAAAAATATCAATGAAACCACTTAAAATATACAAAGTACTAAATACCTAAGTACCTGCATTAAACTACACTGCAGCAAGCTTATAATATTAGCACGTACATAAAATTATTCCGTTTATGTTCACGACTTATACATTTAAAAACTTTGTGAGCCTGCTCTTGCTTTCATAGAATATTCAAAATCTGCAGACTTCGGTCAGTTCGGCGAACGGCAGACATCTTAAAAGTTGAACTTACTTGTAGGCTTTATTTTTATGTTGTTAAGCTCCACTTTCAGTTTTATTTTTACATTCTTGAGAAGTAGGTAACTTGGGAATTGTATGTTTATCATATTACAATTAATTTTATATTAAAAATTCCTTTTTATTTTTCTTCAAAAAAATCATCGGATATTTTTGCTGATTCAGCTAAGCCTGAAAAACCGTTGTTTCGCAAAAAAATATTTGATTCACTGCGTTAGAATATTGATGTAACCGTCGTAACATCTTGACGATTTACCATATTTTTTGTACATAATTCATGAAACGATCCCTTAACACAAAAATGTGAAATTCTATCTCATATTCAATTTGCTGAATATATTTTTTGGACATGATATTATACGCTTAACATACATAACATATTTAATATTTCTGTAACGTTTAAGCGTAAGATGAAATAACTAAAGTATGTACTGAAGCTTAGGTAGTTTAAGTGCACTTCCAATACAGGTATCTAAGTACTTACAGGTTTAATAGGGAAAATGTTTGGAACTCCAAAGTTGCGAAGTACGACGATCAAATTTCTTTGGAAAACTCGTGCGCGAGTCTAATCCCACTGCGGTAATACATCTAAAAGTTTTAAATGTATTTCCAATGAATCTTTACATAGCAAATATTTCATGTGGGTTCAAGGAAACGTAGTCCTTTATAATAATTTCCAGTCGGTCAATAGTTTGTATATTACGTTATGTACAGTAAACAATTCGGAATCAAACTTTGACAAGAATAATTATTTTTTGTTCACAAAGTTGTTATCAAAAAGAAAGATAGGGAATATGTACACATGTAAATAGGTACATTTGAAAAACTCAGTATTCTGGCGCAGTCGGTCAAAAAATTTTTTTTCATCTTGTAAATATAAATAAATTGTTCAGGTAAATTAAGTCTAGATCTTTAACTTATGCCGATATTTTATAAAAAAATACTAAAAATAATAAGTTTCTAAGAATAAGAGTAAGTTCTTCGTTTTTTGCCGTCTGAACCGCTGATTACCCAAAGCTTCCCATCTTCTTCTACAAAGTTATTAATCTTGAAAATTACCATTCTGAGAAATTCCAGCTTAACATATTCCATAATACGAAGAAAATTTAACTTTTTAGATCAAACAACTTAAACTTGATGATCAATGTGCCTGTTCTGCGTTTCTCAAACTCTTCTGTTTTTAACGCCACTGGTGCTCAAGTATTGAACATAGTATACTACTTAACATGAAGGAAAATTTTACTTCCGAAGTTATACGTAACTTGCCGCGGTAAAGGAAAAGTGTTTCATTTAGCTCTTATACCTGTAATGAACCAATGTATTGAACCTTTATGAACAATACCCCGGTTGTAAACATCAAACTTATAATGAGTTGTAAAATCACGTGTATCGTGTGTAAATTCAAGTACAAGTTTTTGGTAAACATGATCCATAAGTTTTAGAAACAAATTTTAGTTGTTTTGAGCCTTGTGTGGGATTATCTCGACCTCAAATGAGCCTGTGGCTTTGAAACTTGTTTACCTTTGGTAGTAACTTTTTGGGAACAGATGCTTCTTACATCAAAGTGTGTAAAATATACTCATTTATTTTAAAAAGTTTTGTATTACAATAAACACGACTGTACGTCCCGACAAATTGATATCCCTAATTTTTGTCACTAAGACTTAGATGAGAATCCTAAAGATCACATACTAAATGTCCATGGTTTTTCGGGGTCACAAACGGATACCTTATCAAGCTTTCGTACTAGTTTCGTGTTGATAAATAACCTTCGTTCTTACTATTAATATAACTGTTATTTATGTTTTTCCTTTGTTCCAGTGGCTGACTTCACGACGCAGCTGTCCCAACTGTACGAGCATCACTCTTCAGAGTTGCAGATCCTCGTCGCTAACTTCCGAAAGCGAAGCAGTGAGCTGAGGAAAGAGAGGTAAGCATTAGTATTAAGACAGTAATAAATATAGTTCTCGTACTCCTATGTAAAGTTAAAAAATAATAATTCTGTAGGATTTAATCGCTACTTTTCTTTTAATTGTAAACGCCAATAATTTTTATAAGTGAGCAAACTAGCTGAAATGCTTACAAAAAACTACGATACATTTTTTTAGTAGGTATAGACATACGCAAAATATAATCTCCAAAAAGAACCTGACATGATAAAGGACTCCATTCACAAAAGAAATTCACTCAGTATCATTTGAATCCGGGTAGGTACGATTCGTCAAAAAATTGTATTATCCGCGAACACCGATGGCAAAGCATTCGGACCTGCCGGTTTCATCTCGTGTCTTTTTTCAATCCAAAAAGCTTCCATTTCAGGGAAAACTAGATTAGCCTAGAATAAAACTGCCTACCTCGTCACGGCTCCGTGTGAATGGCTGTTTTACTCGCTAAAAATATTTTTTCACCACAGGTATGTTAAAAATACCGACAGATCCCGATACGTTAAATTTTCCGCAATCTGAGCCACATTCTCTAGCCATGCACAAATATTTGAATGTTATTAGAATCACAAACTACGAAATTACGTCGTATTCTTGAATAATGTAAGTAATATAAGATCAATTTTCTTTTAAAATTTTACATGAATTTTTACCGTCTACGTCGACGATTCGATTTGAAGGCGGAAGCTGGCGCTATAATATATTTGGGAATTTCAAATCAAAATATATTTTTGGAGATTTTATCTTTAATGGCATAGTTACTTAGACATTGAGACGACAGAGCGGAATGTAGCGTTCAATTGTTATTGTTGTTGTTAGATATTACATACCTTGGTTTGAAATCCGAAGTGGTAGGTAGAATCCAGTAGCTTCTATTGGCTGTTTGGGCGAATGGAGTTTAAGACTGATTTTACCGTCTTACAAAGCATACCTATGAGTTTGAGATTGTTAAAGTTGAAGCGCATTTGAAAACCTAACTTCATTATGTAAATAAAGTTAAAGTTTATATTGAACTTAAATGATTTAATCTTTTTGAAGTGTGTAGGTACATGTTTAGGTGTTCTAACATCTTTTGAGATACACAGTAAATTTAAATAAAAGCAAAAAGTAAACTTTTAAATTTAATTCAATTTACTTAAAAACTTTCTTTGAATTCAAAGGGCTTTAAATAAGCTAGACCTAAGATCAAAATCTTTCATTTGCTCTTTGGTTACTTAACCAATAACGAGAGGATTTTCTGCAGTCTTATTCTCCAAGGGTTTAATAACATTAGGTGTTTAATTAAATGAAGGCCTAGATAAATGAAAGCCATATTTACCCAGAGGGCCAACATAACTCTGCCGTAGACATCACTCAGGTACGCCTGACCCGACCTCGTAAATATAGCAACACAATACAGGGAAAAAAATGTTGCCATCTTAATATAATGTGATAACGCTGCTAAATTTTGTACAAATATTACCTTTTTGTTGGGACGGGATTTTTTATATTTTATTCCTTTAAACTTTGCTAGGAAGATTTTTCTATTAAATTATATGTATCTGTATTTATCAGTTTTGGTACTAGAATTTTATAGCACTCGCTTGCTTTGATTCATCAAAACTCCAAATTATACTCATATAATTAATATTCCTACGTACGTAATACGTATTTCCCCTGAAGGCAATAACTTATTGGGCTAATCAGTAACCGATTTATTAATCTAGCATCTAGAAAGACGTATTACATTTTGCTTATTGGCCCTAGGCAAAGGTCGCTCACCTCTCTCGTATTGTGCTGAATAAGCCACCTACCCAATTAATTAGTTTAGGTATTACTTATTAGGTAAAATTATTCTGATATTCCTTATTCAATTGTTTCTTTTAAATAAGGCATTTACATTTTTCTTTTTTTTTATGTAGCAAAGCTATTTTCACGCACAAACCTTGACCAGTAAAGAAAGACATGTCTAAAAATACATATCTCTATCTACAAGTTCTGACTCAGATATCGATATACTTACTCATAGAAGTACGTAACTGACGTCTGACTGCTGACACGTTTAAGATGGGTACTTTATCCGTCACATCAAAACACACGCTTACCTAACGCACCCCCGTCATAGAAGAATCGATGTATGAAGATCTGAAACGTGACAGACATTTCAGAGAGCAACCAAAAACCTTAAGCAAACAAAGGCTATATCTACCGAACCCGCGTCTACCTTTTTGTATTATCGTTCGCTGTCTCAACAGAATATCTTGAATGACTACTGATAGTAATAGACACAGAAAGATTATATAATTGTATCCAGGTAAAAAAAGAAATCATTGCCTTTAAAATTGTTCAAATTTAAAATTGTCGAATTCGAATATTTACTACGGCGAAACAAACTTTTGATGAAGGCAGTAAATGACCCGAAAGTAAATACAAGTATGATTCAAGCAAGAGTATTTTTTTCCTTTCAAATTAATAAAGGAAATAAAGAAAAGTAACATACGGTACATATGAATACGATAACGTTAATATACGAGTATCTGACAGATTTCACTCCAATAAGTTAGGTAATAAGCTTATCCGTCAGAGCCTTGTCAGCGCATCTGCGTTTCTTCCCTCCCCCAACAGTTGGCTTCGCTAGTTACATATTCCCTGTCTGCGTCCTACTCCGTGAGAACAACTTTATTTCTGTAACAATTTGCCGGTGTGCCTTTCTATGAACTGAAAGTTTGTTTCAAACAGAAGTAGGAATTTTCAGATTTGAGGCGAACGTACTTTTTACTCAAAATGATGACATTAAGTGTTTTTAATTATTTATTTGGGCATCAATACATTTTTACCACTCGCGTTTCCCTGAAAAATGAAGTGAAACTGGGGAACATAAAGTGATGTTCTTTGGTGGGCTCTCAAATAGAGATGTCTAAACTAAAATAAAACTTCGAAAGAACCCTTTTCTTGTGATCGCGACCCAAAAGTATTAAATATGCATTGCATTCCCAACACAAAAGCTGTTTCCATCAACCTTAAATTGAATAAAAATAAAATTGTTTTGTTTCCCAAACGAAACAGAAAAAAGTAAAATGTTTTGTTCAAATTGCGTTTAACGGTGTACCTTTATACAGACATAAAACAGTGATGCTTAGACAATTTGCATAAAATGTATTCCTTCAAGCAATTTTAATATCAGCGATGTTTTAATAGACTACAAGCTTTTTATCTCGTTGAAGCGATGTGTTTATGAAAAACCTTATTACAAAACATACTAAATAATTCCATGCTTCAAGTTTGTGGGAAATATAACTGCCATTTGAGACAACCTGCCAAGCCTTTGTGAATCACTAACGGCGGCAGTAAATCAGCAGTTAATTTATTCATCGCTGAAGAGTTATTGTTAGCTTGATCTATGGGCGACGACTGCTTCAAACGGGCCCTTCTAATTGAAACGAGACGATCCAATTATTCCCGCGGAATCAAATCTGAAGGCACTTAACTCTGCCATTACAGACAAATAAAAGAAACGCTCGGTTCCCCGGTTGATGCAATAGGCGACCGCTGAGCGAAGTTACTCGTTAGCTACAAAGATAAAATAAATCCCGCCGGGACTGATGTAGTAAAATGAACTTTATGGATATTATATTGTCTATTTCAATGTCCGCTTTTCTTTTCCTCCAATCAGTTTCTCTTGATGTATATTTTAAAGCCAATTTCAATGCTTACAATAATGGACTTTGATTTCTGTTTTACAAGAAGAGAATTCTTGTTTGATATGTTTTGATAGGGCGGCAAAAACTTGCAAAATAAGAGACCTATGTGTATCTATAAGAACTTATATCATGTATTTACGACTGTATCATAAAAATACGTTGTCGGTAAACTTATTCTCACTAGTTGTATGTAGCTGTCCCAATAAAATTTACTTACTGCGTCCCCCGAGGGCGCCCAACCTGTCCAGATATACCGGTAACTTTATTTCTTCAAAAACTTTCAGGTGTAACTTTAGCGATGATAAATTTTAGAAAAGGAATTTAGAGATAACTCCCTCAAGTTCGTGATGAAACGTTGTTTCTTGACAGTTACCGATAAACCACAAACTTTTTGTTCTAAGTTTTCGAAGATTTTAATGAATGAAAAGTGATATTTTTATTATAGACCTAGAAAAATAATTACTAATTTCAGCAGTTAATGGTATGTTAATATACAAAAATTTCGTTTGCCATCTGAAACCGAGGAGACTTTTAGCAACATAATATTCTGTGTTTAATTAATATTTTATCTTAAAATACCTTCATAATATTTAATTTCGCAAATTGAAGGGGAACGTGACTCAATTAGGCTTAGGCACGGAAAGTGTCCTTGAGAAGTAACTCTACGTACCTTAGGGAATAGCAGCTAGTAGGCCGCGGGTACATTTACACTAAACTAATTAATACTGAAACATAGTTAGCACCTACATACATTTGTTAATGTCATGTCAGTGGCTCCCAAAGGTGAGGATAAAATATGTGGACCTATGCTAGACATTTAGCTGTCCGATGTACACGGCCAGGACAGCTTTTATCATTCGTGCGTATATTCTAGCAATTATGAGTATAAAGCTGTTACAGCCTTTTTATCGTCCCACTGCTGGGCACAGGCCTCCTCTCACATGGAGAAGGATTGAGCATTAATCACCACGCTTGCTCATTGCGGGTTGGCGATTTCAGACTTAATAGTCCAGGTTTCCTCAAGATGTTTTCCTTCACCTTTTTATCAGCCATTAGTATCTAAGATATACTTAGAAAGTACATACAAACTTAGATAAGTTGCATTGGTACTTGCCTGACCTGGAATCGAACCCACGCCCTCATACTCGAGAGGTTGATTCTTTACCCACTAGGCCACCACGACTTTTTAAGCATAAAGCATGAGTATAAAGCATATTACGAAAATAAAATACGAATTCCCTTAAATATAGGAAGCCTTCTATAAACCACAGAAACCGCAGGAAACAGGTTATTACAACTATCTCAGCATTCCGTCACATTTGGGATAACAACAGCATACATATATCCTATAACACAATCTCTATTGTTTCTCGAATCCTCGACATAATCCCGAAGCAGTCCATTATCACGGGGCTCAGTAAACCGCCGTATTATCGCGGCATCAAGTCCTGATGCAAACACTATGTAGTACGTACCTGTTTGAGTTCTGTCGTGTCATGTTAACTATTACAGGCAATTTCTTGTTAATGTTGGTTGGATGAATTTTTATTTTAAGTTTTAGTACCTATAGGATATAAGTTGTTAGAGTAAAAAAACACTGGTACTCAGCTTCACCAGATAAGACTGGAAGCCGACTCTGAACGGTTGGAAGGCTAAGCAGATGCGGATGACACGTACAATTAAAATCATTGGAACCGTGTTTATTTTGCGTTGCTAGTTGTATAATATTATTGTCATTTCGTTGATAGGATGACAACATATGTGTTGCTCTATCAGTAATCCTTATTATCCGGCATTATGTAGGCATTGACTTCACGTTCTAGTCCTGCGCATTAGGTACCTAAGTAGTTATGTAGTTTTATAGTCAAAATTGCTGTTGTAAAAGTTGCCTTCAATAAACTACTAGCCGTGTCCTGTAAACAGAAATATTCAAATGCGACTATTGCCCCAAAAGCTAGGGCATATTTTATTCAACGCTAGGTGGCGCTAGCAATCAGAATAAGGGAGCACTCACATAACAGACAATAGAAAATTATATGAAAAATGCAAAATGTTGTACGTCGACTAGTTTCTACGTAATTTTACTTCCTTTTGTTGGAAGATTTTCGAACCGCTACTGCACAAGTTCATTCTTTTATTCTCAAAAAGAAACAATAGAAATCAGACTATGCAAAGCTTGAACTAAACTGAATATGGATTAGCTGCCTTTATAAAACGAAGTTCAATTGGCATTCCTTGCATATAAGGTTTTTTAGTTTTATTTCCCTATAGAACCTTCGCAATTTGCAAACTTTTCTTAATTTCTTGTTTGAAATATGAAATTCACCGCAAAACATGTACTTTCCTGGAGGTTGATAGATGTGGGATTTATTAGTAGTAAAATAGCTTCATTCAACATCAAAAGAGACGGTTTCTTGATTAATATTGCGGTCACATAAGCAATCAGTGCGCGATTTCCTAATATGGAGCCAGGGCAAACTCCCGGGATATGCCGAGTTTGTTTTCAGAAATTGAACTGAATAGGCTTTTACTGATCATAATGGTGTTCATGTATTACTGCTAATATTAATGCATACCTATGTCGGTAATTGAAATACTGCTAAATGATGGTCGGATTCCGAAAACCCGATTTTAAGCTCTATAGAGATTCCACAAAATGCGAAATATTGAAACGGACGTTACCAGGAGATTTTGAAAAGGTCACTCAAAAATAAATAAATATATATATATTATGCTGTATAAACATGCTTCAGTCCAGATAATATACTTAGATGTAAAATAAATACATTGAGCTTTGTGACCTTTAATAATTTCATTAGCAAAGCTGTGCATTATACCATAAGTAATCAAAAGGGGTTGTTCTAAAAACGTCCATACAAATTGCGTGCACAAGCAAAAAACCTCAATTAATTAAACTGTCTAAAATCATACCTAGGCTACCTTGATGAATAAACACTGAAGGTATAAATCATCAATCAAGAACTGCACGTACAATTCCGGGTCATTTGTCATAATTCCACTAACGCCACTGTATTGTACGGCTAACAATGATACATTTATAATCAAGATTCGATTGTCGTCATCCAACAGGCTATTTTTGTCGCCTTGTTAAACCCAACGTGTTTCCTCATTTCTCAAATACTTTATGTACGAGAGTGTATTGCTTTTTACCCTTATACTAAGCCGTACCGATACAAAATGTATTAGAACCTTTATACTTTTAGCATTGAGGTAATGGATTTAAAGATTACAGTGCACAACAAAACCGTCTGTTGTTAACCTCTTTCACAATTGAATTTTATAACATTCTTTGTCCTTGCGGCTCAGTGCTTGTAAAGCCTTAGCGTTTGGGCTGAAGTGCTTTTTCAGGAATAAAAAAAGCACTTCAGCCCAAAGTTCATGTATTTTACTTTGATGCTGTAATTTGTTTACGTATTAGTCTGATGATTATGTAGAATAACTCAGTAGTAGCAGAAACTTGAAGGGTAATAAAGCTGATATTAAATTCAAACTGACAGGCAATCAAAACTTAGAAATAGTTGAAAGAAATTATATTGTGATGCATTTTTATTAAATGAGTAAAAATCTAAATAAAAATGTACCTTATCACGTAGTTAGGCTCATTCAACACACCTACAATAGACTCGTAAACTAGAATGGCTTTATAAAACAATAGCTAGCCAGCTTTTTCGCATTTCCCCGAATAAAAACCAAAATACCTGGTAAAATAATTAATACCTAGGCTTTTACGATATGAATGTAAACGTAGTGTAATGTACTAATTGGAGTACCTATACATTTACAGTACTATAAACTGTATTGCATACTTTTAAATATAGGATCACAATAAGTAGATATTTTTGTGGTGCATTTTTTTGCAAATTAATTTACATAAAAGTATGTATATTCAAAAACTGCATAGACAAATATTGTTGCAACCTGTTGGCTGTATGTAACATTTTGATTACAAAGCATGACCACGAGGCACGTGAATTGCTCTGCCTGTCAACGTCACTTTTCCAACATGGCGTCATTTGAACTTTGAACATTTTTTATTCATTCGCAAAGGCTTTACAGTTTATAGAACTACATTTATAGGAACACATGTTAAAAATTTCTCTGTGATCGAACTTTTTTTTTACTAAACAATACAAATAACTTTTTTTATTAATCCTAACAAAATTAAGACGGTACAAACATTTACGAGCAAACCATTTTACAAGAATACTGCTTCTAATTTGTAAAACAAGTCTCCTTTATACCTAAACGATTTTAATATGTACCTTGTGCTAAATTGAAACGACAGGCTTGCAATATTTGTAGGCTCTTAGCGTTTAATCTGAAATTATTTTACACGTGTAATACTTGGAACTCGCAATTTTACATGTGCTTCGAAGCGTACGGTTTTTACATAGCTCAGTGCTTTCTGCTACATATGATTTGGATCAGTGAAGCAAGGCGACGCTTCAGAAATACGGAGAGAGTTAAGAGTAATAACAACTTAAACATTATATTAAGTAATACAATTTTACTATTGACTTAATAGTAGTTACCTTATGTCTTAATTGAAAGTGAACGACGACATAATGTACTTTATGTTGTCAAATTTTACCTAAGGTCAAATCCAAAAATGTACTCGAAGGACAATTGCTCGAAGCCAAGAAACATTGTGAATAGACATCAACAAATTGTATAAAAAGACGAAAACTTTAATTCTTTAGACAAAACTAAAGATAGTTACTAATTTCAATTTAATTTTAGCCTGTGCAGGACGCTTACCCGGCTACACAGGAGGTAACATTCCAAAGCATTCATCGCGCCAATAACCAGCCACCTCCCAAGATTTAACCCTGCACAAGTGCATCGTCTCGGAAAACCTTTGAACTTTACCAACCCGTGACCCGCCTGCTTTAGTTGAATTTCGCACGGGAAACTACCTCGATAAATGCTTAACTCGGTGTATCTACGGCGCTATGTAAAGAATATTCAATGAGATATTATAAACCCATTGTACTATATTTTGTTCGTACATTAAATAGTACTATAATAAGTATTATGCTACTGATGACAGTAATGACCGATAGAGAAAGCTTTAGATATATCATAAGAGCATGAAAATAGGAGCGCATTATTCCTTCACTACCCAATATAAGAGGTGATCTAACACTAGATGAACGTTGCCAATATGAATTGCAAACTTAAGTGCAAAATTAAACAAGAACCCAATAACTCAGGTGTGTTTGTCATTGTAATAATTTTAATTTGAAAATACAATGCGTTACAAAAAGCGTAGAATAATGGTTGATATGAAATGGAACCTCATTGTTCAGTTCTGTGAAGGTATTCAGACGTATGGGGTCGCCGACTTGCGTTCTGCATTATGGATGAGGTCAAAGCCTAAATTCGAATATATAGTCGCAGTGCGGGTCTCTAAAACAAAACCAATTACTTTTTTTGTTTCTATAAGCATTTAATTAGAAACTAATAGGGCCCTTTTCAGGGTCTGTAATACAAAAGACTAAGGTATATACACGGCTCTGAGAGAATGAGGTGTTAAACTGGCATCTATAGATGTTAATTATTCATTAATTCGTTTTTTACGAAAAATCTATTACTTGAAGGTAATCGAAAAAAAAGGATCTAATCATTATTGATCTTGCTTATAACTATGTACATAGGTACGAGTATGTATAATATATAAATTTTAATAAATAATTTACCAAATTACTTTAGTCTATCTAGAACATTGTTCCAAAAAACCCTAATGAAAAAATATATTACGGCCCAACGACCATTGTATAACAGGCAACTATTCCCACTTGTGTCTTTATGAGACTATATATATTAGGCTATACATGGTACCTATATGATAAATGTGTCGTAAATGGCAAAGTTAGTATATTATCCATGAGTAAATTCTCATAATTATTTTTATAATTTGAATTGTGAACTCCAAGTCAGTATCAAAATGTATAATTAAATGGATTAATGCGCCCTTTGCCCTATTTGGAAGTGTCACCGCCGACAGTCACACGACACTTGAACACAAAAAGTATCTTAGCAAGTTTCCTTCACAAAGCCTTCTGTCGTCAGTCGTGATTGAAGATTACTCTTCGTTTTCAAGGAGACATTTTGTCACTTTTTTATGTAGTCGACTAAACTTTAATTAAAGTTTCATAGAGTCACCTCAATTTGTAAAAAGAGTTCTTGCCACTTCATCTCCATAGGGAGCTACTTTTGGAATAGGCAACTAGAATCAAACTTAGTTATATTTTTGACGTTCATAAGTGCTTGTAAAGGCCTGAAGTAGATAAATGATTTCTCTGTATAGGTAATATGTAGCTTCATAATTATGTAAAACCAGTCATCTGCTAAAGTAAAAGAGGATCCAAATAAGCTATTATCCTCGTACATGGATTCTTTCCCCACGTTCTGTTTCATATCCCATTTAACCATGATTAAGGTTAAACTCGTGGCCCTGATAATTAGGTACGTTTCGACGGCTGCTCACAGTCTCAGCCGCGCGTATATTTTACGTAGCGTATATCACCGAAAGGCTTTGAAGTCTTGTTTGTTTTAACCCTGAAAAAATATATGTAGATTAAGCAGTTGTAGTAATATGTTACTACTGGCAGAATACGCATCGACTTTGATATCTTTTTTTGTGAAAACGGTGATATATCGTAGCGAAATTTCAGACAGACATTATTCATAATATTAAATTCTTATGTCTTCATGACTTTTAACTTTCATTTTTATACGAAAATGTCTGTGAAATCACTGAACTAAAGATGTATGATTAAAATACCAAATGATATAAGAATTCAAATCCTGATCTAAATTATCTTGTGGCAAAATATGCTATTTAAAATTTGTTACAGGCAATCATTAATGATTGCCTGTAACAAATTTTACAAATAAAAAAAATATGTTTTAATTAATTAAAACATATTTTTTTTACCAACAAGGTAAAATCATAAGTAGGTACTATAAATCGTTATATGGTGGACAGGAAGAGGGTTATAAACCTATTTAAAATAGGAAACGAATACAATTATCACCTAATTTTATATAAAAATAGGAGTGCCGGTACCACACGCCCGTCATAATTAACCTTGTCTACGAAACGCTCTTGATCTTGACAGTACCGTCGCCAACGCGATAAAGTAACTGGAAGAGCGTTTTATTTAACGCAAACTTATGGCACATCTTCGTATCCTCTTGAGGTTTAACTTAAGTGGGAGTCTGAAAGTTGTCGCTCGTCAAAGTGAGGAACAAGTTACATTTGTCACTTTGCAAATAGGGAAAAAATGCGATATAACCAGTGATTGATCTGTTTGAAGTTTAATGTTTATAAAGACAGTGCCTATATTTCACATGGATTTTGATGCAAATTTTACCACAAGAGCTTTATAGGTGAGCCAATCCTGCAGCCGACCACGGCGACAACCGTACAACCTATGCATACGGGACAACTCATCAAACATTTGCTGTATACTAAATGTCGATGCTTAAGATTTTACTGTCTATACTTTATAGAGCTAACACCTTCTAGTAGCGAATTTTATGGTAGAATAATTACGTAGCCATGTGACACCACTAATACGATTGGCTTGAGCACTACTACGGGACGAACGCCAGCCGTTGGCAACCTCCCAGATTGATACCAGATGACAGACGAACGGGCATTCAAGCATTGTAAACTGTTCGCGACATTGAATACTTAAGCTTTATTTACCTAGAAACTATTTAGGTACGGTGATCAATGTTTATTACTCGCCCTGATGTGTCGCGGTCATAAGATCGTGCAGTATTGTGGAAACCTGCCTTTATAATTGATTTCAAACTATCAATTTGCAACTATAATGCAAAATTGTTATTATGAGGAAGTCTGGCTTTCAGTTTGGCAGAACAAACGTTCTGTAATAATTTGCAAAGTATGTTTTGACATGTCGTGTAAGCTGTTCCGTTTTTAATTGTATATTGTGACGCTGAGGAACGAACTTCTTTTGAAAGACTAAATAATATCAGCAACTATTTAGGTATACGTTATATTTGTATCGAGGACAAAATGAAGTGTAATATATGAGCTTTACTACTTACTACGAATGACATTTTTGTACATTACCATAATGTTACGACAAGATTTCATGAAATACAGTCCGATAGAATATCTGATAGCCTCATACCGTAACATAAGTGCTTACTCTTTGGCGTACAAAAAATAAAATAAACATTTGATAGCAGACCCAAAATAGCAAACATATGGAACGCTCATTTTCCTGAGGTAACGTTCAACATGATACCAAATGGTACCATGCGATGTCACGCACGCCAATAATGTATCGAGTTTAAATATCAAATTAGACGGGTCGGTAACCCAACGCCTTCAATTATCGAATGATGAAACGACTTTATCGCAGATGCGGGAAAATTAGATACTGAAAATACCATTACCTTTTTATGTACAGTCATTTTACTTCAGACGTGTTTTGCAAAAAGGAAGAATAAATATTTATTTTTTCTGAATAAAGCCTCAATATTAGACTACGAATATTTCAGTATCTATACTACAGTAACTGCCAATAAACTTTCATATTTTCTTACGCTTTAGAATACATTTAATATCGAAAGTATGTATTTTTCGATGATTAACCATTATGTAGAATAATCATACTACATTATTTTATTTATTTAAAAATACTTCTTGCACATTGCACAACGGCGGACTTAACGCCTTAGGCGTTCTCTGCCAGTCTACCTTAGGGCGCTGGTGAAATAGTAGATAATGTAGCATTATTATCAAACTATCATTATAGTCAGTCACTCGCGGTTTATTTTTCGTGTTTGACAGGCAAAGGTTAGCAATAAAACAAACCACAATTAAATGAAACCATTTAACACATTAAACGATTAATATTTGAACAGATCAAGATAATTAATATGCTGAACATCAGTCAAGCAATTAATTATAATCTGAATAATAATATTGAATACCACGACACGGCGAATTAATAGATATTATTATCTTTCTGAGTAGCTGGTTTAATTAAATTAAAATCTGTATACTTTAGTTTGGAGAATATTTTTAATTTATTAAGAACATGGTACCTATCGCAATTTATAATATTATGCTCCTTAAAAAATAAAGTGTAGATATAATTACAGGTACCTAGTGACTTTTATTCAAAGCAAAATAATAGAAATTCATTAAGAAGTATTTTGAATGAACAGAACATCGATTTGTTAACACTTAGCCATGATTTTTGTTTTCATTTAGTTAGAGAAATCTCTACATATTTTTTTTTTTTTTCGCATAAGTAAATGTTTGTTCGTCCCTGGGCAGCGTAATAGCCAAGTTTCGTGAGATATTCAAACTTTGCTCTCATTAAGATCAATTCGTAAAATGTAAAGTGTATAAAGTCCGCAACTGTTCACTAATTACTTAACTTTAAAACTTTCCCTTGCATTATGACGAGAATACTAAATGGAACTTGTTTCATTTAAAATAACGAAAATGATCTGAGTAGGATACTAAATACGTAGTTACTTTAAAATGAAACATTCACTAATTAAGGGAGTTTTCTATGAAAAGAAAAATCTTTTAAATAAACACCTAATCTGATTAATCTATTTTAACAACGCATACTTAGAAATGCAGATTACAAGGGTTAACAGACACGCCCACCCGCTTGTCTAAATAAAGAAAAACTATTTTTCAAATATTTAAAAACCTACGCAATCGTCGCGTGACTCCTTGTCTTGTTTTTCAAATAATATGAAAACACAACCACAATGTCTAGAGCACGTCACACAAAAAACACTTCGCAAAATTTATTTAAATCAACTGACATTGAACGAGAAAAAAGTAAAAGAAATAAGTGGATTCTTTGATGTAGAATTGTAGTACAATTATTCGAATACAATGAGAAAATAAACGAAATTGGAAAATGGTTACATGTAATGTTTTTTGGCGACAGCATTTCAATATTAAACGTTACATTTATTTTATCAAATGTATCGCAATAATAGCGTTTCATAAAGTAAATGGTAGACTGTAGTGACGGATAGACTGAGAAAATAAAGTCACACAGAGTACTCAAAATAATAGTCTCACAAAGGTGGAAGTTACCTCAGGGATTTAAAGGACAAAAATAATATTGTATGTGTTTTACTTTGTACATTGTCCGACATGAAACTGAATGCGACGCGATACAAAACTATCAAAGGATTGCTGTTTTTAGAACAGTGCAAAGTTTTGTTTTCTGTATCATGTCATTCGAGTTCCTACATCAATAAGCTGTCTGATATTTGTATTGGTTTTGTCCGTTTCTACTGAGTTCTCTAACTAAACGTGAAGTATTTATTCATAGTAGAATTATTAGTAGAAGTACATACATTTAAATAAATGAGCCCTTTAACACACGGTTTATACTCACTTCTATAACGTTAAGGTATAGATATACCTTAGAAATCATATGACAACAATACCAAAAAAAATACATCTCAATACAAGTATACACTATACATAGTGTATAATCAAGCGCAAATAGCATTAACTGCTCTCGTGGGGCTTTCAACGAAGTACAGCTTTCAGTCAACGTCACCTGTACTGAGAATAGTGTTTTGTTTATAAGAAGCTCAAGTTGTTGCAGTACCATCCATACCCACGGAGTAACGAAAGATAGCGGAGATTCCACGAAGTAGATAGGTCATGCAGGCGACTTCTTGGAGGTCAAAGGAACAGTGGATCAGTTAGATTCCTTTTCAAATCAAAACCAAACTGACAAATCTGTCAAAGATTGGTCTTGATTGACTGGAGATTTCAATTCAAAAATATTGGGAGGGTTCCAGTAAAGGCGTGTAAGGGCGGAGCTGTTAACGTTCCTGGTCCCCTTAACACTCACATTTTGGATGCGCTCCTCTCTTAGAAGATTTTACATGGTATCTCCGCTAGTCATTTAGTTCTCCATGATCGTACCCTGATGTATAGCCAGCTCTTCTCCAGTGACAACGGTGACTGAGATACGCATTATGTTAACATCGTAAGTCCCGCCTCCCGTTTATCTGTGAAGTGAACCATTTATTATTCACGTACAAAGTATATTGTTAACTTATTCTGATTGAGCTTTGGTATTAAGCTGATAAATGACGAAGCTATATAGATTCGCTTTTGTATTTGTCACATCTATCTTTTCTTTTGTAAGATTAGTAGAATATTGATTGTTTCTGTTTGCTTATTTAAGATAAGTGAAGCATTGTGCCTTTGTTATAATCACCAGATTATACAATGTTAAAACGATTTTTTAATATCTAATTCTGATATGATGATCGGTTGTTGAAAGAAAAGATGCTTCGTTACAAATATAAACAAGTCCATACATACCTAAAATACATAGGTACCTAAACCTGCTTTTTCGCATGCAATAAGGATGATAAAAATATGTCCATAACTTTCAAAATACCTTACTCTAAACTTTATTCTTAACGCTAGCATCGTCCTTTTATTTAATAATGAAACTAGGTGTTTCTGTCTAGATAAAATAGTTAAAATAACACATTTTCATTAGTTTACTTAATGTAGTAAAAGCAAGCAGCGACCTTATCGAGTCATGTCTGAGATTTAGGATTAAGTTTACAAATTAGTTGAAGTAATAGAACCACTATTCCAAATAGAACTTGGACTTCGAAATTAGCAAGTATATACAGCTAATGATTAATTAAACAACGAGTACAAGTAGGGGGAAACCATACTTTTGTAGATGGATATTAAAAAATAATTTAGAGCTAGAAAAGAATATATTTTATATATAATTTATAATTAATTTCAAATATTTATTCAAAGTAATAATAACCAAAAACTTTAATGTCCAAACGACTATAAATAAAATCCATTTTCAAAAGCAATAATATTCATTCATTGTCAGTTTGTAAAATTAGGAGCTTATTTAGCAGCTCGAATTATTGGAATTCAACTGAATATTGTGTCCTATGACAATTAGCATCGAGTCGAGTGGTAATCCTGATACCTGACAGCGATAGCTCCGAACTGTTGATACCGGATAAATGCTCTCAGCTCATTATATCGGACAAACGGACACCAGGACCCACTCTGAATAATTAGCAAAATTCACTTAATGAATTTTAAACCGGAGATGAAATAATTTACGCTTTACTAACAACGTTTATTTCCGGGAATCAGTGACGGGTTGATTCTGATATAATTATACAAAAGCAACCGAATTTGTACAAACATAGGTATTTGAAAGCTGTCAGCTATTCAGCAAGTTTAATTTCAATATCTCTTTCAGTAGCAAGGGGTTATTAAATTAATTTCGTGGATATATTTGATGTTAACATTAGGAATTTGTGGAATTACCGAGCTATTTATGTTTTCACTGGATTTATTATGCAGGTATGTCAAGAGTTTGCTATTCAAATCTTAAAAATATCTTCAAATACCTGTATAGAATGTCTAAAAGGGTCTCTTGGAAATTGATTTGCTTAAGTGCCGATTTCTTTCAATAAAGATCTTTGAGCTTGATAGAATGAGGCTTTTAGGCTGTAGGTACCACATAACGGGTCTTTACGGGATGTAATACATTAGAAAATTATTCACCGTTTGATAAATAGCAGGGCGTGTCAAGCTGCGAAGTCAAAAAATTTGAATAAGCATGGAATAAAACTTTCAGTTGTTTCTTCTAAAATTGTAATAGTTTTAGCACAGAATAGTAACAATGAGCAGATACCTACAATACGTACTTTTTGAGATAAAAAGGTCTAATAAAAATTGCTCATTCGTTTTCTATTATTATAATAATTTCATAATTCCATTTTTCCAACCAACTATTAATTTCAAATACCTACTCGGACATTAATTTATTTAATATCACCTATTTTATATTGAAACAGAAAATTTATAAAATAATCACTTTATTTTTTTGTTTAAAATAAAAGAACATTTCAAGCGATTCGCGGGCATTTAATTGCATCATTTAGCAGCGTCATTCACTGAAAAGTAATTGCGCAAGTGCTTTACTCGAAATTAAATGGATGCGCTAATGGAGTGCTCAAACTATTCATGCTCACTTTAATTTGGTAAAAAATCTGAACACGGTTTACCTCATAAGTCTGTCTGTCGGCCGGTTCTAAGATTTTTACTGCGAAAGAGGCCGAATGGCTTTTCCATAGCCTTTTTTAATACTACCTGTTTACTAAACATTTGTACGGGCCACGGTATTCCGGGCATGTGGGCTTACTATGCACCCACGCTTCACCAAATTCTTAAGAAAAACAAAAGATTTTTCATGACAATATAACCTTTACCTGGTGTGGGAATTCGCGGCTAAACATAGCCCCTTAAAAGGAGATAGGAGTCACCATAAAGGTTACTTACTTTATTTTATTATCTGTGACAGAATATCCGTGAATATTTTTAGCTATCTGATGTCTTGTCACTCTGTGCCACCGGCTGCAACATGCCATTTTCTTTCGGAAACGTTTCTTTCGGAAACGTTTCTTTCGTTTAAGGAAATAAAAAAGTATGTTCATTTTCAGCAAAATCTTTTTTTGTATGAGGATAAACTGAAACCAAATGTCGGAGGAAATTCTCTAACATTCTTGAACTTTAGTAAGCTATTTGCGTATTTATTTTCTATGCATCAATTTAGATGATAGATCTGTAAAGTTTACTAAACAATCTTGAAGAGTGAATAAGCAGTATTTTAACAAGAGATCGTTCTCGAAAATGCTTCACGATAATAATATTTTTCATACAGTATATTACTTTTTCTATGGCTTGTACCTATATACCGTGAGAACTAAACACCTGTAAGTATATTATTAGTGTTGCTTTATTTGTAGTTCTAACTACGATTCTATGACGCATATATAGGTAATTCAAGCTAAGTACGTATATAAAAACATTCTTTTTAATACATGTACTTCTCTATTGGTTGTCAAACATTAGGTTATTTATTATATCGCCTTGAAGGCCTATTTAATTAAATGGGCTACAATATGTCCCACAATATATCCTTCTTCGGATGGTGTTAAATGTCCATGAAAATGTACTTAATCTAAACTGAATTTAGCCAATATTGAGCTGGAGATAATGAAAGTAAATAGATAATATATACATCATTGTGGGCTTTAGTATTAAATACATACATAGTACTTACAAAACATAAATATTTTAATTTTTTATTTTCTTTTCAAAAAGGTAATTTAGACGAAAATATTCATCTCAAATCTAGGCACTTTGAAATTAATCTAGCATAGACACAGCTCATCTAGACTGATTACGTAGCCGCTAAGGCAGTTCTTAGAAAGCTACTTTTAGTGACATTTCATTTCGTAAGCAGTGCTCTCTGACTTGAAAGGGTCCGCTTGTTATTGAAAACGGTTTATTATTAAAATCAGTATACCTGGTTACACTAATTTTATTAAAAAATTCATACAATACCTACAGTTAATTTTCTTTTCTTACAGTAATACTTTTAGAAAGGATTAATATCAGAAAAAAATTCCAATCGTATGAAGTAATTTGGTATCTTTACGAATTATTTTTAAGCGGTAAATATCGTTCAAGTAAATAAAATAAAAAATATTTTTCACTCAATAGCAACACTAAAACGTTTTAACGTGTGAACATTCTTGTCTAACAATGTCTATGCGATGGATGTCAAAACTAACTCATGTGTAAGCTTTTCGCCGACACTTGAATAGTTCCAAACACGTATAAATACCTACCTACACAATCATACATTTACTCTAACTGTACCCTATAGAAACCCTCACTATTTATGTAAGACCTTACTAAACGCCTATTTAGGAAGGCTGGCTGCTCTCACAAGTGATCCTAATGAGCCGTCTAACTTGCTTTGCTAATTGCCAATAATAACGCCTAGTACACAAATTGGTAATCATAGCGTAATGTTGTTAACCCCTGCAATTAATACAGTAATAAGCTTCTGTCAATCATTCCTATGCACCAAAGCTGTACAAAAGTTTTCAGAAAAAAAAATCTATTTTTTAAAAATAGAACTGCAATGCAAAACAAAAGCTATACCGAGAAAGTCTATTTGTGTACGTATCAATAACAGAAACACAAGCTCACAGAGCATGTACGCAAATATTCTAGTGAGAATCCGATACTCGCTAGAACACTGATTGAATTTGTAGACAGCGTGCCTATCTTGTATTACTTAAAGCAACAAGGAATATTGAGAATTCGTACGTACCGTCAACTTTTCCGCTTCACATAAAATGGTTATTATGAAGCGTGAGTGTTGATATGCAACACTCAATCAGTATGAATTATGTAGACTTCAGAGTGGATTGCACCCAAATCATAACCAGCCAATTAGTCAAACCGCCTTACGGCTGGCTATGATTCGGTTATCGTTACGGTTACATGGTGCTACCCACACTCAAAATAAATAAACAATATTTAACAAGAAACATAACACCTCTTGAACAGTTTAACCTGGTACCCTGTAACGACCTGGAGAAGTTAATAGGGCCACACCGCGGAGAACTTAATAAGACCAATTAATTATGGCCGCCAGTGACGCAGTGTAGCCACCGACTGGCCATTTTCCTTCCACTACAACTCTAGTACATGTTTGACATTCTAAAGTAAACCATTCAACTTTGGATAACTGAAACAAGCTATTAATTTCCGTCTACTAAATCGCTTTGTAACTTTGAATTGGAAACGTAAATTCTACTCGTAATCCTTGTCTAAACAATAGTCATAGACATCAAAGGTAATCCATTTTAATGTCACAACAGGATTCTTGAAACTTATTTAATTAAAAGCGTTCATTAATGATCTATTGTGTCTCGTCCGCGGCAGTCAGCGTCTTGTGAGGAAATGCTTCTAAACTTTTTAGTGCGATTGTCGGGGACAACTTGTCTATCTGAGCGTTTCACTCCTCAAACCCCGGTTCTTTAGTAGTTACCTCAAGTCTTAAGAGACTTCCGATGGAAGAGAGTAGGCATTTGACGCAAATTCACTAGAGACTCAGATCTAATAGGTACTCCCGCGCGAATATGGAATATCAAATCAATTTCGTACATGTAAATTTAGTTTCGCTATTCTTGTTGGATCTGGTTTGGTTTGCCTTTGGTTTTGAATATTTTACGAATGAAATTGCAAACTTTGAAATAAAACTTATAAGAACGACTCCGGTACTGGAGTCCATTAAATAAACGAAATTAAATGTAATTTCGTTTATAATTTTATTGAACTTTTTATGTAAGTTTGATGTAATGTAAATATGTATCTAAGGCGGTTACAGGCAATTTTTATTATACCCTACAGCTGAAAGCTTTTTTACTTTATAAGTTTGTATGACAACAGGCTTTTCTCAGCTCCCATATATGTAAGACGAATTGTTTATATCAATCTGGTATCCCATTTACATTCAGAGCGAGAGTGATTGTGTCCCACGAGACCAAAAACTGTTTACCTATAGTCAAAATATATTAGGTATACTTACAAGCCAAAAAACACAGTATTACCAAGAGGGAAAAAACGGTATTTATATTAAAACTGAGTCCCAGGTGACTTAAATTGGTTTTGCAAGCAATTAGTATGATAAACGGGTAAGAAGGTAAGCACTTTAAGTTTGTACATTAGCAACTGGAATATCCGCAATAAAGTGCTGCACGTAGACAATAAATATCCCCGTATTTAAGTTAATAATGAGTATAAGAAGTACAAACTTTAAATAAAGATGCTTTAGTACTATTTCGTACTTATGACAAGGCACATCCACTTTGTACAGACACAAGTGTAGGTACGTAACCGATTAGATAGAAACAGATATTCAGGATAAAATGTAGTAAAAATAATTTGTTACGGGTAAACTTTATATGGAGGAATAAACCACTTCAAGATCTAGACAGTAATTCGAAAAATCGTTTAAGGAAAAAAAAAAACATAATGTGCATTGTTCGAAATAATGCCACACGCAGAGAAAGTGAAGTTGTCAATATGTATAACATAACTGACCATACTCAATGAAAAGTGACGTCAACTTACCTTCTAACATAAACAAAGTAGGTACAGCTAAGTTAAGACAATGACCATTCAATGTGCATTTGACAGCCCATACAATGCAACCCGCATTGTTATAAACTGACCGCAAACAACTTGAGTTGATTGAAGGCTCTTACGCCAAACTCCGCCTTGTAGATAGGAAATTGTGCCGACAATATGTTTCCCGCCTTTCATGGATAAACTGCTTCAGTTACATTTTATTTGTGACATAACACCTCGCCTGATTTTCAAAAAGAGTTCGGTAAATGTGTACGAGTAGTTTCTTGTATGATTTTTATTTGGAGGTTGTCAGGTTCAAGATCAGAGGCAAGTTTGTCATAGAAGCAGACCAAACAATGTGTGTAAGAATTCGATTCTTGGCTTTTCGAAAGTTTGATTCCAATGAGATCTGAACTCTGAGGTGAAGAGACGTCGGCATTAATCTTCTGTATAAGCAAATATAACTTGGTTGCTACTACTAACATAAGTTTGACTCCGGACATCCCACTTGAAGACTTGAAAATCCCTGAGGGAGCGGTGATTTAGGAGCCGGTCGACTTCGAAACTGCCTACGTAACTCACTAATGCTACAAGTACATCACATTTATAAACGCCTACCAATTTACCTACAGCCTAACCTTTGGCTATGTTTACAATTTGGTTGTATTTTGCCAACCCGGAATCGAACAGCCTAAATTGTATTTTCCGATTCTTACCTCTGTACAAAATGATACACGAAGCACAAACATTTATTGTGAAAAATGGGCCGTATAAAACACATCTACGCCAAAAGAAAAATAGTTTTTATCGTTATAGCGCTTATAACAATAATGTTATAAGAGCCGACGAAAACTCATTTCACTTATCTCCTTTTCATCTCTCATTCTGACTGGGTCACGAGTGGTTTGTCCGGATATGTCGAGAAAATCAAACAAAAGCGACATAGTACGAAAATTCTATTTCACATTTCAGCGTTGACGGACGTTTGGTTTAATACGACTTGCTATGTGCATTTCGTATACTGTAAAATATTTTCAGGTGCCTGCTTTGCTGATATTTTAATTATTTTTTTGCCACTTTTACATAAAATTCCTTTTGGTTTTATTTCGGTTTATGAATAACATTCGTGTCAATTATGTTCACAAAAAAAGGTTCAGTTTATCAATTCAATAGAACTTTATTAGACTGGGCATCGGTATCGGTAGTGACAGACAGGCGAACTTTAAGTATCTCTTTGTTTCAAAAGATATAACAAAAAAGTCCTATAAAAGAACTCATTTATAATTCAGACTACATTGCAAAGTAACCACAGAAATAGATCAATAGCGGACTGTGGAAGCGATTTCACGGTGATATGAATATTTATTCAAAGTACTACCATACGATAGCACGACATACCACAGAGTTGAATGACCGCCATCGTTTTTAAACTAGATATGATATCGATTGGTCGTAATATAAAGTCCTGTAGGTAGTATTTACAACATAATTATGAAATGTTGTAAATGCACGGACAATGTACGCAAGTTTGTATTTGGTTTTTAAAATGGAGTTTTAATAACTGATGGAAGATTGAGAGATTGTTTGGTGTTTTGTTATGGTTTTGATAGTATCGACAGGGTGAATTTTTAGTATCGTTACAATGCAATGCATTGTCGGTTTTGAAAATTATGAATAAAGACAGCAATTCCATGTATTTGTAAAACATAGCGCGCTTATTGATTTTAATTAACTTACTGACTTTGATACACCTTTATGAAAACACAAAAACAATTACAAAACACTATGGCTAAAAAAACATTGAAGTTTTTCAATCAACTATTTACACATGCGCCGTTTCATTTCAAATATAAATAAAACGGATTCTCCGTTGTGAAAACGAACACCGCGAATTTGAAAAATCAAATATGATTTCAGCAAAAATCAAACTTCAATTTTATTGTAGCCTAGCGTTTACGGCAAAGATTCAGTATTATCAGAATCGCTTTGTGGTAGTTTCGCCGGGGGCTACCGCCAGCCGCCTAGTTCCTACGGAAATGGGACGGTAGACGCAATCTCACGCTTTTTAAGAACCACCAACGTCTTTTTCCTTTTTGAATTGCTCGGCTCAACACTACAGGCTCAACTACGACTCTAAACGTACTTAAAGAGAGTCAAAGCAGACTTTGAATTTTATTGGATATTATATTTTAGTTTCCGAGTTGCTGTCAAAGGGCACAAAGAGTTGCCCTTTTCCATAAACGACTAGAAGTTACTCTAGTGGACGATTTGTTGATTTTGCATATCATCAAACATTCATTAAGTCCGCATTCAGGTGTTGGATTATTCGCCAAAGTAGTTAGTACCCCAACAGTCGAAGTTAGAGAGTTCATAACTGCTCTAAGTCTTAGTTGCATGCATTATTATAAAACTTTTAATCGATGGGAAATGTAGTAAGTTCCTATTGTAATATCAAGTTTTGAAAATTAATGAAAACTATTTTTAATATTCATAGTAGACTAATTCATTAAAAGTTTACTTTGTTTCACATGCCAACACAACCATATATTAGGTACATGTCGGTTGTTGTAATTTTAGGTCATATATGTAGGTACCTTTCTACGTATGTAGGTCCTAGTACCACTACTTTGTGAACCTATAATCTAGACCAGGTCCCTACAGTAAATTGATAGACGCTATAATTAAGGTCGTTGTAATCATTCTTGTAAATAATTAATTTATGGCGGGCTAGTAATAGGTGAACTAGCTAATAATTACTACCAACCTACACATATGTTTTTAATTCATCGATTTCAATGTTTCTTTTGACTTTGACGCTCGTTTCATCATAGTCCATGTGATTTTGTCAATTTCTGATGCATTTTTTAATACTGGATATGTCCAGCGCGGCACAGCAGGTCTTCCGGGGCTGCGAGATTGTTCGAAAGAGTTACCGCGGCCCTGGTACATAAAAGGCCTACGACGGAACACGACGGTTTTTAGTCAGTAAGAGTCTGACACTCCCTCACCGCTGCTAACCCACAGCGGGAGGGGTCATTTGATGATTTTGACGTCGTTAAAAAAAAAGTACAGTACTGGATGGGTTTTTTTTTTTTCAAATAAGGGAAAAGATATGATAGTTGCCAACTCAAAAACCAATTAACTTCTAGAAAGTTAATTTCCAACAACTTATTTAAAACTGTCCTTCACTTGTTATCCTGTATATGGGAGGCCAACGAATTGAGACTAATATATTATGCATGATGAAACCTTTTCAATTCTGGGGCGCATATTATAAAACTTTACTGCCCCTTCCTTCGTAAATATGTTTAGTACAATTATTTTCATTAATATTAAAATGTCTGAAAATCGTCAGTAACTCATTCTACTATACATTTATATACCCACTAGCTGTTGCCCGCAACTTCGTCTGCGTGGGCAATATAGAATAGTCATATTTTGACTATTTATTTATCCCGTAGGTGCATTCTTTCACGTGACAGTATAATTAGGATTAGCACTTAGCAGTCGCATAGATTCATTGATCAAGGTTCAAAATCGTATTTAAGCGAACGTCATCATAAAATTCTGATTCGTCATCAGGACTTCTTCATAAAATCTAAGAAGATGTATACAAACTTTCATCCCCTATTTTATCCCTTTAGGGATGGAATTTATCAAAATCCTTTCTTAAGGGTTGCCTACGCCATAGTAGCTTTATGCATGCAAAGTCTCAGTCCGATCGGTTTAAAATTGACAAAGTTTCATACAAACTTTCATCCCCTATTTTATCCCCTTGGGGGTAGAATTGATCAAAATCCTTTCTTAGCGGATGCCTACGTCATAACATCTACCTGCATGCCAAATTTCAGCCCGATCCGTCCAGAGGTTTCAGCTGTGCGTTGATAGATCACTATGTCAGTCAGTCAGTCAGTCAGTCACCTTTGAGTTTTATATATTTAAAGATGTAGTATAAGTACCTATGTTTAAAACAAAACAGAAGAGACATTTGGGTCAATTTCCTTATTTATTGATTGTAAAAAATTCAATACTATATAATATAATTATCTGAGACAATATGGAGGTTTTGAAGGCATTATAATGAAGTAATGAATTACCTTACTATGTCAGCTTATCATTAGAACTGAAACCTAGAAGTCATTGACCGCGTTTCTAGGTTCCCAGCATTCCTTAGGAGCTCATTTTAAAGAGTGCCTTTAAAAGAGGTCAAAATCTTGCAAGATTCACATTTTGGCATGCATATCCTGAGAAATGAGGTTAATTAGTGTAGCATATAATATGCAGAGTTCACAAGCATGGCGCTATCAGGCGAGCACACACGTCGGCACATGCTTAATTGGATGACTCCTGCATAAGTGATACTAGGGGGTAGGTAGTTTAGGCACTAGACGACACGACGTCGGCGCTGGAACCTCGCGAAGCCTCTCTGAAACTACCGCTCTCATGTAATTATGCGGAAAGCTTTACTACTTTACCATTCACTATGCTAGATAAGAACAGTACAAAACGACAGAGCCGTTTTTTGAAAACAGAATTCAAAGCAAATGCTCGTTTTTTCTTCATAAACCCTTGAGTCCCATTTTCATATTGCATGAAATACTGCCTTACCCAAGTGAAAATCCCTTGTTGCCGCTATAAATATGGTCTAATATCTTCAGAGAAACATAATGTCAGCCTTTACGCATACAGAAACTTATTTTGTTTTCCTAGCTGTACCTAAATCTAATAAGCTTTTGCCATAACAGTTTTGTATAGACATGAAAACAAACAAGCAATTTACTTTTAGAATTTATTCCAGTATTGTTAATGGAATTTTTCATATCTATGAAAGTAATGTACAGCAGATATTCAGTTTATGCAACGAACGTTCTAAATTAAAACCTGTATGAACTGACTTTATGCTTTAAAACAAAAGACCGTTGCAAACTATTCCGTATTGTAGATATAACAAAGCGAATTAATGCACCTACTATGCTAATAAAAATATGTTTAGATTTAAGGGAGCGATTCTCCCAGAAAAATAATTAATTACATGACCTACGAATATTTCACATAAGCACTCAACTTTTCAAAACAACTCAATTTTCTAAAGTAGCTAAAGCAGTTTTACGCGTATAATAGCACTCGCTAATTTGTTGGTTAACTGTTGAAAAGTTTCGAATTTCGTCAAACCCTCCGAAAATGGGAATGGATATTAATTTATTAATAACAAAGTTGCGCATAGGAAATTGTGTCAATAATTGAATAAATTATTGAAATAGGACATCAACGCTCTATTGGCCTTTATTATGGTTATTACGGATGTTCAATAAGTGCAGTTGATTAAATATTGATATTTCGTATTTAGAATTTAAATGAACTGGAAATATGTTACATAAACTCAGCTGCAAGACTGGTTCTTTAACTGTATTGGAAATAATATTTTTCTTTAATAATACGAAATATTGCTTCAATTCAACAAACCGAGAGAATAAAATACTTTTTAGATTAAAACCTTTAAATTGGATCCGAATAGGTACAATTGCTAGCAAATGCATTAAATGCCGTAAGTAATACAGTAGTGCAGGACTGACTTAATTCCATTAAAAGCGATTACAACGACATGTCATGTCCGTATTACATAGATACTTTACTGGAATCAAGCCTATTGGGAAAACATTATCATGAATAGAATAGAATAAGCTACGTTTTTACTTTTTAAACTGCCTTTGTTGGACAGAATTAGGCGATCTACTTATGTCATGGGTCGTATGTAGAATAAAAGGATTGTTCATTCACGATCAATGAGTTCTAACATATCATACTGATCGCGTCCATAGATCAATTCACGTTGGAACACCCAAACTTTTTCTTTCCAAATTAAAACCAGAAGAAGAAAGTTTATTTATACATATGACAATTTATTCTTTACATACGGAATAACATGTCACTCTTCTTTAAACTTGAAGTGGGGCAGATATCTTGGTGAGACTTCGCGACCATTTACGAGTATTATTTACAAGCTTTATTTACTTTTGAACATTTAATTATAAATAAAACAGCATATTTTTTTTAACCAAACAAACACTATTAATGGTTGTTTAAATATGCAAGCGCTTTTCGTTTGACTTGACAGCTGACGGAATGCTTTATGAGTTAATAAACTATAATTAGTTCTGTTGTTGTGATATTCAATACAAATTGTGGATAAAATTATAAAGCAATTTAGCTTGTCGCTGTGGTGACCACATTTATTTTGCCCAGAATTAACGAAATTGATGAAGCCACTACCAATTATGTTGAACATTACAATAACAATTTAGCGAGCAAATAAATGTATTTTAGATAAATAATAAAACATGATACAAAATATATAAGTACAGTAAAGAAAACCGCTATTATACGAGCAAAGCAAATTTGTCAATTTGCAGCAATATTTTTACTCCAAAGGATCATCAATCAAGTATAATAAAAATCGTTTCGTTGAATAAACGATGGGCGAGTTCAATTCCGATATTATGATCGAATTTTAATTGGTTACAAAATATACACGGCCAACTTGCATTTATAGATTTGTATCAAAATTATTTTTTAAATTGCTGTTAATTTCAGAGGTTTCAAAAGTGTTGATTGTTTATTTCATTTTACATGACAAGAATATGAAAATATGGTCTAGAACATTCTGAAGCCGATCAATTCAAACTTTGAAAATACAGAAGCTACTACTCACTCTTACCCTACATCACAAGGTTAGAAAAGCTACAAAAAATTTCATAAGTTTTAAAATGATTAGTAGATTTTTATAGAAATCCTTTTCCCTTACATTTCTTTCTCCTACCATTTCAGGCAGCCACTTCGAAAGCTATACAAGGTTAATGTTGACATCATGTTCACCGCAGTAGAGTAAGCTCCGCTCTCGCCTTCCTCTGTCAATTGCGGCGAAACTCCATTAAGATACCGTACTCCAATACATTCAGCTCGTTTAATATTTCATTTCATATTTTACATGTCACTTTCAATACAGAAACAAAACATAACGTGATAAGTGACGATGGCAGGTCAAACGTGAGTGATGTTTTCGATTTACGCAAAAAAAGATTAGACAATGTATTACAAGCGTTGTATGTTGTATCCCATTTCAAAAATACAGGCGAATTTATGTTCACCCTCGTATATTCGAAACATGAGAAAACTGTTTACATTTGAAAATTACTCTCGTTATTGAAATAATATCTGTGAGTTTAGGTCCTAAACAAATATTCCAAAGCACACTCGAATGTTCAATCCATTTTCTAGTATTTGCGTGGACATTTGATGACTGATTGTGTTATATATTTTTTTTCGCCCTACAAAGCACTTAGTATTATTATTGTCCACAAAGAATAGAACTTAAGAGCTCGATTCTTCAAAGCCTTTGTTGTTTAACGTGGTATCTATAATATAAAAGTACTTTCTGAAACTCGAGGGGAAAGTTAAAAATATATTAAAGCTTTCTTTACAACACATAAAAATAGATGATGAATGAAGTACACAGAAAACATTTAAGTACGTATAAAAGAAATCATTTATGAATAGGTAAATAAAACAATAATTTTATTGAGTTACTAAACCTACAAAATCTTCTATCCATTTCAAGCTACAACGTGTCATTTGGAATGAGGTACACACTGAATTAAGTTCCTCAGGGTATATGCCTAGCGTACCCTTTAAGCGGTTGACGTTCGTGACGCCTGTGATTAGTTTCAGGCTCCCAACCGGTCGAGATGTGTCATCCTGTGAACCCAGTAGCTGTCAAACGTTGATGTATGACTTTCATACTAGTAAATTGAGTTGTGTGATCCTGATGGGTCACTAATGGAAGCTCCAGTTAACAGTTTAGTTAGAAAACGTTTGCTTAGACAAGAAAAAACAAACTCTAAGCAAATTCACTGAAGACCCGAGGTGAAGAAGTTTAATCAGATTGACACTAATTTGTTGCAAAGCGTTTCCAACTGAATGAACTTTCAGTTTGATTTAAATATAAGTGTTTTCGAAGTTATAAAAGAAATTAAGACTCTCCTCTTGTGTTTCAAGAAAAAAGCTTTTGAAAGGGGGAACAAATCCTTTAACATTATGAATATTCATTAACATAAAGTGTGGTAGGTCTGTACTCTTCATAAGCAACATGAGGGAAGTCGTTTTGTTTTGCCGTTACACTACTCTGTACTTTGTTTAATAATACATTATGAACATTATTACAAGGGCTGGGAAATAGGCAATTGCAGGTATGAGTTCGAAAGACGAGCTGTAGGCGAAGACTATAAATATAACACACTTATTCGAATATAATATTTTTTTATAAATATTTTTTTGCTTTGCCACCAATATTTATTTAACCCAAAAGGCAAAAGAATTTTTGACAATGCAGCCATGTGAAGTAGCAAAGAGACTTCATACTAAGGCACCCCTAGCTAGACTTAAAATAACATTGTACAGCATTACAATAAAAATATTCTGAAATTAAAATTTTGTTCGCTAAAAGTCAGATATATATAACCCTAAACTAAACATCTTTCATAATATTGCCAATTTTATTGACCGTCTAGGGAACCTCTAATGATACCTTTATGCCAAAACTATAAAAGAGATCCAATCAAAGAGTATTTTATAACTACAGCACGCCTTTTCGTACAACATTGCTGGTGGGATGCAATGTTCCAAATTCAAAAAACGTGCCTACAATGGATTTGGTTTTCATTGTCCGTAAATTCAATTTTCGCGATAATTTTTGAAATGTTTACATTTTAATACATGTCTGTGAAAAGTATAATAACTTACGTATAACGTAGGCCGCCTATGTAGGTTATTTTGGAAATTGAGTCCATTTATGTCAGTCAAACAGTCAAGAGTGTAAAAAGTGGACCTTCATCCGAATGACGGACGGCTGAGAAGACAAATGACCATTAAAAATGTTCCTGGCAAGATAAAATGGGTAACGAAACTACTTCTAGCGGTAGTTAGACGTAAAGTTTATGACATGTAGGGAAACAATAGACTTAATTGGAATTTAATATTTACAGAAGCTTAATTTAATCCTTCCTAGGAAAGTGGATTACGTATCCCAACTATTTAATAATTCCCAATAGAATATAACATGACTAAATTTGAGATGTAATTATGTAGTATCAGTTTCGTATTCTATTAAGTTTTAGTTAATTTTAGTTGCTTATTAGAAACTTTAACGCCTTCTGTTACATAAGCTATCGGGTTAACATTATTTATAGTTTGAGTTGAGTAAGGAACCCTTAAAAATAAGTACATTATAATATTACGTTGTGGCAATACCGAAAACAATTTGAAACCAAAGCCATTTGTTAATGACAGTTTTTCCCATAAGACAATAAAACAGGATTTCGGAAGCGAAGAGGAAAATGGGTTTTGAAACTGAATGGATTTAGAATGAAAAGCTTATTTAAAAGTTTAGATATTATTAGATTTGCCTGTTTATATTTGGTCCTTCTAATGGGCTGCTTTTCTTAGAACTTTTTAAAATTAGATGTTGATGTCATTATCATCTAAGGTCAAGTAAACAAAGTCCTCATTTTCCTTAAATAAGTAAATCTCGTTTATTCTAATAGAAGTCTATTTCCAGATTTAAGTTAAATAAACAATTATTTACATTCCAAGAAATAACATAATACCTATCCTTGATCAAGGCGTCTTTAAGGCAATGGAGCCTACAATAGATAGTATGAAACTAATCTTCGATGCCCAGCTTTTTCCAATAATTCCGAGAGTTGAGCCGGGTTCACAATATCCACTCCAGCACGTCTGTGACTGACTGAGGGCACTCCATGTCGTGTTGTTATCCGCTGTGTCATGTATACCCAGCTTTAAAAATGTTTGACGTATGCAAAATAAAAGGTGAAGTTCGATAAACTGCTTTACTTTTATTTTTTATGAAGTTATTTTTCTTATAACGGCTTCTGGTCTCACAAAACTACTGTAAATCCTTCGTGATTATTGCATTTGTAACCCTTCTGATGACTCAGACGGGTACAACTATGTAAAATAACATACAGAGGACAAGTCTTACATAACAAAATATTGTGTGATGAATAAAATCCAATGAAACCAATACAATTATGTTCAGTATACAATGAAACAAAGGCTTTTAATCTCTACGGTCCCACCGGCGGGTTTCTACCTAGGCTCGACCTAATTTGCCAGATTTGAAATTCAAATTAAAACTATGTAATTGCCAAGCTCGTTGTTCATAGTGTAAACTTTAAACTGAATGAAAATACAACGATTTATAAATTTTATCATTGGAACTATTTACTTACCTAATAAAAACACGAAACTATTTAAAGCTGGAAACAATTTATTTGATCGTTTATTCAATTTAAATTCTAGTGTTAAAATCGTTGTAACGAACACCGCAAAATCGCGAAACAAAATTCAGTTACATCGTGAAACATTAACAAAAGTTAGGCATACTTTTTCATATTGGCCTATTTAGAGCGATAAAATGCCTGTGTAGTTATAAAACTTATCAATATTTTTGCATGAAGTATGTGCCCTAAATTGTGCATAATATCTAAAGCCTGTGACCCGGTTTCCCGCGGCAATGGCTGCTATCTCTCCACTTAGGGACGTCAACTCAGACCACGTCAAGGGAAAAGTCGCTGCACTTATTGGCTATCGGATATTGATAAAAGTTTCACATTGTTTTACTGCTTTTATAGTGCATTTTAGAGCTTTGTTTTATAGGCTTTCAAGGTAACCTTGTTTCAAAATATTTAATGGAATATTGTTTTTTTTTATTATTTTATGTTTTGCACGTACAATGTCACTAGAAATAAAGTTGTATGAAGTAGAAAATACCATTTTTATCAGAGCATATCCAAAGTAAATAGGTATTATTGTACTTTTCCACTTAAGTTGTAGGTAAATAATTCTTCTAACTATCGCAGATAATCTGCGCTATTATATCCTAGACAATAGATCGTATTTAACTAATCTAGCCTTTTTATTTGATAAGTATCTTAATCATCTGAAAATAGTGAATCATTTGGAATAAGTACTTTGCTTTATCGGCTGAACTCAATTAAGCCCTGCTCTAAAGAACAGATAAGATTCGACTTTAATTTACTTTTGATGATTAATTTTATCTTATCTGAATTTAAAACTTTAAATAATTTTTTGATACAATTCTGCGATAACCTAAAAAACTTTTTCATGAGCGCCAATGCAAAATCGATGTAGTACATAATGTAGTTATTAGATGTTTTATTTTCATACTAATAAAAAATAAAAATTGCGAAACGTCGAAATTGCTATTCAAAAAGACTTTCAGTAAATAAAAGCAAATTGGGTTTATAATGGTAGCAATAATTTATCTGTTCGTGACAACACTGGCCTCATTATGTTTCATCGTAATAATTGACGAGATATTTAAATAATAACAAGAATTGTTCAATACAACTTCATTGCTAACTTTATGGACGGGAATATTTATAATATAGTATGGTTTCAAAGCGAAAAGGTTTCTGTGAAACAAACAATGTACAAAATAATAGACATGTGATGTGGTAGGATTATTAAAGTGGAAGCTTTTAACTTTATTGATATTTCATTTCCAGGCTGTAGGGTAACGGAAAACTGTTTAAAAACATACGCTTGATACTGTTATAATTGCCTCGCTATTTGGTTATTCTCGGAATTGAATTAAAATAAAGCTCCATTAATTTTACTTTAATGAATTTTCAGTACCTTCATTATGGTCGATATTAAATAAAATATGGAAGCTTTATTGCCTTTATCGAACGATAGAATCATGTTTCCAATTAGTTTACTCTTGATACTCTTGCAAAAATTTTTCGCGCGTGACAAATGACGTCGCAACATTTGTCTCGTACAATTGGAGCGATTGCATCCACTTTCATATGAACAATTTGCTGGCTCTGACAGCTAAAGTGGGTTCCTAGTTAAAAGTAATAAATGACTACGTTGATAGTGAAGTTGTTTGTGTTGTTTGAAGTTTCTATAAATATATGTAAAAGCAGTGCGCTATTCAAGTACTCTATTAACCAGGCTTAATGATCATGGATAGGTTGAAGTTGCACTTAACGGAACTTGAGTAGATAATTAATTAATCATCGTTAATGATTTTCAGAAGCAACCAAAGGCTAGCTAGATCTTCAATTAAAAATAAATCGACTTGCGCAACTAAAATACCTCCATAATGAAATACAAATTAGAGCAAACACAACGATAAATAACTTGTCACAATTGCACAATAGGATTACAACAATGAGTTTCGTAAGCTGCCGATATGCCAGCCAACTGAATTCCGTCATACACATAGCATAGACCGGCTTCAATAAGATCGATGACGTGTTGAGTATGTGAACGTACCAGCTCCCATGGTACGATGAGCCATGGCAAGTAAATTACATTGTCACCCAATGATAGATCACTAATGGAATATGCAATGAACACGTTTCTAATGTTCGCACCAATTTTGTTTGCTAATTGTGTTGTATATCCTATTAGACTTCGTTGAGGCATAATTAATATAAAAAGAACTCAGTCATAAACAGCTTGAAAAAACACCTTATCGTGTAAAATATTTTATTCTAATCTTATATTGATCTGGTGATATTCTGATTCGACCTTTCTATCAATGTAAATATAATGCACGTATATTTTCATGGGAAAGATTTTTTTTTTATTTATAGTGCAATAAACATGTACTTTAAAAGATTGCACATATACCTACATAAGAGCACACTATAAGGAAGCTAACTTACAAACTTCATTCCAATAACCCCACAGGGAATCAATCAATTAAAGGAAAAAAAAGTTTGGCAGACCCATGTGAAAGTTTCACAACCATCTGTCTCGGGCCTTTTGCCTAATTACACGATCTGACCGTATTTTCTTCTTTTCAGAGCAACATGTCCATCATCATTATTCCATACGTGGGAGACATTACTGCAAGAGGTAGAAGCCGATGTTGTTGGGTTCAACAATGCAGCTCAGTCTTTGGAGAGGCTGGTGGCAACACCACTTATAGAACGCACCTTCCACATGAAAGTTCAAGCTCGGAAACTTTTCGCCCATCGAGAGGGATGTGAAGTGATCCTTGGAAAAGCTGACGATCAACTCAACAAGGTATGACTGTTTTTTATTCCTGCATATGTTTTATCATATATGTTATTACTTTAGTATCTGTTTCGTCGTTGCCTTTAAACAGTGAAACCTTCGTGACCGAAAAATCGTGATACATATTTTATAAAATTACAACAAAGGCGCGTTTAGGCACTTAATAATTTATGTATTGATAAGGGTTCAGTAGATAAAACTACTGACCCAGTTTTGTAGAACCCATAACAATTTAGCCGGTAATTGTAAAAGCAAACATTGCAAGTCACGCATGTAATTAATTAATTAATTTAGCAACATAATACCCTAATCCTCATAGCCGAATAAGGGTAGGCCAGAATATTATAGGGAATACATAGTTGTCACTAGCATTGATGGGTTCAGAAAAGCTCTTAACCTGATAATAGATAGAAGGCACCTTTTATCGAATTATCGCCTTTTATCGGGCTATCTAGTGAACAAAACGTTTTTTTATTTTTCTCAGTAGATGATATTACAGAGACACAAATATGTTCTGAACCGTTACCTCAAGTACCACTATCGTTTCATGTCTTCTTTATTGACCGTTCAGATTCATAAAGCCTTCTACAATGTACTGTATAGGTAACCTACTTGGTGCAATCGTTTATTCTATCTTTAAACATTTCCTTACTTTATATAGGCTTTTATATAGGTAATTCTTTGTTGTATAAAATACAGACTACAAAAAGATTGCGTATATCCAAACGACGTTTAGCACTACCATTTGTATTTTCAGCAAATTAATGACCAATTCCTAACTTCTATTATGATAAAAACAAATATAGCAAACCAAAAAAAATTACAAAGGTGATTCTTCCAACAAAACACTGATTCTATCTCAGCTACTAAAAACTATAGCGAGAAATAGTAGCAATCCTATCCGGAAATACCAAAAGAAATTGGATTTAAGCACCCGTCCACGGTTCAATCTCCGAAAAAAGTGTGAGTGTTCCACGATTCTATTTGAAGCTCCCAAAAGGACACCCGAGATGTGTTAAAACGAGATTACTTGGCTTATTCCCTAAAATTGTAGCAAAATTAATTTCTTCGTATATTATAAAGAAATAGAGACCACTTGAATTTCAAAGCACGAATGTCAAATGTAGATTTTTAGCTGAGCTAAAAGTCGCATTTTGTTATTGTTAAAAAAAAATAACGATCCTAGATTTACACACAGAAATCTCATACTGAAAGTGCTTATAAATAATTCAAGGCTGAATTTTCTGTGCACAACTAACTTCTAAATAATGCATTTGAATAGCTTTGAGATCGAGACGGTCCTATTAATCATTTATATGTTGTGCACAAACGCTGATGACGTTTAAGATGTATCTCTTTTGAATGTGATAAATATTGAAATATAGTGCTGTAGCCAAAAGCACGTAAATCACAGAATTAACATTTTCTTTCAAATTTACTGAAACTCAAAATTGGCTACAAAATATTACCAGGCCGCATATCTTGAACATTGACAAATGTTGTTCAAAAGATTGTCAAAACACAAATGTGATATGATATAAAAGCGAACCTCTTCCTATGTATGAACATAATGATACGTAGATACCTACGGTATTCAGCCAACCGTTCGCTTCCATCATTTTCTCATTTGATTTTTCCATTCGATAGGCTCACAAAATATATCTTTCGCTTTGAACTTTTTCCTTTTAACAACTCATTGATGTTTAAACTTCATGTTATAAGCGAATGATTCTATTTCCTTTTTTCGACCCCAATTTGCCAATGAATTTGGATAAACAGTAGCTAAAAAGTTACGAGAACTCTTTTAAAATGATTGCTTTCACAAATGGCAGGCTTGATATGTTAGCTTTTTTGTTTCATTTCTGCAATTTATTCAGCCAGTGACAATCGTTTGACGACTACTGACTACTTTTATATTTGTATAAGGAACGTTATGCAAAAATCGCCATCGAGAAATTAATTGCGATCGCATGTGATCTCTATACGCTTGGTCGGGAGCACACGGGACGGCAATCAGCCGTGCGGTCACAGCACCCGCTATACATTGTCGACTATCTATAAAATTGA
The DNA here is from genome assembly GCA_033682625.1 of Helicoverpa zea x Helicoverpa armigera. Taxonomy (NCBI): domain Eukaryota; kingdom Metazoa; phylum Arthropoda; class Insecta; order Lepidoptera; family Noctuidae; genus Helicoverpa; species Helicoverpa zea x Helicoverpa armigera. The sequence continues at coordinate 7,619,694 of JAWIIS010000032.1, forward strand.
TCGCTGCACTAAAAGCAGATACGTGTACACACTTAGGTATTTTGTAGCTAATTTTCAGTCCACGTTTGCAATTTTAATACGATCGAGGAATAAATAGTTCAATGTAAATTCAAAACTAAGTTCATTATAATGCATCGAAGGAAAACTAATTTAAAGTGTCACGATAACAAAAATATGTACCTACTTAGATACAAAATGAATCCTATTGTGGTTACTTTAAAATAATTCAGCCATTGTTAATTTGCGTGTGAGAATGCACGACGCTAAAATTTTCGTAGCAAACATTAAGGGAAACGACAATTTAATAGGTTTCGGTGTTTCACTTGTTCGCAACACGACTGAGGATTTTGTGTAGCTATTATGTGAAGACACACAATAAGCGGATTATGTTCACACTGAGCGAGACAATATTAAAACAATTGAGTAACTGTTCAACTTACACAAACAAATTGTACATGGTATAAACAAATCAGTTGCTTGTGTATGCTCTATATATACTTAGGTAAGTCATTTATTACGATAGCAAAAATCATCAAATGATCCCTCCCGCTGTAGGGTAGCAGCGCTGAGGGACTGCCAGACTTTTACTGACTGAAAATCCATCGTATTCCTTCGTAGGCCTTTTATGTACCAGGGCCGCGGTAACTCTTTCGAGCAATCCCGCAGCGTATGTAGGGTATGTCTGAGATAGGTTTTGCAAGGCAATTCCAAGGAAAAGAAATCAAGAACCTAGCGGTCCATATTGGATACGGATTGCTATTGTAACGTAGGTTCCGCATGTTTTACTTAGTATGCAACATGCTGTTCGTTTCATAGGTAAATAGCAAAGTCTCGGCTGATTTTACATTCTAACCGAGGTCTGCATCGTATTACAATAACATCAGACAACCTACTTATTTTCTCAGTGTTTTGAAAAAGCCACAAAGGCTTTTTCAATTTGATTTGAGGTATATGTAAAGGTACGAAAATTGAGGTATATGTAAACCTTATTTTCTGCATAAAATTAAGTCTTTATACCTGTGCGAAATTATAATTATTTAAGGGTATCTAGGTGAATTTCATTATACCTCTATAATAATTTGAATACACCTTCAATTAATTTAAATAGTAATGTGAATAGACCCAATGTACTTAGTAAGTAATTACATTTTAAACGCATTAGCGAGAACATGATAATTATGGAATAAATATTATGAATAGCTCGCCAAACGAAACCAAAAGAACACACAATTTTCATTAATGTAGCATGATATTTAATTAATTAACAGAACGAATACCTGTGTGCTAAATACCACTCCAATACGAGTATAATTACCAATTTTGTCCAAGTATTAATATAATACACTTGTAGGAGTACTCATTACTTAGCGTTACGTCATATACACAATTTACGCCCTGAAATAGTATTATTACCTAATATAGGGACATAAATAAGTCTCGTTCATCCATAAAACATTGACTCGTTCACCTCGTTGCCCTAAATTGACAATATAAAATACGGGACAAGAGCAGAGTTACATAAAACATAAATGATATTGTCCATTGCTCCACTCTGACCACTTAAGTGGAAAGATTCAGTGATACAACACAAAAGACTGTCTTATATGTTTCTATACTAAAACTAGGCTATTTCAATTTCAAGCAGAAAGCTATGAGCCAGTAAATAGGTATGCGTTGCACACGTACAGAGGTCATTCAGGTCCTCGAATCTATTAAACTCCAGTGTAACGTTATGACTGATCGTCAAACACTGTTAACGACGTGGTTTTCACCTAGAGAGAGCAATTCGTAGACAGCAGCCATATACCAGAGCTTGACACTTTACACAAGCATTAAGACTGACTGAAAACGTTGACATTTGGACACTAGTTTGCTTGCACTATTCCGAGCAAAGAGACCTTCTCTTTATGAGGTTTTGACACCCCCAGTACAAGTTTATTACTTAGATACCACCCGTATTTTCTGACAAATGTCTTTCAAAATTTCCAGAGTCGTCAAGACTACAGAGGTGCTTTCCTGAACTACTGCAACAACCCAACACCAGCTACTTTGGCTACGTACTATGACTCCCACAATACGTACGTGCAACAACTGACGGCCACGAACGCGATGCTGGATCAGTATTATAAGCACACCCTCCCAACTATCTTACAGGTGAGCAATTCATATAGTTAGCCAGTTTTTTGTATGGACTTTAGAGCGTTACCCAGATGCTACCATTTTTTTGTATGAAGCAACTGCCTATCTGACCTCCTCAACCTACTTAGTAAGTACACTACTAAGATAGCTCTTGTTAAGAATGGTCGAGGCTAGTTTCCTAAAAAATAATAATTAGTCCGTCTTGTAGATTGTCCAAAATTAAGCGACACGTATTTTTACTTTTTTAAATTGGATCAGAACTTGTTAAGATATAGCGTGTTAAAGTTGAGTGTGACGTCACAAGTTGCTACAATGTTCAGGACACTGTGACGTAAAAGGCCCCCACTCCACTCACCACTCAGGAGTGGGGGCCTTTTACGTCACAGTGTCCTGAACATTGTAGCAACTTGTGACGTCACACTCAACTTTAACACGCTATATCTTAACAAGTTCTGATCCAATTTAAAAAAGTAAAAATACGTGTCGCTTAATTTTGGACAATCTACAAGACGGACTAATTATTATTTTTGAAGTGTATTATCTTTGTCATTTTATGTTTAATTAAAAAAAGAAAAAAATACGTATCCAATATTTTTTGATTATCTAAAAAGCGGACTAAATATTATTTCATTATTTCGACCCTGGACACTACCCTATTGTAATAATGATAGAAGAATAATTAAATTTACTCAGCCTTTGTGTTATTAATATTTTGAACGCAAGGATCATTATCCTTTCGACTTTGTAAAGAAGATTCAAAGCAATCAAGCAGTGCAACTGAACTGATTGTCATTGATTGACTAAGCGTGAAAATCTGTTATCTCTCTCATCTATGTTTTGTTTGCAAATATATATTTTTGAACCAATATTCGAATCATTCACCTAAGTGACCTTTTGTGCGCATTAATATGAACAGATATGAAAATAAAAGTTGTAAATCCGTAAATGTTTACGCAGACGTGTAAACATTGTCTACTTTAGGGAACTAGGGTTACCCTCGTTTATGCAAACGTTTGACATAATATGTATTTATTCATAAAATAAACAGTGTTAGCTACTTTGTTTCTGAATAAACATGAACATTATGTGGAGAATCATCCGAATTAGGAAATTCTATAATGAGCTCCTTGTTTGTAACGTGCATATTTTCAAACATATGTGAATTATTTCAGTCTGTAGTAAGAATAGATTAGTTAGCCAAAGTAGTCTTATCAAAATCATAAAATATGCATTAACTGACTTACAATATTGAAATTATCTATAAAGTATCACATAAAATGGTAGATTCATTTCCTGGACACACTTCACCTAATAAATTTACCCCTGAGCCAATAGAACGAATAATATTTTATGCATTTTATTGAAAGACATAACCTTTTTATGCTACTATAAATTTTCCGATCACTTAACGTATTAGAAGGTATTTAGGTAATCAAATTAAGCCTTGTAAATTGAGCATTCCAATTTCATCACTTGATTATATTACTCGAGTAAGTACTCGATAATACGACGTATTCAATACAAGTTTCGGAACTCGATACTGTATTATAATGTAAGTGCCGTTCCCATCCAACTTTACCCAACAGGAATCTATCTTCGAGGCGAAACAAAACACCACTAGTCAAACTAGGGTTGAAGTTTGGTGGATCTCGAAGCTCAATTTGTTTTGAAATTCGGAAATCTGCTCACCACGAAATTGCCTGATGGAATCGAAAAAGAAGTAGGTCGAACCCCAAGACAATTGGTATTGACATGTGACAGCGAATAGGTCGGTTTTCGTACGTAGATCGAATTCGTGGTGTTTGACAGCCCTGCACGATACCCGTAGTTCAAGGAGCTTCGAGCTCCGAACACAGACTCCAACTAACTCCGGCTTTAATTAAACTGACGCTCACGTAGCTTCAGATGTCAGAAGCCGATTTTATTGTTGAATAAATTAATTTAATTCACTGTAGTGCTATGAAGGATTAAGGTAGCACGTCAAGATTTTTTAAATTGAATCTCAGTAGATTCAGCGATCCTATTACTTAGAAGTTTATTTATTTGCCGTTTTTATTTTATTTCAGGAATTGGAAGAGATACTGACCGATGTTACCTCGGCAGTCAGTGAAGCAATTTGTCAAGAGGGTGAAATTGTTACGGATAAGGTAAATAACTGATTTGGGTAGATCGATCGTTGCTTGCAGAAACCATTAAAGTTTTTCGGGGAAGAAAATTCAAAAGGCCTATGTTGATAATTGAAAGTTTGTTAACTTTTTTGGCGATCAATCGATTCTAGAACAAACTTTTAAAACTTTTACGGTACTTATGCGAAAATGTGGTGCTGTTTTACTTTTAAAAAATATGTTGATTAAAATTCAGCACTCATGAAAATGTCCTCGTACATTATAACGGCAAGCACCACTCAAAGCAATACAGATTTCTCGTTGGATGATTTTATTAAATGGAAAATGGCCCTTAACCCTAAAGTTCACAGAATATTCGGGAACTCAGTGAATAGCATGTCACATCAAAATGACAGTTTGAGTCATCCATCTTGTGTCAGTAGTGCTTGCTTCAAGTGGGCCTGACTGATGAACTTAGACAGTTATTATATAGAACCATTAGATAACTTCCGAGGATAAAGTGGATTGCCCTGTATCTTTTATCCCTCAAGGGAAAGCGGTTGGAGTCTTGAGGTTTAAGAGATTAAATGTTATATCGAATAGCGATGTTATACCTACTGTGTTTTTTTTGTGTTTGTCATTGACATACCTAAAGTTACAACTTTACTCACTGTTGAAGGGTTTTTCAATCATCTATTTATGCCTAACAAAGCAAATTAAATTGTATCATGTGAGTACATAAGCATTGTTAGCAATCAAATACATATATATCGTCAAAATAAATATAGGTATTTTTAATCGCAACCAAGATTATAATAATTGCGAATATTCCTTACGCTAAACAGACAATTAAGGGAATTCTGGTAAACACTGAGGTAGCTAACGGCCACTTCTTATTCAAATAAGGCAATTATAATATCCTGTTTACACAATACGGGCCTGATATTATATCGGGATTTGCACAACAGTTGTTCCGGGCTTGCCAATTATTTGGTGTATTCAGCTGGCCAAATTACGATGTTAGTTCTAAGCCATGCAGGTTCCGAATATGTAGAGTAGGTACCTAATTGTAGTAAAAGATGCAAGCTTATATTAGAAAATCACATTAATGGTATGGGGAAAGCAATAACAATATTGGTGATTAAGTTAAGGGGCATAGAAGGGATATCATTATTGGTATTTTAGTTTCACTTTTCATTATAGTGACAAACAAAAATTTAATATGTAATTAGTTTATTTTATCAGAAACAAAATGTTATAAATTATTCCTGTTTTTACCAGAGCAACAACCAGCTTCGTCGCTACGAGTCTCTCTGCGCGCAAGCCCGTGCGGTATCCAGCACGGCTGACTTGGCGCACTTGGCGAGAACCCTGCTCACCGCCACGCCTCCGATGCGACCACCAAAGAGGACCTTCCTGCCACCGTACCCACCAGACGCTGACGATCCACCCTTGGACGTTCCCGCGGTAAACTTTAAATAAATAAAGAGGAACGGAAATTGACAAGGGTTGCGCTTAGCTGTCAAAAGTAAAATAGATCCCGCAGTTCTCGAAATTATTTGGTGGGTGTCATATTTTTCTGTTAGGTTCAATTTCGTATTAGGTGCTGTTTGTGTTGGATTAGATTAGCTTCCTACACCTAACCATCATTTATTTATATAACCAACACTAATGGAAAACAAATAGAATTGAAGTGATTTATTAATAAGTACCTATGGGGCTTATTAGCCATCAGCGTCAATGTTAAAATCAAATAACTTGACACGGATGCAGCTTAAATCATCTTTTATAGATGTTAAAAGGCCATTGATGATGAAACCATAAGTAGAGGTACAGGTATTAGGAAACAAACATTTTAGTACAATAATATTTTGGTATCGAATGTTATAATTAGGATTAGGCATATTTAATCAACAAAATTGTATTGTTCATCTCCTGTGGGGCTCAAGGAGCCTGCAATAGCAAGTTCTATTATTTATTTATCGTTTGAACTTACCCAAAACCGCAGTGGAGAGGGATTACTTCAAATTGCTTAGGGGATTAATCGTACAACTTCGAACCGGACGCGATTAAATTATAATCCCATCTGTATTTTAATTTGAAAATTGATATTGAATCAGCATTTTTGAAGGAATTAAAACAATTTTATTAGGAGCCATGATACGAATGATTCATCGTGTTTTTAACCCTTTCTTGGCAAATAAGTATGCAATAAGCATATTAGACCAGACCTTTTCAGTTTAATGTAAAGAGTCATTAAAGTCACCATTTATGACTGTTTTCACCTATGTACTAGTACTCCTATTACTTAGGTACTAGTACTTGTAAATTCTACCCGTCTATAAAATTCTCTGTCGCATCCTACGTGTGTGGTAGATTAATGAGGTCATTTCCTTATTAAGAACTTTCCGGGGCGACATCCCTGAAGACTAACAGAAGGCACCTTAATATTGTTTGTTGGTAGTTAGTTCGATAGTTTGGCATTTCCGATACTACAAACATTACTTATGTGGTTTTTCTTTATCTTATTCTTGGAGTTATATAGGACATATTATAAATACGTCCTGAGACAAAATATCGCCACGAGTAATAATTATTTTCGAGTTATTTGGAATAAATAAATCTTATAGCAAGTGGACCTATGGTAAATGTAAAATGTTAATAAGTAGCAGTTCGTTTGATTAATCGACAAGGAAAAATAACCTCTGAAAACCTCAATAAAAGCAAAATTCTTTAGAGGATCTAAATACGTACTTATATGAAAAACCTATAAGCATGCGAATGTCAAGAAACATAAAACATTCATTCTTCAGATTCTAAGCTTATCGGGGTTTATCCTACATCCCTTATATCAGACGTAACAACTGATTTTCTCGGCTTCTAAACAAAATGGTCCACAAATTTGCAATATTCTACATACACGTGTGTGTACAATGAAAATTTATGTTAAATGTATGCAAATAGAAGTTACTTATTTTGGGAATGCACGAAAGTTAAAACTTTTAACCGAGTCTGAAACGGAAACGCTGTTTACGATAAATGCGTCTGACTTCCATCCATCTCAATTCATCAGAATGTACTACTAGGTTTATATTTTAATGAAATAAATCTAGGCTAGTCTATGCAAAATATACTCGACCATAAAGTTCAGTTCGAGTCTAATTAAGACAGATTACAGACGACGACAGTGCATCCGACAGAGCTTATCGCCGCCGAAATGCGGGCATTCCGAAATGTCTATTGTCACTAGCTTAATTACTATGCAATTTATAGTACATTAACTGCATTGTCTTGTACTTAGCAAAGTACATATTACGAGCTTAAACTCACATGTAGGTATGTGGTACGCGTCCAAAGTTTGTGTTCAGTAACTTAGCCCGATTGTTTTGTTGACTGACGAGAACTTTGCGTGCAAACACATTGCTTATAGACGATAATACCTCACCTGGTTTACCAAAAGATGTAGGTTTTAATATTTCGAAAACTGTTTTTGGGTATCTGTTAACCCATACCTACATAACAGTTTTTTCTGTTTCGATTTTAGCAAAATTTATTGTGCCTCCAGTTAAACTTAGGTGCAATAATATTTATAAGCGGAGCCAGTATTCAGAAGACCTTTGTTATTTTAACTTTATGTATTTTTCCTTTTTATCACGAGCTGTTGGCATAATTGATTGCTTACTTACGTTTTAATAGATTCTGTCCGACAGAGGCGAAAGAAAAACGAGGAATTATGCATGTAGGAAGCAAGAGGGACCGCTGATCGATTTTTACAAATGAAGTGTTTTCTTTTTCGATCCCTCTGTTGGTACTTTGCTGAATTGTTAATTTTAACTTATGAATGGATTATGAACATACAATGTCCTTCTTTAAGGTAGGAACCTATGTAAAAAAAATGTCAAGCTTACTTATAATAGTAAGTCTAATATCCAATAATATTCATCTGTCGTTTATAACTTTACCACTATCCTCTTCTCTATCGATTCGCTCTTGACAGAGCGGTCGTGGTCACGTTGAGGCGTCCACATTAGAGGCGGACACAGTTCTTCTCACGATCTACCGCCACCTCTCTCTGTTAGCAGACTGTCTGGCGCAGTCTACACGCAGCTACCTATTGTGGATTTCACCTGATCAGTCCAGCGCAAAGGTGATCGGCCGCGCGATATCGTTCTATCCACTTTTCCCTCCTGTCGACGACTAGCCGCTCTATAGAGTTATTACCACTATAAGTAATGTGTTTGAATACCTATAAAATTACCTACATGTTGTCAACAGGAAAGCATGCCGCCAATACTCCGTGGAGAGGTGCTCCTGGACAGGATGGGCGCACAAGCGCGCGTCAACTACGAACAGCTCAAGAAGGACGCCATAGATCTAGAACTGCAAATAAAACAACTGCAAGTTAGTAAAATAGAGAAAAAAAACTTTAGTTCAATTTGAAATTCTAGCTACAGGCGAAATATAAAATAGCTCATGACAACTAAAAATTCTTCGTATTCCCAAGCAATCTCTTCTTGTTCCTGTACCTACTGTTTAAAACCTCCATACGTAAAGAAACACAAACATCCTCCTTTTTTAGAAGTCGTTGAAAATACTCACCGAACAATTTTCATTTGTCAAATTGGCGGCAAGTTTGGTTATTGTAATACACAGTGAAATGGTAGTGTCAGCCCACCCCTAGCGAGGGTATCTATACAATGTTACATAGAAACACTGGATTTCAGATTAATGCATTATTTATTTTACAGGACAGCCTCGATTCGCTAGCTCGTCATCAAAGCAGGGGTCTTGAGAGCAATCTCTACAACAAAGTTAATGAAATTCAGGTAAATTAAAATATATTTGAAAGTAGGTATACCAATACAGGTAAGTCCAAAACAATCCTAAAGTAGGTGTGTCTCTACCTAAGTGGAATATAAAACAAAAAGAGAATAGACTAAAATATATTTCTTATAAAATATTTATAACATAAAGCACTACGCGACGTAGATTTACCAAGCAGAAAGCTCTGTACCTACCTACTGTACCAGCATAGAAAAACAAGTCATCCGCTGTCTGTAGGTATTACTCAATATATTTTAGAGTAATGTGGGACAGCGAATTTGAAATAAATATTTCTTTCAATTTCATACGTAGGTACAGGTACTTACGTTTTGGTTTGTCCTTTTGCCCAACTTTGAATAAGTTAACAAAAGGCCAAACCATCGACACATGAGTAACAACTCTCTTAACAATATCAAAGTTGGAAATATAAAGTGAAACCTACCATAGTGAATTCACCCGTAAAGTTAAATCGAAAACATTTTTGAAGCGAAAACAAAATCGGCCTGATTTCGACATCATTAAAATTTCACGCTCAGCCTGATATTGGAGAATAAACACAATGGAGCTACAAGTGGTAATACTTCACAGCTGTTGCTTATGCTTATAAACTCTAATTATTTAATTAAGGTCTTTAACATGCCTACGTAAAACTTACATTAAGTACCACTTTCTATAAATATCGACAAATACCTAGCACGTTCCTAATTTGAACGGCAAAACAGGCCAATCAGTAAATTAAAAAATAATCGTTTTTGTAGCATATTTTTTTCTACACTAGGTACCTACTTATTTTATATTTAAAAATATATATCTACATATTATATGAAGTAACATAGTAGCGACACCTTTTGAACATCACAGAAATCGAAGAGACGTACAATTATTGTGGAAGACAGCAGCCAACGTAATTTATACGAATCGCCAACAGATGGCGTGTTTTCAAGTATGGCAATATTTTGTACTACACATTGGTCCAAAGAGGTTGTAGTATCATACTGTAAGTGGTAAACTGGCCGTTTACAAAACTATGAAAAAATGAAAGTAGAATAAATTCAAAAAGTTCTTCAGTTTGGTCAACTCCCAACTTTTTCGTCTGTGTTTTAATTTTAGGAACTTCGATTTAGGAACTTCGATTTGAGTGATAACTAGTGATCTGTAAATTAAAATAGTGTTTTAATATTTAGGAGGACATTTCCATCAAGAAATACGACTACAGAGCAACACAACTGCATCTAGCGGCCGTTAGAGCCCAGGTAAGTGTATTTTATTACTATAAAATAACACATTCATGTGACAAAGTGTTACGAAATGTGTTAGATTCAAAATTTTCAGGAATTTTATATTACCTGCATTCGATTTTCAGAGTAAATAAATATATAATTTAAAATATATTTCTATGAAGATTTCATTAACAACATTTAAAACCAATAAACATCTACAATACCTATTGTATCTACAGGCAATAAAAGATAGAGTTAGATAAATTAACTTGTATTCTGTCGCAAATGCATCTGTTAGGTAAATATAAAAAAATATCACAAAATTAACCAATTTACCATAGTATCATATGTTACAATATTAACTTTATACCCACCTACTCAACAAATCTTGCAATCTTGAGTCGCGGCTACCTTCTTCAGTTTATTACCTTTTGGCGGGAAAGTATATTTCAATCAAATAACTGATACGTCAACGTCAAAATTTCTATTACGAAATTCGAATGCGATTCTTTTTTATCTGAGATTAAAACTTTTGGCATAAATTCAAAGTGACCCATTAAATAGGCAATTGCAATAGTAATACTTAGGTACGGACTAAACTGAAACATATTAAAGAATAATTTCTCCCTTTACGGAATGCATGCGCAAAACACTCAAGATAAAGCGTTTCATTAAAGTTAATAGACAACTTTGAGTACGACCCTTGTAACCTAAACCATTCATACACGTCGCTTCTAGTGCGCACGCCTAGCTCTAGGGACATGCGAAGTGACGTTCGCATTTTCAAGATCAATCAATACCCTCAAAATATTCCCGCGGTTATGAAAAAAATATATCATGGAATAATATTATTTTGTCTAACTCCAGAATATTAATCTTCAAGCAAAAAAAGCTACCTACGCATAGGCTAGATCTATAGTTACCTTTCTGGAGCTATCGTAAATGTTAAGGTTTTCTTTTAATGAATAATAATCCGCACTATGTCGGAGTCATCTTTACAATTTTTTTCAAGTTTTGTTTTGCAGCAATGTTTGTTTTCTCTGCATACGTGAGCACTTTGTTAAAGCTTAATGGTTCGTAGACAGCCGCGTTGCCGCATTGCGCACAGCCTCCCACTCAGTCGGGGAGCAGATCTCGTCGACTGTCATAACCTCCCAAATCGCGTCGCGTGAAGCCTTGGCTTTAATAACAAATATCGGAATATATTACTGAAATTAGACATTTGGAATAGTGTTGTTTAAAAAAACTTTAATCACGGATAACCCTAAACGTAAACTGAAGTTTCGTGCCAAGATGGGCTGGATATCGATGAAAAATCATATGGTAAGTGTTATACCTAATTAAAACAGTTTATGAGATGGTGTAGATTTTAACTTGACCTTATGATGTGTTCTTATGTGTTCAACAAATACCTAAAAACAACCACAACCTTTTTCTTATTCATAAGTTAGAAGGTCCACAAACCAGATGGCTATGTAGCCTACGAAGATAGAGCTACGTCCATTCAGAAGCTGCGCTAAGCATACAGCTTTTGAATACCTACTATTGACATTTACGTACCCCCATTCTAGACACACAGTCGGGCAAAAAGCTGCATCGAAAAGTAGAATCATTTAAGTTTCATAGATTAAATACGTAGTTTGTAGCGTTTAAATAATAAAGCAATGTACTGTCGTGTTTCATCAAAACTGGTTGTGAGATGGTAGATGTCTAAATAATGTGTTTTTAATCAAAGACTGCTTATTAGCTGGATTGTTACGTTAGTACGTAGTTACTCATGAACCTTTCATTAATTATTAAATATTGCTTTCGTTTATAGGTACTATTTTTTTCCTAAAATTATTTGTAGTAAGTACGTACGAGCGAGAAGAGTCATAGTCGAATTCTTTTTTCTGATGATTCATAAAAAAATGGTGTAGAAGTTCAAAAGTGTTTGTGATACAGAAGAAATTTAGGCAAACTTATTAAATTGGAAAATATTAAACCATTGTTACACATGTCTCTTATAATTTGGCAACTGAAAAGAGTTTCCACTGTATAATGTTGAACGCTTCCATAATTTTCCCGCGCTCGATGGTGACGCCTCTAGCGGATAATCTTGGCAACGCTTTGCGTCATGAACACTCCAAATCGTGCGTGTCGTGTTTGTATTCGTGGATAATATTTATTTATTTTTGACTTTTGTGACCAATACAGTGAGTGAATACTTAGTGAATAATAATGAAACTTTATAAAGGTAAGATATATTGAATAATATATTATGATTATGTAATAGTAATTGCCTATCAAATTAATATGATGACGAGACATTATTTTGGGTAAAATTGTAGCTCAGGTGAATTAAATCTTATAGTTCTAGCTGCTATTAATGTGTAAAGGATAATATGAATACATTTTATCAATATTGTTATTGAATTGTCACACTTAAACTTAACTAAAATGTCATAACCTCAAAATATTATCCTCTATTTTCACGCAAATTCGATCATGTTCGGTTCAAAAGTCATGTCAATTTGATGAACCATGTGTAAACGAGTAGTAGTTTCGCAATATGGAATTTCAAGTAAGATCGAACATAGCTGTATTTACGTCATAAATGTTGTTGAATGTTTGGGCGGGAAAGCACTACCTACACGAATTTATCCCATTCTTTGACAAATATTCCCTTTCCCAGCATAGTATTTGTATTCTAAAAGGTGTATTATCATTTTGACAATATTTATAAATATATAATTCCTTGTTATTGTATCATTTCAGGTGCACAGACAGACTGTTGATAAATCTATTTAAAAAACTAATAAATAATCATAACACAAAAACCATGAAACCCATACCAGTCGATAAGTCTTCATCTAAGAAAAATGGTTACCAGTCAGATGATGAAAATGTAAGATACAAGCTCAATACTAATTACTTCAACAACATTGGTAAACCACCCAAAGTAAAGAAGACAGAAAAAGTTAAAGATGAAGATGACAACATACGCTACAAATTTCCCACTGTTTTGAACAAACCAAAGCCCGTTGAACAGAAGCCTAAACCAAAACAAAAAATCAAGGTCAATTTCTGGAGCAATAAGCAGTCAGTGAACCGACTTCATAACACGCAGAAAACTAATAGAAGACATACAGTAGGAGCAACGGCTGAGGACACAACTTCTTCCAAGCCAAAAAGTACTGCTGTAAAAGTAAGGAAACGGGTGTCCTTTCTGCCTTCCCCCATATTTTCTGAAAATCATGTACCCATGGTAACAGTGCCTGATGATTTGACAATACAGTTAAATGAAGAAGAAGCTAATGATTTGGCTGAAGACTTAAATCTGGCATTTGTTAACAGCGACAGCAGTGACAAAAAGACTAATCACTCACCAAAAAGAAAAGCCAGAAATGATAATGTGACAAATCCTCGGGAGGCTAAGCGTAAAAGGAGTTTAGAAGATTATTCTAGAGTTCAAGGGAATGATAATGAACTGGAATTCTTCTCCAAATATATTGTTCAAAAACTGAGAAGAATGGAAACAAATCAGCGTATTTACTCAGAAAATCTAATTAACACTGTTCTCATGCTAGGTCAACTTGGTACATTGAACGGTAAATCAAAGATAGCTGATTCATAATATTAATAGAATATTTATTAGTGAAATGAAGTTCATAGATTAGCATAATATTGTTTGATAATAATTTATCTTAATATCATGGAACTATGGACCAGAACATTTACAAAGACATCAATCACGCTTAGTTACATAATTATACTGTCAATTTCAAGTTGTGGTGCTTTTGTGTATGTTGCATAGATAGTTACATAAATCTTTTGGTTACAAAGATGCTTGTTGTCATACTTTTGTAAACTCTAATATTTACAAAAAGTACAATAGGAAGATAAGTTCAGGCTGTCAAGTTAACAAAGTTATTGGCATTTTAATATATTATTATTTATAATAGGTAGTAACTAAAGTAATAATTTAATCAGCAATTAGTACTATAATATGGTGTTGACTGACTGTCAGATAATGCTTAAATTCTTGCACTTTCCTGTCAATACTTATGTTTGTTACCATTAGTTAATCACTTTCAATTACCCCTCCATAGTGTAAGATTTTGTATTGAATATAGAAATTGACAGTTTACATGCTTGGTTAAATAAAGTGTTGTTGGAATGTTAAAAAATATTTGGGCAATTTAAAATTGTTATTTTATTCATGTTATTAATGAAATGCCTCCTTGTATATAAAATATTTAATAATGAGTGTTAGGACGATGCATTTGCATGTATTTTATGATTAGCTCTATTCACAGTTTTCAAATATGTTGTGGATGTCTAAACATTGGTTAAATATTTACTTAATGGCTATGCTTTTGTTATTTAACTTTAAACTAAAATCATGTTAGAATTCTTCTTAAGATTTATATTTTTGCTCATAAATTCATCATAATATTACTTTAATACATATCACTTCGCCAATTGTGTCTGTGATGACTTACAACATTATAAATAAATGTACGCACAACTTTTATAAACCATGAAATCTTTTGATTTGTTAGTGTTATTTTGGCAGATAAAATATTTACACTATTTATTGAATGTTGTATTTTAAAGGGATTAGTTGAGTACTGTCTTTTGACGAAGAACATATTTGTCTTAATATATGGGACACAGACTAGTAACTAAGGTGTACTTTTTGCCTTACAACTAATAAAGTATTGATAGAGTTATTTTACTCAATTGTTTCATTTTCGGCTTTGGCGAATGTATATAGTTATGTATATAAATGATACAAGATGTTTCGTGTTGGATGTGTCATATAATTACACATGGAATATTCCCTCTACTCATTACCTACATATTATTGTTAGTTATTGATATTATATTCTGGTACTTATATTGATGGTGTTAGTTGATAATTTTACTGTCAGCTCAACCCTGACAAACAGTAGATAGGTACTGTATTACATTGTTAGGGCATTATTTGCATCCATATGTTTGTATTTATCTACTTGAATTGCCTTCCTTGGGGTGTTTCCAAATTGCAATCTGGTAATTTAGATAGACTATTGTCTGGCAGCAGCGGGCTTACAATTAGTCACTATTATGTACTGTGTAGCTTCAGGATTTGTGAATACTTTAGCTATAGTTAAACTTTCATGGTTGCATGGAATCTGAATAATTATAGTATGCAATAGCTTTGTCATGTTCTCACTGAAATGGGCATTTTATTTGAAAATTATCTGTGGGGAAAAATCTTATTTTTCATAAATAATTGTAATTCAGGTAGCTAATAGACTGGTTTGGAAAATTAGGTTTTAGCCGAGAGTGTAGATTGTAGGTATGTTATAGGTGTGTAGATATTTAATTTACAACACGTAGGTTAATAGGAAGGCTCTGTTGTTTATCTGTTATCGGTCTCCAAGCAATTCAATTTCGCATAAATGAAAGCATTAGTAGGCAGTAGGTTTATAGCTACCTAGCGACTGTACCTCTAGGCATCTTAGGATTGCGTGTTGTTTGCAAACGGTTGCCGGGTTACGTCGGATCGCCGCCACGCTACATCCGGCGCCCTGCCCACAGTCACTCCTCGCCCGCCCTAACTAGCGGGCGGTATCTCGCGGTCGCGATACCCATACATTTTAAGTTTCTATCAATTTCGCCCGGTTTCCTGAAAACCTTTTACATATTCTATACACTGAACTGGGATTTATTCTCTGGTGTCGTTTAATTTCAAAAACATATATTTTTTTACCAAACAAACTTTTGGAGTAACTTGTAACAAATATTCATGAATAAAACAAATAATAACTATACAATTTTGATACTGTTTTTTCAAGACCGCTTTCATTTTAAACGCGAAAAATCAGGCATCGTAAAAAACTTCCATTAAACTTAATTAAATAAAAATGGATATAATCCATAGATTGCACTATTTAGTGTTATCGCAGAAATCTGATCTGATGACTATGGAACGGGAGCAAAGAATGCGTGTGAGAAGACAGTCCAGCCTCCCTGAATACAGCAAAGCTAACAGGACACGACAGCGATTGGAACAAGTTTATTTTAATGATGTGAGTGTCAAAATAACGAAATCCTTCTTTCTTGTCCTAAGTACAGATTACAATAGCCTTAACTAGGTATTAAAAGTGACATAGGTATTACGACTTGCTTCTGTAAGACCTTGCTTGTGCAGTATGCTAATCGGGTAGATACCAATGTAGATTAGGTAGGTAGGTACCTAGGTAAAGTGTAATGTGCTCGATAAGACTTTTTCTGTGGTTAGTGCTCTCAAAAAAGCTGGGTCTAGATTCCAATTACCTATTACAAATAAAACTACGATTCTCCTCGTCCTGATCAACATATCTAGGAAGGTTTTTGCCTACGAATATGCTAATTGAACACTAGCCTGTAAAGAATCAGTGCCTCCTCCATTGGTAAAATAATTTATTTATTTGAAACATAATACATAGAGGAAGTGAAGCATATTTGGAATACCAGTTTGTTTTTTGAAAATAAATTGAAGGAGAAACGGGATAGCTCAATAAAAAATACATTAAATTATTGTCAAAATATTAAACTTTAATAATGAGAACAATCAAATATAAAAAATACCAGATATATTATCAAAATGCCTATCAAACTAAAAATACTCCAAAAATGTGATTTGACTTAGGGTGCAGATAATTTGGAATATAGTATTCCAAATTATGTTCATTTTTTTTTTCTTTGAAAATTGCTAATACTTTTTCTTAGAAACTAATAGAATTCTAATATTTTTTTAGTCATTGACTCTTTACAAAAAAATAAACTTTTACAAAAAAATAAAACCGACTCCCAAAAAAACTGAAAAGCAAAAAAACACGGTATTCCAAATTAACAACACACCAACCTAACTTAAAATTGCATGTCAAATTTTTAATTCTAGAAATATTCACAAAATCATAGTAATATCTTAAACTAACAAGGTCACTCCGCAATTAAAATAATTACAATAAAGATTTAGAGTATTACAGCAAATGATTACCACTGATTGCATTCTTACCGAAAAAGTTTTCAAATCAGGCGTCTCGTTCGCTGGGGGCTGGTAGCCGAAATGTCAAGATGGCGTCCTGTTTTTAATGCTGTATGGCTTTGTGTATCGTTTGACGTTATGTTTACGGCATAAAAACTCAGATGGCGTTTATATATATTTAGATATCGAAGTATTCCAAGTTACCTGCAGTATTCCAAATATGCTGCAGTTCCTCTACTTAATAATTAGGTATGCCAGTGTGATTTACAGCACCTACCAACTGTTTACATGTCTTCCTTCACAACTAATAAGAAAAAAAGCTAGGTACCTAATTATTTCTGAAATTCGTATCGAAACGAACGAGTAGTCTTTACGCTAAAATCCTATCTGTTCGGATCCGATTTCTTGTTTCTAGTGCCTACTTTGATCATGAGCACAATGAGTGGTTTTAGGACAAAGGTACCTACTTAAGTTAAGTGTACCAATATTGGTAACACAGGAGCGTAATCGCGGTAGGTTCCATGTTATGAAGGAGTCTACTTAGGTACAACCTACGTACCTACACTAGCTTTTTCCGGTTTAAATCACGTAGGTATCCCGAAGTAACTGGTCCAGATATCTAGTTATAATTTAAAACAAAAAAAACTTAACGTCTTTTCTTAAGCTGTAATCTATCTCTTTCCCAAATTTCATCGGAATCGGTTCATCAATTACCTAAGCGTGAAAGATAGACAATGAGAGAAGATAGAGAAGAATAAGATAGGAAAGCTAGTAAGATAGATAAAAAGAAAGCTGTAAAAGAGATTTTTCATTTTATCAAGAAGAAGAAAGAACAAGTTTTATCATTATCACATAAACATAGAATAGCTAACTAGGTAACTGTTCTGTTATTGTATGTCTGGTGTAGTTAATGGGCTATGTTTATGGTATTGTCATGTTATTCAGAATACAAAGTTGGTAAAAGTAAACAACAACTTACCGGTGTTTTCAAGCAGGTGTAATTTCATGTATTTAAAAGCATATTAACAGATAATTATGATGATTAGCAGTTTAGTTTAGTTGGTACAGCATACTTAAGTACCTACCTTGTCTACTAACGCACTGAACATTTTTGTTCTGTAAAGGACACCCACTTAAAAAATACCGAGGTAAAGGAGTAGATGTCAGAAACTTGAATAAAAAGAGGATATAAAGGGTATGGTAGATAAGTCGCTCCACGTCATCGTCCATCCGCCGCGATAAGGCGCTTTATAGTCCCGGCCTTTATTTGAACTTGACACGATTCTTCTCTATCTTGATGCAGTTAAACATTCTAAGACATAAACGTGCTTTGTCAGCACATCTGTATTAAAAAACAACGTAGGAACTTTGTATATAACCTACCTAGTTACCTAGACATGCCTAGGTATTGCACAGAAACTATTCTGTTAGTAGCTACGTGACTCTAATAGCCATGAAGTCATGATTTGTCTTTCAGATACCTAATTATGTAACTGGGGCTGGTTCTTAGTATTCAGGCGGATCGGAAAATTCTAAACACTATCTTGTCCAAAGGCCTTGGGAAACGTCTAATGGAAAACTGTTACCTACCTACCATGTATACGTACCTAGGTACTGAAAAAAGTCCATTAACCAACTTCTAGATGCTTAAATTATTAATTTTTCAACCTTATTTGTAGACCAACCAAGAAAGTAGATGAAGAAAAATCAGTGTTCGAAAAACAGAAGCTCACGCAATATTTTTTGGGCGGTGAATGCACGAAATCGTGTTTAGATCGCATGACTAATAACGTGCTGCTTTTAGTATTTCAAAGTCAGAAGGCTGGTGTTGTGTGCGCGACTTAATCGATTGAAACTTTTTACATGGTTACGAAGCCAGTCCTAAATACCTACGATCTCAGTAATGAACGCCGTCAGACAACCTCCAGCAATCTGGAACACTATTTACCACAATATTTACTTTATTATCACAATATTCAAAACTTCACTCAAGTTTTATTGAAGTATGAATATTTTATGAATCCTAAAAGTTGTTTGTACAAATTGACTTCCTTTGTTTTTGTAGAATCCATTATGACCAAAGTTTCTGATAACAATTTCTACGATAGCAACCTTGGAGGTTCATTATTGACCTTAGATTTCTTCAGTTCACTGACATAACTTAATTGGCGTGGCAATCAATACCTACACTCTTTAATGAACAGTAGGTACCTATGTAACTAGCTAAAAGAAGGCATGCAATGCTCGACAGTTGAATTCAAAACTTGTTGAAAAACTCTGTTTTCCATGGTGAAAACGGATCGAATACTTAGGTGCTAGAGATAGAGAATAATCCGTGATTAGACCATTCCAAAGTTAGATCGGTGCATGTTCAAATAAATAGAATTTCATTGAACTAAAAAAATGTTTCAGTTTTTCCTTAGGACTGACTAAGCGCAAATTTTCTCCTCAAGCGTTGAGAAAGGCTTGAAGAATGAAAGGGATGGAAATGACTTAATTTGCATCACATAGTGAGCGGATAAGGTCAAAACATTATTTAAAAACGTTGAGACCCATGGTTTAAAACATAAAAGTAAATTATTATAAGTGGAATCTGATGGAATAAGCAAGAATAACAAAGTTGAAGCAGGTCATACAGCCGCATGCCTCTTGGTTTCTATTCGGGCAGGTGTGAAATACCATCCGTTAATATGTCCTATTGTCGCTATGCAATAATGCCGGAATTTAGCAACAAGGCATGTGTAAGATCGTGTGTGGCGATTCAAAATGTTCCCAAATACTGGAGCATACATGCAACCGCGCCGCGTAGCAAGCCTTACCTAAATTGGAACAATTATATGGCAATACATGCCTTATGAATTGCCATATATTATATATATTATCTCCAACTCTGTAAGAAACACCATCTATTACCACTCAAAGACCGACGTGATATTGCCGATTGTCTGTTTCTGTTAAAGATATTGCATAATGATATTGACAGCCCGGAGTTGTTATCTAAATTTAAATTCAACGTGCCGAGTAGAGTATTACGTTTTAATCCTCCCATATATGTACCCCACTCATACACGAATTATAGGCAAAACAGTTATGTTGTGCGTGCGGGCAGGCACTTCAATATGATTTGCAAGCAGCATGATTTGGATCCTTTCTCAACAAGTGTGGCGGCAGCCAGAAGGTCGTTGAGCCTTAAGTTCTTCAAGTAGTTTAGTATCCCAGATTTAGTTTATTATTTTGAAATTTAGATCTACCTTTCGTTCTTTCTCTTTGTGTTTAATAATGCTATTGTTTTGTTTATATTATTATGGCTTGTGTTTAAACACCACCCAAAAAAGTACCTATTTTACTACCAAAAAAATTCTAAACGGTTACCAAAACGGATAAATGGTCACCAAATAACGTTTCCAAAAATATTATTAGATAAAACCATTTTTTCGTATTATTGACTACTAAAAAAATATATGGACGCCTTTAAAATACACTTCAGACCAAATATTATATATTGTCACTACTTAGATGTTACCAATTATGTAATACCATGACTCCTAATTTGGTCATTTTTGTTAGACTAAAAAAGCTAACGATAGCTAGAATATTTCCCAAATACCAATTAATATACTGGGGTTCCCAAACGTACGTCGCTTATTTATTGTTTTATGAATTTGTGTGTAACTCAGTAGTAAAATGTAAGCACGCAACATGCAGCAAGCATGGCTTCTGTCACGGCTCCGGCACTGCGGGGCTCCGGCGGTCCCATGCGAGCTTATCGTCGCAGATGGTTTTCACGCTCACCACCGCAGCTTCGGCTTGCTGGCCGGCTCTGCCGGCCAGCCTCAGCCGCGGCGGCGAGCCTTAAAAACTACCTGCGCCTCAGCTCGCAGGCCGCCTCGCCCCTCCGCGCCTACGCGGTTTTGAATTGCACTCTAGGGGTAGGGCAGACAAGACTACGTGGAGTCGGTTTTGCAGCGATTCGTTTTCGTCACTAACTTTGATTTTGGTAGTAATATTAATCTTTTAGTTGGATAGAATTTGGTGACCATTAATCCATTTTGGGAACCAAAAATAATATTTGTGCGAGATTTGCGATTTTTCTGATGTTATTTTATTTTTTTTGGATCATAATATTATATACTTTAGTGCCCTTTTAATAAAGTCAATTTATTTTTTTTGGAGTTGTTTATTTTATTTGGTGCCTCAGCTTAGAGTCTTAAAAATATTTTTGGTGATCGCCTAAATTATACCCTATTATTATCTCTAAAAAGTTGCACGTATGTGTGATCACGTTATTGCTAGGCTGTTATTATAAGCGAGGACTTTTAATTGGCTCTCTATCGACTATGACTTCCTTTTTTATTTTGTTTTTGTTTAGCTGTAAGTTCTCCATAGTGTACTAAATAAATAAATACTAAATAAATAAATATAATTGTTCCAATTTACTAGTATTTTTTTTTATATTTAGCTGGCAACATGGCACAGTGATATACCTAAGAAACAGGCAGTTAATTATGAGGGAACTGGAATTTGGCACACACGTTCATTACAAACTATGTAACTGCTACCATATTTCTTTAGCAAAAGAACTTTCCTAGGTGGGTTGATACCATTCTTATTTTCTTTATGAACGATAAAGTGCTAGTGTCAAGTTAATGGGTACGTAACACGATCATTGGCATTGCTTAAATGTCACTCTTCAATTTTCATGAGGGCACTGGTATATAAAATCCTATACCTTTACACACTTATTGAATTGGACATACCTATAAGTATGTACAATACCTACCCATTTAATAAGCACTTATATTTCTATCTACTATATTTGGTAAATATGGTACAAATAAATATTTAATACGTTATTGCAGACAGTAGATATTTATCACTGTCTAAGAGGAAAAACATTATACCATGATGACAATTGACATTAAGTTATAACAAATAGACATAATGCAACAAAGTGCCTACGTATTCATAGGAATTCATTATCCATAAAAGCCACGAATACCACGATCGTGATTTCTTAATAAATACGTACTTAGTACTCTGGAATGTTCAATAAGCTAGCTACCTAAACGATTCCATAATATTAGACAGCTTAACTGCCTTATCATAACTCGCATGGCTACGAAACACTTTTATTTGATTGATTCCTCGTCAAATAATAACTAAATAATGGTAGTTTTATTTTGATGAAACGACGAAGCAGGAAAAATAAAGTAGGTAATATTTTGCGTGACTCTTTTTGCAAATCGTTCTACGAAGTATGAATACATTACTTTGAGAAGCAAAATTTTTCCTCCCTATCATTCTATATGATTGATATCTAAAAAGTGGCTTTACCTGAATATCGGTATGAGCTCTTTTTGGCATACTTAGGTACTTCAGGCATTTTCACTAAATAATGACAGAGGTTAAATACGAGAAGACTTTTCCCTACAGCGCTTATTAATTGTTTTTGTAGGACCGGTTAAATATACATGAAGTTAAATTGATTACTGTAAACAAATTAACGTACAAAAAGTATACAAGATAATACTTATTCATGACGCGAACGACACTGTTTGCAACAGAGAGCCACCCGCATTGTACATCTCCTTGAGCTAAGAGTTCTTATAACTCTTTGGCTGACGTTGGGTCGAGTGGATGAACTGTGGCTCGTGTTCCAAGATACGCCGTAGTTAAGTCGTTAGGCTTATAAACTTAATAATTCAAGCGCACATCATTCAACACATCAATTCTTCTAGGTATTTGATGGATAAGACAATCATGTTGTCGCTGAAATTATTATCGGAATATCCTCGACAGCGTAACATGAAATGTCAGGGTTGATATAGTTGCTACGATAAATATCTTAAATCCAGAATCAATTTTCTTGTTCAGGGAAATCGTATATTACACGTGACGTTCTTTTTTATAAAAGACGAGAAATAGGTACGAAGATATTCCAGAAAAGAATGCCTGAAAAATGGTCGTTGGCTCACGCTAACCGATAAAACTCTAACACATTTCGTATCAGTCATATTGCACGGATTTTAGATCATACTTTACAGTTTGGAAGATAAATTATTATGTAAGACATGGCCGTGTTATTGAACGATAACTTGGCAAAGGCACTTAACGCTGCCTGAAACTTGACAGGGATTGTAAAAAGTGCCAACTAAATAATACTACGTAGATAGGATAACAAAATCTTTTGTTTGGATAAATTTTGTGAAATCATTGACAAGGAGAATAGGTACTTGTTAGGTATAAGAACTTGGAATAAGCTGAATATGGAATGATAACAATAGACTTTCTTCTGTGCAGAGAGAATTGTTTGCGGCAAAAGCAGACAGCGGAGCCGCAGCAGTAGACCGTAAGCTGTCCTCATCGTCGGCTGGCAGCATGAAGAATAAGTGGCTAAAGGCTTTCCGAAGCTTAAAGCCCCCCAGCGCCCCTCCACCCCACGCGGCACCACCAGACAAGTAAGACAAAACCTTTGATATCATTCATTATTTAAAATCATTGAAAGTTTAACACACAAGTTCATAAATTAAAGCATGGAAATCCAACTACCATCACAGGTTACAATTTTGCCATATTATATGTAATCAAAATGGATGCTGATGCTAGATTTGAAATAACCGATGCTGAGCACGTAGAATTTTACGAGTCGATAAGTTCAATGTGAAGACATTACCATTTTTCACAAAAAGTAATAATCCGTTCGACTTTCATAACACTTGGCACAAAACAGTTTTTCAGTAGGCATGATCCATCTTTGAAACGGATACTGCCTGCTGAATAAGCTGCCGGTTCATTGTAAATTGCAAAAGAACTACCAAGAGACAACTTGGAATCCTGCTTACCATGTGAAAGGAAATTACACTAGCTAGCAATAACCGATGCCAGGAAATAAACTTCGCTTTGAAATGGCCCGAACACACATGTTTCTAGTACTTACCTACATATATTATAACATAAATCTTAATTGCTATCATTGTCAAAGGAGTAGGTACGCTATGTACCTATTTAATGGAAAAGATAGTTACTATATACATGCAGAGTACCTTGTAGGTACCTAAGTAAGGAAAATATTTGTTTCATAACAATAGAGACATTAATAGCCTAAATAAGAAAATACACGTTTTTTAAATAAACATTGTAATATTATTTTATGCTAATGACTTAAATACCAACGAATTTGAAGATTTCCTATTCTTAGTTGCTTACCACATTTTGCTATAGTTAACTTAATGACAAAGGCAAAACAGCAAAATAATAAAACGGTGTACCCAGCGACCTCACGGTATTATTAAGCACAATTAACTTCTAATTTCGATGATTCGCTTGGCCAATTTTCCATTTAAACAGTGCCATGTACGCCTAAATTGGACGAGCCAGATTTAAATCTACAAGGCACACGAGTTGTGGCACGAAACTCGTTGTTAGAAGATTGCAGCTTTAAAATCTGGGAAATTAAAAGCTAAAGTCACGTTCGTCAAAGAAATCAGATTACAATTATTGATCAGTCGCATTGTGTAAGAGCATTATGTCTCAGTGCAAACAAGATTACTAACGCAAGTATCCGCTTTACAATGTAAGGCTTCTAAATGTACTTAACAAAGTTAATTATTATATCAAATAGCTATTTAAAAGTGCTACATAAGATAGATCTAATGCGGGTAGCAGCTGAAGTAAGCGAGTGGAAATATTGTATATTTAAAATTGTCTGTTTCACATATGAAATGGCTTTTTGAATGAATCTTATGGTTTTTATTTCTAGTTCACAAATGGAAAATTTGAAAGGAACAGAAGCAGATAATTTCTGTATTTATTATAAGCAAACAATAAATAAACAAGATCATTCAAGTGTAACACTGAATCTTTAACGAGGGTGTTGAGTTTCTAAGAAAGTCCGCAGCCAGGCGATATTTCCAGCGCTCTATACAAATAATGAAACTCAAGATAACGAGATGCACACAATAGTCACAGAACTACGAACTAGTCTGTTGACACAATACATAAGAAGTGCTACTTCGCGCAATACGATTTTTATTTTCACTCCAACTGTCGTGTTCACGAATTTATATAATATTCGCAATGCCTATGTTTGTCACACTTGCCATTGCTTCGTGTGCACTTGCTGTATATTGCTGAAATATATTTTTTCTAATGAAAATTATATACTACTTGACAAGCTTCATCAATGTGGGATTTAAATGTATAGAGTATAATAAAACCACGTCCCAATTAGTGTATGAATATTGATAAAATTGACATGTCTGCGTGTATTTAAGAATATTAACACAATTAAACAGTAGCTTTATTTGATTCGCATCCATTTTGAAGCTATTTTTATTAATAATCGTATCATGCCTAGTGTCTAGTGACAGCAAATGCGTTAAGTGTAAGTCATTTAATTTCACATTACGATAACAATAAAATTGTAAGGAAACAACACAATCATAATTGAATCACTTACACTTTCTAAACTGTAATCTGTGATGATGGCATCCAATGATAAGAAACAAAAGAAACCTATGTCAATACCATTCATTACTAAAAATGCATCGCTATCACACAGGTTTCTGCACTAATTGTATTTGATCACATTTATTTCGTGTTTTGTTCATCTTGGTGTTTCTCTCTTTTTGCATCGATAAAGAAAGAATCAAATGTACCACGCGGTGTCGACGGTTATGGCAATGAGGTAACTGTGCCCCGTAGGTGTGAGCCTATGTTTGTAAATGTTTCATTTATCCAAATATTGGAAATACCGCTCATCTTTTGACACGTAGAAATAATCCCAAACAGCATGTTCCTTATTATGTTTGCTTGTTTACACAGAAACAAAATATTTATTAGCGACATTTCTCACCAGCTTATAGATTATACTACAATACACACTTCTGCCAAGTAATGTGCTTGGAACCCTTCAGTTACAACTTGTACTACCTACTCAACCCTATCTATCGGCTTTGAATTCAGTTTTGCAATAAATTATAAATTCAGTGTGCTTGCTATGTTTTCAGTCTAATCCAATGTTAATTGATTCAATTGATAATGTAATTTGTGTAGAAGACTGTTCGTGTTTGGAATGAACGTCAAGGCGAAGGGAGGCCATTACCTAACAGTTCATTAGGTGTTGTACCGGTGTCGGCTGGGGACTTATTACCAACCACCTCGTAGACTGATTCACGGACTGTCTCCCCTTGACCTTGGACGTCATCGGTCGATATCCGTGACGTACAAATATTATAATATGACAATGCCAGGGTTAATACACAAATGACAACCATTATGAAAAACAGAATTTAGCTAGAAATTAGCTATTTAAAACCAAAATCTTCCGGAACGTAAACTCGTAGAAATGCTATGGTTGAAACTACCTATTTGACACTGAATCTTCAGCTAAGTTGATACCGATTTGTAAAAAGTATAACAAGATCATACACTAGAGTAAAAGTTGTCTATTTTGTAGGAGGAATGGAGCGGCAAGAGACGCTATGCGCGCAGGAGGCGATTCTGAAGCACACAACTTTCAAGAATACACGTATAAGAAAATAACGCCTTGCGATGTCTGCTCACAAGTACTTAGAGGTAAGTCATGCATTTGAATTTTTAATGCAACAGCTAAAAATCAATTCCAATATAATTCCATCCGGCATCGTTTAAGTACAGTCTACAAAGATCCGAGACATCTATTAGAATTTGGGCGAGGCCTTCAACAAATAGGACTAAATAATTAATAATGTTATAAGTTATATAAAAAAAATACCCACTACGTAACTGATCGCACTAATTAAACGTCTATGTATTCCCTCGAGTGGTGAAAACAAAACACGCCTTATCATTAGAATGTTTTTTATTCCATTACCTTTATGGCCTACTAGTGGTACTAAACCTGATACCCGCAACGAAGTACAAGGTTGCAAATTGTTTTTCATTAGATTTAGAAATAGAGTCGGCAAACTATGAATGTATGTGAACCCAATTACGAGAAAGCCATTAGTAGGCACACGTGATTCTGTTTTCCAACGTTGCTTTTGTACACGAAAATTAAAGGTAAAACCCTTCCCATAAAAACAGTTATGAAATAAAATAAAAGGTTTCATTACTTAGTATCTACGGAGGTCTGCTCAACGATAATATCATCCTGTTATTTTTTAATATCTACCTATCAAAGTTTGAACTCTACACTAATATTTGTAATATCAATTTACATTCAATAGAATATTCTCAGAAGATCTTAGTTTGTAACTGACACACAACATGTAAGACAACAATAACTTCTACAAGATTTCGACTAATAACAGGACGGTATCGTCAATCAGAATAAAGGTCCATTATCTCGAATATACGTTGACTGGCAGGCACAGACAGCTTTTGTGAAATTGGAAAGAAGTATCTTCATAAGTGTAACAAAACACGTTAGGCTCATAGGCACAGGACTCACATTTAGAGACTGCTTAGCACGAAGCATGAGGTAATTTATTGATATTGGCTGGAATTTAGTGCCTGCAGTGCGATAGAAATTTGGGCAAAAAGTTACTTTCTCTTATTAGCGAAAAACAAAACCGTCATCAAAGGTTTGCATCCACGTGCTGTTGTCTTACAACAGCCTTTAAACTTTGCGGACACGTGCACATGCAATCACGTGTCTCAGTACAACGTTACGAGGACTTACTCAAGTAAAACATTCAGATGGCTTTGTTGTTCTTGCGGACTTCTAACGGACATTATTCCGTTTTCAAGGAAAATTATTTAAAGCTATAGGTTACTTCAGTGAACCTTCTAAACCATGGACTATGAGGTACAAAAGAATGTCATGATCGCACAGTACACAGCACACCAATCAATACAACTTTCGAGGAACTACGGCCTTGAGTAGATATTTTAGAATGTGTCAGATTTGTCATTGTTTTTTTTTACCCTGCCTCGTGTTTGAGTTTGCTGTTGCGAAGTAAATTGCTATAATTTTCAATCTGATGACATCGAATGTTAAACCGGTATGAGTAAGCAATTCCAGTGAAATAACGATGGCTCAATAGAAAATGCAAGAATGCTAATGTATCTAGGAGAAAACAACGGAGGTCCTGATTACTGCTTTGCGTGGTTCACTCTAACTTCTTTGCTCTAACGTATCTAAATTTTCAAACGAAAAGTTTTATTTAGTTCAATGAAAAGTAAAAAATTAGAAGTCATTAACTAAGTTTATAAATTAAGCCTTGCGTGTCACGGTTATTATGTAAAAAAAAAATAATAAACAATTAGCAAGAAACACGAGGCTTGATTGGTATCAATATTATTTTGTTTAGGAATATTATTTTACGTAACGGCCGGTTAGTGACTTCACGTTTTGGGTTTACATAATTTAACTACCTTATTATGAAAGCCTGAATGAATTTAAGAGAAAGTACCTATTAATACGGTAATTGGAGCCTGTTTAGTCTCAAACTTTGTAGCTGTAAAATTTTGAAACTATAGTGTAATTAATATCCAAATAACTATTCAAATTTCGTTAAAGCTTTCACTTGTGATGATTTTAACATACTTAAATATTGATTGTAGTTTTTAAACTGCTTGTTGTTTCCCGTAGTCAACTAAAAAACGTTTATGTTTGGGTCATTGACTACTCGGTTAAAGTTAACTGGGTACACAACGCTACACCAACCCATAAAATTTGATTGATGTGCAATACTTAATAGACGAGCTAACAATCAGTTTGTGTGTAAACTTCGATCGATAATTGATTGAGAGGGCGTGTTTGACATCCGACATCCATCATTTATCCTTCAATGTGTTTATTTTATAAATCATTCAACAATCCAATTAGTATAGTTACCCGGTATTCCGTCACAAATGTGATCTCGTTGCTTATATTGTATGTGGGTCCTAAAACTAGAACCTTTGTTTCAGGTCATACTCGCCAAGGCTTACGCTGTCGGCTGTGTAAGATGAACGTGCACACTGACTGCATGCCTCAGGTCGGCAGGTGCCAGACTAAGTCTCGACTCCTGCGCAGGCAGAAGAGCACATCCGAGATAGAGTCTCACAGAGTATTGGAAACAGCCTTCGACGATGAAAGTAAGACCCTGTTGTAGCTTGTACTGTAACTCTTATGTTGCTAAGTTGATTTCAACAAGTAATATTCTGAACTGCTTAACAATCGCATACGTATCATATTTCAAAGTATCAAGATTCAACTAGAAAATCAACAATGAACAAATATGAGTTCAAATGATTTCTCAAGAACTTATGTTTACTGAAATTATATATAGTATAACTTTTAATTACTTCTTACTTCACCATATTAGAACCATGCATTCAGAAGTTATGGTAAGTTCTTTGTTAATATGGACAACGAAGATTCGAGTCATACAGATGTTATTATAATAGTTGACATACCTACATCTACATAATTGTTTAAAGTAGGAACTCTGGACAATGTCAATAATGCAAAAATATACAAAATACAATTAAATGAATGAATTACTTTGAACGTGAGAACATAATACACAGCCCCATTGAGCTTGGCAAAACACACAACGATCACATTCACGTATAGCTATGAACACAGTCGGAAGCTAACCTCACGTTGTCCAGGGGTGCAGGACGGGTGGCTGCCGGGACAGAGACTTACCAAGACTGTCGAGTTCGATGATGATTTCGATAGCTACTGTGACTCGGGTACGGTATCAGACAGGAGTGACCCCTGTGCACCCTTCCGAAGCCGAGCGTTCGATATGACTAACAAAACTCAATGATCCTCTGTCCAACTACAAAATACTGTACATAAACGGTTACCCACTAACAAGCGAGTTCTAGACATGATACTCCACCTCAAGCACACAATAACAATTTGAGTATCACTAAACTTCGTCGTATCGCGAACCTGAATCTAATCGCATTTCGCTCGATGCTCAGAGGAGGAAGTGGATCTGACCTACCAAGTTCTGAAGAGGGCCAACGAAATTGGGAAGCCGGGCGGCGGCGGGGAATCGCGCGGGGGCCCGGTAGTGCGCGTGTCAGCCCCGGAGGAGACGCCGCCCGCGCGCTCGCCGGCGCGGCCGTCCGCCGGGCTGGCCGTGGCGCCGCAGCCCGTCTCCTCTAGCTCAGGTCTGGCGCCGCACCCGAGCTCGCTCGCTTCTCCGCTCGAGTCGCGCCGTAGGCTGGCGGCCGTTCGCGTCGCGTCACGACGTGCGACGGCCGTCCGGCAGCTTCACTCAGATTCACTCGTTTTCAGTAGTGTCGAGTTGTTTTTTGCACGCATTGTTTAGTCGCGGGCGCAGGGCGGGGGCGGGGTGCGGTCGGTACTGAGCGCTGCTTGTCGGTAGGCGGGACGACGCGGCCCGACGGCGGTGTGCGGCGGAAGCTGTTCGCCGGCGTCAAGAGTTTGTCCATGTGGGGCTCGCGGTCGCGCCGCGGCTCGCCGCAGCACCGGTCCATTTCCCTGCCAGAAAGTACGCGCCCACGGCTGCCGTAGCGCATCGCTCTCTCAGTCTCACAGCTTTCTTTGTCCAGTCTTCTGGGTTACGGTGCCACGTTTTCGTTGTGTGTTCAGTATTTTATGTTTATTTATTTTTGTTTCGCGATTGCAGTGTTAGATTAGACAATAGGACTAAAAAATAGTCGAAGCTCGGCAAGCACCTTAGTTGCTTTATCCTGTCCCTGCAGGGCTCATCCACCTTTCCTAAATAGGCGTAATGAATGACGAACTCAGCCGAATGTCATACTCGACCCGTATATTTCCTTTTGTTTTCCCACTATATTTTTTCTTTTATTTGTGATTCTTTATAATTTATGTTTATATTTTGCTTTTATTTATTTTGTTTTGTCCGCACATTGTCTTTACAGAGACGGAGGTGACGACAACACGACCTTTCGGACAGCCCTTATGTTTAGTTAACGAAAACGGCGATCCACCGCCTTCGATTCTCAAGTCCACAGCGAGCGTCCGCAAGAAATGATTCGCGACATTGCAACCCCACGGGATCGAGACCAAATAATCATATCGCCTCGTAGGCAAGAGCACTGACTCAGCGCGGCAGTTTGGCATGTCCTCAATAACCGCTTCTCGGATGACTTTGATATAACTACCCCGAAGCGCCCCGCGTACTGTGATATATAAATTATATTGTTACTGTTACAATAAATGACAAAAAATATGCTTCCTTTCTCTGATTAC
The DNA here is from genome assembly GCA_033682625.1 of Helicoverpa zea x Helicoverpa armigera. Classification (NCBI taxonomy): domain Eukaryota; kingdom Metazoa; phylum Arthropoda; class Insecta; order Lepidoptera; family Noctuidae; genus Helicoverpa; species Helicoverpa zea x Helicoverpa armigera. Next base: position 7,651,146 of record JAWIIS010000032.1, read on the forward strand.
CCTCGAGCACTCTATTTTACTCTTGATTTGGAGTCGTCTGTACATTATCTGCGAGTGCGTTTTGATGTAAGTGGTGCATGGCTTACGGCGGCGTGCCGATGTTTGCATGCGTTTTAGCATCGGCCATACACAATTAACACGAAGCCTCTCTTCTCTTGCACTCACGACCTATCACTGCCTTTCATGATTCGAATTCCACTTCTAATCGTTTCACGATTTGTCAAGTTCAAGCTAACCCGTAACGAACACGCCGGGCAAAACATCACAGAACACGCAACTCTGACTACTAACCCCTAACCTAACCGCTAATTGACTGAGGTTTCGTTTGGTTTGGCTTTCTTTAGGATTTACCCAGCAGCCATTTTATTTTAGATTGCGCAGGGCATCATCCACGAAGGAATAAGTAGAATTAGCATTGAAATAATTATAGACTGGCTCCTGTTTACTTGTCCACACAGGTTCAATGAAGAACTCCAAGAGTGCCCAAATGTTGAGGCAAGCAGACCGCACCAGTCCCTTACCTGGTACCGATATTGACATCGTATATAAGCGAATCCCCGTAGATTACTTCCACGTTGTTGGTTAAGACATACCTACGTATTGCATCGATGAGCATTTTGACAACAAACCTCATTCATGATGCCACATTTCTGTTACTATCTGAAAGCTGCTGATGACAAGCTGTATCTGTTAATAGATTAACCAGCCTATAGTTGTCACTACAATTTGAGCGTCACAACCAAAGAGTAGCTTTCACTATAGTAGTACTTACTACTCTATTTTGTAGCTGATAGGTTTTTACTATTGTCTTACTTTTTGCATCTCTATTCTTCTCTTATTCTAAATTACTTTTGTTCGCACTGCTTACGCACATTACATTTTGACTTTTTTTTTATTTTGTATACTGATATAGTTTGCTTGTATTCTCGTTCTGGTTGTTAACAATCATATAATTAAGACCTTATTCGCAGTCCCTACAAATTGACTTTATTTTACTTGACACCTGCTTCGACTGTTTCTTACACTTGCACATAAGAAAATAAAGGACTGTGAATAAGACAGTCTTAGTTTGTAAACATTTACTGTATCAAAACATAAAAATCAACTTGAATACTTGCCCCACAAAACAAAATTTGTTATCGTTTCACATATAATGCTCGACAAACCAACAATATCATACTTACCAATATTCAAAGCCCTTTTTTGTCTTTTCATTACCTACAAATTCATTAAAATATACCTACATATACAATCAACACAACAATATTCAAATCTGAAATCATAACAAATGGGTGGTGAGGGTGAGTATAAGAGTATACGCTCATACTGCATCCATTTTATAGCGCCGCATTCTCCGAGACGTCAAAAGTTGAACCTTAGAATGAAGAGTTTGTCGCTGGACTCGCCGGAGTGTGGCGAGCTGAGGCGGCGGCCTGCGCGTGACCAGGCCTCGCAGGGCAGCCGCGTGCTATGTACGACCTGACAGTAATACATACACCTGGGTCCAAACAACCTCACGCTTATTAATCATTGCTTTTAAGGATCGGACACTCGTCAATCAACTGCCCCCTGTAGAGCGCAGTTTTTTCAAGTTTGCCAAATGTATGAAATATACCTCACTAATTAAAGGGGCAGATGGTTAGACACAGTGCCCGTCTCCTCTCTGCGTAGATGCCGTTCCCGCTATGGCGCTAAAAACACAATGACAAATAAGCTTTAATATTTGTCAAAATTTGGTTCTTTGGACTCCGGTACTTGATGTCAAGCTGTTTGTGAGCACAAGCAATGTTCACCTACAAAGTCTATCCCTCCGGCTTAGCTTTTGTGTGTTAGTACGTTGGTAGGTAATGCCCAGTGGTTACCTATTTATTCTGTCTAGACATTCTTACAGTATTCGACGTCGTTCTGAATAACTAAAAGATCTGGTGTCTGTGGATGTCTCGTCTCTTACGTCACTCTGTTTTTTCTGCTAAGAATTGAACAGAATTCTCAATTACTTGAAATTGGCTTTAAAAACAATCATCACAAGGACCATTCGTCTATTGTCAGGAAAAATCATAATAAAAGTGACTTGTCATCTGAATTCTGTACACTGACTGCCAAATTATTAGATAAGTTCATAACTTCACGTTCAAATCGTAAGTAATGTCTTTTGCATGTTAATTATGTTTGATTTTTATTTTTTCTAGGTAACTGCAGAGCAGTTTGCATGAGGCATGGCTTTAATAGAATAAATAACTATTCAATTCATAGTTATACACGTTCATGTACGTTGTTACTTTTATTTCCAATAGTGCTAATATACAGAAAAACAATGTGGACAGAAAGTTGCTCAGTAATGGAGCTTTATAGAATATCCAATAATAGACGATGGTATTGTTGTCAAAGATAATATAATAGATATCATAATACCCTGTATGAAGATCGCATATTCATTAGCACCTAGTCTTATCGATTTACTGATACAACATTGTTTTTCTGCGTTATTTAATAGATAAGTAGCCTTAATCTAATAAGTCACTTGAGTATTTATGACCCTTGTAACATTGTAACGAACTCTGCACGTTCACACGTGAATCCACGTATCTATCTATAAATAACACTTGTATTTTATTGGATTTTTAATTAAGATATCACTATGTAAGCAGCTACCACAAGGCAAGTAATCACCACTAAAGATGAATGTCGTCGTATGCAATGCATTTTGTTTTACACGATTTAAATTCGATGGCAATGTATTTTAAGGGCTACCATTTACAACAAAAGATTATTTGAATACTAGGCCTAGGCACGTAAGAATGTGCCAGAAATTTCTATTAAAGCTAATGACCCGAAAAAGAAATAGGTCCCAGTTATAAATGGAAGTTCTTACTTCAATGGGATTCGCTGACACTAACGCTATTTGGCAATGGCATTACCCAACTGTGAAGAGAGATTATTTTACTTAAGAAGTAATACGAACTTGATTTATTAAATCGGGGCTGTCTTGAGAGAGTAGATGGGCTAATTGAAATTTATTAGACAGTAGTGTCATTAAAAGAAGTGCTGTAAAGAAATCGACCATATTTTCTATTCACGGTCGGGCAGTGCTAGCATCCTTTGGTGTGCTGATGAGCTAGTGGTATGTGTGACAACAATATCAGTATAAAACCATGTGCAGCACCGTCGTCGCCGGTACACAGTCGGAGAATGCTGAGCGCGCGTGGGGGTCGTATGAGCAGCGTGGAACTGCCCGATGAGCCCGATAAGAGCCTGTCTTCGAACAGCGCTAGCCCGTGCCCTTCACCAGTCAAGCAGATGAGCGTAAGTATTATGTTGGATGTACTCATATCTCAGTAGGGAATATACCTCTTCTCTCTCTTACGTTGACTCTGAAGTTGCTTGTTCATTGGAGTAGGTAAAATTGTCTGATATCTTTGTTATTTCAAGTCCTGGATAAAGATTTATTTTAACATCCCGCTTTAAATCCTGGACCAGGAAAAAATACATACCTACATAATTGCAATACTTATTCAGCTTCAGGAAAATGTTCTGTTGTTATGTACCTACAGAGTCTAAAGAATATTTTTCTTTACACATTTGTCAGAGTTCCTTCAGGAATTGTCACACGCGGAAATTCCTTCGCAGCCACACCTCGGTTATATAAATCGATTTGTTTGTTCGGCTAGCAACCAGACTCATTGCATAGGAACGCAAACAAACCACGGCAAAGTTCAGAATAGGATTAATCGACTGATATAGTGATTGAGATACCTCATACCAATGAGATTGAAATCTCCTCCTATGTGCAAAATACATATGTACTTGGTATCTACTTGTAAAAAAAACTCTGTTTTACCTAATAATCTAAGAAGCCTTTGTACTGCGTTTATCTAAAACACACGAAAAGAAAATGTATTTTCACTATCTTCGCCATGGTGGGTAAATGGGCATGTAGGCACTTAGCCCGAGATTTATCTCCAGTTTGTTAAACGTCTCGGGTTGTTGAACTTACAGATAGATAGATATAATACAGACCCTCCTAAAGCAATGTTCTCTAGCATTTTAACTATATATTTTCCAATCCACTAGCGTAATATATGCTTTGCTATTCATGAATTTATAACAAGAAAACTCGCCTGGATTTTATATAAAGAAAAATTTCCACTCTTTTACGTACTCGTACATGCAGTTATTTCTCAGTCATTCTAGCGTAGCACATTATCTGTGAACACGTTATTGCGTTAAACTAGAAGGTAATTTGATAGTACATACTGTATGTGGAGATATGCAGTAGTACACATTGTTATTAGAAGTTAAATTATAATAACACAGGCCGTTTTTCCACCAGAAACACCAAAGACTCCTGCCAACGAATCTATACGTGGTTCTGTACAACTTCAAGTCTCGTCATGCCGATGAACTTGACCTTAAGGCCGGCTACAAGGTCACCGTGATCGACACCTCGGATCCTGATTGGTGGAAGGGAAAATGTCTCGGCAAGATTGGATACTTCCCATCTAAATACTGCACCAAGCTGCAGGCAGGGGAGAGGGCTCTTCAAGTCACGCATAATCTTCAGGTATGTTTCCTATCACAATTCACATAATTTTCTATACCTACTAATATTGTGGTGTTGTAATAGATAAATTCAAAAATTACTAAACCGATTTAAACAAATCTGTCACTGTTAAAAAGCTACATTCTCCCTGAGTAACATAGGCTATATTTTATCCCGGTACGGAAATGGATGAAACTGCTGGAAAAGGCCTAGTTAGTAATAGGTAAAGCAAATATTTGTATTTCAATCTCCTGAAATTATATGTCTGCACATGGTTGAACTTTAAAGATAAGTACTTAATATAAAGCGAAGCTTAGAGCGATAAGTACCTAAGCACTTCATATGAAAGTCCGGTGTGCCTAATCTAGGTTATCTCTTGTCTAGCCCTCAGTCAGTTTGATAGCTGATAAATATTTTATCTAGAGCTTAAGGTTACCGAAATACCGTAATATATTCCCTGAAATTACCTATAGGTACATAGTATTGTCTCAAAACTTGAAAGCCAAACACTACACTTCATAAGATTGGCATCACGTTTGCCATAAAAGTAAAATAAACACAGGAAGAGATTGGATATCCTATTCGTAGCCAAGAAACAGATACAAAAACAAGTGCATTCAAGTTATAATTTATTCAATTCAAGACTATTGTGTTTCCATTCAGCGTTTGTGGTGAGCGGAAGTCCGAGCGATGAAAACTCAAGGTTATTGTTGGTGCATTGTTTTCTTGTTATGTAACAGACTTGACAGCTGCAGTGAACAAATGAAGTTATTTCGACTGCCTCTCTGACTTGTTTCAATTAGTGCTTTAATTTTCAGAGCATAAATAAAAGTCTAGATTGTAAATGGAAACAAGAGTTCTCGAGCTTTGCATTCGATTTTTGTCGACATATTTATAAGTAAATAACACAATCTAAGAAAATGATGTCGTCAAAGATTTTATGGCAAAACAGCATTGCTATGTTCGCAATGCAAGGAATACGTATTTCGAACGCTATGCTCAGTAGTTATTGCATAACTCTAGACGTCACTGAAGCGAGTCATATAATATTTTATTGCAATCTGACTGACGTCATCCTGTGCTGCGCTGCCCACTGAATTTTCTTCATAATCTTATTTTATTTTTTACCTGGCTTTTTCCTCGGGCGTAGTCAGGCTTATAACATAAAATACTTATAGCTTAATTTATTTTAACTACTTTTCAAGACTAAGAAACTAAATTAATAATACAATGGACCCACACGAGAACGAAACGAAGACGAAGATGAAGAAGTCCTCATCAATCGAAAAAAAATCTAATATAATAAACCAATGAATGCAGGAGTGCTCTGCTTTTCTAAATTCAATGATTTTCGTCCTTATCAGCAGTAAAATTAAACGATATTTGATTATGATACTAAATACTATTTTAAAGGTCTTGCATGCAACGTTGCTTGCTTAGCTAAAAAGTTATTAAAATTTAAAACATCTCAATCTCCAGGTATCAGACGGTGACAGCGGCTTGATGCTCCTTCGCGATCAGATCGTGATCCAAGTGGGTGAGGAGGTGGACGGCATGATGCTGATCCGCTCGGGCGACAACCGCCAGGGCGTGTGTCCGGTCAAGTTCTTGCAGGAAGTGTGACGCTTCAAGCTGCCTAATTTCGATTTTATGAGAGTGAGTACATCTTCTTTATAATGAAGCAGTAGATACAGTAGCGTTTACTAGGGACGCTAGGGACCGGGGTCTCGGGATATTTTAGTAAAAATCTTCAATAACTTTAACTTGTTGTGTTTATTGGTTTACGGTTTGGTGGAGAAATGACCACTCCAATATAAAAACCTAATCTATTACTTTTCACAAAGAACGCAATTTAATCATTTAAATTGTTCAGCCAAACAGAAAATATATTGAAAAAAAAACTGAGTACTGAGTGAGTTTTTTTTTTCAATACGCTTATGCGTTTAAGAATATCAGTACTACTGTACTGATATTAAGAACCTAACAAAGTGGGACACAAGAGAAGGATTGGTATTGCCACCTTAAGAGTTCTTTTAACTGATTCAGGATGACGCTTATGCGTTTAAGAATATCAGTAGTACTTAAGGTGGCAATACCTTCTCTTGTGTCCCACTTTGAATAGAATTGAGATATGTTACATTTTATACATTATATAATCATGTAAGAATTAATCTTTCAGTAATTAAATAGGTATGGTTTTAAAAATAGCTCCCAAAATATAAAAAAAAATATCTGTAGTACCTACTACTAGGATTAATTAAAGATTAGGTGGATGCGCGATTGCGTGTCTAGTATATTCATTACATTAAAGACCAACCACTATAATATTAGGTACATAATGTAATGTCATCCATGTGACCCCGTCAGGCCAATCACGGCAGGTTTAATAGGATTAAGTATGGATTAAGGAGCCGTATGCGAGCCAAATCGCTTCACCTATTAGATACATTAGTGGCATGCCTATGACTACGAGTAGAGTAGGTACCTACTTAGGTATAGGTACTACGAAATATCTGTCTTATATTACAGATACTTAGTTTACAATTTTTACTAATGGTTACGTATCTATTTATTTATGGCTTATGTTTAACTGATCACCAGATATAGTAACAAATAGCAGACAAAAATAGTAAATGATCACCAAAATGAAACTCGCATTTTAATGTAAATCTATCACCAAAGTTACTATCCTATTTTCTTATTATCACTATCACTTTGCTATCCTATTTAAGTGAAATTACTCCAAAATAAATCATGTGTAAGCCAAAAATAGTAAATGATCACCAAAATGAAACTCGCATTTTAATGTAAATCTATCACCAAAGTTACTATCCTATTTTCTTATTATTACTATCACTTTGCTATCCTATTTAAGTGAAATTACTCCAAAATAAATCATGTGTAAGCCAAAAATAGTAAATGATCACCAAAATTATACCACCATTTTAAAGTAAGATTATAACCAAATATTTAAGCAAAATGGGTCCAAATAAATCATTGTTATCCCAAAAGTAGTAAATGATCACCAAAAGTAGTAAATGATCATCAAAATTATACCAGCGTTTTAATATAAAATGAAAATCAAAGTTTTTACATCTTGCTACCCTGTTTAAGTAAACTGACTCCAAAAAAATAAGTTCGGCCTAATACAACAAGAGTTATAACATTATGGGGACCCTTTTCCTGCACTAGGGTGGAAAATTGTCTATTGCATGCCTCTAAACAGTGCGATAAGAGCGTGTTTTCGCGGGAGTGTATTGAGAAACACATTCTTCTTCTTCTTTCTCCTGCCCTGTTCCCAATTTTACTTGGGGTCGGCGCAAAATGTCATTTTCTTCCATTTTCCCCTGTCACTCGTCATACTGACACTCACGCATGCATTGCAAGCCGGACACATAACTTAATATGGCATCATAAGACTTTATTTGGTAATAAGCCTACATTTTATGGCAATCACAGTGACTTATTTAGGCAAAAATAATACATTAATTTGGTCGTCAAGAGTTGGTGATCATTTACTAAATTTGGTGGTCGAATACAATTTAAAGTGAAGTTGTGACTAAAATAGCTGGTACTATTGCATTTTTAGACTTTATTTTTCTGGTGTTCAGTAGATATTTCTGGTTACAAAACTTAGGGTATCAAAGCATTTTATGGTGCTCATTATATTTGTTCCCTTTATTTTTTTTTTCTTTTGGCGACATTAGATGAAACTTCAGTGCTTATTTAAATCATTTCAATAACCTATTTCAGAAACGCGGCTCCCTAACTGACGAAACGATACCAACACGATACGCACCAAAAACGATCCGCAGCGCTCCGGTCACACCTTGCGACAGCGAAACATCCACATGGTCCGACCGCAACCGTAGCAAGCACAGCTACGAATTTCCCTCAGGATACGCCACTAGCTACGGCGACTACGAGAAGTCTAGCTACAACTCCGGCTACGACTACACCAAAGCCGGTTACGAAGCGTCTACGTCTACCGCGACTGCGTCGACTTCGCATAATAAAGGCTACGAATCGGGGGTGTACGACAAGAGCTACGAAGCATATGATAAAGGTTACGAGGGTTCGTATAGGTACGAAGGTTCTACAGGGTATGATAAGGGGGAGCCGGGTTTTAAGCACAGTTATGAGTCTGAGGGTATGTGGTGGTGGCGTAGGCCGCTGGGTGTGCGTCGTACGTCGTGCCGGCGTTGTGGGGCGAACTCTGCCACGCGGCCGCTGCGCATGACGCCGTGCGCGGGAGTGGCGTGTGACGCGGAGCCGCTGCGACGCCCCGTCATGTCGCGCGACCGACCGCTGCAGTTCGTTAAGCAACTCTTTTTGTAATTTTTATATATCATTATTATATATATTACGTATCTTACAGATATACGTTATGTTTTGTGATTTTGAGTAGATTCTCTAGGGCTGTTCAGACCTAAGCGATATCTGTGTCTGCGGTAAAGAAAAGCCGTAGAGACAGCAAATATCGCATAGATCTGAAGAACGAAGAAACTGGCCTTTAGTTTAAAATTAGTTTGGCTTCAGAAATTGCCTTTAGCATTTTGTCGTTTGATAACGTATGTATTGTATTGTACTTATACTTTATGCTATAATTAAGTAATTAGACTTTTGGTTTAACTGATTGGATTAAGGCAATAACGGTTAGGTATACAATCACGGCCTACGGTAATATTACTTTTGGTAATTTTCGTATTCTCCCAATTTACATGATTTTATAATGTTATATATTTATATATTATACACATTATAATAGGTCCATTTACGTAAAATTACTTGGCAACATATCATTTTTTGAACAATGTGATTTAAACTTAAATTAATTTAATTGGAATATAAATATGTACTATTGTATGAAATAAGACTTATGTATTAAATTAAAGCGTGATTTACAAAATATGTATTGCGAATTCGCCGAATTTTGTGTGGATTATGTATTTCGATTGCTTAAAGCTGAACAAAATCGACACGGAAATAGAGAAAATAGTAATAAGAGAATATTGGTAGGTAGAGGAGATGGTAAAATATGATTAGTGTATGAGATCGGTAGATTAGAACCGCACGCTATTTAAGTTAAATAATATCATTAGTTGATAGCAGGAATGTTTAGTTTAGACTTTAGCCTTACATCGTAGACCTAATTAGCCGGTTGCATCGGGCAATGATTAACACAGAGTGGAATAGTATACTAACTAGAAACTGCGTACATTTAACTGTTATGAAAAGTATCGGTACTCTATTCTATGGTAATTCCGTCTCAGGGCAATGACCTTATCCTTCCACTAAAGCTATAATTTCTAGCTCGAGCTCGCCAACATATTGCTCACACTTTTTATACTGAAGTTACACAGTTATTCTTCTTTATGAAGTTACACAAAACTATGATAATTTTTCTCAGGTGCACTTTTGATTTTGAGGTTATCCATCTCAAGTGCCGAATGTTTTCTATTTGGATAAAGTGAGTTTCTTTTTTTACAAACAGCATATTGACATTAAATTATTTTACTTTGTCGTGTCGTGAAGTACGGAGTCTTTCAAGAGACTTGGCATTTTGTTTTAAATAAGAGCAATCTGACGTGGTCTTGGCAGATCATTGTTGAATTTAAAAAAGGGTCTATAAAAAACCCTCGCATATATGGTAAAATCTTTTGACTAAACTGTGTCAAAATGAATAAAAAAGTTCTTCTATTCATTTCGAACGAAAACTGTTCTCAATCAAAAATCAAATAATCAAAAAACTCAATCCAAAAAATACATACATTGTTTGTTTTTTTTTTAAAGATTACTTACAGAAAACTAACGAAATGGGCTGCCATTGAATACCTTATTAAAAAACCATACACCGAATATGTAGGCACACGATAACAAATGACTTACCGATTTCTTAACCAGGTTATCGAATCGCAATAAATTGATTCATTAATAAAATGTCTATTAAATAACTACCACAACCAAATCCACAAAAAATACATAACCTACTTATATAAGTATAGTATCAGAATAATATCAAATTAGTAGGAGAATAAATAAATATAAGTTAGTTGAGACGTCTCGTCCACTCGATGTCTACAGACTTTATCCATTTAGTTAATAAATATGAAATAGTTTTATTATTAGTATTGAAATACACTATAAGTAAACATCTTTATTTTATGTTTTGATATTCAACTATAAGGGAAATAAATTAAATATTTATTAATATAAATACTTAAATACTAGTTATGTATGTATTTTGGTGTCACTATATGCCTTTTATCTAAGTTCAGTGAACAATTATTATTCGCATTTTGTCTTAGATAATTTGCAATAGTTTAATTAAGTAATCTCACAGTACCTATAAATAATTAAAATGAGACAGCCAATTAAGAAACTGATGAGATTATTTAGCACCTTGACATAATTATTATATGTAAATACATTTGCTTAAGTTTGCCTTTATTTTAGCATTTATTTATTATGGTTTAGTTTACAAAAGTTATATAACAGAATCTTATCTAGTCATAGTGTTTATGTTTTCGTACCTTATAGTAATTCGCATCGTTTTAGCTATAGAGTAATAATAATTACCTAATAGTAGGTTTACACTAAGAGATAGAAACGCATAGAAGTGTTGACTGTTTTATTTAATTTGGAGTTAGACCAAAAATATTTACTACATGAGTGAGTGCTATTTTTCATACCCCGTTATAGTTAGCTTCTTATATTCGAAATTTAATTATTATATCTGCATACTTATTTACAATATTCTCTATTCCTAATTTCTTGAAAAAATATGTATACAGAATCCCTAAAAATATCTTATAATCGATACTTTATTAATGTTAACGCATTATTTTAGTTAACACGTTAAGCCGTCCCCTGAAGTTTTAAGAATATATACGTATATGAATATAATAAAATATATACATTACCAAATTAATAATAAGATGCACATAACATATATACATAGATACTTTAGTGCGTAAAACGTAATAAACGAGTGGTCGTTGAAAGAGTGGGAATAATATGAGATTAGAAACGTTCATTGCCGGATTTGAGCTGATAAAATGAGAAAACTCAACTTTAGGACATTCCTATTGTTAAAACGTAAAACGACAAAATGGCACGAACTGCCGTTTTAATTAATAGCTACCACTTCAATCGCCATCACAATGAAACAATGGTTTTTTTGCGATACACGGAAGGCGAAAGCAATTACATGAGAACTATTCAGTGGATACTTTTTAATGTTCGACCTTCAATACACAAGTAAAAGGTTCAACCTTGTGTAGTTTAGAAAATTAAAAAAGAAAATAAGGTAAAATTCATATACCTGGGTATTTTTGCGGTTTTACCAAATTGAGCTAAAGCTATTTATATTTTAATCCTAAATACTAAAGTGAGACAGGTTCCTTATAAATTCGTTGCATATAATGCTCTAGTATTATTTATTTGGCTAATTGAGAAGCTTTATAAAAGTTATATATTCATAAAAGGAGGTACATGATTGACACAGCTCTGAAATCTGTAGAGCACGTAATTGCGTAGTCCATTTAAAAACACGGACAAAAAATAGATATCAAACTTGTACAGCCCATTAGAGATTAGAACGACAAACAATGTAGGCATAGTTTACAAGTTGTCATCGTACATAAACCGTTGTGAATAGATCAATTTGATGTTAATAACTAGGTAAGTATATCCAACTGCTTATTATTAAAGGGAGGACATTTAAAAGATCGGGATACAAATGGTTTGAAAATATCCATCTTAACTCGTGCAGAGCGTTGGATGGATTGAGAAATCAAATTGATCAATCTACACGGTTAGAAAAGCTGCCATGATAATAGGTAATCCCAGTAAGACATATATAAACCTTTAAAGTAATAAAATGGCTTCAAGATTCTAAACTTAACCATAAGATACCCTACTTTAGGTAGGAACTTCTGTATTTATTTAAATTCAATTAAATACCTAGGTAACTATTTAGTTGCACTTTAAAATGTTTTTCTGAAATTGGAAAATACCATTTTTACCACCATTTTGTTCAAATTATATACAGCACTGTTACAGAAAAAGTCCTTAATGTTCAAGATCTGAAAATCGTTATATAAGTTCATACATTACTTAGTTATTTATTGGTCCATATTATATGAGTCTTATAATTACATATTTGACAAGTGATTTAATTAAAGATAGGAAATTAACGAGACGTAGCGTGTAATTAATAAAATATATATGTATTTATATCTCTGCCTTTGCCCCTATTTCAATTCTAATATCTTACAAACATCCTTTTAATATAAAAAATAAGACAACTACTCAAAATCCGTCTCATTTATTCGTAATAGAATTACAAAAACAAAGAAACGACGTGAAAACATACCCGTCAGACACATACAAGTACAGACAAGGTTTGCATTGCTAGATTTTGAAACCATAATATTGTTGGTTTATATTATATCCTTAAAAAAAGCTAATCCTAATACCTTAACTATTTATGCTACTATAGTACAGATAAAATATATAAAAGAATAATTAATTTCACATACCTATACATTTTACAGATTGAAAATTATTTATATCTATAGATACCTTATATTTAGAATATACGAAAACTAGTCTCCGTAATAGACTCATTCGTAGACGTAGGTAGATTTGTGTTACGAAGAAGTAACTTAACCTACCCTTTAGCATAGTTAGGTGTTCGTGCTAAATGTTCAAAGATATCCAACACTTTAATAGTGTTCCACTTTACATTAATCCATATGAGAGTATTCGTAATAAGTATAGTAAAAACACGTACGAAAAACGGAACCAAATTATTAAATTAAATATATTATGTATTAGCATAGGTCCTAGAATCCTGCGAGATGAATCCCAAGTGAGATGTTTGTATTATAATTAAACTAATATTTTAGTCATTTTTAAATGGTAATGACATTTAATTATCATTCATTTTTTTGGTCTGTCTCTAACTATGAAGTATAACAACTACTTACTTAATGACATCGTTATTTCATACTGTTTGCTGAACTTCTTGTGATAGAAAAAAAAGATGTGAGGAAATATCAATATTGTATTTTTTGTCGAAAATAAACCTTAACTTTTGTGAAAAGAAACATTTTCCTGTATCTTCCTCTAAATATTTATTCTATATCCTATATTTACCTAAGCCATATAAATCAAGTTATAAAATTATATTGATAAGATTATATTCAATTGTTTGAAATAAAAATATATTAAAATTAAAATATTCCTTAAATTACCTAACTATAATATTCTAATTTAATCCCAATGCAATTTAAGTGTGAAGACTGAAATATCAAATTGTTGTAAAGTTTTTGAACGGAGTAATTATACTTGTAGTTAGAAATGGCCACACTTAATTGTTAATCGTGAACACGAATTATCCAATGAGCTATTATTATAAGTAACACCGACTTAGGTTTAGCAAACATACAGATTATGTGACTTGTCATTTAGTTTAGGCAAAGACCTATTCGTGAAAATAATGATTGTTTAGAAAAAAGTAATTGTCGCTTATGTTCTGTTAAAAATGCGTTAATTTAATTTCAAGGTTTATTGAGAATGTTGTGTTAGTAATAAAGATTGTGTCTTAAAACTGTAGTTTAACTCGCACTAAAAAAGAATTGCATCAAAAAGGTTTTAGGTATACAAGAAAGTGTCTACCTAGAAAAAGATAACAATTAGCGTTAACTATAATTAATGAGAACTAGGTACCTATCAGATCAAGTCAGTTCTTTACAGTCAGTTTTTTGTCCTGCCTATTATACCCCCTCTCTTCAAAAGACTTTTTACTAAATAGTTTCTACAAGGTTGTTCTAGATTTATAACACGCTACAAAATAATTTCGTCCTAAATACTTACGCGCGCTCTAATTGAAAACATCCCAATAATCTAATTAAACGATGTCCTCTAGTGTCCGGAATTTAAATTCACAAGTGATAGATGCGTCATTTAGCCAGTAGATGGCGTTCTAAGTAAATCAAACGCCACAACGCAGGCATGCACATTGCCGAGCACTTCATACACTAGTGATGAGATATACAAAGAGCTGTCGACAGATGCGCAGCTGTTTATCAAAGAGCAATAAAGGAAGATCGTTGTAGATGAATAGATAAAGTCAGAATTAATTCAAGTACTTGCAGACTGTACTGAGAGCCACTCTTGAACGCTTACCGTACTAAATACTAAGAAATGTAATTTTCTTACGTCATGGTTGAGAAATTCCATATTCTTAAATTATAAATTCCAACGAAAGTATCGAACCGAAACAGTGTGTTATGCTACATGCGCAGGCCGGCATGGCGGCAAGTCGCTGCCGACCCTACTCCTCGCCTCCACGCCATGTGTCGATAACCCTGCAGCAGACGCGGCTTACCAACATCACGCCTGCGCCGGTGACGTCTCTCAGAGGCGGCACTAAACTGGACGCATTCCAATGTATTCGCGAACGCGCTGCGACACTTTCTTATTCCCTCTTAAATCTTAAAAAAGTATTCAACAAAGGCTTATTGGCACATTACAATAAAATCTAATCAATACAAAACATTTTTTGTCCCCTATAAAGTAAAATGTTATCTAATGAACCTACAAGAAGTAAACTCCGCTCTGCTCCAGTGTGCCGCCTCTCGGCAACTTAACATTCCTACACATAGATGGCAGCAGTGAAAATATTTGACATTCCTTGGATTCCAATCGCAGTGGGCTCGGCTCAAATGTCAAACGCGACTATTTCGTCAACAGAGTCGTGGCGCGATAGTTGGATTTTATGAAATAACAACAAATACTTTTACACAGTGCGTTTGACGGACAATGGATAATAAACGATAGAAGTCAGTATATTTTTTTGCGTCGCAGAGGTAACCAGCGTGTCGTGTTAATCTAACGAGGAGTTCTTGCGATTCCGATACTTACTATTGATTTTTGTTCTTCGCCGGTTTTGTAACATTGTCATGAAGGTTTCAGTTGTTTAGAACGCTATCAACATTACAAAGTTTTACGTTACGTCGTGTTTATTGATTGAAATTATAATATTGTGTGAAACAACATTTCCCTTGATCTCATTGAAGAACTTCGTGGGAATAACATACATTGTGTAAGTACCCACACACTCTGTTTATTTGTTATTTTTTGGCAGTGTTAGAGTAATTACTTTAGGAGTAAAGCAGACATCCTTTACAGATAGGTACGTATAAATTGTTCAGATTCAGGAAGTGTTTTTATAAAAGTAGACAGAAGTTAAGGTAGTTATGCATTTTGTGAATTCAAATATTTAGCAAACATTAAGCCTTGGCAACTTAATTGAACCTGAGTGCTACCGCTTTGTAAACAAATGATACAGACCTGCATAGGTAATACGTATAACAATTCGGAACTATTTGATTTGAGCTCTTGCCTAAGAGGCTATGATAAGTTTATATTGTTTATGGACCCACCATTATCTGAGCGTATACTTAAAGCTGCCATGTTATAAGCAATGTAATGACTAGTTACCTACCGGTTTGATTTGCGAGCGCGCCATGCAAAAAATTTCGCCGCTATACGGAGCGAAGGCAACAAGGTATTCAGCGAAGCAACATGGCATGGAATCTCGCGAACATAATAGTGTGGAATGCGACCGTACGCGGCGTACAAACGCTCTATTCCCACACAAGCGCATGTAGTCGCCGTACACCGTGATAAGAGCACGATAAACGTCGCCCGATTAGCCAATGTTGACGGTGACCCCGTACGGATTCCGTCAATTGTATTGGAACCACGCACACTACACGCTAGACTTTTCAAATTACTCTCGAATTTATCATAGTGTGAGTAATCGTTACGGCTTAATGTGACTGTGTATATCAAATCAATGTTCCCGACAGACCATGTGATGAGTCAAATATTTATTTACATTGGGGATTGTCTGGAACTGATGGCACAAGAATTTTGTAATTTGAATTTCGATTTACAAATCCTAATGAGACAGCAGAACGCACTGCAAATCTAATTAACATACCTAGCAAGTAAACTTGATGGAATGCTTGGTTAAACTTGCTAACGGTATTTTACACGTAATGATTCTAAATTACAAACATCAGCATTCTTTTTGGGAGTAACAACGAAGCTCGCGAGGGGTTCAGGCAACCCAACAATAGTAACATCTGCCCGTATTCCGGCCCCAAGCCACGTGCGCACGCACAGCAGGGGTAGCGACCGTCGTAAAGAATACGCCTCACCCCAAATGCGGGCCAACCGACAAAGGAATACTTGAGCCATCCACAAATAACCCTAACCCCTAGACTTTAAGGCATAGTTTTAAAAGTTTAACGTTAAACTGAAATAGATTATTATTTTTAACATTTGGAATGTCAAGGTTCGACCACCATGTGGTTCATGTTTGATGACTAGCAGGTGATAACAATTTAGGTTGTATTAATTGATATTGCCTTTACGCAATACTCTTCATTCTTTCGGCATGCTACATGCATTTCAGATTACATCAGTTACAAATAGGTACTGACATCGACAGTATTTTGTCTTTCGAAAAATACCCAATTCTGATGTTCTTATTTCTAATGTCAAACATTTAACAAAATAGACAACAAATAACAGAATTGATGATATCCATTATTTTCTTACTTGAAATGATTTTTAACCGACTTCTACAATTGTTGTCTCAGTCGTCAGACTAGGAGCTGTAATAAGATAATTTATTATTGTATTTATTTTATAATATTCTAGATAATAATTCTCCGCAGATGTTGTACCCACAGCTGCTGTAGTAAATGTAAACACAGCCATCTTTAATCCATTATTGGAATTTCAACTGATCACTTTGTAATTAACAATCACTAATCATTCATCACCTCTGGTTTTCAATATCTTATCCAATAAACTGTCCATTCTGAACGAAGCTCTAATGTTCTGTTCATATCTATTCTTGATTTTATCATTGTCCACATACTTTTTTTTTGGTCATAAATAACCCATTTCTTTTTCATTTTTCCTAAATTGTAATAAATCTGTAGTTCTGATTCACTGAATGCAAGTAATGCTTCAAGAATTCAAGCACGACACTGACATTCTTACTTAGAAATGATGTCCAAGTTTTAATGGAATTTACGTGTCAAATTCCATTACAACTTCCATGTTCCGTTGAATGGGTTCGTGACCATTTGACTATGTGTCGAATGATCTATTCGATGTGTGTATACCGACATACCAACCATCGCTGACCATACTCGTGACTGCGCCTCCGGCCAGAAAAATTCTATTGTGGTTAATGTACCAAATTCCTCATCATTAACGTAGTCATCGTATCACTCGTCATTCCAATGTTTTGTTTACCCTTCCCTGCTTCCACGCCTCTGTACCTTATTCGAGAATAATTCCACGCGATGTTACTTTTTAATGTAATGCCATTATTTTACATTCCAGGAATCTAACCTCCATTTAGATTCGTTAGGGGCATTTGTTCATGAATGATTCTCGCTATCGCTACTTAAGGGGAATGTACGTCTTCTCTTTATTCTCTTTATTGTGTCTCTTTAGTGTCATTAATTACTGTTGGCTTACTGGTTTTTATAATAAACCTATTGATTGTCAGGTATTCAGTTAATTAAGATATGACATTGTTGTCTATTTGTTTTTGTTGGCATGACCGTCACAAAAATATGTTGCTTGGTATGCAGATTTAACTATGCGAATCTTGTTTATTATTATCACAATATTTTGGTCTGCGTTGTCCAATAAGACGCAACGTTCACAGTGTGGTCAGTTCATAATGAAAAGGATTAATTTTGACATACCTACCTATTTTTTTTTTCGCCAAACTTTTTGTCGTCATGGACCATCAGTTGGTGAAGTAGATCGGAAGGGGCCACTTGCACATACTTTTGCTTGGAATTCAGTTGTGAACGGCCACAGAGTTTTGTGAGAACTGTGCATGAGGTTGAAAATACTTTAAAAAAATATTGTGCCCATGTACCATCGCAATAGCGATGTAAATTACATAAAATAATACATAACAGTGTTTCAAAAGAACTTAGAACGTCAAAATCGTTGAAGCAATTAATTTAAATAAAAGGAATCCTTCTAATCCTTAATATCTAACTAAATCCATTGCTTTTGTTATGAACAGTTTTTGAAGCTTTTCTTCTTTCTGATATTTATTCTGGGAAATCTTCTTCAAAACATCAGAATGTGGAATAAGGGTTGTCAAGAAACCAATTTAAGTTATTTTATTTAAAAGAAACCACCTCAATGGTCATGCTGCTATACCAAACCCTTCGCGATCATTCAATCTCAACCGAAGTGCTCGTATCATAAACCATAGGTTACAAGTTAATTGCTGATGAAATGCTAATATTTTGGCGTAGTCTTAGTGTCTGATCTGCGATACAGTGGTCCATTGGCTTCGTTCCCGGCGCGGTCGCGGTATGCGGCCGATTGCCACGTTTCACAACTCTTTGTTTGATCATCTGATTCCTCCCTCTTATTTACGTGGTGTTCGTACGACTTGGCGCACGTCTGTCCACCGTCTAGCCGTTTACGTGCCGTGAGGAATTTCCGCCGCTTTGGTATTCGCATGCCTTTAAGACTTTTAGTCTGCGATATTTAATTCCAAGCCAAACAGCTTTGCGCTGCCAGACATGAATTCCTTCAAATATTTAGACTAAATGAATGATGTCGACTTCTTGTTTTAGGACCAAAATATCTTCGGATCATATTGGTGTGTCATTTGTTATAGTTACGGTCTTTCATCAAATAATTTTATAATAACTACCATAGTTCAAATAGCTGAAACTATTGTCAATATATTTATTACATTAATACTTGTTTGTGCAACGGATCCACGTGCTTAAACAGATTTGCTTGTTGTGGCAGGTAAACATGGAGAAGGTGGAATCGGCACTGGACGTGCTATCGCGTGCAGCAACTATGGTGCAGCCTTGTCCCGCTTACCCTGCCAGCGACTCCGACAGCTTTGGTAAATATCTAGATACTATTATTTTAACAATTGTATTTCTAAACTTCTCGACAGACTCCACCGCACGATTATAGCACGGATATAGGTAATAAACAAACCACATTTTTGGGACTTATGGGTAATCTTCTTTTATTGCATTGGTTTACACTTTGACGCCTCCAGATTCTGACATCTCTAAAAATTTCAACACTGAAAGCTTACCAAAAATAAATAAATGTTCATGATTGCAAAGAGAGATCGAATTCTACTTATGATCACATGCTTTGACAACAATTGAACGAATATAGTCGTCACTTTATAAAAATGCAGGCAAAACGAATATAATAAAAGTTGATAAAGCGTCCGCTGAATATCGACTACCTATACGCGAGATGGCACGCGGCCTTGTAGGCGGGTCGCATTCCAGATTCCACCTGACATTGTTTAATAGACATCCAACGAGACTGTCGCGTGCTAGCCGCTCTATAAGAAAAGGAATCTATAGCTCCTCACACATTACTTCATTTATTTTTAGAATCTTGTAACCGTCGGTTTCGACTGCATCTCGGTTTTTGCTCTGCAAAATCAATTTTTAAAATCATCGTGCTTTCATGATCTGTTTTGTTCAACTTTACAGAATAGTTGGATCCATTTTTTGTTTGATTGTTAATGCCTTCGGACCGACAATCGTTTCACAAAGGACACCATTGTTTATCTACTTGGACTGGTTTTGCGATGAAAGGCTTCATTGACGATTAAACCTCGCTTCCTCGCCGATGACCGTCTGAATATGACCGTCACGCCGAACATTTTTTCTTAGTATCACGCACTCAAGCGTCACATCCGGGTTAAATGTGGATAAATTCGAACTTCGCATACATTTGCCGTAATTGTAATTATGATGGCCGTGGACGATTAACCATTAATAAGCCTTTCTCTCTAAGAATAAGTTAACAATGGAGTAAAGCCCGATGAGAAAGCAGAGCTTTCTGAGAGCCACCGCGAGAATATGCCTTGGCGACGAGAAATGCGTCCCGCGTGAATTTCGCCGACCCACAATCCGGCCTGCCTTACATCCCTCTAGTGGTGCATCCACATACCGATATCACCATCAGAATATGGGTTATAGTAGGATGCTCAATAACCCTAAAACCAGACTTTTCCTATTATAATCTCCTTTTATGAGGTAGATTTTATGACTGATTTTTATCTAAAAAAAATAAATAAATATCTATTACACGCAAAACTGAACATACTCTTGAAATTATCATGTAGACAATTAGTCTGGAATGCCATCGATAAAAAATGTGTAATTTTAATTCCAATTAACGATGTAGATTTGATAGGCGTACTATCTAATCAAAATACGGTCACGCAATTTAAGTGATGTGTTCTTGTTTATTGAGTGTTTACAAACAATGGTCGGATCGCGGATAATTATGCAACGCGATGACAGCGGCGCGGGCGCACGCGGCTCGGCGCTCACTTTCGTTGGTCTGCGTGTGGAGGCGAGCGGCCGCGTGCGTGCGCCCCGGCCACCACCAGCACCAGAGAAAGCGTTCAGGAATTTGGTCGGACCATGCTCTCTACGGACCAACAAATTGGCACGGCTCATGTTTTAGGGCTGCCCCGAATCTTCGCTGACATGACGCTGCGCCCGCGCATACTCTATTGCAAAGAAAACCCCGAAAGAAAAACCATGTCGTTCATAGTAGAGGCGATTCGGTGAAGTAATTTATCATTTACTTGTTATTATGTACATAGTTTAACACTTTGTTTTATACATTAAATACTGAATTAACGAAGAAATAATTTGAACATCTTCAAATTATGTACCAGTACCTCAACCTGTATAACTATTAGTTGAGTGATTGCATAATGTATAGGAAATACTTAAAACTACGAAATTAAAGTAGTTTGGAATGTAGAGACGGTTATCAATTTATCATATCAATCGCACATTACTTTGTGTATGTAGTTTTACAGCTCTCTAGAAATGCAATACCTGGCATTCTATCGCATGTATCGAATTGAAATAGGTTTTATTGCGAAAGATATTGGGGTGAATGTGGCATGAACGAGTATATCCGGAACGCAGAGGCGGCGTGTTACGGTTTCGAAAAGAATGCTGAATGTAGGTTGCGTTGCGGACTACAGTTACCAGCATTCTTAGGACGGTATGCAATCACTGATCACTATTGTTGTAACTACAAATATTATTTTCGGACATCGTAAATTAAAATTTAGCGTAGTCCGTCCGATAGTACCGTAGACTTGTGAAGTGCGAACAACAAAGCGATAAATAACAATGATTAGTACCCATCTGTGGTATGTGTGATACCGATACCCAATTAAAATATGAAAGCTTTTATAGTTAATAAATTCCAACAGTTAGTGGTTGGAAAAAATGTGGACGCGTGCTTCAGTGACACCTGAGGCGGGTGGTCACGGCACGCGCTGAAGGAATCCTGATAGCAATGAAGTCATCATGTACAGTAGAATTTCTAATGGCAACGGATTCCATTTCGTTGGCAGCGAAGCGAGAGTGCAGCTATTCCAGCTATTCGGGCCGTCTCGCATATTGTTACAATGATCTAATAGAGGCTGCTAACTAGACGCCAATCATGTTTGTACCAAGTTTTTATTAGTTTCCACATATCTTGTGCCTAATATTAACATATCACATTTATACGCATGTATATTAAAGGAATATCTATCAAAAATATTAAACAAAACACGTAGTTGTACCCGTTTGTGTGGCATTGAACGCGAATTGATATTTTATGACGCTTCGGCTGGAGACACTTTATTGTAATATTCATTCGCGAATCGAGATGGCTGTTAACAGAGGGACGAGTACAGAGATTTTATAAAAGAATATACTTCTCCAAAACCTTTGCTTATGAGTAAACTGAGCGTGACTACAAAATAAAGAAAAATAAAGCTCGCTTCATAAAGTTTACGTTAGCTATGCACGTCTCCTTGTGTATTAACAAATTTAAGAGCTGCATTAACCGTGATGCCCATTAACGATTCGTTCCGCGATTCCTGCGACATGACTTGATACTCGCATCGACTCGTACTTATTAATAAGTAAGGAATGTTAATAGCCTTCGAAGGCGTTTGATTTTTCACTTGACCTCTCTTACAGTCATGTTATCGTGTCTTCGAATACTTGAATGTTTACGCCATCGGGAATGCGCAGTTTGTACTCGTTGTAGATAATAAAATTCTCAATAAACAGTAAGTAGACAGACACTAAACACGCATGGATTCCAGACAACGCCCGTGGCCGCGCTGATGCAATGTGCAATGTCGTGACGCCGGAACTACGTCATTTTTAACACTAAATAGACATTTTTTAAGTGGCTGCAAAGATAATAAATTGTAGAAAGTTCTGTGGAATGATTAATCTGGTGAGTTTGCCCGATTATGTGCGACGTTTATGAATTGAGACGTTCTTCTCCGCTCCATTAGGCGTTATGATAATATGTTTTTTATCCGAATTCCATTCGTATGCGTGGTTGAACGTTGTATGAAACATTAGGCCAACATTTGAATCCACATAAGGGATCTCCTTATAGTAGCGATTGAATTGATCAAAGCATGTCAGGGCTACCACGTACCGATACACGAATGTACGTGGTGCTATGTTAGGTTATGTAATAATAAGTTGGCCGCATACATAGCGGGGTTGGGGCTACCTGCCTGCGCTGGGTGTACACATCACATCATCACATAAAATCAAAATATTTTGCTACATTGTTAAGTTACTTTGCTTTGACATTCTGTTAAAATAACATCACAAAAATATTTTGAAATTAAAAAATAATATCTACAAGGCACTTTATATTTTTTTTAAATTATTTTTTGAACCACCGATAGAAAACGAGTAAGCAAATAAAAAAATAGCAACGTGGGTTGAGAATGATTAAATGACTGAAAATACACACACATACATCACATATTTACTTGGAACTATAGAAAACTTATCACGAATTTTCTCTTAGAGCTGGACTGTGGTCTTTCAAAGTCCAGCACTGCCAAGTGCTAAGCGAAATTAGAGTTCAGCATAGTGAACATCTTTCATTAATTTGTATCTTAAACAAAACTTATGATAAGTGTTCGTTGTCAGAGAAAGCCTCGGAAAAGGCTTTCCATCAACAATCGGTAACGCACGTACAGTTTCTATTTTTATTAGGTTTCAATATTGAACTTTTTATGGTACGTTTATTATAAACGCATTTACGACACTATCAACTAGTTCAATTGTCGTATGTAGGTACTTACAAGTTCAATAGGCGTATAGTTTTGGTTTATTTGTACTTCAGAAGTTCTTGTGAAAAGCGGTATTTTTTCTCTTACGATTTGCACGCTCTGTGATTCAAACCACATGCTATATTTTTCAGAGAATCTTCATGGTTTATACCTACATTAAAAACACAACAGTAACTAACAATGATTTGAACCGTGTAACAGTAATTGATGTGCAGTTAGCCGGCTTTTTAGGGTTCCCTTATAACGCGAAATAAGTGCATCTCTGTATTTTTTTGTGCTCCATATTAAAACTGCAGGGTATTACAGACCTCTGATACTTTATGAAAGATGCTCTGTAACATATATAAAACCAATGAAGCTATTTTCCTAGCTTTACCGTGGACAGGGAAAAGAAGAATGCAGTAGGTAGTAGGTAGTACGTAGTAGGTAGACAGGTACATATTTTCAATTTTTGCAGCGCCGTACTTCGGTACGAATATGCTACAGAATTCGGAGCTGAGCACAAACAACTCTGACTTGACGAGTTTTTTTACTCAGTGTCGCACAATTAGCAGAGTTGACGTTCCATTGTATTGTCAGTAAGTCAGTTATCATGATAGGTATGCGTGGAACTTTACACTAAGTATCATTGAGGCTTCCATATAAAAATTACGATCTCCTTGGTTGGCTACAATGTTAATTATGATTGAATTTTAATGTTTACCCTGATGATTAATTTGATCATTAATCGAGATTGAATAGAATAATTTCAAAATTGAAGAAAATACCTAAATAAAATATTAAATTATAGTTGTCTGAATCACCTTTTACCCTCCACTGCTGAACGTGGTCTCATTAATTCCAACCATCCCGGTCAAGCGCAGACAAAAGTTCGAACGAAACCGCTGAACTGCCGTTTGATTAGAACAGTCAAAACTTTGCCTAAAGATAAAATTCAATCCGGAAATCAATAAACTGAAATATTTTCCCCTACAATTGAAACTGACAAAGGAAAATCATTTTCACAAAAAATATTCACCTAACTAAATATCACCTAATTCACCAAATATCCTCAACTTTTTTTCCTTTTCTGGTTGTAAAATAAAGTAAGTATTAAATGTAAAATATACAATACACGTGCTGGTGATATGCTCTAAGGAAGGTCACGGGCGGAATGCTCGTTACGCAACGAGCACCGTCGGCCGTCATGCTCCGACTGAAACCCTAGGGTGGAAACGTTAATTACTTTACAAGTACATACTTACCTACTTTGTGTACTTAAGTTGCTATTGCTAGGCTAGTTTTGATAAGAAGTACCAGTTTTCCTAAAGTTCAGTGTTTTTCCACGCATTTCCATGTAATGTTCTTGTAACCTACAACTTGAAATCTTTGACGTTTTGGTTACTTTTATTAAATCATTCCAGTTTACCCAAGTTAATAGCCCTGTACCTAGGTATCTCTATAAATCTATACTAGGCTTTTCGATAATTTCGATGGCAAGTCTTGACGTATGAAAATTACTATTTTTGCTGTGATGAATGTTTATGTAAGGTTTATAATTTTTATGTTTGCCTATTGGTCTTCTATTGCTAAGTTTAAATATCAAATAAGTGCTAACATTTTTATTAAAACTTAAATTTTTTCTATTGACCATTGTTTAGGAAACTTGACAGCGACTAATGCCCGGTTTACACTTTGTTAAGTTAACACTGCAGGTGATTAGTGCAGGTGTTTAGTAATCAAGGTGTGAACGGAAGCGTAAAGTGATTAGTGTTAAGTGATACGTGCGATTAGTGCTTATTGATTAGTGCGAGTGAATAGAATCAAGGTCTATTTTTGTTGTTAAGTGACTACCCCCTCTCAACTTTTCTACTACCCTCTCTCGCAATTTGCCTGTACTAATCAGTGTGTAAATACGTGTGTGTTAAGTGCGCAGTGTCAAGTTCAAAGCGAAAATGAAGTGGACGGAACAACATACTTTAAAATTCGTACAAGAATACATAAAGTTTGAATGCCTACACAATGTTAAGTGCGCAGAATTTAAAAACAAACAGTTGAGAGATGCGGCCCTATTGAAACTGAGTGAAGCGATGGGAATTCCCGATTTCAAAATTGAGTTCATTTTCTATATCAGATACCACAACAGATACAATCTCCTTAATTATTTGTCTCAATATTAGGCGCTGTTCATCTTCCATTTCTAGAGACACTATGCACAACGCACAGTACCACTATGAGCTTCTTCCTAAACACTGTGTAAACGGAGATGGAAAAGACTACTTAACACTTGAGACTTATCGCGTAAAGTTAACGCTTAACACTTATTACTTCACACTTCGCAAAGTGTAAACCGGCCTTAATGCCCGGTTTACACTTTGTTAAGTTAACACTGCAGGTGATTAGTGCAGGTGTTTAGTAATCAAGGTGTGAACGGAAGCGTAAAGTGATTAGTGTTAAGTGATACGTGCGATTAGTACTTATTGATTAGTGCGAGTGAATAGAATCAAGGTCTATTTTTGTTGTTTAAGGCCGGTTTACACTTTGCGAAGTGTGAAGTGATAAGTGTTAAGCGTTAACTTTACGCGATAAGTCTCAAGTGTTAAGTAGTCTTTTCCATCTCCGTTTACACAGTGTTTAGGAAGAAGCTCATAGTGGTACTGTGCGTTGTGCATAGTGTCTCTAGAAATGGAAGATGAACAGCGCCTAATATTGAGACAAATAATTAAGGAGATTGTATCTGTTGTGGTATCTGATATAGAAAATGAACTCAATTTTGAAATCGGGAATTCCCATCGCTTCACTCAGTTTCAATAGGGCCGCATCTCTCAACTGTTTGTTTTTAAATTCTGCGCACTTTACATTGTATAGGCATTCAAACTTTATGTATTCTTGTACGAATTTTAAAGTATGTTGTTCCGGCCACTTCATTTTCGCTTTGAACTTGATACTGCGCACTTAACACACACGTATTTACACACTGATTAGTACAGGCAAATTGCGACAGAGGGTTGTAGAAAAGTTGAGAAGGGGTAGTCACTTAACAACAAAAATAGACCTTGATTCTATTCACTCGCACTAATCAATAAGTACTAATCGCACGTATCACTTAACACTAATCACTTTACGCTTCCGTTCACACCTTGATTACTAAACACCTGCACTAATCACCTGCAGTGTTAACTTAACAAAGTGTAAACCGGGCATAAGTGACTACCCCCTCTCAACTATTCTACTACCCTCTCTCGCAATTTGTCTGTACTAATCAGTGTGTAAATTGAGCAGGATCTTCCTTAGCAATTTCTTCAAAAAGTTTATTGCTGGCTCCATACTGAGAACGTCTGGTAATCCATTTTCTTTGCCATAATCTCTTAGGCCTATTGATTTCAAAATTGAGTTCATTTTCTATATCAGATACCACAACAGATACAATCTCCTTAATTATTTGGCTCAATGTTAGGCGCTGTTCATCTTCCATTTCTAGAGACACTATGCACAACGCACAGTACCACTATGAGCTTCTTCCTAAACACTGTGTAAACGGAGATGGAAAAGACTACTTAACACTTGAGACTTATCGCGTAAAGTTAACGCTTAACACTTATCACTTCACACTTCACAAAGTGTAAACCGGCCTTTAGTAATTTTACAAACGTTCAAGCAAGCATTCCATAGCCATTGCGTCAAGAAGGTGCGTTTTTATTCGGATCGAACATAAATATTCTTCCGTGGTTAACTTCCCGCAATCTTATAAATAGTTAATTATGTTTTCTATGGAAAACTCAAGATTCTTGTACCTTACTTTTTATTTTTGTCTTGGTACATAATTTATTGCCAACTTTAATTGCGAAAAAATAAGGTGAATCCATTCCTGTTCATTGTCTTATCAACTCTCATAATAAATTAAGAATTCAAAGGGAAATACCTACCTCAGGAAATACCAATTGACAGCAGCTGTGTATTACAACTTGTTTCACTGCCATATAAACTGAATGCTTATCAGTAGATGTTTCACATGAAAAGTTTCCCATCGCATTTTTAAGGTCCGACAGTAACTCCACCTTTTGGAAAGTATTTGTATCAAATATACGGGACATGTTTCGACAAGCTCCCCAACCTATCTACTCTTCTTTATGGCTAGCTAGATGGCGCTTATCCAAAATGTGATCCCAGTTTACGTTTTTATACGCAAGAGAGGGCGCCACTGGTAACAGAGTAACCTCTATTGATTTTTTGTGTTAGAGTTAGGCCAACCTTATTATGCGAGACTTCAATGTCAATAACCTATGTAAACTTATTCAGCGTAAAATAATGGAAACATTTTCCCAGAAGCCTGCCCACGTGAGAAGTTTTCATTTACCTAACTCCGAAACATGTTCACACGTTCGTCCCTTGATCTCATTGATAGGCCAGTAATATAAATTCTTGGTATTATTATAGCCTCTTTACTAATTCAAGACTGACTTCTCGCGAACATCTAAACTGTGCGCATTAATTAACCACTTAAAAACCGCGAATTCTTGATATGCAGCAATCCGAAACAAATGCAAGGAGTCACGATTTGAATTCAATTAGAATTGAATATACACGTAATAGGTTATCGAAATGCGTAATAAGAACGCAACACAAAAATGAAGAAATTAATTGTAAAAAAAAAACAATAAATTGTATTCAGGTAGACACTCATACCGACTGAATGCCCCTCTATTAATCAGGACAGAAAGAAGACTGGGTACACCAAAGTAATAGATATTTATTTTCATGATATAAATGCTAATTGCCGCCACTTGAGTTAATAGGGAGACCTATAAAATGCAGCTATCGGCAATCATAATAGTGCAACATACGAGTCAGTAGCGGAATGCGGAATGCTCGGTGGCGCTTCCCTCACTTTCGCTTCACACATCCGCCTTCCCAACTGCACTGGGCTTAACTTCGTTTGTTATGTAAACAAATCATTCGAAACATCTTTACAGCCGTCTCCGAGACAATACACCATGTTTTGTAAACAGTCTTTAATATCGTGTTATGTCAGCTATCGATAGACGAATCTGTTTTGACTAAACGAATTATTGGGCGTCTATTTCATGAGCTCGTCACTGGCATTGTTATATACCGATCGTATTTGTGTAGGTATTATAGGCAATTTGCGGAATGCTAAACTACTGAATTATTCAGATGTTATATTTATATCGTATTCAGTAAATAAACAAGGTGATGTGTCCTTTATTATATCCCAAAATGACGTGATTCGGCTGTTAGAACGAAAGCTAGATCATCATCCTCCGAGCCTTTTTCCCAAACTATGTTGGGGTCGGCTTCCAGTCTAACCGGATGTAGCTGAGTACCAGTGCTTTACAAGGAGCGACTGCCCTGCCTGACCTCCTCAACCCAGTTACCTGGGCAACCCAATACCCCTTGGTTAGACTGGTGTCAGACTTACTGGCTTCTGACTACCCGTAACGACTGCCAAGGATGTTCAATGACAGCCGGGACCTACAGTTTAACGTGCCATCCGAAACACAGTCATTGGTGTCTAAGATATACTTAGAAAGTACATACAAACTTAGAAAAGTTGCATTGGTACTTGCCTGACCTGGAATCGAACCCGCGCCCTCATACTCGAGAGGTTGGTTCTTTGCCCACTAGGACACCACGACTAGAACGAAAGCTAGATATCGTCATGTAATTGTTTTCAAATATTTGGTAATTTCTGCTAGAGAATGTTAGCTATTTTGAATTTAAATTCATTGTTTTCCAATCAATTAAAATTAGTCATTGGATCTAATTACATAAATCTAACCTAATTTGGTACCCAATAAGTAAATCATCTACATACCTTAGTCATATGTTACTGCATTGTTTGTTTCAAAAGTCAACCTTTCGTTAAGATATGCAAATACATTCCTGACCCTATCTATGTAAATAGGTAATACTCATTATATTTCTACCTATCTTCCGACTACTGAATCTTCGTGTAGCAAATTGTGCCTCTAAGGTGCGCACACGCTTCCTCGATAAACGAAATATCAAAATGGCTGTTATGCATACGCCTGATCGTTTTGCCCCAAGATGCGGACGCAGCTACCGGCTTCCAACAAACCAAAACAACATTTTGAATAATATTAAATATATAATTTAAAGGAAGGCTTTCCGGCTTCTGCCGGTAGCGATTTTCTGCACGAAATCCTCGTACGTTAGCTGCATGCGTGCTCCATAAAAAAGCTTTTGGATTTTAAAGATTTTAGGCGGTTGTGGAAATTTCATATGAGCAATAAGCCTATCATGAGTTTCATATTAATGGGATTGGTTCATTTATGATGGCGTCAGTGAACTAGAAAATCTTCGTGGAGAGAAGTGACATTTCTCAGTAAGACCAAATGAGAATTGACTGGCAAATTATTTTGGGATGCTTTGCAGATTCTGAACGCATATAAGGTCAGCTTAACCTAAACAACAATTGTCGTTGTCCGAATATATCAAACTACTGATGAAATCGCTTCTAGCCCACGAATATTTTGGCAATAAAGGCCATTTGATCTAGAATCACCGAATTGAATTCTTTAGATCCTTAAAAATCATTCGAAATAAGTATTGAAACTTATCTTTATTGTTTTCCAAGTGGCAAATAAATATAATTATCACAAATTGCTTAGGCACGCGGAACTGACGCCTCTAACCAGTTAATAGTTATACATAAATGTACTTGGGGAAGCGCGAGCGCCAGCAACGCGGAATCACCGATGCTTCATGTAATAGGTATGCGTGATTACATGAATATGAATACCGATAACAAATTATGCAAAATGTCTACCATGTTGCCGAATATTTGTATGTATCTTTTTCATAGAGCTCGTGAGTGGCATTTGTTTATTAGGAATATTTTCGTTTCATTTCAGCTGTCTTGATTTTGAAAGACGTTTCATTTCCATACTCCTCTTTAATATTCTGTGGTGATAAAGAAGCTGTATTCTAAGAAGGTGGATTCGTACTGTTAGATTTATATAATAAACCTTCCGTTGATTAACATTTATCGGAAGTCAAGCAAATACGCCTTTAGATCCCAGTCAACAAGACTGTTCTGATTTCAATCAATATTAGTTTGGCTATTTTCATTTCAATTTAGGGTCGTGGTGGCCGTAACCGACGACCACATTTATGGTCGTCTAACAAATTGGTTCGCCTATGACACGAGTAGCGGTGTCCTAAAACCCGCAAATTTGACATACGCTTCTATCTTACGTGTAGCTTCCTTCAGTAATTGGGTTTTGGAGGTCGGGTGGCACTCTCTACGTTTGTTAACTTGTTAGACTGAAAGCTGCCGTATCAAGTATATTTATATGAGAAACTTGGCGTAGTTTGTAAAATAGACGATCTTCAGTCGGATCCATTTTCGTATTCAATGATAGGCTATAAGTAAACCGATATGAATTTCCTCCCAAGAAGCATTAAATCATCTCAGCAGAAGGTAGAGGTATTATTACACGAACGTAGAGTCACTTAACCTTTGCTCAAAAGGGACCGAATACTTCAAACGAATATTTATATTCGGGCAGAATTTTTGATCCTACAGATGTACTCTGCGTAGTCTGGGTACCCTCTTTTTTTAAATGATCGATATGCGTGCAAATAAGCAGGGCCTTAAGCAGGAGCATTATACCGCGGGAGAACGGATGGGCGCCCCGGGCGCTCGCAGCGCGCATGCGCCCACCGAATTACACCTCCACCCTACCAAAATATTTATTATCCCGTTTATATTGAAAACAACACGCAAATTGCTGCTAATTTAAACTTTATATTTTATATCCTTTTTATATTTGAGAAATTACTTGATGGGTTTCCGTTTTAGGGCAGATTAAGAATGATAATCACGAAATCAAATATTTAATGGCTAGAATAAAATTATTATTAGCAAGCTAGCAAGGTCCGAATGAGTTGTTCTACTATTGTAAAAATAGACATGAACATCTAGTTAGCTTTCATTGGTATTTATTTAGTGTCAAGGAGCTTCGCTGCGATGCGAGGAAAGGCCAGGTAGAACTTATATTACCTAATTGGCAAAAAAATCACGGTTATTTTTCTAACTAAGAAAAACAGTGATCAGAGGTCAGTGAATCACCATGTATGAATAAAACGCACAAGCTTTAAACCTACCTTACGTACCATCGACTGCATAAATTAAAGGAACTTTTTGTCACTAAAAATATGTAGATCTTTAAGTTCTTCATCTTCTCTAACATGGAGCTAGTACAAAACTGGCACCCACAATAATTTCATTTTCAATTTACGAAACTTCACGTTGTTCGTTCCATCATGTTGATACTTGGCTCAGAAATCGAATCCTGAGCCGTATACAATGACCGACAAATTATCCGCTTCACTGGAGCCAAGACACAATGAAGTAACTGGAAAATAAAAACTTCCTTGACAATTACACCTGCTTGATCTATGTGAAGGTTTTCATAAAAAAACAGGTTACGTAAAAGTATCAAAATGCCTATACACTGGACGATTTGTCCAGTTTTTATATGTCCCGAATCTTTTAAACCTAAACACCCCAATGTATGATATAACTTCAGTAAGTAAGCAACCACTTTGCATGACTGCTGCTTTGAATCAATTTGATATAATCAAAAGTGGAGAAATTTTTTACACTTGTTTTTCAGAAGATAACAGAACTTTTTACAACTTTAGGGTGCCTTCATTTGCATAGAATCAAAACATATTTTGTAAATAATAAGTTTTTGGGAAAGGAGATGGCCAAATTTTCATAAAAAAAAAACCCAGAATCGACAGCAATGAAATGGTTACCAATAGGTTCTTTATGATAACCCTTTGATGGTGCCAAAAAATCCAGACTGAAATCCATGGGGTATAGGAGCTATTTCATATTATCGCAAAAATAGGTTATGTTGAATATATGTTGATTTTAAAGATTATTAACATCAAGGGACATAAAAAAGCAAAGTAAACTAACATTATACAAGCCACTAGTAATAACCCCATAGTTTCAGAGTTGGCCTGGTGATTAAAAGGTCTTGTATTTAATATACGATTAAGCACCGACCTTACCTACTTGGAGAGGTTTCGCAGTTACATGCAACCTTCACAACTGGCTATGAAATGTTTTTGGCGAAATTGTCTTTGAAAATCGCGCCATGTGACATTGTCAAATATAACAAATGACTTAGCAATGTAAAACGGTCCAATCACGAGTCTGCATTCAACTTCTAACGAACATCAAGCAGTAAAAGTAAACTTTTTTGTGAACTAAAATCTTGATCGAAAAAACGTTATAAAAAGAGAACCCCATGGTTTTTAGATGATTTGAAATACTTTTTAAAATCCACAAATTATACTGAATCCAATCATACATATGAAGTTCCTGTCGACTCTGGGTGTTTTTTTGGCCATCTCCTTTGCATGGACTAACAAGCCATGAAAGCCGATGAAAAATACTCTTGAAGAATAAATAATTCACTGTTTGATTTTCACTACTTTCAACTACAAGCGTGTGTCTACATATAGGTATAATATATTTTTTGGTACCTTAGGTGCCTGCTTACCAATGGGTATAATAATTGTAAATATATCGATGCACTTGACAAATACTAAAAATAAACCTATTAATTTTATCCAAGTGTTCCATATAAGTTTATAAACATCATTTGCTAAGGTTAAACCTTGCGTAAACCTTTATTTAATGAACTCGTTTATCTAACCTTACGGGTATAAAATTGTGTCACTGGATTTATTGATAACATTAATTATAGTTGTAGGTTACTTTAAAGCTGGAGACATTCATGTACCTATCAAATTAAATATTGTAGTCGTTTTACATGCATTTAAAACTTCAGAGAAAGGTTTTCTCTAATCATCGTCTCTAATAGCCGTGTTAATTCTCTTATTAATTTACCATTTCTATTCGGCGAAATCCTCAGACATAATTAAAGCACGGCGCCAAAGTCTACCCGTCGGTGTACCTTTGCCCGCCGCTCTATTAGACAATAAAAAAGTTAATGCCTATACGGGCTTGCCGAGATGCGGCAACTTCTCACAGTTCCCCACCCTCGCCCCACCCCGCGCACCGCGAACAAAATAAAACACAACCTTCCAAGGATACAACCACCGTAATTTTAAATTAAACATAACAACATAGAATTGGCAGGCGAATTTCAACACTGCCACTTAAGAAACAACGTTCAATTTCATTTCGTAGCCTTAATATTCTATTCCACGACTTGACACATGACAATATAAACTTTAAAGCCTTGAAAATACAGTTCAGTATGGAAAGAAAGCTTAGCGAAGCAAGGTTGTAGACGCAAAGGCAGGGAGAAGAGTAAGAGGGGTTCATTAATCCCCGCGCCCTGCGCGCACGCACTTTCATGAATGGACCGAACAGGTTGATGTGTTTCAAATACAGGATGATTTTTATTAGTCGTACGTAATTTATTAGAAGATATCGGTATATATTCATATTCAAAAACTTATATGAGGAACAATGGAACAGCAAGAGATAAATGAAATATCGAACACACATTTGAATGCATTTATTCATACCGACTAACGGAGATAATAAGGTCACTGATCAAAATTACAAAACAATGTTTTGTTTGCTATCGCGAAGTCTTCACTGACTCTCAAATTCTGTGATGTCATCAGTTCCTTTGTGTTCTGGCTGTGGGTACGGATGACCGCAAATTTGGTCTCAATTCTTTCACCTTTGCCTGTGGTGACAATCAGTTTCCTTGTTCCCAAAATGTATTGACGTCTTAGGTTTTAACTGTTTTGTTTGGTATCTTCTGAATTTGTCGTGATCCTCAATATCTGGAAAGCTCTCGCGTCTCAGCATTCTTGGTGTGAACCGATACATTTTATCTGCGAGAGGGCTGTCTACACTAAGGTTGGCGTGTGTGCTATGTGGCCAAACAGGTCGTTCCACTAACATCCTGTGCATGGAAGGTTCGAAGGAAGCGCCGCAACGTCCGGCCGCGTGGATGTAGCGTGATGCTCTTTTTCCTTTTCGGTTTATTTTTTGTTCATCTCATTTATTTATTCCAATGTAATCTCTTCCAGTTCATTTTTTATTCAGTCGGCCTTCAGTGTTACCTGTGCCGGGACGCCAAAGCCTTGTCTATATTATCGTCTTAGCACTTTTGCTAAATAAACGTTTTGGCTAAACTTTTTGTGTTGTGTTGTCTTCTGCAAATATTTGTGACATTTGTAAAAATTCTGGTTGTGAGTTTGTGGCCATGTGACTAGACTGGTGTCGGTTGATATCTAGTGTTGATCCAGTGTGTTGTGATGATGGAACTTCCGCACTACCTGCTTCTCTTAGCTCGGACTTCGCTGAGCAACTTGAACCTGCTATCAATGGAACCTCCACAGTCTCCCAAATTTAATGTGCCTCTTTGGCAGCCCTGGGTTGCTTCACCACAGAAAGGTATCTAGGAATAACTCATAACTTTTATTTTGAATTTATTTTGGCTCTTGAATAAATAGTTTTTGGAGCTGATTGGTTTTAGTAGGGCGCAAGTCATGGATCTTCTAAAATGTTTAAAATTAATTGTGCTTACGATTTGTAAAAAAAAAAAATACTACAAGATTCTAAAAGAAAAATAAATGAGGTGTGATTTCGAATTTCTGAGATTTATTAACGTCTTCTATTACCCAGAAATACGTATCGGGTTCAATAAATGGTATCGGGTTGTGAACCTGTGCGCAAGGGCCTGAAACCAAATACCAATTAAGTTTGTAGGGACGGCAGCTATTATTTAACTAAGACCTGAAATAGTAAACCTAATGGTCTCGGTGTCTTGGGGTATGTAACTCAATTAATTTATAGTAAGCCCTTAGCTAAGGTTACTCGTGGTTTGTTACCTATTTTTTTACGGTTCATTAATCTATTGAATTAAAAATATATATTGAACATTGTCATGATATAATATGGATATTTAATTTGCACTGTGAAACCGCGACTTCTCTGGAACCCCTAAAAACAACATGACATCCGAATTGAGAACCGATTTTATTTTCGAAGTCCTCTAAAAACGAATTCAGCAGGCAAACACGATGATATTTTTGGACTCTGTCTTTGGCTAGTTTCTTAGACGATCTTTATTCACGGGCCATATATTTCCAGAGACACCCAGTACTGCATCGAGTGGCGAGTCGGAAGGCGACCGCACCCTGTCTCCGGAGACGCCGCGAGCGCAGCCCAAGGAGCTCACCGGCAAATGGCGCAGGGAGAGGCGTTCCACTCGCCTGCCTGATTATAGACCTAGGTAAATATTTTTAATAATAATAAATATTATGTTTTCATCAATAGGTCTTTCTATTCGTTCGTGGAAGAAAATTATAATAAACAAAACTTATTTCGCAAATATTTCAATGGCGAAAGAAAATATGTAATTCAAAAAATATGTAAACACGTTTGAGTCTCCGTAATTTTAGTCATCATAAGTTAAATGCCGAAATTGCCGTAAGGGCCTAAGCGATGTAATTTAATGCCAATCATTTTTTAAATAAGTAAGCAATTCCCCTCGCAAGACGGTAGCCGTTTGGGGCGACATTCCATTGAAACAGAAAAATAAAACAGATTGCATCTTCCGATTTAATTTCCATAAATTAAATTTGTTTCCAGGGAGAACGGCAAGATGGCGCTTCGGTCGCAATCATTCAACGAGAGGCGCAGCGTGGCGTCTGTTGCGCGCGCGCAGCCCCACAGCGACGGAGAACTCTCTGATGAGACCGATGATGGACCGGCGAACTTGGCTATCAATGGGAAAAGTAAGATTTCTTATCAATTTATTAAAAAGAGTTAAAAATGTTTCTGATTAACGGCTAGCGAAAAATAGATCATACTTTCATCCAATTAAATTATTTAAATAAAATCACCTCTAAACATCTTGTAATTAATTTACTATTACTTAAATTAAAACATCTCAATCGTTTCCAAACCAATTTCATTTCGTGTCCTTCAGAACGATTGCTGGAACCAAACAATAGCACAGCTATTCCGGTTTATTTAACGAAAAATACATTTAATAGGAATTGCTTAGCAAACTATTTTGCTTAGTAAACAGGCGAGACGTTATTCGACAGCTCGATTGGATTTTCAACTCTGGCAAAATACGAAACTGAGTCAAGGACGCGAAAAGTTATGCGAAGAAGCCAACATAAGACTTCTAAGCAAAATCTGATACCGTACAAATCCCCGTACAAACTAATGAAATTTGCCGCTCTAATCTCTTCAGAACCGTATATTAAAATACCTAGTATAGGTTTGTTGTTCGTCTTTGATATCCGTCACTCGTAAAGGCGAGGCGAAATCAACTTACGTGCTAATACGAGCGGTTTCCAGTCTCACATAAGTACATTTACCGAACTCCTTTGAAAGAGTACAGCCGTGTACAAAGCCTCAATAGATAAAGGGTCTTAAGTGCTTAGTCCTGCCTTTTCAAGAATTACTTTCTTCTATTTTATTATGGATGGTGGATAAAGTTTCTGTTTTGATTGGTGAACTGAGATTGTGGAATCCCCTGAGGTTGCTTAAGTTACTGCTAATGAACTAAGACATTTCTGATTAAGGATTTGATATAAAGTATTGAAGATGAAATTGGTTAAAGTTCTGAAGGTTTATTACGCTTAACAATGTTCAAGATTATGTAACTCTACCGACTTGATTAGAATCCGTAGCGAATAATCTTAACAATTTGCGTCAATAGATAAGTGGTTCCCGCATTTAGGCACATTGCTAATCACTTAGCTATTTATGGTATTCAGAATGATTTCCTTCGGTAGCTTCATTATGATAAATCAGTTTATCTGAAGCATCTAATTAACTCGATGACGAATGTTACTGCTACCGTTTGGAACCTTTGTCTCTTTATTAAGTACAATTCTTGACGATTTATAAGTCTGCGTCATATTTTTTGTAGTCATCCTATTGTGTTATATTTTTTATACATAATTGTAGTCTTTCCTGAACCCGAACGTGTCTGCTTTGTTATGGTGTGACAACTTTATCACTGTTGTATATTTCTTTTCCTTAGCCTTAAAACGTCTATAATCTCTAATGTATAGTTATTTGAAAATGGTTATGTTTGTTCCAGGAGCTCCCCCAGAATACCCGGCTGGCAAGAACGAGGCACCCATTGACATGCGCTTACGATCCCGCCCCGCACCGCCGCCTTACACCAGGCCTTCTGTTATCACGAAGAGCAAGGATACTCCACCAGGTAAGCAATGACAAGGGATTAAAAGAATTAGCCAATATTCGAAAACATTACCAAGTTCTCAAAACATGATAATAAACACAGGAATTTATTTATATTTTTCTTCTTTATCAGGTTCAATGTCAATGTGCGATCCAGTCATCGACGAACATTTTCGACGCTCGCTGGGAGACGACTACATGAACTTATTTAAGAAGAACAATCCCGAAATTGCTCAGCCCGTACCAAAACCGAACATGAAAGACCGCGCCAGCAGCCCCATACAGTTCAAGACTGAAGAGCTTCCCAAACCCACGAAAGTAATTGCTATGGATGTGGATGATGCAAGTATGTCAGTAGACGATCACTTTGCAAAGGCTTTAGGCGACACTTGGAGGCAAATTCAGACATCAAGGTTAAAAGATAATGAAAAGGTACAGCCCCCGACCAAGGGCGGCGTCGACGATCACTTCAGCAAAGCCCTCGGCGAGACGTGGAAACAAATTCAATCATCCAAACTCAACTTAGACACAGACAACGAGAAATCTAAAGATCAAACGACGAAAATTATTTCAAGGAGCGGAGTGGTAATATAATAACGGTAGTTAAGCCGCTGGGTGGTTCGGTTTACGGCCTTGTAAAATTTACGAGGCATTTTCATGATACTAACTGGAGTATCAATAAATTCCCACTTGTTTTACATAGAGAAAGCTATTATTTTGAGAATGGTACGGAGTGTGTGCCACTTCTTACGTTGCCTTCACACCTGCGTCGACGATGAAGATTTATTCCGTTTGTTACAGTCACGTATCGAACACAAGCTTTTTGGCACTCGCCTTTGTTTATCGTAAAATGTATTCAGTGTTTCAGATAACAAAATGTCAATAACAAGTTATAACCGATATAAAATCAGTGCCTGAAGATAACAATGTTTCACGCGAGTTGGAGGCACATTTATGTCTAATAAATCGAGATCCATGACAATTCTGTTACCTTAGGTTTTGGGTAATATTTTTGTATTGTTATTTAATTGTAAATGATATATAAATAGTCAATTAGTCACCAGTTACACATTGTAAGTTATTACCTCAATATGAGCGCTTTTGCACAATTCACTAATAGGTTAAGTAATAATGTTGTAAATAATAGTCATTGTGTGGTTGAGGTTGATTGTGTGAATATTTATGAAAGGAGATATTTAGATATGTTTGACTAACTGTGTTTCATTTCAACATTAAATGTTCCTCGTGTAAAATGTGTGAATGTGCAAGTAAAACTTCGAATGTAACGAGATGCCCATCGAAATTTTACGGCAGATGTTTTGTCAAAGTGTTTAAATGTTTTATTTTAATTAATAAATGTATGAGTATGTTGAGAAAAACTTTTAAGAACACAGTAATTTAATCATGAAGCCTGTGGGGAAAGTGATAGAGTATTTGAGAACTTCAACTAAATGTCCTGTTACGCGATATTAAATTAAAATGAAACCTACACCTTTGCACCTCCCGTCCTAGATTACCTTCATGAATTCAACATTTTCAATAGACAGAAGATTTTAGTTCCTGTTAGAATTTTTGACTTTATTTTGGGTGCATGTCGAAACATACTTAAAAAAATTATTCTAAATAAGTATCATATTAGGACCAGAATTATTTTTATGTGATTCATTATTTTCCTCACAAAGCTCTTATTGTTTTAATAAATCGAGGGGCAGCAGGCTGTATCCTCGTTTCCTACGACTTAGTATAAATATACTTCGTTTGATATATGTAAATAACGTTTTCCTATTTATGCACTTTAATTTTAAGTATAATGTCGTTAAAGACGAGCAAATACACATAGCCTTTAAAATTCTGTGTTTCATTTTATTTATTTCTTTACTTTTAGCCTCGAGAGATATCATAAAGATTTTATAGAAATTCTGAAGTTGGATGCTGATACTACGCTTAGGAGATGAGATGAAGATGCTTAAGTACTTTCGTTTAAAAGGTTGTTGTAATAATTATATTAGTTATTTTCATTATAAAATCCCACTACGGGACGCGGTTTGCGCTACGACAGTTCAAGAGGAGAAGTAGATCGATCTTCTTCTCCTCGATTGAGAGATTGATGGGTCTGATGCCAAGTGCTACCAAACATAATTTAGCATGATAAATGATGTACAAAATTTTAAATAGTAAACCTATTTTTTCATACGCCTTCTAGTTTAGTCCAAAATTGCCAAAAAAGAACACACCTACCTATAAAGTGTAGTTTTATTATGAAGTTTTGGATAAAATACGTTGGTATTTTTATTTTGATCGACCTAGTACCGCATCAATTCAAATATATTGTAGTTAAACAGTAAATGAATGAATAATGATGTCACAAAAATTACGACAGTATATTATTTCTCATCTAAATAAACTGAAAGGCACATAAAAAAGTCACTTTAGAAAAAAAGACGTCGTTACTGGTTCCCTTTTATTTATCCATCCCCTTCAACTTAATTCCCTGAAAGAAACTGTTGTGTTCTAGAGAAAGCCCGTACTTAAGTAGGCATCTAATTCAGTTACACGAATTAACATAATTGCACCCAACAAGATAAGATGGACAGGGGATTACAAACGAAATTTGACTTGAAGTCAAGCCTTTTGAGTACACATTCCTTTGTGATGGTTTTTGTGTTTATTTTTCGACAGACAGAATTTTCTTTTTTATTGAGCTGTTAAGAAGTGTGTGACTAGTGTATTTGCTTTTAATGTCTTGTAGGTTCTTACTTAGGGACATGAAGGTAGTAGGTAGATTTTTAGGAACAGATCGATTTATTGTTGGCCTCCTGAAATCTGGTGTTTGCGGCAAATAAATCATGTCCACGAAATCTATATGCAGGTTAGTGCCTACTTAGATAACTCTACTATTCCTTTAACCTTACACGTAGAATATATAATTTATGATATCAGTACCCAGGTAAATTTTCT
The DNA here is from genome assembly GCA_033682625.1 of Helicoverpa zea x Helicoverpa armigera. Lineage (NCBI taxonomy): Eukaryota > Metazoa > Arthropoda > Insecta > Lepidoptera > Noctuidae > Helicoverpa > Helicoverpa zea x Helicoverpa armigera. The sequence goes on from JAWIIS010000032.1 coordinate 7,692,087, forward strand.
CGCGTTCAATTTCTTTTACAGTTAGGCATAAACTTCTAACAACGATAGTAAACTTAGAATATAGGTATCTACTGACTACAGCAATCAAAAGCCTGTATTATCGTGCTGTAGGTTTCCACTCGCATGGCGTGGAATGGATTTCTATACAATACATATTACAGTAGCAATTTTCACTAGTTCCTGAAAATTCTATTACTAAGGTACCTACATTATTACAATTCAAGTCGTGTACTGTTCTAGAAAATAATTTTGCGCATAAATTAAACCAAAGTTAGTCAACCTACGTGACACACATCCACCTAGCAAAATCTGAATTCAGTTTGTAAGGTAAACGTACCAATAGTCGTCGGATTTCGGAAATCACTGACTTTGAATCGCTACTGTGTGTTAAATATTCAACAGAAAATGAAAATTTTTGCATGACGTGATAGAGTATTTATTCACTATTCTAAGTAACTAATGTTTTTTTAATCATTTTGATGGGTTTATATACTTATTAAGGCAAAAGTAAAAAAAGGGCGATTTGTACCAATAGTCGTCTGATTTGTACGGATACTCGTCAAATATTCCCAGTACTCGTCAATTTTTAATGCTAATGTAAACTCTCTGCTCTTGAACATAAGGTTCAAGTTATGTACATTTTTTTTGTGCTTGAATTTGTAAAGCATACTTGTGCTTTTGAAACATTAGGTAGGTAGATAGATAAAAAACCAAATTCCTATTACGAATGGGTCATAATCTGTTAGAAGAGCAGGTATTCAATAAAACAGATACTAATTTATATTCCTATCTATCAAACGCTTGGAATCACAAAACCAGCATTGCAATTCTATAAAATTCGATCAACAACTCGCATTTCACTTCGATTCGTAATGTCATTTCATACTTTAGGGGAGGTAGGGGAGGGAAGGGCACTTTTTCACATTTATTGCATAAAAAATCAGATTTTACAGATAATCAACTTTTATTGCCATTTCTTATGTTTGGCTAGATAAAAACAAATTAAATTGAAACAATTCATAATAATTGCGTACTTTTTTGGGTCGGGGGTTTTTTTAAATTTATAATTTTATTTTATTTCATGGTTTTTTAAAGGAGCTCCTTAATTTTTCCTTCTTTTTATGATGGGTTCGCTATATGCGATCTCAGCCAAAGGAAGCTGTTTAACAATCCTCATGACAAACTGGCTCTGGGAGAATTGCACAGATTGAGAAACAATAAAGATGGACCTTTGTTGATGCAGGGTTATATACCATTCTAGGGTTTCATCCGCCACATCCCATTTCCAGCATTAGGTTCTCGTCAATTAGAAACATGAAGAAAACTAGTCAAGACAAATTAAACGAGCCCAAACTCGATGGGTTTACTAAAAGGCAGTTCAGGGTTACGTCTCCTATCTTCGTGTCCTAACAGCAGACCAGCTCAGTGGTTTCAGAAGACATTAGTATTTCAAATTTTAGATCCCACATATGCTTGCAAGTAAACTGAGCGTGTAACATTCCTATCACACCTAACAAACGACCTGATGACCTTGAAGACCTGAACCGATTTCCACCAAACATAGCTAAGAACACTCCCGAATGACATTCCTTTTAAACAAAAAAAACCGCATTACAATCGGATCATCCGTTTGGGAGCTACAATGCCACATACACACACACACACACACAGACACGTCAAACTTATAACACCCCGTCGTTTTTGCGTCGGGGGTTAAAAAGAATGGTTTGCGACGGGAAATTCCTAAAGATTTAATATAACGAGCAATACAAGAGGTATCAAAGGTTAAAAAATAAAATTAACAGCTGATAAATATGGAGTCCCTAGATCAAGTTGGCAACGGTACCTGAAACAAGATTCTATAAAGGATTTTTAGCGCAGATTTATAACCTCACAAATTTTCACTGAAGAAGAAGAACAAAAATTTACAAATTATACATTACATGGTATGTCCAAGCCTCCCTACCATAGGGAGCATTGGACACTTTTGACTTAGCTTATAAAAAAAAAATCGGTAAAAAAACTTAAGTAAAACGGTTTTATCTTATGTGCACTGAAAACTAGAAAATAAAAAATAGTTACTTACCTGTCAACCTACGTAGGTGGTCCCGGTCATATTAGACTAAAATAAAAACGTGGGGCCCATAAACTATTGCTGTAGTACCTCTTCTAGAGGTATAATAGGTGTGGATTGCATCGACTTACTATAATCGTAACTGGAGATTTTGACAATCAATCATTAATAATAGAAAATACACATACCTTTCATTAGTTTTCTCTTTATAACGATCCGAAACCGCAACAAAATATTTAAGTACTTTTACGAGTGTTTGTTCTTGACAACTCACAGAAATGACAGATAGTCTATGGATGAACACCGTTACCAGTCGGTAACGTAAACTACCCAATAAAAAAAAACTATGATCAAATCAGAATAAAAGGACCCCCCTTTTATTCTGATTTGATCATGTCTCCCAACTGCCCATCTCTTCCCTACCTCCCCTATAGATAGACAGATTTTGGCAGATCTGTCAAAATCTCGACTTTAATTTAGTTCAACTTGTCAACACGCTCGATAGTGTAGCGCTAGTGTAGTTTGACAATGTCAATCACGAAACTTTAAGGTAGAATTCCGTGGGTCGCGATTGTCGCAGCCGCGCGCGACAAAAGTCAACCTATGAAAATGTATGGCACCGCTGCCGAGGGTCGCGACAGTCGCGCGCGGACGACGAATTTCGTGAGCCGCTCGCGGCCGTACGCTTCTCAACATGGTCTAGCGCTTAATAACATCTATAGAATTTTAGTAAAACCAGAATTAAATTGTTGACAATGCCGCGAGCAGCTTACGAAATTCGTCGGCCGCGCGCGACTGTCACGGGCCTCGGCAACGGTGCCATACATTTTCATAGGTTGACTATTGTCGCGTCCACGGAATTCTACCTTTAGATCGAAGTCGAAGTGAGAGTGATGTCGAAGTGAGTTGTGATATTTTATAGAATCGACATGCAGTTTATTAAATATATGTTATATTTCTTAATCATAATAACCATGCAGTCATGTGCATATGTAGCACGAGTATAATAATTACTTTTAAAATATTTAAATTGTAAAATAAAATAATTAGTATTCACAAAAAATAAAAGCCACATTCATTTATATAGCTTTCCGCGAAATAATTACTAACATTCATAGATATGTAGGTAAGGTTGTCATTCATCAAAACTTCTGAACTGCTTAGCGCATGTTAAGTACCATTTGCAAAAATCTCTATAGACAGTTCAAACTGTCTACTGTCTTAAAGGTACCTATCAATCAAAAAATAAAATATGATTAGGTACAACTAACCGTTCAAACCCAATAATAATAATATCTAATAACCCTGTGCCCGATATCGGTGGCAACCTATTTTTTATATTTTTAAATGTTTTTTATTTTTATATTTAATATTTAAAAATGTAATAAATATGTGCAAGAATAAATAAATGAAAAAAATATCTAATAAGCCCCACAGGGCATCTGAGGCGGATGACGGGGAGTAGCGACCCCGCGGAGCTATATATCCGAGTGCTCCGGGGAGAGTATACTGTCCCCCATCTCCGGCCTGCCGGAGTGAAGGTCTCCCGCCTCTTGGCTTGCCTTCATTGGCCGACCAGAGTGGAGTCGCTAGAGCAGGGTTAGCAGCCCTGCTCGGAGGGTAGGTGCCTCGTGGTAAGTGGCGAGTGGGCCGGTGATGCTGGACCCACAGGGAGCGCGTGATCTACGTTTAAAGTCCGCAGAGGTATCCTCACCCTTCAGCCGCTCATGTGCCTGTTGCCCTCTTGTTGACTGCGACTGATTCCCGGCGGCCCAGTAAGTGAGGTGGCGAGTTTCCACCTGCCATTTTAACAAGTATTTTATACATTGTCATCGGCAGGTGCCATAGTTCCTCATCATCACCATCAGCCTTTTTTCCCAACTATGTTGGGGTCGGCTTCCAGTCTAACCGGATTCAGCTAAGTACCACTACTTTACAAGAAGCGACTGCCTATCTGACCTCCTCAACCCAGTTACCCAGGCAACCCAATACCCCTTGGTTAGACTGGTGTGAGACTTACTGGCTTTTGACTACCCATAACGACTGCCAAGGATGTTCAAGGATAGCCGGGACCTACAGTTTAACGTGCCATCCGAAACACAGTCATTGGTGTCATTGCAGGATATACTTAGAAATTACATACAAACTTAGAAAGCCTGAACTTGCCTGACCTGGAATCGAACCCGCGCCCTCATACTTGAGAGGTTGATTCTTGGCCCACCAGGCCACCACGACTTTTTTTCCAGGTGCCATAGTTCCTATAGTTTCCTATATCCTAATCCACTAACATCCCAACGCAATAGCCCAAGTGGTTTTCCTCCATAGCTAGCAATACTTTAGCACAGAACCGGAGATTTTCCTTGGGTTCATTTCTATAGTATACAGGGATAATCGTTGGTTTTGTGTCACCATTTCATTAAAGTTGTCTCAAAAATGCGTTTTAAATTTTCTTGCCCTTGATTGGGCCCTTGGGCCCTTGATTTCCAGCTTTTATGACTTTTAAAAGGCCCTCTTGCTTGTAGTTTCTTTCAGTCATGATCTGCTATTAAAATTACGATCATGGAATCACTAAATACAGACAATTTTAAATAAAAAAATCTTACTCTTTACCCATCAATATCGAATACGATAAGCAAAGAAGTGACAGTGATGGAAGCTATGTCATCTTAGTTTTAAAACTGATTTTAATATTATTTGCGTCAAAACTAGTTGAATGACATAATTTTTATACAGGCGCTATTAAGGCACGTTAGGAAGACGCGTGACGAAATGCAATTATTTCGAACATAAAGCATAGTGTAAGAACAGTCAATTTTTGTTTGCCACAAATTGTAATCCAAGCATAGTAGAAACAAAGGCTAGCGCTAGACCTACTGGTACCCAAAGCGGTAGATCTTAATCGAATGGCGGAGGCCTACAGCGGCCAATATATACCTACCTGAAAAACACTCATAGAAAGTTCATGCTTTTAGAAAACAGGGGAAACATTATTAAGAAACATATGAATTGAATCGAATAACATGGCTGTGTACGTGCATATAGAACCAGCAGAGTAAAATTTACCCCTGAGAAAAAGCTTAAAAGAAACGCAGTTTTATGAACAAATGTAGTCTAAACCTTAAATATGTTTGTTCTAGACAGTTATCAATTTTGTAAAAGTCCCGATATTAGCTATTTATTCGCATTTTGTACTGTAAAACACAAAATATCCTCATTATGACGAGTTTAGGTGCAACTTTTAAGCATGACCCAGTAGTCGTCATAATAATTGTAAAATTGACGGGTTTTGGGACAAATGGGAGTTTTGAAGTACCAATAGATGTCACATTAAAAAAATATATCTTCTATGTTAAAAGTATTCCAAATTGCATATTACATCGCTAGCAAATAAACTTAACTATCTAATTAAACAAAGAAACATACCACAGACCCCACTGGAGTTATGTAAATCAAAACACAAAACCACGTGCTGAGTTTCACTTTTGACAGCTGAACTTCACGAAAAAACGATTTTGTTAGGACACACACGTTTCAAATAACATATCTTAGAAGCCGTGACTGTTAAAACCCCGTATTGTTATATCAATTGTGCAATATATTATCAAGAATATGTTGATATATAAACCGGCCCATTTTAAGTTCAGTAGAAAATAATAATAAAAGTTTTAAGATTAATTGACGACTATTGGGGCATGACGACTTCACCCGCGTTTACCTTAGTAGACGACGTACACGAGTAGGTACCTACTCTTGCTAAAAACCCTTATCTAACGCTCAGAATTTATTAAAATTACCAACATTACACCAATTTACTTTGCTGAAAATTCGTCGCATTTTACAAAAGGAAATTGTTAGCTGAATTCTTCAAAAAGTTATGTACCTAACAAGTAGGTACGTATATGTTAAAGGTGACCTCATTAGGTGGTATGTCGTAGAATAATTCGCTGAAACAATAATAGTGCGTAGGTGTTCATTTTCATTTATTTCTCTTTATGTACCTTTGTTCCTTCACAAACAAGGAAAATCGTAAATTATTTAAGTTACTACTAGTTTTCGTTTTGGTTGTTATTAGCAGCAACTGAAATACTTACATCATCCGTGGAATTTTCAGCTATCACGGATCATGCGAAGATACAGCCTGGTTACAGATGGATAGCGACTTACTAATAGGATCCCGTTTTAATCTTTGGATACGGAACCCTAAAACATGGTCAATTGTAATTCATTTATTTACTTCTTTCTATCCATGGTAAGGTAGTTTTGATGTTTTCAAAAACATGCTTCTTGTCCCTGCATTATTTTGACACATTGACTATTTCCTTATTATGAGTTTCCGACAGTACGTTCTTAGATAGATTTTCATCGATCATACGTAAGTTAGTGACATGTTGAAGTTTGGGATGTGGCCGGCTCGCTAATCAACAAATGAAGGATTGATCTTTCACGGCTCCATCAACGTAGATGTATACTTATCTATCTAACTTTCAACGATAAATATTTGTATAAATAATCAAACCAATAAAACATTCCCACTTATCTAATCAACCTTTGTTTAGGTAATTGTAATGTAAATAAACTACACTTCAGCGTAGGTGTACAGCTAATGAAAGCTCTAATAAACACACATAATAGAACTAATACTACATTACATAAGCACGCAGCACTAATTACTCTATTAGATGCTGATCCGCCTATTCCCATAAGCATACTATAGCAATTACTTATCGATGCCATCAAATGATGTAGGTGTGTTTCTCGTTAATTTATAATAAAAGAACGTGGTACTACACAGCTAGATATAATCAATCATGGCCGCTCACTACGTACACCGTGTGTTAATAACATAAATTAGAGCTTAACGGAACTGACAAGTATACCAACCTAGCATTATTCCCTAACTAGGCAACCACATGTACTATGTCGCATGGTATTAATTGGAATATGTTTATGTCATTTAGATGTTAATTATATCTATTCTCGGCCTAATATTGCTAATGAATCTGATGTAGTGGCGATATATTGATTAGAATTAAAACCTCGCATAATGATTGTTGATATCACTGTCAACACTGTGATACGGATATCTCAGGAATGTCGAGACGGATTAAAGATCCAAATGAAGACTAGATAGGATTACCAGTCTTCTGTTATAGTTATAGGGCACTTCTAGGGCCAAGAGTTGAATGTTAAAAGCGCTCTTATAAACCACTATACCATTATTCGAAGATGATATACCATGATGAGATACTAGGGCGTCTAGATCAACATATATGTAAAGCGATACCCAGCTCCCAACTTATTTTTGGAAGGTTCTCATTTATATCACCCTGACCTTTGGATTAACTATTCTTATACTTTCCTAATTATATTGTTACGGATCACTGATATCGTTTTAGCTTATAAGTATTCCTACATAGTGAATTTTGAATAAGGAATTTTCGAATCTCGAAGAACTGTTTTTGCATTTTCGGGGTGTAGGTACCATATCTCAAACGAACCGGGGGGTTTGTTCCAAAAGGTATGATTAAGTATCACCTACCTACTTCATGAACTATGCATACATAGCAATTCCGTATAGGTCACTACCTACCTAATAATCTGTCCGGTGAAGTCACGTGAATGCCGGCTTAGTTCACAAAAAAACCCGCCGCCGCCGTTATGTAAGAGAAACCTTATTCCTAAAATACGGCCGATGTAAATGTCATGTAATAGAAAAACGGTGTAAGGCAAAAGGTGAAGCCATGTTCGATATGTTCCCAATAACGTAAAAGTTGTATCACAATCATACAAGTGCTGTATAAATGTCGTGCAGGAAACTAGACGACGTTATGAAGACGTATGTAATATGTCTTGGTGAGACACTCGACGGCGGAGTATCAATTGTAGGAAAATACACGCTGTGTTCGGAAAATATCAGTTTCTATGTCGACTTGTTACGCGAAAATAGTGAGATACTGCTAAATGTTATTCGCAAAGTAGAAAACAGCATTACTTTTGTCTAAAGCAGATTTTATTGGAGTACTTTTAAGGTTTATTATGTACTTAAAGGAAATATTATCTATTATTTATTAATATTTAATACGAAATAGGCTTTTCGCTCCTCGAGCGCAATTAAAAACTAGATTCTTAATAGTTCCCACCTCCGAATAGGATTAATTAAAAATCATAATTCACTACAGTCTATGAAGCAACTACTTCCAATTAATATGAAACCAGTATCAATTAACATGAAGCCCTAGCTGAATCTATAAGTCTTCTTGAGATCCTCTCTTGCATAGCAATAGAAAGCCAACTTACCTGAGTGCTCTTATACAGTGAACACTCAGAAAGCATTAAAACTTGGTACCTATTCAGAATGATGTGACGTGCATCATAATAATTTTTAACGACAGCTACTTTTGCAGAAAACCTCTATAGTTCATTTGAGTGTTTCAGTAAAAGCCTCCTTGAATACAGAAAATCCATTACTTATTCAACATTTGCATGAAAGGGATCCAAAACAAATAACACAGTATGGAATTTTTATAAATCGTTTTATTAAACGTAAACAACAGTTCAAGGCAAAAATAACAAGTAAACATTGTGGAACCACGCTATATTTAAATAGTATTTATAACCAGTATAATTGAAATATTTCCCTTCAGAAAGGCAACACAAAAATGTAACTAAACATCATATGAAGTAAAACAGGAAAACTATGGTAGTCAAATGTGGAAATATAATTTCCCAATTTAATTTTCCCTTTGATTTGCCGAGTCTCCACATTCGAGCACTGAATTCGAATGGTGCTAGAGAATTCATCACTCTATCCACACACTCGAATACAGTTGTCAAATTATGGATCAACGATGTTCTTCCCACAGCTTCTATTTATTCTTCTTCCACCTTCTAAAGTCGTCCAAATCTGCGGGAGAGCAGCAATCGATTTTGCAGGTAAACGTGTACGGCTCCCCCAAGAGTCATACTCCTTCTGAATTACACAGAGAAGAAATGGGGAAACTGACTCATGGGGAGCGCTACCTACATACATAAAGATTTGTCATTACAAATATTGCAAATTGTATTGGTATTAATGACGTAGAAAATATACGGACAGAGCTTTTATTATAATAAATTTTAACGTTGATCGATGACTTACAATCTGTTTTGATTAATCTTCTCCCTAGGGACTATTTTCTTCTTGCACATCGCTCTTCGTTCCTGGAAAAGACAAAATTTATCATTCTTAAATACACACAACGTAAGGTACCAGTAATTTTTTCTCCGGAGCTTTTTTCATACCTCTACTTCGCAAATTAAGATCTGAAAAACTGTCATGGTTTTCCTATAAGCAAATAACTCAATCTGTTAGCTACTAATAACATTATTTTACAAAATGTCGCAAAACTAATATCCGGCAGCGGAAACTATTTCTTGATTGGAGATTACATGCCTACCATGTGCTATGTAGCGTAGGACGACCCTGCCTGGCTCGCCAATATCAATCCTACGAAACAGCGTTGTAGGCAAGAAATAACTTGGCCACGGAGCTCAGACAAGTTTTGTATCGAGTCCAGTTTGTGGGAAATATGAAGAAAATACATATTTTAAAATATCGAAGTTGTATTAACTTTAAACACAGCCGTTGCACATACCATTTTTTTTTTCAGTATACACATAAGTTCAGCGTTATTGTAATTGTTATTTTTACATCCTCTTATAAATGGGTGATATAAAAATCTAAATTGGATCTAGGTAATAAATAATAGAGCAATAGCTTGAAAATAATCGTGATACCGTTGAATGGCTATGAAAAAGAAACATGTTGAACCACGTGCCACATCGCATCTGATTGCTATTGACATTTGACACGAGGCGTCCTCAGCGGGCCGCGCTGAACGCTTTCATTATTTACGTGTAGTGTACCTGTCCGGCGGGGTATCGATCGCGCGCGCCCCGCCCCGCTCCTCGCCCCCCACACCCTCTCACAACTGACTAAATATGAAAATAATTGGTTCACGTGTGCCTAATATGATTATGACACGGAGTGAAGCTGAACTTGAACGCTTTGTAGTGCTCGACGAAAAAACTGGGTTATTGTTTCAGTCGAACATTTGAGCTTCGCAGCTAATTCATTATTAAACGAAGTGTTACTTTACCTTATTTATTAATAATAATTTTTGGTATCTCTTAATTTAACTTTATTATTGTTCGTCGACGCGACAACACGCGATACGCCAATGATTTATAATTTCGAATAAGAATTGAGTTTTGAACGTCAAACGATAAATTGGGTCAATTTTATGACACGAGCAGTTCGATCATGATGTAGCTCTATATCTCAATTGAAACATCAAACTTATTTTATTGCTGAACTTAAAACGATAAATTAGGTATGCATTAAAAATCTCTTAATCAGTTTACTCTCTGCTGTGAATATTTAATGTAAGGTCAATGTAAAAACCAAGTAGAAATTGATTATTCATGAACATTTTACATTTAAAAGAGGTACTAACTGAAAACCGTTGGGGGTTGATAGGTTATTTATAACGCATGGTGTAGGCACCGCACCTACCCTGTCTAAGTCTAAAATAGGTAGATTAAACGTGATTCGCTGCCCGATGACTTGAACAATCCCTGTTTGTGTATTCAGGGCTGAAACACGAAGGACTGCTTTCTTTTCATTGTAGACCTTTCATTAAATTTTCCCCTTTTATTTCGGTCTCACATCGCATCGGTATAAGAATTTTCGCTATTGCTTGACCCAAAGTAAAAATCGGGGAGCTAGGCGACGAGTTTTCTGAGGACGTATCAATAAAATAAGAGCAATTATCAGGAGTTGTCGCGTCGTTTAGTTTCTCACGATCTCGATTATAGTTGGAGTGTGAAACAACTATCCATTGTTTACGTCTCGTGTGAATTTTGTTAGTATCGTGGACTGTAGAATACCTTCAGCACGTCAGACACGTGCACGCTACACAACCCAACAATAATAAAGGTTGTCGTGATTAAACCAACTACACGAACAGTGCCTTACTCGACGGCTGTGCGATTCATATTCATATTCTGAACACTCCTCGAGATATCTCAGGTATGTAACGTTGAGATCTCGCTAATTTATATCTTAGCTAACTTATCCTGAAGACGAGCAAGAAAGATTATTGTTTTTACTGTACACTGTTGATTTTAACTTTAACACTCGCGATCAGGACTGAATAGTGAGGCAATCCTTGTGTTGTTTGCTCAGTGCTGTGATGATACTGATGCTGGTTGTCCAGGGATAGTTATTTAAAGCGTGGAGTTGTTCCGCGCGAGAGGTCCAGGACAATTAGGTGGGCGCACGGCGTCGCGAGCTACCGGCCTGCACACAAAGCCTGTAAGGGGATACTTCCTCTAACAAAGGTTTCAGTCGGTTCTTGGGACGTTCTAGTCCGACGCTAACATGAATAGAGACTCTCCACAATAACCACACTAGAAACTTCCCGTTTCTTTTATAAACTGTATCTACCTAAAGATGTTAGAAAAGATCATATTTTTCATTAGTTACAGTTTATTGTCAGGAGGGAACTTTTCCACGTAGGTCCCCTTAGCTCCTCTACGGTTTTATTGTTTGTGTTCTCAGTAAATTCTACATATTATTTGAAAAAAACATTAAGTACCTAGTTACCTCAGCGTGTGAACAGGAGGACATATACTAGAACTAATTAATTCTTAATAGACGAGTCGCAGAGCTAGCTGTTATTTAGTGTCCATTGTCTAATGAGGATACAACACAGTTGGCATTCATTAACTGCTATGTTTGCTTATTATACTCTAACTAAAAAGTTACCTATCTACCTGTATCAAAGTAACTACCGATTTTGAAAAAGAGTTATTAAATAATCCTTGAAGGCTTTGCAGACTAAGTAAGAAGTTCTTCATAAAAGAGTTTTCTGAGTATGTGGAATATGCCTTATGTGTAAGTAAAAAAAATAAGTAGAAAGGATGGTGTTCTATTGTGGGCGGCCCATCGAGGCGCCAGGCTTTGTCATTTGATGCTACAGATCGCGTTGCGTTGGGATCTACCGTTATGAATAGAAATTGTGAGGCATCATATTTTCTATTTGAGTCTATTTAATATTCTTCAGAAAATATCGTTAAATTAGGTCGCCAAATAACATTTTTAACTCGTCATCAGAAATATTATCTTACCACTGCGCCATAAGTTTTTTTCTCAATTTCTACATCGGACAAAATACAGAGGATTCCTCTAAAGGTCTTGTGTTTTATGTATAATAAAATGAGTTAATTTCAGCCCCTTAGACTTTATCCCAAAGGACGGATTAATTTTGCAAACGTTTCCAGCATCATCGCCCAAGGCATTTCTTGAAGGGATGTTTTTAACTTTAACAATTCTCTTCTTGTGGGGTCACATCGATACGCGTTTTCAAATAAAATTGAGAACTTTGACATCTTCTTGTATATAACGTGACTGAAATAAAAGCCTTTTGTGCTATTATTACTTTGCAAGGGTACGGATGACACAAGAAAAGGAATGCGGAAAATGCGGAAACTATACACTGTTACCTTCACTCACCTCAACATACATACTTACATACATATATCTGACACAAAGGGTACCTACATTATTGTGTCATATAAGCAGATACGATACGACATCCACAGTTAGAAATTAGATTTATCCAGATACTTTGCAAGAAATTACCTACGTTGCTATTACCTACCTAGGTACATGTGATAAAAAGAAATACGGGAATTTTTATTTGCGGCCAGCTAGAAAATATATTTTCTTACCTAGAGCGGGGCGTCGTAAGTTTTTACTTTGGCATAATACTGCAGTAAGATATCACTTGCCAATAATAAACACGTTGTATTGTAAGCAGCTAAAATTGCGTTCACTCATACATCTTGATTAGCCATTAGGGGAGAAAAACCCACAAAATTTTATTGGCTTTCAGAAAAGCTTAATTTTGTTGAGTAGAAAACCTCTTCAGCAACATAAAACCGGTATTAAAATGAGCGCACAGAAGTACGAATAAACAAAACAAAAATTATTCAGAAAGAAATAAGTAGAATTGAAACGCTCAAGCAGTCAAGTCTACCGTTGGAATTGTAGCAATCACGACATTCATAGCTGTAAATACGCTAGAATATAGGTCGCTGAAGCTCCACCAAGTTGAATGGCTATTTAATAAAGTAAGTGTACGTCCAAGTAGGCGAAAGTGGGTGGGCTGTTGAAAGGGGCTGAAGTTATTCCGCGATACAGTCAAGATATAAAATGTTCTCATTTCGTGACGGCAGCGGCGCTGCGTACTGATTAGTGCTTTTAAACGTTTTAGGTACATTGAGAAAGGCAGGCCCTGGCCAGTAGCCTGTACCCACACGACAAAAAAATGCCTGAATTTTGATTCTATATGAATCTATTATTCTTTATTATCTATTATTATTTAGTCTATATGAATCTATATGAATACACAGTCGGTCGTAATTAATTTACAAAAAAAATATTAGCACATAGGTAATGTATATGAAACTTTCCTTTGATACAAATTTATCTAAACCGAGCGCGATTTCAAAACTTTTCAAACATTTTATTTATTTTCCACTAAGCAATTTCAGTGTAAACATTTATTTGAAACCAGTCAGTCAATCACGAGTCTTCCATTAGTGCCTATTGAGCAGTTATTCCTACGCTCGTGCGATTGATCGCATGAAATCAAACATTTCATAGCAAACTGTTATACTTATCTATATCAGATGTTAGAAAATCTAATGTAGGTATGCCCGTCCTTACTAGTAACGGGATTCGTATTTAGAATTACTTTTATCAATTTTTGAAAGCTTAAGATGGTGCGATATATTTAATGCAGGTAGGGTCTGAAACTAGTACCTAAAGAAGCTCCTTTCCTTGAGTTTTCGGTTAAAACAACTTAGTCTCTATTCTGGTACATTGCCATTGTTAAAGACTGTATAAAATATCTTACTATAAACGTGTAACGAACTTGCACTGACTAATTCTATCCGGCCTACGCAAGTTCTACAGAAATCTTTGTAAAATCTCGATGGGTAAATGAATCCGACTTAAGTGAGGACAAAGAGCGGGAACAATAGGACCCTTCGTAGGTAAATATCTTTTATTATCTGACTTGCTTCCGCATCCTCACCAGTGCTCAACTGCTTACTTTCAATGTTTGCCCACTTTTACCGCTTAACGTTGTTTGGTCGAACTCCTTTCCTAAACCAGAATCTTGATCGAGTAAGCTACCCGTTAATAATAAGATTATCCTGAAATGTGGTACAATCTCTCATATTTTCGAGATGGAAATCGGCCCTGAGTACAAAATACTGTAAAACTTTCGTATAGAAATGGATATATCCGAAAGGTAATGAAAGCTTACTGCTTCTGCGAATTCCCACAAGTCCCAGATCCCTACATAATTCGCTATACAACCATTTATTGGAACATATCTGCGAACGAAGTGAGCCAAGCGGCGTAGTAAATATAAATTCAGTATATTGCAGTTCCAACATTTATTTGGCAAAAAATATTACAATATACGAGTTTCATTTTGGCTCACGGTTTAAAGTTAACAAAAAAAACCATTGCAAAAGCAGACATCTTTTATGTAAAAGACTTTATGAAAAGCGTACTTAAATGGAAAATTTCTACTGTAGGTTTAAAACGGTATTTTTGACGAGGTGAAATTGTTTCAACCATTTTGAAATGTCAGTTTTTAAAAATGTTTCCACAAGAGGCATGCAGTCCGTAGGTGTTCAGGATGGTCCTTCACGAGGCAGACAGCAAAACTACCGACCTGTAAACACAAAGCCGTAAGCTACTCATGCCTGCTTCGTTTAGTGCTGCCTGGAGCGTGTCACGATATCCAGGACATCTTGTGAATGCGCAGTTTTTATTGCGGGTTGTAAATAAAATGGATTGAATGCATAATAATATTTTCTTTACTTGCTATGTTAAGTCTGTAAAATAATGTACCTACTAAATTCTACGTCCAAACATTTTATTTTCATTTCGAAACCTAAAAAAGGATTAATTCTGCTTGTAGATCTCTCTGTTAGATCGGGTATGAAGATAGATTGATCCCTAAGTAACAGTCCCCTCAACATTCGTGTGAAAAAGCTGCAAAAAAATAAGCCATGGTCGAGGAAATGGCAATACCATTACTTAACTGAAGCAAGTAAATAGGTACACCCCAAATCGAACGTTGACCTCTTATCCGTGGATTAGGTATATGCGCACATTAACTAACTTACCCACTTTCTAAGTAGGAATTTTCTTTGGCTTCGCTGCTTACAGGTACCTACAAAGTACCGACATGCTCTCGTACTTTTGATTGACAGGCATGTAGACATTTTTGACAGAGCAGCAACTTTTGTTTCTTAGAAAATGTATACAAAATGCTTATGTAAAAAAACCGTTAGTAAAAACATCTCACTAATTGACAAAGGAGGGAGGTACTTTGGTTATATTACCCTTGAAAATGTACATTGTACAAAGCTTAACTACTAGAAAGAGATGATTTGCTAACCAAGCAATTACAAATCGATAAACGTTAGCTACCTTTGTTCTTATTGTATTTTACGTCAACGCGACACAATTACTGAAAACAGCTATTTTTAACGAGGCAATAGCATAGCAGGCGAGCGGATCATAAGCGGGAATAATGGGACAATGTAAACAAAATAAACATAACAGAGAGGTATAATGGCCGCTACTAACGTGTGATACACGCCTACCCTTTATCGACTTGTCCACACGACACCGACCAGTGTGTGACCTAATAATGTAACCTACTGAAACACACACTGATAAAAAACATACTCTACACCGCCCTGCTTTAAACTGACATAGTGTTGTACACCATGACGCAGCACGAATTCCGAGCTCCCGGAATATCTTAAAATCATTTTTTAGCTCTGACTACGAAATAAGTGCAAAAGAAGAACGCGGCACTCTATTTAACTGAAACTTTTCGCTCCACGGTTCGCGACTTTAGTGCAATTTAAGCTTTCATAATAGAAACGTTTGAAAGTTCTTTCTGAAAGTCGGCATCGGCCTCTGAGGAGTCGTTACATATTCACATAAAATGGTATAACAGTGTCGATTTCGCGAAATAAGAAACTTTTGTTACGAAAAGCTTTTATAAAATTAGCAACAAGTAAGAACTGATAGCGTCGATAGGGCACGGACAGTCATTCTAAGCTTAATTAGCTTTAAGTGTCGTCGGCGTGAAATTGCCGTGAGACTACCGCCATTACTCGACAAGTTCTTAACTTAATGAAAAGGAATTATTAAGTCGGCGACTAGGTTTTCTTAGTCAGTTGACTATTTTGAAGTAATAGTCGCGTAAGTTAGAGAGACAGAGCGTAGCATATTGGCTCAGAGCCAAGTGGAATGTCAAGAGAGAAAATTGACGCAAGTAAGCGGGGCCGACCATCATTATACTGGAATAGTCGCTAACCGGATTCTGCTTTCTACGATAACCCTTTTTGCAACTATTTCTTCTTTCGCTTTGCTCAGTATAATGTCTCTCTATTTTAACAAGCAATGTTACTCGTATTTTATTCCGAATAGCTGTACAAATTTAACACGAGCGAGCGCATTTAAATTGTCGGCTCATATGGTTTTATTTTCTTGTTATTTCCAAATGGTTTCGATCCGGAAAATATGTGTTTTAGTTAGTGTACACGTCCGATCGATAAGAAAACAAGCGGCAACCCCCGGGATGTATTTCGTTCGGTCTAGTGCGCTGTTCCTACAGTTCGATAACGTTATTTATTTAGGAACGTTCTCGGTAGCCGCTCGTGACACGTGGTAGCTCTAACATAAAAAAGCTATGTGTACTTGCAGGTTTTTACAGTACGTTGTTTGCTAAACACGTGAGTAAATCGACGTTATCTTTACCAAATAAAAAATGGGGATCATATTGACACAACATCTCTGCATCATTATCTGAGCAGAATTATTCACCAGTCATAAGATTTATGATAATTTTATAATTTATATGAAAACACAGAATAAATTCCTAGAAAGCAAAATGTTTCATACTTAGTGCCATATTCCTATTTCTAAAAGACTACGAAATACTTATGTCCAACAGAGTGAAGACTGTTTTCAGACCGAAATAATTTTATCACTCAAATTCCGTCTCCTCACCGCAAGCTTTTCAGTAAAGTTAAAATACATTTAAAAGGAATGTCCCTTACCAATGAAATATTCATATACATTTCGAAACATTTCCGACAGGCCGTTTAAACAGACAGTCAAAGTTCATTTATTTTATCACTCCCTCAAACTAAGCCACGTCGTGTAAATCAATAATAACGGAGTTCGCTCACGTAAACAGTTAACACAATAATTGCGAGAAAATTGCCTTCCCAATTGAGTAAGTATTTCTACTTAACCGTTAAAAGGGAACCAAGTTGTCTAGAAGTATTAGAATATGCAAATGGCGCCCTTGGCCATTGACTGAAAGTTACGTTCAGAAAAGTGTTGCGCCGACATGGGCGTTCGAAATAATAAAAGCTTTTAGCAGTCGAGTTTTACTTATACCTACGTACTGTGTATCTGAACACGATCATGGCTATTCATCGCTATTTGTAGTTGAAAATTACACTTGTAAAAGTTAAAATATTACGGCTAACCACTGACAATTCACGCTAATCTCGGGTCAGACCGCAACGCCCTACAGAACTGTGGCTACGTTTTATATCTTACTCCTACACTGCGTCGTCCATAGCGCTGACTCGCTCTTATCTCTAGAATTCTGAAATGGCAAATGTCGATCTCGATCGTCAGACTGAAGTACCCCAAAGCACATTGAAGCCACGAGCCAGACTCTTGCTATAAGAATGTTTGAATTGAAGATCAGTGTGGCTAAAATTATTTCATGTCCCTATGTAAAATTATATACATGACTCGATATACATTTCAGCCATTAGATAAAAAAAGTTAAGTAATTGTTTTCAGTAACATTAAAAACATTACCCGCCGATGTAGTCTAAAACCGCGATTGAAATTCGATTCGACAACTCGTTATTTTTCCTTCGAGTAATAAATAACATTACGTTGGCACAGCTCATTAGATTAACAAAAGAAACATTTTTACGATTTAATGCTAGAGTTACGTAAGAGTTCTCGAAAGTTCCAGAGACCTTTGACAAACCGCAAACAGAAGTATTTTCCTGCGCGTTCCTCCGCCAACAAAGTTACAGTCCGGGCGATAAGTAGGCACGAGTATTTATGTCGAGCCTTAATTAAACAAACAAACGTATAAATTATTGTATTGCAAAGAGAAATTTACATTTTAATTACCATTATAAACGTATCGTACCTACGTCCTACACAAGGTCGTTTATTCATTTTCATTATTCTGCCAGCGAAGTTCAAGAAGTTCTTTCATTTACTGAAAGTGATGGAGGCTTCGTTGAATGCATTTTTCTTTATTTAATTTGCATATTTGATAAAATATATTTATTGAACGGTTTATTCTTAACAGAGAGTGGACAGATATAAGTCATATATCTACTTCGATTAACGTGACGCATACATACACCATATTTATACCTACACAAGTTTGACAATAACATATCTACTCCCTCCAGCGACTCCAGCACTTAAGTGTACAACGAATATCGATAATTGCGTACGTTATATCGGCCGGCCTACTTATTAGCAAGCTAATTGACATTTACGTCCGAACGTAACTTCATATTACCCAGTCTTTTATTATGAAACTTTACCTAAAAACTACTCAGCCAAGTCCTCTCTGACTCCGAAGCTTATGAGATCTGAAAAGTTCACGCGACGCCCTTGTGATACAACTTCTGAAAGACAGATATAAAACTTTCCTTGATTACAATCGACTTCTTATTTTACGATAACACTTTATATCATTGACTTATCTTGACAATAAGCAGGATACGAGCATTATCGAGAAAACTTCAGGAAGAGATGTAATACGAAAATTGAAAATGTGGTGATATTAAAAATTGCAATATAAATTAAGGGGAAGCGGAGCGAGTGCGTCTGATCCCCAGTTCGGAGAGGAAATTTGTAAATATTTGATGTCGTTAAACTTTCACACTTCGACCACGTTCTCACCTCGTGTCGACGGCTGTGAAATGGTACAACATCAATTCATAACTAAACACGAAGCTTGTTTGACTCACAAATTCAGAGTTTCACGAATTCTTGCAAAAGCAATCTGCAAAGTAACGGAATTGTTATAGGTATGAAAGCAAAATAAGTCTGCAATTTCGTAGCATTCCTTTACAGCGGACAGGGATCCGTTTCGCTTAAAGTTTAATTTTATAGCCGAATTTGCTAAATCCGAAGTACAATATTCCCGTATGTACCTATATCTACATATACCTACTTATGTATAACCAACTTTGCAAAGTGAAGTAATTAGGCCAGCTTTGTAGCTATAGTTAAATAATTTGCTCTCAAACCAGACTGTTTGCCAATGACAGATTTGACGAGGGCGAATAAAGGGCCTGATGATGGCGAGCCGAAGGGGGAGATGAAACTGACATTGCTAACTAAATTAGCACCAATGTTTAACAAACTTAATACATAGGTATTATTAGGTACCTACTTAAAAATGAATATGTGATTTTATAATTAAATACAAAAGGTAGATACCTTTTCCTTTACCTTTCGATTATGCAATTTGAAAGATACAGTAGGCTAACTTACTGCTTTAAAAAGATAGCATCATTTAATTGGGAGATAAAATACCTAACCCATTTTAGTAGACCTCCAAATAGTTGATAAAAAATACACATAAAGCAAACACATTTTCAGGTTTAATTTCACAGTAGATTGCGCAATGTAGGCGATCAATGTTGAAGACCACGTTAAAATAAATGTTATGGAGGACCGACAAACACAATTCCAATTACGCGTACAAAAACTTTTGTGTTTGCTTCGTATTCCATGGTGTCACATAAAAATACTTTTAATAATTAAGTACGGGAAATTAAGCTAGTGATACATAGACAGCGTTCCCACATCGCATGATCGATTCAATCTTTTGATAAATCAAACAATAAACCTAAACTATTATATTGATAAAATCTCACTTAGGTAGGTAACGAAAATAATACAATCTGTTATTTCAGCAAATATTTCCCCGTCATACAAATATATTGTAGAAACATTGGTACCTACATTGCAAGATAATTAGCAGTGAGCTATGCCTGCAGTCGCACAGAATAGAAACTAATTAGATAACTATACGAGCTGCAATAGTAGAAAGCTTAACTTTCCTAGTTATCAAAGTTTTGTAATTGCAGTTGTTCAATGGAAAATCTGATCCTTCTGTGTCAGTAGTTGCCAGGTACCTATTGTAGAATATTCTATTTGTACTGTATTTCTTGGTCTGCGAACCTGATTTCAATGTAATTTTAGAAATGCGTTTTTATTTCAGTCACATTTTAGATTAATTTAGATACCTAACTTTATGGACTTCATCACTAGTTGAAATCTGATTTCTCATGAAGGTCATGAGAACCTTTGAAAGGGGCGTAAGTTTTTGTATCCAGGTTCAATAACATATAAAATGTCCATGATATACCTACGACAGAATACATATAATCCTTGTCGATGTCCCTATTTTCGCAATCACATATTTGGACAGAAAAACAAAGGCATTTCTAAATCGTTTTACATATTGGCACGAAACGAAGTGTGTAAAAGCTAGACCACGACTACCTACTAGCATTTTATGGTTTTCGTACTATACTACGCTTACATAAATATACCAGTAGCCAGTCCGTTAGCAACATTTACGCGTTTTCTTCAAACGTCCTTCGCAACCTAGAAGGCCAGTAATACATATGGAAAACATACTTTGTAATATTTATCATTATTAGAATGTGAATGTATCTACGAAATTATTCTGATCGTAACCACTAGTTTATATCTTACATAATTTTGTCTTAGTATCAAATATCCTACATACGTATAGAAACCCTTAAACTTCACAGGTAGTTACGCTATCTCTAGTAAAATTGCTATAAGCAAATGATGCTTTAGTTAGATAAGTAGATGTCTGACACTCTTATGAAGAGAAAAATAGCATGTGCCTATGTTCCAAAATTTTGTTAGCTATTCTAAAAAAAAACAATTTCAATTTGCGGCTTTTCGCCTCTTCCTGGACCGCTTTGTATATTATCCCGTTGTATATTAAATTCACACTTCATTTTCTATTTTTACATTAAAAGCTGTCTAACGCTATTATCAGCTGGAAGAAAACTCAATATTGAGTTACCTTCTCATTGTAAGCTATTTTCATAAAAGAAGTGAATTCCATAACGCAAGGTTGGTAATAAGTACTTTAGATAAATATAACATTATGAAGTAGTTCACTTCAGAGATCGTTTACACATACCTAAAACAAAAACATAGGTACTACCTACATAACATACCTCTGTTAGCAACAATATTCATGAAAGCATAATGTTTTATAAGCAAACAGTTTCCAATGTTCAGACATCGCATAAATAACGATATTAGCATCACAGCGTTATAATCTTTCAATTAAGTTCACACAAGTTTATTCACCGTACATATTCAAGTATATACTTACTTACTGCTCAATTACTCATACCTAATACATTTTTTTCTCAGCACGGTCTTTGAGCTTCTTTTATTTGTAGCTATACTCGTATGTTTTCCCAAGAGAAATTGCGTAGGCAGGGAAGAAGAGCAAATTGAAGATAATAAGACGAAAATATGTTGTTTGCTATTTGTCCGTTTTCATTTATTTGTAGAAAAATCCCGAGCTACGTCTTAGCTTTTACACCTGCTTCTTAAAATAGTTATCTCTGCTTAATTGCCTTTTTTTAATTAAAACGTTAGCAACATTCCATCCTATGGATCTTAATAAACAAATATCGTTGTTTCACGGCATAATTAATTAAAAATTTCTCCAAAGATCTGAGGCATAGGCACTTATTACTGAAGTTTTTAATTAATTTACTTTTACAGAAGCCGAAGGACAAAAGCTTCAAAAGATTGGTGGTTTATCGACAACCTAAAGCAAAAGAAACCTGCTTTAAAAATACAAAGGTTTTTAAATTGGGCGATAATCTTGACCGAAAGCTTCAGTCACCTATTGATTAGGTACCCATAGTTGTACTTAACTACCTGCCCAAGCTATCATGTCGTAACAAACAAAATTATAAAGATAACAAGCGGTACAGAGGTCAGGTCCCAAAAGAAAAGCAGATACATTCTAGCCTTGTTTTAATTTGACCAAGTCCATTTCGTCGCACCTTTGTACTGGAAAATGCGACACGACGAGCAAAACTAGATATTTATGAAAGTAACCTTGTAGAAAATAGTGTTCAGTCATGAAGCAATAGACAATTGCTCATAGCATGAGTAGCTAGCTCCGCTAGTTAATTGACTACTGAGTAACTATTAAGTAAGTAATATGTGGCTACTGCGCAGATCGATTGTAATAGGTGTCTGTAAGGTCACTCTATAAATAGGCGATAACTCTTCCCACATCGACGATCTTTTGTATCAAAGAAAACGTGAACCTACTTAAATAAGGTCGCCGGGTTTTGCTTTAAAGGCAGGGGTCCTCCTTCTGAGGAAAATTGAATGTGTGCCCCGTTTCACATACGTAACCTTCGTATACTGTAACGGTTGGCGAGGTGTGCCTACTGTGTCTAAGAGTGGAAATGATAATTATATTGGTGGAACGAAGCGTCTCAGTTCTCACCAGCGCTGGGGCAACAATAGAGCTCATCCACCCCTAAAGCGTCGGTTCTATTCTCGGCGGGCTTGTCATTGACCCAGTTCTGTGAGGCAGACAGGCGCCGAGTTGCAACTCGCTTCTGCTAAATTAATACTAATAAAGGTAAATGGCTTAATGCAAACACAGCGGTACCAGCCGGCGCGGCGCCACGCTCATGCCTGATGCACAAATTCCGTTTACCGCACGTTTTATCTCGTTACTGTGTGGCATAAGCCTTAGTTGAATTATTTTAATGTTTTTAGCGAAAACTGCACTTTGAATGAAGTTAAGTCGCGAGAAAATGAGAATTTGTTTTTGAGGATACTTAAACATTAAGCTTCGCGTATTACATGTGCAACAAATAGAAGGATTCGGGAGATGGCCCAACAGTTTATCATGGATTTCTCTTACACAAAGTGGGAACATTTAAAACACCATAATAACTTTTCGTGGGTTTAGAATATCTCAAAAATGCATCAGGCACACTTTCACCATAGAAATTAATGGAAAACCAACGAATTGGAAAATTAAAATCCGTTACTGCTACAAGATACTAGCAGTTTATTAATATTGCAGCAGGCACTTTTAATGGTCAACAGAATTTTTAAAATACCAAGTCCATAACACAAACGTTATAAAATCCACTATGAAAGAAAATTCACCCAGTGCATTCTCAAGAAAATAAGAACGCGGCGTATCCACAGATGTTGTATTTTATTTTCTTTCCACGTTGATTCAAGCTTCAATAAAACTTATAAAGTATCATTTCCTAAAGGAAACATGTTGCTTTGTGTCTGTGTTACTGACAATTTATTGGCTACAATAAGAGTAATGAGAAGGTACTTCATCGATTCCTTTGAGAGTTTGCCAATACACACCTGGTTTCATTGTTGATTAAAGACTTGTTGTGTCTATCACATTATCGAAGTTTTTTGATCCTAATTAGCGAGCTAATCGCTTGGAAAATAAACTCGTAAAGATACATTTTTCTTTTCAGTTCACATGAACACTCAATTTATCTAATTACCATGTATAATGAAGCGTGAAATTAAAAGGTTGCTAAGCCTTTCCATTTTATTAAAAAGAATTTGTTTGTCAACCAAATTAATCACGTAGAAGGCTTTAATTAATTAAAGCGTACAGAGGACAGTCATTCTGATATAATCGGGTAACTGCCAATAAAAAGAAGTAATTGTCACGAAAAAACAGTATGTATTTAAAAGATAATTAATTAATGTTGTATGGAACAGAGTCACAAACATTTTCTATGCCTAATTTAAACAATTTTTTTAATATGTTTATGACGTCGGCTGTAGTATAAATTACACAAATGAAAGCAATTAACAAAGCTATCCGTGTGTACGGTAAATGAGTCACCTAATGATACGAAATGTGTTTGATCACTTAACTATACTGTTTTACGAATAACGGTAGGTAAGTCTATGAAGGCTGTTTACGTTTTTCGGCTGTACGAATATTAAAAACCCTTATGTTATGTGTTACATAACAACTCATTATTGCCTGCCTCTATCGACGAAGGTTTTATTCATTTCCATTTAATACATTCCGTTCTGTAATGCTATTACTTATTTCACTGAAAGCCTTCAGTTTTTTTTCCTATAAAAGCTTAATCATTTATAAAGACTTGTCATTGGCATCACGATAATTGTTTGAAAACCTTGGCTATCGGGTCGTAACCTACTAACGTCAACAATGGCTGTAAATCTTCTTTGTATCACTATAAATATAAATTCGAATGTTATTATTACGTTTCTAAACATTATAATTATGTACTTGGATCTAACTTCCTATTTTTGCATGAAGCTAAAAATTACGTTGTTAGCTTTTAGTGCTTTTTCTAGAAGAAATATTTACTTAAGATATTAAATTTCGTAGAAATTGAAACTAGATGCTTCACAGAACATCCTTTAATTAATAGGGTTCCAAAACCCCTTTAGTTTGCTACTGAAGTCAAATAAACATATACCACGAAATCGAAATAAGCTTTTCCAGTAGATACATTTTCCCTAAAAGCCACTTCGACATTCAAGACATAAAAGAACGACATTATCTAAGAGCAAAGGAAGCAAGTACTCCATTTATGTGTTTGTAGTTCTAATATGACTTATTTTATGTTTCGCTCGAGCTAAAGGAAAACCACTGCGTAAAAAATATATTTGTGAAACATTTTATATAAACCTCATCTCAGTTTTTAAGCTGATCCATGAATTTGGATCCTCATCAGAACAATTTCGATTAAGAAGATGTTATTTAAATGTTACGCCCAAGCTAAGATTAAACTTGAAAATTTAGATGAATTGTCAACACTGAGTTATTTCTACAGCCCCGAGTCGATCGTAAACACGGTTCAATTATAAATAGAATCCTTTCCAACATTCAAAATCCATCAATAAAGTAAATAATATCCGTTCGCGATTGCTGCGGCAAAATATGAACGACTTTACTGAGTGTTTTTCATTTCAGTTTAAACGAAAACGTAAATTCTTTTATAAGGATTCTACTCAATTACACCCCAGAAACTAGAAGAGCAGGGCGCTTTCTTTTTTTGGTCCAACGTCATGAGAGACGTTATACCGGGAAAATGAAAATATTTTTACTAACGGTATCATTTTTATACCATCGTAACACTACCACCACTAAATGTTGCCAATGGCTTCACATTGATAAATGTCAAATATACCAAGGGGGCTATGTTAGCTGTACCTACTTATTTCATTTTTGAATATCTTAGTACCTACCTATTAAATGCTACTCTGGATGAAAACCCTTGAATTAAGTGACCTCCAAATACACAAACGTGATTTAATTTAAAAATATTCCTGTGTGTTTGAACAACTTCGAAAATTGAGTGGCGTTGTCATATTCCGCTGTGAGTCAAGAATTCAAGTGTAATAATTCTATAAATCAACTCATTTAGGTAGGTACCTCAGGTCACGTGGCGAACTACATTGCAAACGCTATTCCTTGTTATTAAATAACTTTTATCGACCTACACCCCGCCGGTTTCCTCGCTACCGACCGATCCCCAACTGGGGAACTTATTACAAAGAAAAATCTACAAACAAGCCATATCTGAACAAAATGAAATCATAATAGAATTGCAATTTGTTGAAGACGATATGTTGCTTTTTGGGAGTGCCTTGCAAAATCCACTTTATGAATAAGTGCGTCCCTGAATGATTGGTTACATGATTATTAGGAATTGTTTACATATTTATAGTTCTCATAGCAAAACGGAATTAACCATAATAATAATATTCAGATGGACTAAATATTTCCCTACTTCCCGAAGCTCTACAATACTTACATTCCTACAAACGTTTGATATAAGTACACTTGACATGATTGCTTAGCAAGTTTTACGATCGGTTACAGACGTTATATTGATCTGCATTTTATGGTATCTTAAATATAAGCACAGGAACCTTTCCTGTTGTGAAGATCTGTATAATATACCAACCGATGTATGTATGTATACCATACAAGCCACACATTGACACAAGCATCAAACAGAGGATAATTCCACTGAAAACGGTCCGTAGTAGGTACATATGATTCTAAAGTCTTATGAAAAATATAACTTTTAGCATTGCAGTTTCTCATTCTAGATGTTATTCGATTTTCACTCTATTATGAATCTATGTTCTAAACTTTTATCAAACAAAATACGTAAGTAGGTATTTCAGAAGGAAAAGCGTTGTTCTAGCTACCTCTTTGAATAAGGAATCAAAGATCGTTTAAATGTAGGTAGGTATTTGATCAGCGCGATTAAGCAATCATTGAATCGGGTTTAAGTCAAATTGGCGGTGTTATACAAATACGTCTATACGTTCTATACCCTGGTATCGTCTCGATTCAAAGGCCTTTGGAAAACGATTAAGTTGGCGAAGAAGGTTTTCTTTCTTAAATAAACGAAGAAATAAAATTGGGTTTCCTCTTGGAGAAGACATGAATTTATAAAATTCTAGGTTTTTTATTCGTATCTACTACGACTCAGATGCCAAAACAATCGTACGTGCTTTGTATAATAATTTGGATGTTATTAAAATGGTCTCCATCTAGCGATCGAGAGGTCAGCGTTTGGCGTCATGCCGTCTCCGCCCCTAACACCACCCATCTACATAAAACAACGAGCGACATTCCGCAGTGTACACATTTGCAGGGCACCCTCATAATATTTAATGCAATATGAAAGCCAGACTCATAAATGTGGGGTATTAGTTCGCGAAACGAATGAACTCGCTCGACTTTACTGAAGATTAGACTTCACATTTGTGTGACATTAATCGGTCACTGAACGTTCGTGTTTTTGCGCAACGTATTTTTCTAAATAAATACTTACTCAACGAACTGTAAGTGTATGCTTTTACTTTATTAAACAAACACACGACGTTTTATTGAAGTACTAAATTCTGGATGTTTTCTCGCTATGATTGAAACATGAACGGCTGGAAAAATAAGGGAATACCTAACATTCAAACTCCGTTCTTTCTTTTGAGACTAAAGTGAACATGATATCGTGGAGAGGACGGGAATCTCTGATATTAAACGCAATTCCGCATCTATCGTCCTCAGAGGTCCCTGTGCGGGTCACCGATCCTATAGCAGTCCTTCGTTATACATTTCCCTTTGAAATTGCTGTCACTTGATATTGCTTATTCGATTTTTACTGTAAAAATGCTATAAGAATAAAATATGCAATTTTTCTTTTCAATTATACAAATGATTCAAGAAAATATTCTGCTCGGTAGCTTTAAAATTAAATAAAAATAATTAAAAGATACATGAACATCTAAGCATGTTGTAAGGGGTAGGGACTGAGGAGGTAAAAGCCTCCACATTGGTAGATAAGGCACGCACGGACGGCACTGCGAATTTCATCACGACCCTCCTTGTTTGCGTCTTTATTTACTTGGAAAATAAAAACAGTGTTACAGCACGTTCGTTATTTTTAAACAATCCTTTGAAGTGAGGAACATTAAATTAAAAGAATAAATGTTTTCAAGTGCTATTGTTATGAAAGTTATGTTTAAGTACCTAACTTAATAATTTATTTATATCATGACATGACATGACCCAAATCATATAATAATGCATATATACAGTACAGGTGTTCGGTTGGCAAACACACCAAAAGAATTAAAATTTCTCGAGTGAGAGTATCAACCCTTAGGCTGAAGCTGGTCGGAACACAACCAGAGTAATGGTAGGTACAGCATGTGTCATGCAACAAACATTTTAGTACGGTTAATGTATTTTCAAAAGCTCTGTTAATCGGCATCGAAGGGAGCAAACTGGGTTGACATTGATTTTGACTTGGAAGAAAATGTGAAGAGGCTTTGATCACATTACCGTTTATATTCGCGTCGAAACCAATGATCGTAATGTAAAGTATTATACGAAATATTATATAGCGGATGTTCACCATTAGCATATCGCGAAAGCGTTTAAAATAAGGATTAACGTCAGCCGAGCGGGATCATTAAAAGGCAAAGCGCAGACGGCGGAAGCCAAAAGCTCTACACAGCTTTATTTTAATACCTAGGTAAACCACCGTATTAAAGATTTACCTTCTATCAATATTCTTAGAACCGCGCAGTATCTACGTATAACAGATATTTCTTTGCTCATGTTACTTATTCAGAAGAATAAACTTTGTGAAGGCCTCTGACAAATAAAACAATAAATCCCCCAGCCCGTCTGGAATATCGTGAACGATTTGTATATGGGACAATAACGTGAACGAGGAATTCCTCAATATAAAAGAAACTGGGTCTAGATTTTTACGAATCCAATGGCACATACATTTCGATAATAGAATTTCTTTCGTATGCCTGTTGGGTTTCAATATTATTGACAATACTAAGCAGGTGCATGCCAATTTATTTTTATTTAATCAAGCAATCTTGTTCAATCAGTGTTCTGATTCCTATGATCCAATCTCAATAGATCCTACATAGGTGAGAGATCGCAAATTACTTAGCCGTGTGCCGTTCCCAATCCCGCAATCGAATCGAATACGGAATCTACGTAAGGTTAAATCGAGTCACATTTACATAATTCCACAAAGTCTGTCACTTTCAAGTGCTTGATTATTCAGTAGATACCTGTATAATATTGAGAGATGTCTTCAGGATCAGGGATTTTACGAAAAGTTAAGTACATAATTAGTCCGTCTTTGAGGATCAGCAAAAAATACAAAAATTACTAAACGGAAACCAATGCGATATCAGTTTGAGAGTGCGGATTTTTTACGTCGCGATATGGTATTTGCAGGAAGCAATGTCGTAAAACGAAGTTTAACGCGTTATATCTTCGTCCCTAAGGATGAACAAATACTTACGTGTCAAATATTTTTTGCTTATTTAAATGTGCATCAACATTATTTTTTTTAGTTAACAGGACAAGAAGGTACCTACCGAGTTAACTTCATAATCTTTATGTATAGTAAGAACATCCATAAACTATTCATAAGAAACTCATTGTTTAGCAATAGATTTTACTTCAATTTAAAAAAGGATATATCCTACTGTAATATAAATAAAAAAAATAGCAGCGGAACATAAGATGAATAATTCAAACACAAATCTGTTGGTTAGATCCGCATGCGAAGCTAGTCGAACGTTTGCTCTGCTCCGCTCTTGTTTTATCGTATTCGGATTTTGATCACGTAAAGGGAAACTTTCAATTTTATTCCCATCTTCATTATTAAAGCTTTGTGGTAATTTCCGGCAAACGTATCTACTGGAATACAGATAACGAACTTTGATAGATTTATAAATAGGTACTACTATCTATTCTCTCTTATTGGATGATTGCTTCAATTAGAAGTGCCTCTAACTGAAATCAGCTGTTGTGTAGCATGCAATAATAAAGCAAGGGATTGCGTGTAACCGGAGCTACAGCAGTATCCGATGTCGACCAACCGCCCTACGCATACAACTGTGTTTCAAGTACTAACACAACTACAGAATATCGAATATCCAATATATTGTAGAAATATAGAAATGCCTCTAATACAAACCTACAAGTCTAAAGGCCCAAGTTTCTCGAACGTATGAAATATGATATAATTGGAACATCTTAAATAACACTCGCGAAGTCTTGCAATTTTATCAAAATTCTTGATTTCTTAACTATGTTTGCTTTACATACAACTAGCAATGGATATTTACAATGTTAAACGTTTTCATAGCGGCTGATGTTGTTAAACTAATCATGCAAACATGGCAAACATCTTATCTAGGAATTAGCATTTATATTGGACGAGCCTCGTCCTGCAATTGTATGTATGTCGTCCCATATTTGTGTGACATGGTTGCGGTGCTGGCTTGTACAACTGAGAAATGTTGTGCATGTACGTAACCTGTGTTTTGTGAATTCAAAATAGCACTCATGTTCCCTGAAAATTAACTATCTATTAAGTGATCTGTGCCAAAAATAAAATAAGTAGAGTACCTAAGCAGCCATGTCATACTGTATCTACGGACATAGTTAGGTAGATAGAAGATATTCTTCATAGACTTGCGAGTGCCGGTTAGTTAAACAGCGCGGGTCATGACGTCAGCGATGGCAGACGTTGCCCCGCACTACCCCACGATCACGCGGCTTCCGCACACTTTGAGCTATACCTACGCACACAGATGCAAGTCATATACATGTCGTCGGTAAGCTTGCCCCGTCCACACGGTTTCCGTTTTCCACATGGTTTCAGCGGTCAGCTTTTACAAACAGACTTGTGTAAGGCCATGCGGCGTAACTTCTGGTTTTGTCAATGTTCACCTTCGGAAACATTGATAAGTCACTATGTATTATTGGCACAACGAAATGTTGAAATCAATCAGAATTTGGTTAAGATATATCCATCACATATACATAAATGTAGCAAACTTTACCTAACCAATACAGGCGGCCTAAAACGTGATCGGGTTATATAAATGTTGCCCATTTAACCGAACATTTCAGAAAACCGATATGAAATTATATTTGTGCACAGATTAGGTAAGTGAATTAGGTGAATGATGGATAGTTTGGGGAAGGCGAACTTTAAGCAAATGTTATGATAGTGATGAGGCTACGTACGACGAATACTTATATTATATACGTACGATATTCCGATATTTTTACTACATACTAAAGGCAACCTTCATAAATATCAATTTGTTCAGCATTACCTACGAAATGTGGTCGTCAAGGTGCTGTGAAAGTATTCTGCAGCATTTTTAGGTAAGAACTTATCTCCTGAAGCGCGTCTCTCTTAAGATACCAAACTGAGCACCAATCGAGTGAATTAGTAGGATAACTAATCTAGAAGGTATCTATCTCCCATAGGATATGCTTAAGTGTAAAAGAAAGTGGTTAATATGATAAACCTGTATCATCTTTTGATTTGTTTAAATCTCTCGATTTTCCTTAATACTCCACAATAGCTAACTAGCATAGTCGTGAGCAGCAGTTAGTATCCTATAATTTAAAAACCTTCTAACGTCCAAGTTGGTACCTATTACAAATATTTTTGGGTACTACCTTCTTAACAATTCACTCCAGTCTATTCAAAAGATCGATAAGGCTGGTCTGCTAGGCAAACACGTTACTTAAACATATGAGAATTTATTTAACGGTTTTGCTATCGATCGAAATTCCCGTGAAAGTAGGTAATAGATATATTTTCAAGAACTTGCAGGGCATTTACCCGAAACCCATTTACATAACAAACATCGCATTTACCAAGAAAACTTTATTTATGAATATGGTTTTTTACTATTTCTGTGACTTAACGCCAAGTATGCCTTAAAATATTCCAGCCGACTTGCATTAACCCGACTGCATAATTAACTTGAGCCTTGTTTATAGCCTCATTAATTTGAATTAATTATAGAGGGAAGTAGAACAGAATGGCCAAAGCATATCTAAGTTTCCTGGTGAAAACTACACATTTTCCGTAACTTTTCAAGTTTCTTTTATATAACAACGCATATAAATAAACGTGTACCTACCTAGCTGCTCGATTTATGCTAATTAAGAATACACATGTAACTTCAAAAATTATATTTTTCAAAAATCTACAAAACCGAAAATTTTGCTTTTTGCTTTGTTTTATTTATATTCACAAAATTGTTACAACATCTAACTTAGATCGTCTGTAAGTAGTCTATTTAAAATATGGCACCAGATTTTGAAAAAAAAAGTAAGTACCGCGATTTTAAAAACTCCGTTCAAACAATATACCTACGTAAGGAACCCCAAAATATGTACCGACAAAGCTGTACTTCCCAACTTTTTACATCGCTTGTACTACCATGCTTTTTTGGCAAAAGCATTTTAGCGTCAAAAGTTCATTGACCTGGGTCAGGCGAACTTCTAATAATAGCTTCGTTTTAATTTTGATGCTTTTACCATTTATGCTGGAAGTAGGTACCTACCTACCTCATTTTAATATGCATCTACATTACTGCACTTAACTAGGTCGTAAAAACATACAATGATTATGCTGTCACTATACAATAACATGTATGAAAAGAAACTAAGTATACTGTTCCATTTCAATTATCTTCAGTAACGGCGTTACGTCGTTGTTACTTACAAACAACGCAACGAAAAGTTACTCTATTAAATTGAAAAGCAACATGTAGGCACTGTCACCTCATATCAAATAAAAAATACCTACCAGTAGAAATTAAAGTGCACAATTGGTGTACTTGTTTCGATGCAGTCATTTTGAAAAGGTATCAATGTACCTAACAATGAAGTGATGGAAACAATTTCTAATTAGTGAGTAACCGAAGTCGCAAATGATCTCGAAACCAAGTAGAAATTAGTTCTAACTAAATTCACAAATTATTTGCTTTCTGAAATAGTATTAGCGAAAATCCGCTTGGATGAGGTCCACAAAATAAAAGAAATATGATGATGTTCATGAACTTACCAAATGCTCCTCATACAGATTAGCGCGTGACCCGACTCCCGCCAAATTGAAGCGATCACCGAATACACAGAACGCATTTCACGGATAGCGAAGTAGTCCACGATCGATAATTCTCGTTCACTACAAAGGCGTGCGGGTGCTGCACGCGGCACGCCGTGCGTCCGACGCTCCTACCACACATATTATTCTCAAGTTATTAATTTACACGCACGTCCACTCATGAGAAAAGCAACTTGAGACGACCGCAGCGTTCGAAACCTTAATACTTCCCTTCGCTGCAAATATTAGGTGACAGAATCGAAGACGGAGCCAATCGAATACCTTCGAGCGAATAATTTGCACTGCTTCGAATCCAAGACTACAACATTCTTCAACAAAGATTTCAGACGAATCTGCGCTTCTAATGTACACGAACTACCAAATTTTTAAACTTTTCAAAAGTAACGGCACCGAGATACGAAAACTTCGTAACGCGTCTAGCGAATACCAAAATAATATGAACAATATGGGGACAGGAACCGGAGTCGCGTAATAATAAGAGTGCTTGCGTGGGGATGGTACGGAGGGTGCATTGTGCACCGGCGAATTTTGGAAGGGCCCGTTCCGAAAACCCTTGTTTGCTCCCCCCTGCACTTGCGCAAGATGCGAACCAGTTTTGATTTTTGTGAATCAACTCGTGGAGTTAGCCCGTTCACAAAGGGTCTTTCATCCCAAAGCGCCGTTAGCGACCGGTGTCGAACTTTTGTCATACATCATTTGAGGCCAATAACAAAATGCGTATAATCTAAACCAGGTGCTAATTGAAGATCTTATCAGAAATAACGTAATATCTCACAGAATTTTTGTGAGAATTTTACGACTTGAAATGATCTGCCTAAAGTAATCAAAGATCTTTGGGTTACCGTCTTTGGGTTAGTGGCATTTAGGTCTATTCATATACAAATTTTGGATAAGGGTTTTTTTTAATTAAAAAAAAACGACGTCGATCGATAAATTGATCAGTGATTTTGAGTAGATAAACAATTTTAGGATGCACGCTGGACCGCGTCGTAGCAAACCCCTGAATTTCGAAACCACTCTTTATTAAGTTGATTCCCAAATTTCGGTACCTACCACGTTTTTTAACATACTTCTATTTGAGCTTATTCATTTAAATCTTAGCCATGAAGACCGTACCGTATATTACAGTACTCACAAAAAGATGCTTTATTACCCGATAAATAAGAAAGTTTTACAATAAAATCATTCATCCTAGCCAGGTGGACGGCTTTAAATAATATGAATTCTATTTTTTGTAACTGTAATAAAGATATTACCACCTGAAGACGACTGTTAGGTTTGGTAAACAGACGAAAATCGTGTAATTTGCACATAAAATACGATAAAGAGTGAAGCTTACCCCAGTGAAATTAACAGCAGGTAGAACAAAGACTGGAAAGCTGATTTTTACACATCTTTAGTTTACCATCCTGTACCTTCCCTAGTAACTCTCAATCTCATGTCAGCGTCGTGAGATATTCATGATTAAAGGTTATCTTGAAACATAATAATATGTACAGTGTACAATTCCCAACAAGTTATGTATCAAACATACTTTTGTTGCTTTTTTCGTTTTTTTTTTTTACTTTTGGCATTTTCGTTTTTTTTTTTTTTACTTTTGGCATTACAATTGAACACCTCATGTCGCGGACTTGAGACATCACAAGAATTTTTGTGAGCTTTTAAGACGTCAAGACAAATGTCAGATCTTTCATACCGTTCCTCGGTACCAACGCAAATACAGGTCTAATTTTACTACCTGATAATGATAACTTGGTGAGTTAGGCAGGTGCCAATTCTCTTCAAAGTTGAGTAGCCCGCAGCGGCCACAGCAAATACACAGTTAAAACGAAGCGGATTGATGTACAGTACATGTGTACGAGTATGTCGAGAGTACGGGAGCTGATATTGGCATTTTGCTATCGAAATTCGTATTTCGAAATGTGCTGTTTATTAACAGTTACCAAAGCGCCTGTGTTTGTTGAATAGATAAAAACTTCCAAAAACCAATCATATTCTTTAATGTACACTAATACAAAGAGTAAAGATTTGATTGTTTGTTTGACGTTTTTATCAAGATCTGAAATTAGTGCTGCCGCTTATGTAGACGATGGACGCTTTGCATCGGCACGAGAAGAGGTCGAATAGTATTTAGTTTAAATCAGAACAGAAGCAAGACAACAATAATCATCAGAAACTACTGCCTACTATAGTCAACGTCGCTTCAACAATTCGGAATATAGTACTGTAAAGCAGTTTTAAGCCCTATAATAAAGACGTACCTTTTAACAAAGCAGATGTGCTAGCTAATGATGATACAAGGATAGATTTACCATATAGTCAATTGGTTAAATCACCATCTTTCGATTACGATTATCGAACGCGACCCGACAATGCTTTTATTTATTTATTTATTTAACTTTATGCAATCATACAATTACAAAGGCGGACTTAATGCCATGGGCATTCTCTCCAGTCAACCTTAAGGTGATGCAGAGATAACATGGTAGGTGCATTACTTACTTAGAAAGACATGTATAAGACAACTACAGATTAACATTTTAATAGAATACTAAAATAGACGTAAGTAGGTACATAAATATTATTAGAAATATATATCATACAAAAGATTAAAAAAATATATACATATATATAATAATATATATATACATATATATAAACATATATCTATATAATACATATACCTACTAGCATATAATATTCCAATGATTATCATAATGGTGATTCTTCTAGCAATTTATTAAGCAGAAACTTCCGCACGGCACTTTTAAATGATTGCTTACTGGTGGACTTCCTGATTTCTAAGGGCAGCGCATTCCACAAAAGGATAGACTTAATATGAAAAGAAGAATGGATAGTATCAGAAGTACGAGAAGGACAGTGAAGAAGAAGGTTGTGAGAAGAACGGAGATTTTTGGAATGACCGGAGCAACGGTATTGAAAATGAGGAGTTAGATACGTAGGAGGAGTTGGAGAGTTGAGTAACGAGTAAAGGGTCGTCAAGGCGCGCAGCGATCTTCTCTGGCGAATGGGCATCCATTTCAATTGCGTCCTATACTCAGAAACATGATCGTACTTCCGCAGGTTAAAGACAAATCTTATGCAATTGTTGATAAGTCGATCAAGTTTGTTGAGCAAGTCCGCATTGAGATCGTAGTAACACACGTCACCATAGTCAATTATAGGAAATATTAGGGACTGCACAAGCATTGCTTTTGCCGTTGGAATTGTGTCTCGAGCACTTTATAATCCAACACCTGTACATGTTGTCAAATTTAAAAAGATTCTGTGCTAGGTAAAGGGTTCAGTGGGTTTTAAATTATTTAAAATCTCGAGTACAACGCGAAAAAATGTATCACAATGCTACGGTTCGCTATAAAAGTGGAATGATTTGTTTGTATTCGACCGTTGGAATTGGAATGGCACGGCAAATCAAGTACTATGTACTGTGGTGATTTCGTCAACAGAAGCTGAAATAGTATATGCAAGCGTAGCCGCAAGAGAGTAACTTAGGTTAACCTGGTATAAAAGATTTCATACAGAGGTGATAGTTCCCGAATTGTATATTGACAAAGAATATGTACAAAACTAGTCAGTATCCCTCCTTATAGGTTTATAATGTTGAGGTACATTACTACCTTGAATTATAAGGACATATAAATATATATGAAATACTAAAAATATATATTTTAAATTCCCCGCTACCCGCCGACGCATTGAAATAAACTAAGTCTTAATTTATTTTTTTGCTTTTCATTCAGTAGTTTAGACGAAAAAAGACACGAACTTACAAACAGGTGCAAACAGTCTCATTTGTGCATTTACAATATTGTTAAGAATTAACATAAACATCAATCAAGTCCCTGCATACCTTCTATGAGCTAATAATGGATGTTGAAAAACAAAACGTGTTTTGTTTCTTAAATCCGCTTGAAAATTAACTAATCATATATATTATCAGATACTTTATGTATCTACCTTAGTAGGTAGATACATAAAGTATCTGATAATATTAAGTACCTTCATTTAACAAATAATTAATCAAATACAATGAACAAAACTAAAAATATTGATCCGTTGAGACTACTTATCGAATTTTATTAATAATTTAGCCCCTAAATTGCGTGTCATAAGCCCGTATTCGAACATTTTAATTTAGTTAGCGTGTGTTATTCCCGAACGAATATGTGTGTTGCGCCATGTTTCCATAAGATGGCGCGCACAACAGTTTCATACATTCTCTTTGGTTTAGCGCTGCGCTAGTATATCGATTTTACCAACAACACTCAGTATGAACAGCAGGGAAAATATCAGGAACGAAAACATTTTTTTATCCAGAATCTGAGGTGAATTTGAGAAACATTGATCGCTATAAAGTTTTAAATGGACTTTTGCAACAGTGTGTATAAACGCCTTCAATAGAAGTGCGATTTAAAACATCTTGAGAATATATAATTTTGAGTGTATTATTCTGGCAACCCACAAATGTCTATGAATTTGACCCCGAAGCTCGTGTCCGGAGCAGAAGGAGAGTGTGGTGTAGGGCCAGGCCCTTCGTTTTTGATCTTCATCTTGTCGAATATTGTGTAAAATGGGCACATAATAGGTAAATAACGTGTTTGAAATGCATTTCGCGTTATTATTTTCTTTCTATTCAGATGGTCCACTTAACTTGTTCGAGCAATAAAACATCGCGAGAAATCCGTATGAGTTCGTAACGCTAAGAATATCGTCCAAAGTCGCGTAAT
This sequence comes from Helicoverpa zea x Helicoverpa armigera, assembly GCA_033682625.1. Lineage (NCBI taxonomy): Eukaryota > Metazoa > Arthropoda > Insecta > Lepidoptera > Noctuidae > Helicoverpa > Helicoverpa zea x Helicoverpa armigera. Next base: position 7,729,665 of record JAWIIS010000032.1, read on the forward strand.
GATTATTTTATTAGTAAAAAAATATCAGTGATATTTTTAAACTGTTTGTGGACTTGTGTTGGAAGCTTATCTCGTGATCGGAATAGATTTATGAAATTCGTTACAATGATGTCCTCGGGATTTTGGTGAATGTGTTGAGACAATGGTGTATCGATTATTTTGCGCTAACTAAATGTCATCCCGGTGCCGTAGTGTTAATATTAGAAGTCTATGTTTGTGACCACGAATACTATTGTCTAGGCATCTACGCGTTTTATATTAAGCATGCAGAACTTCAATTTAGCTTGAGTGACCAAAATAGTGCCGACGTTTTTCATTCGGATAAATTCATCCGCTCCTTGACAATATCTATTTTCCGACCATTTCGTGAGTGGTTACTCCGTGGAACAGCAAGATATAAGAGAAAATATAAATAGCACTTATAGTTCATAATGTAGCCTATCTACTCATCGGCTGTAAAACATCAAATATTTTAGAACGATACACCGAACAAAAAATATTTTTTTTATGAATTATGTATGTACAACGTATCTGTGTGTTATTGTACAGGGGAACGTAGGTATGACTCGTATCAACACCTCATCTACGTATTTTCGTTCGAGCCAATTTGTTTGAGTTAATATTTTCAATCCTCTGTTAAATCCGTGATTGTTTTCACTTTCAGTTTAATTACCGTTGTCAATATTTAAGTCTGATAACAAAATCAAATACTAAATACATAACAAGGTCCACTACGCAATCATGACAAACAAAACTTGTGCCGTGCAATGATACTGACGTTATTTTGTTTTTTGTTACAGTTTCATACTCAGATATTGAAGATTCGTGCTCAAAGTTTACGCAGGTGACTGTTACAATCTGGTGAAGTAAGTATACTGTGTTAAAAATGGCAAATCCAAACCGTGAAAGTGTCAGTACGCGATTTTCCGATAATTATGATCTGAAAGAAGAATTAGGAAAAGGAGCCTTTTCAATTGTGCGACGTGCTGTGCAAAAGTCAACTGGTTATGAATTTGCGGCCAAAATTATTAATACTAAAAAACTCTCGGCAAGAGACTTCCAAAAGTTGGAAAGAGAGGCACGAATTTGCCGAAAACTTCAACATCCTAATATCGTAAGACTTCATGATTCTATTCAGGAAGAACATTTTCACTATCTGGTGTTCGACTTAGTAACAGGTGGTGAACTGTTTGAAGATATTGTTGCCAGAGAATTTTACTCTGAAGCTGATGCTTCTCATTGTATACAACAAATCTTGGAATCTGTACACCATTGTCACCATAATGGAGTTGTGCATAGGGACTTAAAACCAGAAAATCTTTTACTGGCCAGCAAAGCTAAAGGAGCCGCTGTCAAGCTTGCCGATTTTGGACTAGCTATTGAAGTGCAGGGCGACCAACAAGCGTGGTTTGGTTTCGCCGGTACTCCTGGTTACTTATCGCCTGAAGTACTTAAGAAGGAACCGTATGGTAAACCCGTGGATATCTGGGCGTGCGGTGTGATCTTATACATTTTGCTTGTTGGTTATCCACCATTTTGGGATGAAGATCAGCATCGGCTGTATGGACAAATCAAAGCGGGAGCTTATGATTATCCGTCACCTGAATGGGATACAGTGACGCCCGAAGCGAAAAGCCTCATTAATCAGATGCTAACTGTAAATCCTAGCAAGAGAATAACGGCATCCGAAGCTCTTAAGCACCCATGGATCTGCCACCGGGAACGTGTTGCCTCTGTAATGCACAGGCAAGAGACCGTAGACTGCTTGAAGAAATTCAATGCAAGGCGCAAATTGAAAGGGGCCATCTTGACCACCATGCTTGCTACACGCAATTTCTCCGGAAAATCTATGGTAAACAAGAAGGGAGATGGATCGCAAGTGAAAGAGTCGACCGATAGCAGCACCACATTGGAAGACGACGATTTGGACAAGGATAAGAAGGGCGTAGATAGAGCATGTACTGTAATTTCCAAAGAACATGATGAAGAAGCTTTGACGAAGGCAGATTCGTTTGGAAAAGCTCGTGGCGATAGTAACGCTTCTTTGCGGCGAGCAGAAGTAATCAAAGTAACTGAAGTGCTCATAGATGCGATTAATAACGGGGACTATGAAACCTATTCCAAATTATGTGACCCGAACGTGACAGCGTTCGATCCCGATGCGCTGGGTAACTTAGTGGAAGGCGTCGAATTTCATAAGTTCTTTATCGATAACACGCCGACTCATGTAAAAACTAATACTACGATCTTAAATCCTAGAGTGCATCTTCTCGGCGATGATGTAGCTGTAATCGCGTACGTATGCGTAACGCAAAGCGTGGATGCCGAGGGCCGACGAGCCACACACCAGGCGCAAGAGACTCGCATATGGCACAAACGCCACAACAAGTGGACGGCAATACATTTCCATCGCTCCTAACTAGTCCCTTCTGCAGCCCACTCCTGTACGGTAGAGGATAACGGTCTCGCAAATGAAATTATCTGTAATGGTGACGCCGTTGCAGCTATTATAACTTTCCCAAGTTAGATTGAGACCACAATGAATAATCCTCTTCTTCGTACACTATAAAATTTATTATCCAATTCTGCTATAAAACTTACACGAATTTTATTAGAATTCTTTGTAATCCAAAATATTAAGTTAAATTACTTATAGGTAAATGTTATTGACACCGGTGTAAGCGATTCGGAAGTTTATTCTTATCCGTTAAAGTCACTTATAAAATTACTATGTGGCTAAAATGTGATACCGTTAAATTCAATGCTTTGTGCTAGTTGTAGTAGAGTGTACAAAAATTCTGATCTCTGACAAAATCGAAGATATGTCAACGAATATCGAGGCAAAGTGTTGTTTATCAACATAATAAAAGAAATCTCAACATAACAACAGATCTGATACTAATGAATCTATATTATAAGCAAATCAGCAAAAAATTTCAAGATTTAGAATATTTAGCACATTTCTCAGTAAGTCTCTCTACATTTTTAACTATGAATGTTTTGTCGTGCTTAAAAATGGTGTTCTATTTGTTATCAAATACCTAGTTAGTAAGATTTAAGTAACTAATAAATCATGCAGTTATTGGCACTATGCACTTAGATATATCTACACAGTGAGGACGTAGATTTATTAAAATTAAAGTTCATCTATTTATAGAATACCTACCTAAATTGCGCTAAAGTTTTCTTCGAATACATTTTAGATCCTGCGTATTTGTATACGTACTAGCTAGGACAGCATCAATGTGCGTATTATATTTTAAGTGGATTATATCAATTTCGTCAATTTTAGATTTTAATGTTAATGACATTATTCTGCTTTAGCTTTCCTCACCAGAGCATTAGAATGATAAAATGTTTCCTTGATGTATTAATTTGAAAAATGCTGAAGTGTTTATTTGCTGTTCCTGTAATTGTTTTGTAACTGGTCGTCAAACAAATCGTACCTACTTGATATAGCTTATAATTTTAAAAGTGATAACTGTGCAAGAGAAGGGTCGGCTTGTTGGTATTTGTATTAACTAAGAGGAGCTTTGTCAACAGTGATATTAATGTAATGAATGTAAGGTGTTTTTTGCACAGTTACACTTAAGAAATGTGCTTTAAATATTGGATCTATAACTGTAAGTCTGCAGTAAATTCAGTATTTCCTATAATATAATTAGATATAAAAGTCATTTAACCATGTTTTTTACAATTTTATAATATATTTTAGTATAGTTAGCAAAACTTAATTTACGAACATCGGTGGAGTTGGAATTGTAATATTAAAACGCATAATAAAAACCTACATATTCAATCAACTTTTCATGTTGATAGTTTCACTGTAAATTGTGTATACAGAGTACATACATAGTTGTGCCATTATCATTGAAATTAGTGCCAATAACTGTAAACTAAAAAATGTATTCTAGTCTTTATTGTTACCTACGCATATTTAGTAATTAATCAACATTTTTAAATTAATTTTGAACATATATATTTACATACATAGGTACATAAACTTACATTGTGTACATAGATATTGATTTGCACATTGCATGATTAAAAGTGTCGTCTTCGTCATTAGCTAAATAAAATATTTTCTTTGAAAGTATTTAATGAGGGTTTGTTATCTAGATCATGTTGAATTTATTTGATAATTTACTTCTACGTAACTAGTGGCTCTCCGTTAATGTTAAAAGACTAGACTCGCCCACGGAGCTCGCCAGACCCCAAAAGGCATAGATAGAATAGAAACATCTGTTGTGCTGATCCGTCGTTGGAAAATAGCGTTAAATAGGCATAAAACAGCTCGTTAGTTTTCTAAGCTCAGTCTGTAAACATCACATTAGATGAATTTACTTTAAATTATAGTTGAAATGTTTGAATTTTATTTTACATGTTATACAAAGCCTACCAGCCAAAATATTGTAGGTACTTTTGCTTTATATTAAGTTTTTATGTAATACGTTACTACAGCTGAAAGTTTGCATTGGGTTTAATAAATTCCCTTTTTTCCCAATAAAACCTTTTGGGAATCTTTGACTTACATAATCAAATAAAGTATTATTATTCATAAAACTCCAAATCAAACACCAACATTATTTACTGGTATTAAAATATAAATATTCTATTGAATAGATTAATGTGTTACATGACTTTCAATTAAATACAATTTTTACTATTGAACTGTTAAATTTTTGTCAGAATTTAATCAAATACTAATGTGAGAATACAATGTATATACCTACCTTCCTAATTCAGTATGAGATGCACAAATCTATCATGATGGTTATCTTCCAGAATATTTCACAAATGTCTCGAGAACAACAATATTTTAAGTATTTATATATTTTCAGTCTTCCCTGGACACTGGTCCAAAATACTAAATTAAAGGGATACCTTATACAGCTACTGTCAGCTTCAATTCAATAGTTTAACTTTTTCAAAAATTTAATCTGCTCTCCGCAAATTGTTAATAATGCACATTTACCTGTTTGCATGCATTTATCTCACTGGCTTTTACATTTAGGGGGGCTTTTAAAAATGACATTAAACTTTTCCATTGGCTGCTTTTTATTATGTAGGTACATTTACAATACTTATAATAATATATATAATAAATTATTTTACATTAAAGATGTACTTAAACTTTATAATCCATGAGACCATTTGTATCAACAAAATTACGCTAACACTGAACACATTATTTGTGCTGAGATATGCCTAAGAGGCTGATTACAAATGGTTCCATGACATTAAAATTATATATACATACATAATATGGGTGCATTGCAATAGGGGTACATTATTTAAAATATACTAGAATTAAATAATTTTTGTGTCATAATTTTCAATTAATAATTACTTGTGTAGTAAATTGCTGATAATCCTCAATAGAATAACATTACTATATTCAGCTAGAATTGTGTTTAATGTTTTGACGCCAAACATAATATTACAATGATAATATTTGTAAGGCTATATCAGCATTAACTTTAAATCATTATTAGGGTGTTGATAAGTAAATATGAACAATGTGTTTAGTCAAAATTCCAAACAAATTGCACCCTTGCCTAGGTATGTGAGATTATTTTATATGTTTTATAGTTAGAAATATTACCAAAGTATTTTACTTTAATGCACCACAAATTTCATTTAGGATTTGCTCTTTTTTATCATGAAGGCTAAGTTTGTAGTAGAATAATAACCAAATGTGAAAGTATAGGTGTATTAAAGAATTGTCAGTATATTTGTATTCAACATAATTTCTTGGACCTCTGCATTGCCGATTATCATGTAAAATTCTCTAAAATAAAGTTCTTTTGATCTACAATAACATGTTGTATTACTTTTCATGATTGTACACTTCAGTCATTTATTAATATACATACAATATTTATTTACAATTACTAAAATCATAAAATAGTAGCTGCCATATTTAAAAACTGTTTTTTACAATGCTACATCACTCAAAATCATAAAAAAATATTACAATGCTACTTAAGCGGTTACTTTAGCTACATTACAAACATAATAACATTTTCTAGAAACTATACATACCTTACACAACATTCAAATATTTCATCTTCGAGTGAACTCCTTTGCAGCCATCAACGGTCACATTGAAGTTTTTTAATATATCCTCTAACTCTTTGCTCCCCAATCTCCTGTTATGTAATTCCTGTTTGATACATTCTTTCAAATGTACTTCTGTCAATGGTTTAAATTCAATAAACGTTTTTAATGCTTTTATGTCAGTAAAGTTTTCTAAAAGTCTATGGCGAAATGTCTCATCGCAATTCTTAATAAATTCATTTGTTGATTCATATTCATAACAATTATAAATTAATATCACAGTAATGTCTTTTTCCAAGTTGTTGCTTTTTTCTAAGAGTTCTCTTATTTGTGTCTTGATATGCATATCACTTGCTGTCAAACCATCCACTATGACTATGGCATTCTTACACATAGTGAGACCATACATGAAGTCTGTTGAAAAGGAGTTCATGAAACTGGGCATAGTGTAGTGATACACGTTGGAGCAAGGGCCAATACTATCTAGCAGAATAGATGATGCATAAGTCTTTCCTACTCCAGTTCCACCTGAGAACAGCAAAAGTTTACTTCTTTCTTTTAGTTTCAATGTCTGCATTATCTTATTGACAGCTTCTGTTTGTCCAAACAGTTTATTTGATAGACTATGTTCTAATTCTTCATAATGGAAATCGTCAAAGCACTTTAAACTATAGATATGTAGTGCAAATATCGACATTAAGATAATAATAACGAGCGACGATATCTGGTACATAACATTCTTATAACTTTTTGATGACTTCGGAATTTTTAAATGATATTTTTTCACAATAGGTTGCGTTTGAGGTTGCGCTACTGGCCTTGTAGAACTTGTCAGTTGAATCTCTTCGATAGGATCATCAGTCTTTTCAGTTTTTATAGTCTTCATAATAAATGATTCATTGTAAGAAATATCCATTTCCCTTACTGAGTTACTGCTTGTATCAATATCCATTGGTTCATAACTTAAGTTATGATTTTCCATTGTTGTAAAATGAAATAGACACTTTTGATGGCGAAGTAAGCTGTGCGAGGATTAGTGATAACAAATACATTTATCAAGAACCATCGATAATTACGTCTTGAGTTAAAAGCGAAAGAAAAATGTATTATTGTGTGATTTTCAAATTTAACCTCCACAAGTCCACATTGACATTGACATTATCAAATCGGTAGACAGTGACAATCACTGACATTATAATAAGTGACCACTAGACCTGGCCGGCGCACAAATGATTAGTGAATTAGTCGGCCTAGTGAATTAGTCGATTCTCTGGTAATGTTTCTAGACAAGAAGCTTATAGTTAGTAAATACGAGATGGATTGTACGCGCGTCGTGACATCAAGAAACTAGTATTGAAACCACTTCATAAGCTGTGGCATACGGGCACACAAAATTATGACAAAATTGGATACATTTCATGTTTTCTTTTCGTCGGTTTTTACTGAAATTAAAAACTTAAATAGTAAACTTTACTGTGCAATAATAACTCTTCTGTCGCAGATGATATAGAAATATAACTTTTGCTTTTAATTTTGGGTAATAAAATCGTAATTTTTAATTTTTCTATTGTAATCAAGTATAACCAAGTAAATGAAACCACCAGATCTTTTTTATTATTTATTTATTCAAAGTTTACAAATTCGGCCTTAGCTAAATAAAAATCACGGAGGTTAAACAGAAACATGGTACGCTTATTATGCATAACATCAGATAGAAAATCTGTGTAAAAAAAATATAAGAACCCTGCCTCCTAAACTAGGGTCACCTGTATTTTAGGAAGCAGAATAGGATTGATGCTGGTACTACATCTCTCTATCCCATCCCCATCCGCCATCGATATCTGGTCGAATATCTAGGGGGCGGGTCAAACTAATGAAATAGAAAGATCATGAGAGGTGTAGTGATAAAGGACATTATGGAATGTTAGGTATCTAATGGAAGTTGATCCCACGCCACGGCATAGATAGCAATAAAAGAAGAGAAATCAAACTGGTAGTATTATTTTTTAAATGATTAAATCTCTATAATGGGTCACGAACCCCCTTTTTACTTTTCACCTTTTCGGCTGTTTTTAAAGCACCATACATTAATTCATACTATCGAACTGTATTCTCTTTCAACATTTTTTAAAAATCTATCACAAATTGAACTCCGTAAAAAAACATAATATGCTATGCACTCTGCTAATGCGCCGGGAATGTGCGAGCGATATACAATATACATACTCAATACACGATCGTTTGTTAAAAAAACAGACTGGTTTGAAATTATTTTATAATAAATCGACTACACAATTTTTGTGATCAATTTTTGTCATCTGCAATTTAATTTTCGAACAAAATTAGTAAAATTATTTTATTTACATTTGAGAACTTTAAAAACTTAATTCATGTACTTAACGATTACGCCTTTGAATAACGGTTCAATAATCGACTAAAGCGTCCCTTTTTCTTCTATGGCATCTCTATTTCCCGTTTCAGCAGGAGATTGGGGTCATTGTGCCATGTACGTCACAAAGTAGAATCAACAAAAATAACGTTAATTTCGAAATGGGGGATAAAAATGACTGCCAAAATATTGTTTATAAATCTACGCCTCCGCCAACAAATAGAAAAGTACGAAACCCATTCGATAAAGCATTGATTGATAAGTTACACAAGCCTATATGCAGGTAAGTACGCATTCGTTTTTTTTTTTCGAGGTAGTTGCAATGTTACGGCCTGGAATTTATTTTTGTGTGGGATTTACTGTTTTTAGTCCGGGAATGTGCAAGATATATAAGAAGAAGAGCAATGGATCCTTCCGCTGGGACATAGACCAGGCTTGTACTCTGGTGCCGGCAGACATCGTAGCGTGTAACAGTCAGTTTGAGCCTACGCCAGACCCTGCGTTAGAGAAGATAGCTGAAGAGGCTACTGATCGGTAAAATATTACTCTTCATTATGTTAATTATTCTAGTGGGCCTCAACAACATTTATGTAGAATTTTACTAGCAAGCTCTAAACACAACCATTTTTACATCCAGAATATTAAATATTCATGAGTCTTTTTAGGGTTCCATACCCAAAGGCTAAATATAACGGGACCCTAATGGTTTTGCTCCTCTGTCTGTCCGTCCATCTGTCACCAGGCTGTATCTCATAAACCGTGATAGTTAGAGAGTTCAAATATGACATAGATGTTGAAATATAATATATCGACACAGTTTAGATGATGTATTTCTGTTGCCGTTATAACAAGAAATACTGAAAACTAGGATAAAATATAATTTTTTTGTTGGCTCCCATACAACAAATGTGATTTTTTCCTTGATGTTGATCTCGGCAACAGGTACATGTGGTTTTATAAATAATGGTATGGAACCCTTCGTGCTTTTTTCAACTAATTTTCTTTTTTACTTTTCTTTATACTATTTACTATTCTCTGTTGGTTAGAAGCTTTAAAGAGAGAAATCATGTAATTTCATTAATACATATCTAAGTTAAAAATATTTAAAACATCACAGGTACAAATCTATGTATCCATATTTTCTTACTTTCAGATTTTTCTCTCAAGAAATGGTCATGCCGAGTCCATTGATAGAGTCATCCAAAAAGGTGAAACCACTATTGCAGACATCTGCAGAGTCAAGTATACATATTGACAGTATTATAAAAGAAAAAATTATGGTCACTAAAGAAGGTGAGTCATTTTTACTCATAATTATTCAACTGTAATTGTATTTTTGGTAAATTATATTATGATTGATAAATAAAAAACATTACATGATACCAACTGCAGATATTGCAAATAGTAGGTCTCTTGTTTCGGTAGTATAGTTATCGGCACGGATATTGAGCCCTGACCTTCAGCGCAGAAGAGATTTATTGGTTTATTGCCTTATGTGTACAGTGCGCAAAGCGATCCCCACTTTTCCGCCGAGAGCTCAATATCTGTGCCGATAACTATATCTTGGTTTTAAAAATATACTTGCAGCATCCATGAAATGTTGTGCAGACATGTGCACGAAGCCTCCTTGACTTTAATTCATTTGGCATGTTCAGCTTATCCAACATACAAGTGTAGGATGCATATTTCAAGATTCCATTTTTTGGGTGATTGAATAGTAGTGTAACACAAATATTTTAGTTTCAGCACAAACAGTTCTCACTCTGCCACCAGAACTGCCTCCTGAACTAGAGCTTCTGCTTCAGCCATTTTGTACATTCACACAGGTAAAATGATTTTTTACAAGTACAGCTCATCGAAGCTAAAATGACGCGCCCGATTACCGTACTGTAAGAGCGCCTTGGTACTGGGGAGCGTTATTTCAGCTTTGCAACAATCTATAGAGTTCTCGCTAAGCTTTATTATCGAATAGTGTGACTCCCTTCACAAGATTTCAAGGTACCAGCAGGTGAATGCCCGTCATTGATAGAGAGGGTATGGGCCACACATGGGCGTACTTAAGTTCGTTTACAGAACACCATAAAATTTACGAGAATAGCTTGATTAACATTGGTGAATAAACCTATACATACGCTATAACTCTAGTAGCTTTTTTATTACGATATTGCTTTATAAGTATCTATTATAGTTTAACCTATAAAGTTCATTACATCACACATGTAAGACTCATCAGACTCATGTCTGTAATTTTTTCCTATTATTTACAGGAACAAAACATGTCCGGTGAATATGAGATCACGGCAAACGGTTCCCTGCGTCGAAAGCTATTCTTCGAAGAGCATAGTGATATGGAACATTATGACTCGGAGCAGACTGATGATGAAGTACATGTGGAGCAACGACCGCCCTCGAGCTACGAGGCTCACACACCGATTGTGTTCAGTCCTGATCTTGTAAGTTTACCAAGTCTGATTAAGATATTAATATTTGTTCTCACTGTAAACATTTCTTTAAATTCAAAAGCATTTGAAGGATTAAAAAACCTGATTCCTGCGGTTTCACTCGCGTCCCGTGGGAACTACAGCTTGTACCTGCATAAAATATAATGAAAGAATTTTTCAAATCCGTTCAATAGTTTCGGACTTTAAATAAGCAAACGAAAATGTTTCCATTATATTATTTTAAAAAACATCAATTACCTACACATATTTAATCACATAAAAAATTTACAACTCTTTGCGACTTCGTGAAGTTATGGTGATCATCACCCACTATGATATTTATTCCCACAGAGCCGAGACTTCGTATCAAAAGGCATGAAGCGTACTTTCGGCACGCCACTGAAGAAAGGCGCATCGGGCAACTGCAGCAGCAAGCCCTGTTACCGCAATAAAATACTGGATGTGGTAGACTTTGGGGAGCCTTGCTTCAGTCCCATAGAATTCCGCACCCCGAGACGTACTGGTACAGTGCAATGTCAGGGCTCCGCTACATCGTCGTCTTTAGCCTCAATCTCGCCAGTGTTGAAAGTCAGTTCCAGTGATGAAGAGGTATGTATCACTGTATAGCAGTGTTTTGTTTTTATATCACGTGAGTTCTTAGTATCCGCATCGTCAATTAAAAATAATGAAGTGGGAAAATAATAACAAAAGAGAAATGTTTTATCAAGAGAAACAGATTTATTGTTTACAGTCTTTACTATGATATCACTCCGAAATGCTAAATTACCAAGTAGGCAATCTTAATTTTGTATTTCAGAAGAATAATTTCACGTCGCCCGAAACCGAAACGATGGCTACTTGCTTGGATTGCATTGAGGCGGAACCGAAAGGCGAGAAGAAGGGGCCTTGCTTCTGTAAACTGACTCCGAATAAAATAAAGCGGAGCACATCGCTGAAGGAATCGCCTCATAAGACTAGGAAAAGTTCATTCTCGTTTTCTGAGAAACGCAGTTTGAGTATGTCCAGTCTACATCGTAGCCGCTCTGTTCAGAAGTTGGACTTCAGTATGGATATGAGCGTAGATGGCTCCTTCCATAACCATTCGCAAGGTAATTTTTCTGTTTGATTAGAATTTTATATGAAGGTAATCATAATATCGAACTTATTGACGAAATAATCAATATGTATACTCGATTTTTTTTGTGACTTTATACTTAGAGATATATGTTTTTTCAGCTGATTCAGAGTCGAGTTCGCCGCATAAGAAAGAAGCAGTGTGGTCACTGGTAGAAGAAACGAGTATTCAACATTTAGTTAAAGTGGAAACTGCCAAATGTTTGTCAAGCGGAGTACAGTCGTCCACTAAAATACATAGCATTAACGTTATAGACGACACGCCTATCAAAGGCAAATCAAAGAGCAATATACGAGCTCATGAAATTAGTAAAATTCGCGCACCAATGCCTCTGAGTCCTCTGCACATGTCTCTAGATAGTAGTTTAGATAATTCATATAACCCACTCAGCTTGGAGGATAAAAAGATAGACTTTAACAAGGTTGATCTCAAACTATTGACTGAAAATATATCTCAATTTGATTATACCGCAAACAACATGACCAAAGTAGGTGGTGATAGCTCAACTAGTTTTAAGAGAGTAGATAGTGGATTTAATGAGAATACATTCTATGCCAACGCTTCTAGTTACTATGAAAGTGCCATAAAACCCTCAGAACTGACTGTTACAAATGTATCAAAGACTAATAATAAGAACGCTTTGAAAGAGATCTCTAATATTCCTTGGATGCGAGTCGATAGTGGATTTAAAGATGAATGTTCTTCGGACGGCACGCAGTTTTATTCTGTACACGAAAATTCTGTGAAAAAGTTCACCGGCTTCCATTTTTCCGAAGCAAAGGTAGACGAGAAAGAGAATTTGGGTGCTGAGGACTTTGACAAGTTTTTGGTTCAGTCCACCAACAAAAGTGAGACCATGTCGATGTCTGATATCTTCACGGACGACATGACATTTAACTGCAATTTCTCTTCGACTCCATCTAAAAATAAGACACGCAAAGTTCTTTCATAATTAAGTTATTGTAAGCTCTTTTTTATAAGACGGTATGAATTTTATATGCATTTACACAATTAGGTAATTAATTAATTTGTTTTTGACTTTGCTCCATTATTGTGGATGATTTATAGAATTATGATGAATTGATTTTGTATGTGGTGTCTAGAGCTTAATTTTTGCGCGAGATAGATATTTTTGTGTGTTTTGTATGTGAGTACTCGAGTCAAGGAAAATTTTATATAGTTTCAAGACTGAAATGATAAAATACGATATGAGTATTTTCCTTGGCTTGATTGATTCGTATGTAACAATAGTCTCAGGGGAATTGCGCGTCGTGCCGACAAATGTCCATCAAGAGCCTGCACTATTTGTCTTCTGACCTCTTTAATTAATAGGCAACAATATCTGTCAAGATAATATTAGCTATTTTAAATTTAGCTTTGTAGTATTCAATATGTGTGTGCAATTAACTCTATTCTTATTGAACCTACTCGCATATGGCACGCCAAATATGAAAGTGGCTTAACATTTTTTTTAATTTTTATAGATACAATACAATTTTCTGTAAATGCAAAGACAGGCTAGGACAAACTTTCACCTTTTTTCTGTAATTTAAGCCCAAAATAGCTGTATCTCTTCTATTGAGCTAATGTCGGAATCCAATCTCTAATCGAAAAACGAGTCCACTTTTCTTTATTGAAGGTTGGGCCGTGTACCCACACGAAGCCGCTAGTTCGTTGATATCCTTTATTTATAATTTAAGAAGTTTCTAAAATATGTGTGTAAAATAATAAAAGTAATTTACTTCTCTTTTGTGTTAAGCCACTGTAGTATGAAGCGTGCGAAATGTTTACTCGTTAGTTAATTTCGTTAATTAGAGGGCATTAATATTATCAAGACGACCGCTTCAAAGTCCGAGATTTGTTTACTCTTATTTTTAATTTAATTTTATCTTATTTTTATTATAATTTGCTGTTCGCTCGTATAATTAAATGTATAATTTAATTAGAAATAAATTTTGTTGGTGGACACACCAAATTATAAATTGATTGTCTATTTTGATCTAAATTGACCCAAATACATGTGTACAATTAAAAACAACAATATAAATCTACTATTATATTTCACTAATGAAGTTAATTATCCTTATTTACAAATCAGTAAATTATTGTCATCTTAATGTGCATTAATAAACTAGTGGTGCATACAACAGTAGCTATTGGTGTTCGTATACACACATTGGTCGAGACTGTTCGTGCGTCAATCGGTTTTTAACAAATAACCGTACGATAACGTCGTAACCTCTGTTATCGCCGTATCCCGGAACGTCTGCGGACCACGAGCGCTGGGATACGTTAGGTAATAACGACTCATACTGTTCGGTGCATTTACTACTCTCTATATAAACCTCCGACCAGCTTCGTACATGTCATTTCACATTACACTTTGATGGCGACAATTAGCAACATCGCACTGTAAACTACCGCTGGACCGCTCATATTTCACGAAGCGCGGACATTATTGATAACGTACGCAGTGACGTTTACACGTGCGCTGCGGTTAAATGACATTTGCTTTGAAAGTTTGAAACATAACATTTTTGTGAAGGATAGTGTACGGTCGGCAAAATGTATAACAAGACGAGTGCGACGTTGATGCTGCAGACGATAATGGTGTTGATGGATAAACAAAATTCCACCGGTGTCACCAACTTCCCCGGCACTTTTACTGGTTCGTTTTATTGTTTACTTAGTTTGCATACTTTCTAATTGTATAAAAAAAGTAAAAATGTTAAATTCATAATGTATTTTGAGCTCAAAACTTCTTTGCGTAGAGCTAGCAGACATGCTTTGCGCACTTTAGCCTCATGTAGTCATGTCCAGTGAACTGCCGTAAGTGTGAAATCAATCTGATTATTTAATTCTACCTATCTTAATCTTTAAACCCAATCTAACATATACGGTACGTGGCGAATATTTTTGTATGTACTTTGAATGGTATGAAAAACATTCCCAATGTATCTTCTTTCTCCTGGTTTATTTGTACATGAAACTCGTTTTCCATATAAATAGACGCGATAGTGAGGTTCGAAAAATAAATTATCGTATCCGGCGTAAAAGAATATGTCATGTGTGCGCAAATTTAAAAGTATTCAATTACGCTGATAAGTTCCAATAACTGTTTTTATTGTTTCTATCTTTTGTATTTTTAGTTGTATCGTGTGGCTTCATTTCTGTATTGCTCAATTTTAATAAAGTTTGATTATAAAAACTAAATGATTTGTTTATTTTAAAGATGATGCGGAATTGGAGCGTTGCTACGGCGCTTACGGGTGCTTCTCGAAGGCGTACCCATGGACGGAAAACCGGCCTGATAACTATTTCCCAGTACCACCAGAAGCTATGGCTGTCCGGTGAGTGAGCCTTCTGTAAAACTTAGATTTTATCACATAGTCAAAATATCTGCGTTAAAATACCCACGACTCCGAAATTCACCACATACCTATTTCTTAGCCTACGGATCAAGTTATTTGACTGCAAGTACCTAAGCTTCCAATCATGCTAGCAACAGTTTTTAACCTAAGTCGTCATCACAGCCTAAAATTTTCACAAGTCGGGGGATTTGGCCATACTTACCACCCTAGACATGCCTGCTCATCTCCATGGAGATGCTGTGCCCATCTCCAAGCAAGGCATGTAATATCTCATTTGTTATACCGCCACCGGTTGCTCGCCAGAGCCTCATCCGTTTTCACAGGGTGCACCACCGGCAGGTGAGGTTGGCAATTAGGGCCGTTGGTTGGTCTCATCTCAAGTCAACCCAAGTCGCTTTTAGCTGAAATATAGTGTTACTGTGAGTTACTATTGGTATTGGTCAGGGTAACTGGCTTGAGGAGGTCAGTTAGGCAGCCGCACACACTGGTACTCAGCTGCATCGGATAGACTAGAAAGCTGATCCCATCATGGTTGGATAAAGGCTGTACTGTACACAGCCTTTTTAAATAACGATTAATCGTTTGGGAACATAATCAAATGATCCAAATACTTACGTGCTAAAATTGCTCCAGTCAATGTAAAAATATTTTGGAGTGAGTACCTACGAAGTACTTGAAAGCAATCTTTATGCCCATTAGAAGTTTAAATGTCAATTTTTTTTTGAGACTTTTTACAACTTTACTCAAAAAGGTACTTTTTGATCTGGTTGTGCGAATTAGTAGCTCCCTACGAGGGTGAAACCGCTTAAATAGGTAGTTATATTCTTATAAATTATTAGGCATCTCTCTGGCAGAATATTCAGTTATGTAATTAAAGTTATGTACAGAGGAACGTAAAGCAATTTCTAGATCTCTCCGGAAAGAGGGTTAATTATCATAATGTCAGATTACCAGTACAAACATCATTAAATGTTTACATTACCGCACAAGTCCAGGAACTCGTATCTTCGTTGATTAACTTTCCTAACGATGTTACTAAAAGGAAACTGTGTAGTCATAGGTATTCCCGAAAACAAAAAATATTTCTATAGATTACTAGCTGTCCCCGCGGTTTTACCAGCATCCTGAAGGAACTACTTACCACAGCCTGATAGAAGTAGGTTATGAAGGACATAGAGTTTCAAGACAGGTATGCCAAATTTTATTTAAATTGGTTCGGTGGTTTTGGCGTGAAAGCGCGCAAGACGGTAGTTACTTTTTCCCATTTATAGTAAGGTAAGTATTTAATTAACATTGCAGTATTTTGTACCTTAACTGCGTGAATTCGTAGACCGGCAATTTTCAAGAATTTAGTAGGTACCTATAGTGTACATTCTATACTCTTAATCATTCCTGTCGTTAATGAGATGCGCAGAGAACCTTATCATTGCAATTAAGCAAAGGTCAGATTGTAGGTGTGGTTTTCCAATGATGCGAAGAAATTATGTCATTTAACTCTTCAGATAACAGATGTTTATCCTCTCACAAGTTGGCATCGATAAACGCAAAATCCAAAGACCTCATTAGTCGTATTCTGCGTATACAAGATCCGCTTCGTGTTTACTATCTTGTTAATATGTACAAGTCTGAGCACGATAAGGCCGGGGGCTCGTCCGTGACATCAATCAATCACGGACCGAGACAAAACAAATGTTTACGTCCCATAATTGCATAGTGACGTGTTTATCAACTATTTTAAACAATGTGTTTGTTTTTTGTTGCACTTTTAATTGAGTGCATCGGTTATTCGAGGTCTGTTGAACTTTGAACGTTGTTGACATGTTAATTGATAAACTGATAATGTTGCGACGATTCTCACATAAATTACTGACTTGTTATTTGTAGGCATGCCTGATCAATTTTTTTGTTTTATTTTTAGGTATCCCGCGTTCACGAGGAGGAATCGAAAGATACCAGTGTTGTTTGAAGCGGATAATAAAGAGAAAATAGCAAATGCTAATCTGGATCCTAGAGGACCTTTTTACTTTATATCTCATGGATTCTTGGAAGGGGGTCATAAACTTTGGGTAAGTAAAGCTTTTAGGTACAGTGTCAAGTTTAGCCCTGAGACCGTACTCGGTGATGAAATTAATATAAATAAATTTAGGTATAGCATTCAAATAATTACCAAAACAATACTATCGTAGTGTATTCTTTGAAAAAATCTTATCGTACTTTTACACTTAAATGATTTAGTGCAGAGGTTAATTACTCAATATCACGAAATTAAGAAACAAAAAATCATCGCTTTAAATTAGGAACGAAAAAAAACTATAATTGCTAAAATGCTATATAAACTCTTTTAGATACAAAACATGGCGGATGCTCTTCTAAATCTTCAAGGGAATGAGGCAGCAACCGTGATAGTCGTGGACTGGCGAGGCGGATCACAACCTCCTTACGGGCAAGCTGTGGCCAATATTAGGCTCATTGGCGTCATGACTGCTCATCTTATACATAATATTTATGTGAGTATAGTTTAGAAAGATATATTGATAAAATATAAGACTTTAGCCGAAAAACAAAGGCCTACCCCAAGGTTCTCCACTTTTCGCGGTTTTCAGCGACCCGCGTATACAGTACCTAGTCAATAAACCCGAGTCGATGGTAAGGGCGTTTTTTTTGCGTTCCATTATGTTCTCCATAGAGATGTGTAGAGCAATCAAAGTCGAGGCTACGAAATTGTTCGAGGCATTTATCGTTTCCTTAGAACACAAAGATTTCCAAATTAATGGGATTCTGGATCCAAATTCTGATATTCTTTCCCGCTCCATTTTCCCAATTTGCATCATCCCTTTAGCAAGAAAAGTCATTTGCTGATTTGCCATCAGAATGAATACATAGAAAAGCCGAAGAGATAGTGCAGGTCACAAGCCGATCGGTTCAAGGAATTATCGATAATCAACATTCAATTGTTATTAATCGATTCTAAAAACTGACTGCAATTAATCGATTCTTCGTATGCTTTTTAATCAGCGGCTGGATAAACTTTGCACTTCTAATTAGCTAAAGATATATGGCAATACTTACATTTATCCTTTTTATTATTGCAGGAGGTGTTAGGATTACAACATATAGACAATTTCCACTTTATTGGGCACTCTCTCGGGGCACATTTAGGCGGGTACTGTGGTCATGCTTTACAAAAGGTAAGAAATCAACGTCCATTTAGAATGAAGCTTTAGAAATCTCTATTTTCTTTGATAATTGAATTAAAGATTTAAAATATTTTAATTGACTTACGTCTGTAATACTTACCTATATATATTATTCCTTTTCCAGAGGTTTTATCTGAAATTAGGAAGAATAACCGGCTTAGACCCTGCAGCTCCCTATTTCACCAAAACTGTAACTCTAGTGCGTCTCGACCGATCCGATGCTAAGTATGTGGACATCATACACAGCAACGCAATGCCTCTATACTTCTCTGGTAAGTAATCTATTAAAAATATTATCACTTCTACCATAAATTTTAATTAAGAAGAATCCTTTTGATTTTCCTACTTATGCATTTCGGAACGTTTCCTATTTAGATTGTAGTCCAATTTAGACAATGTTAGGCGGTAAATATAAAACATGTAAAAAATTCCGTTTTGTGGGCTTACCTACCATCAAGCCTGTCAAATACAACCCAGCATTATGATGCGAGAAATTACAAACCTCTGAATTCCTGTCAAAAAACTACATACGTATATTTATTGACAAGATCCAGCATCAAAACCAGTTATGCTTTTCTTAATTTTAGTACTTACACATTGATTACCTTTTACAGGTTTCGGTATAACCGAGCCAATAGGCCACGTGGATTTTTACCCCAACGGTGGGTCAACACAACCCGGTTGCAAGCAAGCCAGCTCCCCTAACGGTGGTTCCAACGACCTGTCTTACCAACAAGTTGTGAAGTACGTCGGTTGTAACCACGAGAGGAGTTATGAGTACTTCATAGAGAGCGTGGCGCCATCTTGTCCTTTTATGGCGGTGCAGTGCGAGTCTTATGATGTAAGTTGATATTTTCACCGTCAAAATTTTATTTATTCGCATATGTCCTGTTTATACGCGTATTTTTTTTTATATAATACACGAAAACATAAAAAACACACATAAAAAGTTATCGCTGTCATTGGGTATCGAACCGAAAGGCGGGTCGCATTCACGCTGAAAGGCATTGCATATTTTTTGGCCGAATTATATAGGCTAGCCCTTTGGTCACAAGTGAACTCCAGTAATCAACTGTTGATTTTTCGGTAGGTCCTAATATTTAAACACCAAAAACATTTAAAATTAATAATTATTACATTCAAGCATCATCGTGCAGGTGGCTAGTTTTCCATATAATTTAGTGAGAATCTGTAAGAAACTATATTGCGTCTCATTCTTAAGTGGTTATCTCAGCCTTAATTATGATTAATTAAAACAAATAAGTTATGTCATTTTGTTTGACGTCACAACGTAATAAATTATCATTATTTATTGTTTATGGCGATATAATATTGGTTCATCATTAACTTGATTTTTTAATATACTTAAGTGCCTTTCATAATTTTATATTTTCATTTTTTTTCTAGGCTTTCCTTGCTGGCAATTGCACGAGTTGTGATAAGCACCATTATTGCATACCAATGGGCTATCATTCGTATAACATCTACAAACGGCTACAAATGGGCGGTCTAGTCGATACCAACTCTAATATCGCTCTATATGCTCTCACTGGCAATAATAAGCCTTATTGCAGTAAGTATTATTTTACACAAAACTAAAGCTGAATTTGTTTGTTTGACTGTGGTGCCAGTCAGTTTATTTTTAACACTATGCGCCAAGTTGGAAGAATAGGTACCTAATGGCACAAATTTTTTTCTGGCCCAACTAGAGGTTCCATGCGAGATTTTTTTATATACCATTCTCTCTAATGTGCATACCGTATTTTAATATAATTTGAGCTAACGATCTTGCGGTATATATATAGTTTTTTTTGTGTTTCTGTCTGACTGTCCTTTATCTATTTTCTCTTTAATTGCAGGGGTCCACTACGAAGTGGTGATGAAAGTAGCGAACACAACAGCGAGCATTACTCACGGCCCAGAATCAGGAAAGCTGTCTATCACATTAGTTGATAGGAACAACAATAAGAGCGACCACATGTTCTTGGATGAAGAACAGTAAGTTTAAACTTTTAATTATGCACTTCTTGTAAAATTTAATGGCGGTCCGCAACTAAATGCCTATCACAATTATACTGGTAACAAAATTCACCAATAAATTTAGTTGGATAATAAAACGTAGGTGAGGGCTTCCCGCCCATGTCAGACTTTTTGTAGGACGGATAATCGAGCCGATTTTTTGTCGGTCGTTCTTATTAGGATTTTCTAATCGAGTTTTTGTAGGACGTATGCATTGTTCTATTATTATCAGTGGGTTCTATTTTTCTACTACAAAAAATCGCTCACTGATTATATCGAACGTGGGCGGGCAGCCTAAACTTAGGCCATAGCAAAGCAAATATTATGCTTGCCCACTTGTTTTCAAAAAGAAGCACTAAATGTTTTTTTTACGATAAATTGGGAAATACCTATCAAACTGATGACGAGTAAAATATGCGTAGTACGTTTTGTATCGAGTGCGTTTCGGTTCAATTGATGTTTTCATGATAATGTTTGATAACACAAGGATGTTTACAATTATTATGAAACAATGTAGATAGGTATCATTATGTATAACTAATGAAAACAATTATGGCAGTAGGTCAATTTTTTTGTTACTTTTGTAACAATTGCGAAAATTTGACGCACTTTTAGTTTAATCTATATTTAGTACCTAAAACAATATTTTCAGTAACGGCCTTGATCTTTATAAATGGTAAACATAAATCAGGATGTACTGCTAAGTCAATATATTGAAATACCTACAACTTTCAGATGATTTAGATTTTTAACACAGATCTATACTAATATTATAAAGCTGAAGAGTTCGTTTGTTTGTTTGTTTGAACGCGCTAATCTCAGGAACTACTGGTCCGATTTGAACATTTCTTTCAGTGTTAGATAGCCCATTTTTATCCCGGTACGGGAAGTAGTTCCCACGGGATGCGGGTGAAACCGCTGGCAGAAGCTAGTAAGAAAATAAAACAGCTTGTATATCGGTCTTGCCATTCTGCACCGCATATGCACTAACATAAATTTCAAAAAAGTTTGATTGAAAGCCTCAATTCTTTTATTTGTAAGGTCGATTTAAAAAACCAACTGATTAGTGTCTTTGAATTCCAGAAAGTTCTACAAGCCCGGTACGATTGAGACCAAGATGGTAGCAGTTAAGGACACGGGCCATCCTCCCATATTTGTGATCGTCGAGTGGAAATACGAAACAAATCTATTCAACCCCATGACTTGGAGGCTGCTGAAGAGTCCCAGTATATACGTTGAGTATATGAAGTTGTCGTCCATTGAATATAATACTGAGTAAGTATGACTTTTTACTTTAGCACACTTATATACAAAAACTCATTATAAGCCTATTTTTATCGGGATGCGGGAAGTACTTACTTTGGGTCTGGGGACAAGCCTGCAAGGCAATGATGTATTCTAAGAACTTTAGTCTTCTCTAACTAAAAAGATGTTTGAGTAAAAGTTGAAAAGTAGGTATACAAAATTCTAGAAGTGTGCTAGGTACTGTTTCCATTTCCTTGTATTTTGATGAAAAACCCTTTCTCGCCTTACCTACATTATGCCCTATATTTTATTTTTCAGTATCACGGTATGCCCGAAACGAAACAAGCCGGTCGTCGCTAACCTGCCTACGATTATGAAGCCGAAATACTGTAAATTTACAAAATAAGTTAACCTTATAATTTTGATGACAAAGGAAGAGATTTCATTGGACAATTAACTTATTTATGACAATGCAAAACGTTTACAAAAAGTATTTTAATAGTATTTTAAATATTTACTTAACCTGTTAATTCTATTAATATATAGTTGAGAAATGGATGTGTGAATGTTTATTACTTTATTACGTAAAAACAATTGAATGGATTTGGATGAAATATAGTTTATATCAGAATAGCATAGAGGCTTTATATCCGCGTGTGGTAAGTTCGAAACGCAGCTGACATCGCATGCGGATGCTAGTCTAAGATAAATATAACAATAACTTTAAAATATACTTAGGTACTATGTATAAATGTTGGTAGAGGTATTTACTAATGTTAATGTAAATAAATGTTATACGCAATTATTAAAATTTTCCTTATTTACCCTGCGAGATCTAACCGTAGTCTCACCTGATCATTGACTTGGCATGCCCAGGCGGACCTAATTTGAATTTGAATCGTACATGATCCTATTCAAAATCAAATATCGGATTCAAAAGTCCATCATCACCATCATGATGATTCAAAAGTCCATGCTTTCATTTTATTAACACCAAATATCAGTAAATTTTATCTTTAAATGGTTGGTGCAACCATATCGGACTAAAATTATCAATATCGAATATTATAATTTATTTTGGTTCCTAATAGAACCACTTCACACACTCAGTAAAAATCCACGACTATATAATATATTATGTTATACTGGGAACAAACATAACATACTATGTTATGTTTATCCCAGTACTTGCAGTAGTTCTCACACTGATATCTCAGGAAAACGGCAAGTTTCTACTAAATTGAATTATTTTTTACATAAAATCTTAGTATAGTTTGAAAACAAGTTTCAAAATGTTGTTTTAGCTTGATGTAGGGTTTTATTTAGTAATCAATTACTAAATAGTTTCATAATAGTTGATTAAACTTGCTTGCGAGGCACTACACTAGTCGTAATCTATTTGACATTTCGCGCTGACATAACGTGACATTCAGTGACATTACGTTACGGATGTTGATGCTGTTGTGTTATTGAATTCTTAATCATAATTCGACTCAATACGTAACACATAATATTTCGTTATATCATCACAGTCCGCCATCATAACCATATTGTAACTGCAGTTAGTGCTATCAGTTAGTCAGCATGGGTGATACGAGAAAGAAGAAAAAGTTTTACTTTCGCAAACGAAGAAACAAATATTTCTTGGAACCCGGCTTCAGAGGCTTCTTTTGCACGTGTAACTTTAGAGAAAAAGACTGTGTGAAAGAAGTGTATAACCTTTTGAACGAGTATGCTGGGAAGCTGTATCCGGACCTGGGCCTGGAACAGCCCTCTGCAGTGCCCGAGTCCGCCGCGCCCGAGGACAGGTCAGACAGCGAGTCAGAGGATGAGACTGACATCGGTGACATGCTGAAGCGCGAAGTGGATTCCTTGAAGAAAGATTCTCAGAAGTCGCTGAGGCACAAAAGATTCCAAGTTGTGGAAACAGGTGCATCCAACTGCATTTTTGTCAAAACAAATCTTCCTAGTCCAGAAGAGCTGACCACAGCCATAATTAAAGATTTGGTGACAACTAGGCTTTCAAAGACGCGCCATGTGTTACGCTTGTTACCAATCATGGCTACCTGTAAGGCCAACTTACCAGACATCATGGAGTGTGCGGGCAAACTCTTTGATAAGTATTTCCTGAAGGAGTCTTCATCGTTTGCTATCATCTTCAACAAACGCTTCAACAGCAGTGTCTGCCGGGAGCTGATCATCAAGGAGCTGGCTGAGATGGTTGTCCTGAAGAATGCCAACAACAAAGCGGATTTAAAAAATCCTGGGCTTTGTATAATAGTGGAAATTATAAAGGGTATATGCTTACTAAGCATCGTGGACAATTATTTTACTTATAAAAAATATAATTTGAATGAGCTGTCTAAAGACGACGCATCAAATGATTCCGAGGGTACTCAAGCTAAGAAGTTTAAGAGTAGTGTGACCACTCCAACTGAAGAAAAGAAGGATGCCGGAGTCATCAACTTAGAAGTAACTTAGATAATTCAAATGCTATTGTTATACTTGAAACTCAGGTTATCAATAAGCTGACCATTAATGTTAAGTCTTTACTTATATTTCTACTCTACTTAATGTATTTGTAGTCCAATTTCTAGGTACTACCTAGATCTTCGATACCAACTCTTATACCAAAATTTGTCTTATACCTAAATTACTCTAATTTTTCATAAATTATTATAAACCCTTATTAAATATACATGTGAACTGATGTTTGGTTTCTTTGAACAATGTCCACCTCATTATATTGCTGTTTTTATTGATGGTTACGTAAAATAATGACTCGAGGTCGTGGTTATATAAGTGGGCGTAATAACGAGCTGTTAAGTAATTTTATGATACCTACATAGTACCTACTGTCGTTACATAATCAACAAGCGACAGGCTGGCGGGCTGGCGGGCTGGCCGGCCGGGAGGCGTCGACATGTGCGCGCGCCGGCAACACGTGTTACAAAACATCCTCTGTTCGAACTAGATGCAATCTAAAATTGACCTAAATTATTATAACCTTTTTTTGCAAACAATTATTCCCGTTGTTTTATGTAAATTAGAAATGTTTTAATGTGGTGGGTAAATCACCATCTATCCCGTCTAGATTCCTGCCCCATAATTTAATGTAAGTGAACGACAACAGATGTCTCTTATTGATAAAAGCTTTCTTTTCAACTTAACGAGTAATATACTTTCAAATAAGAATTATTAAGTATCTTTAATGAAATTAATGGTTTATCGATAGTATTTAACATGATAGTTTATTAGTACCTATAGTTGCATTCATGAATACATAAAGTTTTGAGTACTTGTAAGTAAAATTTAAACTACTAGATGTCGCTACCTGTGAAATTAGGAACGATAGATTCCACAAATTAATTTAATGCACTTAATACCACTTGTTACCCCAGTATAGGTAGTTCTCACACTGTCTAAAGATGTACTTGTAGTTATATCCTGAGGTTATATCATAAAAAAAATCAATGAGGCTTTAAGGAAGTACATACATAGGTTTGTCCCTACATAAACTATATATATTAAAGAATATTATATACATATATATATGTTCTAAGTAAGTAGGTTTGTATATAGAAGGAGTACAAAAGGAAGACCTACGTGGTCTGGGCCTTGCCGTGTCCCTTACCTATGTACTTTCCCTATATAGATACCGTTTTATAAACTCCCTTATAGGTATATATCCCTATATATATATATATATATATTTTGCCGATCTCCTTTAAAAAAACTTCGAAAATAAGATAATTAACACACCAATCAAACGAAAGATCATTACCGCTAATACGTTAATGTATAAGAGGCACGCACAGATAGACAAAAGTTCTGTGCGTCCAACCAATCCTTTTAGAAAAAATAATTAGTCTAGGCTCTTCAACAAGAAAGCGCAAACACGTTGAATTTTAGATAAAAATTAGTGTGCAGCGGCGTGTTTGATGGTAAGTTTTATATTGTTTTATGTGAATTTTAGGATAGATAGCTATTTCTACAGTTTAATGATGAATAAAGGTATAATGTTTTTTATGAATTTGGTAATGTTTTTTATATTTAACGAATAAAATAAGGTGGACGCGAATTACTACATCGAATTTTACAAAACTTCCACTTTGCGTCCACAATGGACGCGAACTAAAACTATCCTCTATACTAATAAACCAAATTGCGTCCACTGTTTTCGTTAAATACTTGCTTATAAAAAATAATTAAAACATGGGTACCGTTTAATATATTAAGATTAAACAGTAAATTTTTTATTTTTTTTTGTTATTTTAAATTAAAAATCAACATTATCATCATTTAAAATTCACTTTAAAAAAATAAAAATATTTTTCTCAACATTGGTTTAAGTAACTTAAAATTAGGCAATTAATTTTGCAACTTGAAAAATAAACAGTATAATCAGTTCTGTTAATTTTACCCTAAAATCACAGGGAAAGACCCGCGTTGATTATAGTAAGTTTTTGGCCATATTAAATTAACAAAACAATATAACAATTTTGTCTAAACATGCAACTAAAAGAATTGTTGAGTCAATAAATTATCAGACAAGGCATATTCTTTGAATATTTATTTTATCGATTTATTCTTCTCTCGAATATCATTTAATGCTTTCTTTAAGTCTTCTTCTGTGTATGTTGTCTTTTCCTTCTTTTTTCCTGTATCCGAAGAACTTATCTTAAATGAAATTACTTAATATATTAAGATTAAACAGTAATTTTTTTTTATTAAGATATATACGTGGGTATAATTAAATTATATTTTTTTATGAAGATATATACGTGGTTCTAATTAAATTATAATTTTTCTATTTTTTTATTAAGATATAAGTATGGTTATAATTAAATATTTAAATTATAATTATAATTTAATTATAACCACGTATATATCTTAATAAAAAAAAATACTGTTTAATCTTATTTTAAGTTACTTAAACCAATGTTGAGAAGAATTATTTTTATTTTTTAAAGTGAATTTTAAATGATGATAATGTTGACTTTTAATAATTAAGTTTATTGTTAAATAGAGAAATTGATCTAATACAATCTTTCTTTATTAATTCTTAAAAAAATCACCCCTATATTCCTTTTCTAAGCTACTGGACGCGAACTGGACCATGGGTGGACGCGAATTGGATTTTGTGGACGCAAACTGGGTAAAACGCCTAATTTTGAGATTTATCGATTTAAATAAAAAACGTAAGATATTTCTAATACAACTGAAAGTTAATCTTAAAATAGAGTATATAAGGAATACATTACACAAATTTGACATGGAAATGAGTGCTGGAGCATTTTTATTATCGCCGTCAAACTTGCCAACTGCACTAAATGGTCGCCAACAGGCGAAATGACCCTATATAGGGATATATATATATATATATAGGGATATATATATGTTGATAATGAAAATAGTTCGGATGGATCCACCCTGGGTATCAGTGGAACTTTATGTGATCACGTGCATCGACTTATCTCAGGTGCTGATCGCAGCGATAAATCGTAAATTAGTTTTTGCATCGAGTAGCGACTAATCGCAGCAACTAATCACAACGACTAATCGCAAAGCGTCCACTATGCATTGATTTTGTTTTGTTTTTAGACTAAGTACCTAGACAATAAAATCGTCATCAGTTTCCAATGAAGGAGGGATTTCTAACACATTTGTGTTAGAAATGTGCTGCATGCTACAGGTTAAAAAAGCTGTTCATTTAGGTACCTACAGTTAGCCCGTTGACAAAAATCTAGAATACAGTCGAACTATAAATCATACCAAAGCAAATCATACTTGTCTTGGGAACACGATTAAGAAGTAAGTACTTACTAGACTAGACTAAAGAATCGGAGCGATGACATGCCCGATAAAATAAAACAATGCATAAAATTCTCCCACTTACACTTTTCCTTCACGTCTTTCTAGGGCGAGCGATATTTTTCCCGTGTGAGTTGCAAGTGCGCTAGTGTAATGGGCTATTTTGCACTATTACCTAACTAATCCCAACAATTTATTTGCGTTACGTGACTTATTCGAAATCGATGTTCCTTGCACTTTATAATGGAATGGAACTTTCCTCTTCCATACGGGAAATACTTGGGAACTTTTGCTTATGTAAGGTACCGTAAAAATGTATAATGCAGAGTTCTTATTTGTTATCTTGTAGGTAGGTGTGTATGGTGTCTTTTCAGTGATTTTGTTGCTCTAAGCCATGTTATTTAAGTCCATTAGCTTCCGTTCCTTTGAAACTCTGTAATCGATTATACCAAATTATAATTAGATGCGGCGTAGGTACATTATTATCTAGCTTAACTTGTAGGTACATAATTAGTGTTTAATCAACAGTAATTACCTACGTAACACGGTACATAGGTACACCTATTTTTATAGACCCCGAGTACAGCTAAGCCAGACACTCAGCTGAGCCCTAATTTAGTATAACAATAAATAAGAAAGCCTGATAATTTAAGTAGGTATCTACTTACATCGGTATATTTGATAGAGGTAGGTAAGTATATTACTAATTAGGTTCTCCCTATTCCATTTAAACTTTTTTTACCTGTTTCGTCCGCACTTCAGTTTAAAAGCAGTTTTCTCTTTCCGTAGAAGTGCAATGACAGAGTTAGGTGCCTACCCTCCGTCAATAATTGTTTGTTAGAGTAGCCAATTAAAAGTTTGCAAGGGCTGCCGCAATTGGAATTGAGCCAAATACTTCTGTAATAAATTGCTGTCCGTGATAAGAATACGCTAACAACATAATTTGTTCTTTCATAGTGTGCGGGCATGAAAAACTTTAGGTTGTGGAAGGTAATGAATTCCTGATGTAGACCCGCTGTAAAAACGCCCGTAATGGATTGATGCCGTCCTAACTTTCTATTTACTTAGCGGGAATGCCGCGCTTATTTAAAGAATGAATTCCATGAATAAAAATGTTTGTATGAGTTGACCATTTGCCATTGCGTCGTAACGTTAATTTAAGGAGAACTAAGGAATTTATAGTTGTTATTATTTCAGAATACCTACTTAAGTAAGCTATTGTCGCATTCATAATTTAAAGAAGCACAATAAACTTAGAGTATTTCTTATTTAACAAGATTTTCCACTCCAGATTTCCTAAACCTAGCGGCAACAGACTTCCAATACCTATGTACTTGAACTAAGTATATAAATGAATGAGTAAAATTGACTTTTACAAAACCGTTCAAGTTATAGCTCCCTAAAACATAATGGCAATCCGAGTGCACTCAGTCAGTAGGTGCTCACGCTCAGCTCAAGCCAGTGACGTACTGCGAGGTCGTGTCGAAGATATCCCTACTAACATTCGAGATGAGTCTAATTCGCATCATGCGGCAGTGGACATCAGCTAATGACATCCCCTGACGGTCGTTAAGGCCGGCTCCTCGTTTTATTTTTTCCCTTGAGTGACTAAGTCAGCAAGTTTCCTTTTTCAACGGTTTCGTTTTCAGGAACTACTGAAAATTCTGCACTGTAATTGAAGATTTTGCAAGGGATATTAATTTAAAATTGACGACTGGATGCTGCATAATTTTTGCATAGCAGAATATATATGTAATAAATATTGATATATATTTCTACCTACAAGTACCTATGCATTTTATATTCATTGCCCAAAAGATTCCAAATAACATACATAGTCACAAAGGACTCTTGTGTTCTTTACCTGGCTATACCAAACAAATAAATCGGTAAGCTCTTACTGTCGACAACCTTAGAGGTAAGGAGTTCGGTCGCTTCCTAAATGTTAGCGACTTAATCTTGCAGCCGCCAGATCCCGCTTCCCTCCACAAGGATTGCATTTCACTTTGATGTAGCCAAGAATCATGTGTGTACAACGTTGTTAAGTAACACAAAAGCTATAGTTTCCCGGACAGATTTCTAGGAAATGCTTTGAAACGGATAGGAAGCTTGTCAAAGGTCTTGGTTGGTATAAACACAAATGCACAGTCTTAACATAAAGTTAATCTTCTTTTTATTGTTCTGTGGTTTTTCTTATAGCTGTGGATGTGTAGTGTAACTTGTACTTTGATATGTCGAAATCCACTTACTTATTGTGAAAGCTCAGTTTTAGGATCTTTGCATTTACTCGGGTTTTCGTGGAATACATAAAATATTATAAATAGATACCTATAACCTATACACTGTTGCCTATATAAATATATTCGTCCATTACAATTCCATAATCTCCTCTTACGATATCCAAAGGATGAGATCCGATTTTCTACTTGAAGCATCGATTTGTGTCCAGGTGGGATAAAGAAATCGGATCCCGATACAGCGCCGAGTGACTTTTGGGAGCATGCCTATTTATTTCATTCGTACATAAACCTCTTGTTAAAACGTCTTTCATCTATTACGTATTCCTTTTCCCTGGTTCCCAGGCCCTTTTCGGTAAGTATTAGTTGAGAATGTAATATAATATTTCTATGATCACGATCTGCTCGCTCAGTATGAGTTTGTATCCAGAGTATGAGCTACACTTAAGCTTGCGCCCGGTCTGGCAGCGTTGGAATAACAAGCACAAAACGGACACCGGCAAATCCAACCCAAGTCCCGGATTTGTAACAAAGTACGGCTTATTCCGCTCACTTCTACATAATATGGCCGAAACACTTGGAGCGCAGATGCTTGCTGCAGATTTTCAATGTGGTTTCAATTTCTTAGCGTCGTCTTTTCCCAGATTTGTGCGAGGTAAATAACGTACGTACGATGTAGGTTAAACATGTCAGACACTCGAACATTTTGCCGGAGTAAATTTTGTTTGCTCTTCAGCGTGCACCTACTCCTACTGTGGATTTTAATTAGATTATAATGTTTGGCATGTGCTTCTGTAGGTTTACGCTAATGCTTGTCAGACATGTCTGTTAAAACCATGAGTTATGTATGAGGTTATTCATTTTACTAACTTAAAAATTTAAAACGTTATCCAACAGGTTGAGTAATGTTTGTTTTTAATTTCCAAACGCTCCCAAAATGTGTCACTTTTCCAAAAATATTAATCCTATATAGGAAACCATTTATGCATACCATTACGTCGACTGCATGATACCATTTTGCGTCACTCTGGGAAAAATTAAAAACGCTTTCGAGTAATAACGTCACACCACAATAGGGTGAATGGGAAGCACGTGCAATTTTTCACTATAAAAGTAATATAACCCAATTCAGCGGCTTTACATCGCGACAGCCGGCCGCCAATTACCAGCCGGCAATTTGTCGTGTCAGCCGGACAGCGGCGCGGATCGTGCGGCAACATGACACCATCAGCAGGCACCTCGCGCTGTACGATCATGATCCGGCCGCAACGTCGATATAAACCGACCAGGTCATCCGAATACACGCGCTCTTGTGTTGCAACTATTTCTGAAAGCTCCGGTACATTTTTTAAATGTCAGCTTGAAGTTGGGGTTTCATAAAACCTTTCCTAGCATATCATACCAGCAATTCATAAAATCGTTGTGAAGGACTGTCCAGACTGTATGGATGATGTTTTTGCTTTGACATGACTGAATCGGTGTGTAGAAAGTAGAATATTGCTTTGAGGTGCTTTGAGGTATATTTTTATGGGATTGTAAACTTGAAATGTCAGAGTTGGTAAATAAATAAAACTTTTTCCTTTAGGTAATATGACTTTATTAGTAGGAGGAACAACTAGTTAGATAAGTAGGTTATTATGGACTTCTTCATTCTTTTCTGTCTTTTTCAAACAGGTTTCCGAAACATAGTTTTTCTTGCGAAAACCATAATCTGATAACATTAAGCACCTAGAGAATAGAGCCAACCACGACATTCAATGCAGCTGTGAATAATTATACTTAAAATGACACCATTTTAAAAAGTTCGCAAGCATTTCTTATAAAAATAGTCTCAAAAGATTTGAGCACAGTAACAAAAGAAAACTTGCTCCAACTAGTCTTCTTGAAGTTCTCCAAGTTTATGTAAGAATGTTATCGTTCTGAAGTTACATAGGACTTGTCAGTAAATAATTCTTCTTATTATGGTAATATTTCTTAAGTACCTACCTATGTACCTACTTATCTTGGTGATTGTACTTTTTTGGTGATATATTGACCTGACTGCAGTCTTAATGTCATGCGTATTAGTACGTCAAGATGAAGCTAATATAATATAAATAAAAGGGTTGTAGGTGTGTTATCAATGGAAGAGCCGGTGGCCAAACGTTTTTTTTTGTCAAAGTATTAAAATAAGCTTCAGGAAAGAACAACATAACAACAAAAAGCATTTACTTGGAAGTGCTCCATATTTCTAAAAATACATACCTACCTAAATATCAGTTTTATTAAAAATAAATATAGTGAGGTTATTTTATATTATATGGAGTTGTGACCAGTGGGTGGTCCTCGTTCATCAATATCCGTATAGCCCGGGGGTTGTTTTGACATGGCCTTTGTCCACCGTCTTAGAATTATATACAAGTCACTCCCAGATATAATATTTTAACCCAAATAAAAATGATATTAGATGAATTACTAGAATAAACAGATATACATTGTAGTTATAGGTAGTTGTTTTATTTCACGAAATATGATATGTTATGCCATAAACATCTATTACTTTGTATATTACTGGATACCCTATCAACTCGCAGGTATAGATATTGACCCTTGTTCGTGAAAACATGGCGTATACCTTACAGCCATTCTGAGAAATCGGCCATGTACGGACATTTACATGTACCTACACGGTTATAGGAGAATAAATATTCCAAGTTTACTTTAATTCCATGTAAGTACGCAAACTATTGTTCATAATAAATCTCCGCAGCGCCGACATGCTCTTGCTTACACATTTAATTTGAAACATCTTTTAGTTAAAACTGCGGTAGAGTGGCTGTTGATATTATGAAAGTAAATTCCCCGCACTCGCTTTCTTCAGGAACACAAGACAAAAACATTTGTGGTCGCGGCGAGCTTCGTGGTGCATTTGCTTCGTAAACTTGGGTGCAGAAGAACGGAGCTAATAGGATTTTGTGAAATATTTATCATTCACTCATTATGTAAAACAGTTGTTGCTGTGGAAATGCTTGAAGTGTATTATAATAGGTACAGGAAAAACAGAACACAGAAAAAGACTAAACAATAAGGACATGGTATTTTCGAGGATTATTACTTATTTAATTACAGTAAGTAAATACTTAGCATCTCATTATATTCTGTTTAATTTTACTTACAGCAAAAAACTCTAGGTGTCTGTAGTTTAATGAAAGTAAACTTACCTCACTCGTTGCCTTCTGCTGTACAGGAGAAAAACATTTGCAGGGAGTTCCGAGATGCGTCTGAAGGCTCATAAACGTGGCTGAAACAGAACCGTAACACTATTTTGTGACCGAGTTAAAACGACTGTTATTTTTCAGTGATGCCCTGTAATAATGTTTAATCGCGGACAAAAATGTTGCGGCCGCGGTAACGACAGGACTTTGTGGCTCATGATAACACCTCGAGTTTGTTTGTTTGTGGAATGTGTTGCTGTTATTTTTGTTATTTACTTAGCTGTATAACGTAGCTTGAAGGGTAGGTACCTAAAAAGGCATCTGTAAACACGTCAGATGGTCGTCGACATCGGTTCGTGTTTAGCTACGAAATTATTTTATTGATCAGAGATCTCAAAGTGTAGAGATGATATATTTTTTGATATCTTTTTTTGTTCTTTCTCATAGCAAGGGTTTTGTAGGCTATGATATTTTCCCGCGTCACCTGAAATATTCGATATTATGAAATTCTTGAAGCTCGGCTAAGTTTGTAAATTAAATTAATTATATAACTTTCCCTGCTACACAACAGTTCTGGAAACTTCGTTTCGGAAACTAAAAAGGCTTCGCCGATTAGGTTATATTCGCTTTGACATTAATTTCGCCGGTTTTCAAAGTAAGTTCATAAGCTTTATCTATAACTTTGTTGTTATCTGAATTTCCACTTTCCCTGTTCTTAAAATTTTCAATTCCTGAACAAAGGTATTTTGTCTTTATTAATTTTAAGTTTTCCTACAGCACCTAGGAGTCGTGGCACTGATGGTTTGAAAATTGTAAGCTATCTTTATAAAATGTATAAACGGTTTGTTTTAAACAGCAATTTTGGTTGGTTCATTTCCCACAAGTCAATTTAGTTCGTCATTATATTCGACGTCAGCACCTGCCTTTATTTATCAACACCTCTTAGATAGTCAATTGTTAAATCTAGTCTTGAAAATATTGAATTTTTGACCTTTACTAACGCTAAAGCTTGATTGATTCCACTTTTCTCAGTAAAGAATAATAAGGAAGGAAACATCGATAAACAGATTATTTTTAAATTCGATGTGGAAAGAAGCGAGTTTGAGTGACAATGATATTTTTACGTGTTACTTGGTAACCTCTTGAGATACTTATTCTGTTTATTTTCGAGTTACGATGTTTACATGTTGTGACATTTTGATGAACATATTACGTGATGAAGGTATGTTTCGTATCAACGTTATGTCATTGGATCTTTTTATAGGAGTAATGCACATGAAAATGTATTTTCGGAGTTAAAGATATTTTTTTTCC
Organism: Helicoverpa zea x Helicoverpa armigera; assembly: GCA_033682625.1. Taxonomy (NCBI): domain Eukaryota; kingdom Metazoa; phylum Arthropoda; class Insecta; order Lepidoptera; family Noctuidae; genus Helicoverpa; species Helicoverpa zea x Helicoverpa armigera. The sequence goes on from JAWIIS010000032.1 coordinate 7,764,081, forward strand.
TGTAACTGACAACCAACCTTTATATAGATACCTACATACGTAATGGAATTTTAATGGAGAACAACAAAGCACATGTAAGTTTTTATCTCGTGAATATTAAAACAAAACTGAACTATCTTGACATAACCCCTTCAATTGTGTTAGTGAGTCACAAAACGAGCGCGATATGGACGAATGTAACAATCATGCGCGCGATTATAACGCGGAAGTTAGGACTCGCTTAAAAGTTTAACGAGTCGTCGTTTCAACGGGGCGTTTTGTTTATGGACGATATGAGACCGAGGCGATTAAATCTCAAACATGTGGTGACATGACACATACAGTTAGCGCAACATAGTTACATAAACATTTGGGACTTATTTAAGGAGGGACTGACGTAAAATGTTCCTTACATTTTGTTTTACATAGTGAACGATTTTGTGGTAGTGGTGAAAAATAACCACGATCGTCACTACAATAAAATAGAAGCAACATTCGTGGTTGTGAACCAAATCGTGTCAGGACTACCTATCTAGAGATTCTGTTATCCCTCTCTGCAGTAATCAAGGCGTGAACATAAGGAAACTAGGCAAACATTTGATATAGGTAAAGTTTACGTCGTCTCCGGGTTAAGTTACAAATTAGGGGATGGGCCGTTGACCCTCCAATGACTTCAGACCCGGCTGGAGCTGGATGGATTACACCCCAATTAGTTGTTCTGACTATACCAAGACTTGTGCGAGAATTTACTACGCACTTAACACGCGTAATAACTACGGGCGTTGTTCAAATATGTAATTAAGGTTACCGCTTGAAAGTTTACGTTAAATTAACTCGTGCTCCGACCGATACTTGATGTTCATTAAGTTTCGTGTTGTAAAATAAAATACGCGTCATGCGTTCACCGAGCGGGGGTAAGTAAAGGTTTCTGTAACGCCCACTTTGGCTGTGTATTGTGTCCTGTTGTAAGGTCGAAGCTAGGGTCATTTATCATTATCAGGCACACGCCTCAATTAGGTATCAGGGTGTTCGGTTTCAATGTTGCTGGACTCAGAAATTGGAGCGATATTACAACTAAGCGGCATTGAAAATTATTTGAGTAAACCTACTGGTTTCTAATTCCCATAATTATATTGTTATAAATATGTGAGAACATAAACATAGAGCACGAAGTAATTACTATACTATCATGAAAATTTTGACGCGCTTATCAATTCCCAAGGCTCACTTTCAGGCTTAACTCCACACCTGGGGTATAAGTTATACCGTATAACCCAAAGATTAAGCATTTGTGTATACCTACTTATCATATCGTAAAATTCCTTTCTACATCCCTATGCCGTAGGTTCCTCCCATAAGCCCCAGTTTGCTAATAAAAGTGCGGCTATGGGATAAAAAATCCCGGCTTATAGTTTTAATGCAGGCAAAAACGAGGCAAATTTCCTACTTACATGGCTTGTTGAAACCTTTCAGCATTGCAGCGAGCATTCATTGCCAACTTAATTTTTTGTAAAATAAGCATGATTATTTTTTTTTTTTTACTTTTCCGCGAAATTTGTTTGGTTTTAAAAGCATTTTTGATCCCAATATGCGTATTAAATGCATCTTGTTGAAAAATACTTACACATACTATTTCAGTTGTTGAATATACACATACACGGAGTAAACAATAACATAGATTTCCTCACAGTGCCGTTTGTTTCCTTATAGATAAACGGACTGTACAATATTTACAACAATATAGATCCATTTTCACAAGAATGTGAGTTGTGACGCTGAAATTGAATCTACCGACAAAATGAGCAATGTTTTTTTCGGGCGTCGCCGCGGGGCGTCGCGTCGCAACCTTATGTATCATATGCTCCTTGCGGTTCTATCAACTTCTAATAAACAGCGTTATCGAAAATATAAACCCAATAAAACAGAATTATGTTACATAAAGCTTGACATATTTTATAATAATAAGGGATAAAGAATAAAAAACGAATTGCTTTTAATAAGATTCGTTAATTTAGATTTGAATATTGTAAATTACTTTACAAAACGCTATTTTAAAAGTAGTACTTACAAGTTATATTTCAGTTAGTCTACTATATATTCTTAATTATTCTGAAAAGTAAAAATTATGATTGTTTGATTAAATTTTATAACACAAGTACTTAATCTACAAAAGTTAGTCAATCTCAACTAATCATTAAAGTTATTCATTTCGGTTCTTATTATATAAACTATTTATCAATAAATATTCGATTAACTGAGCAATTACAGCGGATTACATAAAGGTATTAACTGACTATAATATGTAGAATACAAGATACGTTTCAATCCCTTAATTGCTTTCATCAGCTTTATTTGCATATGACGAAGCAAGTATAGATAATCTCATTGCCTATACATAGATAAGGCAGATTAAATTGGGACTGGACTATAGATTGCAGAGCTCACGGTCTCATCGCCCAGGATTCTCTGAAACAAGCCAAGTGGAAAATACTTTGGAAGAAAGTGGACTGTAGGAAAGTGCTGCGAAGATAATACCTACACAGTAAACAGCGCAAACACGCTATGTATACAAAACGCTTCCAATTTTAAATACAAGACTTTACCTACATAATGTTATGAGCTAGGTCAAACGAATGTTATTAAAACCTCTTTTCAGAAATATTGCAACCACTTTTTTGTGTTTTTAGTGGTTTATAATTTGAACACTTGATGTTGCAAAAATATCAACTAAAATTTAACAAGATGCAATTTCAGAAGAATAATAACAACTGCTTAAAGAGGGATGGTTTCTCTCGTCCACTTTATATATCTACATTTTTATTTTCCAACATCCAAGCTTCATGGTTTGGTCCACTTGACTTTGACAATTGAAAAGGACTTGGTCTGATGGAAACAAATGCTTTGACTTTGATTCAGGTAATTGTTTAACTGAGCAGGGTTTGCTCACAGTATGTTCCAGTCCACTTACTTCAGGGTAAAGGCATCTCCTCATACAAAGAGTGAACATAACTGTGCTTCGGTCCAGGGTTCTACGTCTTCATAGCTAGTTTTGATACGGATAACCGCAAGACCTAAGACTCATCGGCATTTTAAAGGATTTCATGAAAAAATACACTACATATTTGCTTGTTGATATCAAGTTGTTATATTGGTTGAAATACCAGATTATTTCACTGAGTGTTGCTTTCATTCAAAAATTCATATCTGACAACAGTATAATGGATCAATATTTCACGTAGAATAACATCATTCGTGAAAGGATTGAACCTTTGCTGGTCGGGTTACATGGTCGTATGTCACAGACTGCTATTTATTTTCTTTGATTTACTGAACACTTTGGTGATTCTCTATTAGATATGTGTAAAGGATGTAAGTGGAGAAAAGGAAACAATGTTGCTTTCCACATCAGTTTTATTATTTAATGTGACTTTAGAAATCAATTTTGTTTTCGAACGGTAGCAAACACTTTATAGGCATCTCATTTGAACCTTAAATTATAAGCTTCACGAATAATAACAGTATAGAAACACTTTCAGTAATATGTTTGGTAAAATTGTATACTTACTTATCTCAGTGCTATTAGTAAACCCCTATAAAATACCAACCTGGCTCTTCCAACAATATTTTTATATACGTACCTTAATATTTATTTTTTAGTACGTACCAAACATCTCTGTACTCTTTTCGTGCCGATAAGAATGGGCAAAGCGTGAAATTTTACGCATCCAAAAGTATTATAAGTAATCTGTGTCGTTGTTTATGCGGCGGTATGGTAATCTCACGGGAAGCGATAAATAAGGGCCGTATTCAGAAACGTCAGAAGTTGCAGGCTCTCGCTCTTTGTTAGTAACTTTTACGCTTTGTTATAATTGACCGTCGGAAAACTAAGCAGAGAGAGGGCCGTGTTATCGGATGTTGGTCCGGCCAACTTGCTGGCAATGTAGTCATAGGAATACTTTATACCAACATCATTCTTTTATCTAAACAACCGCATATAAAAATTAAAATTTGTTGTTTGAAATAAAACATAACAACCCCACACATCTTCTTAAATAAAATAGGAATAGGTACTATGTTTACTACGTTAGTAGTTAAATATAGTTATGACAGCTAGCTACTTCTTTATTTAGAATCGTTTCGTCGGTTAGCACTCAACAAGAATCACATTATTCCAGGCACTCGTGTAATTTTAATGAGCGCCTGTGAACTATTAGCCGGCTTCGAGTGGTCCGCATCAAGAGGAGCCGATGACTTGCGAAGAGGGCGTGACGAACGCGCGCCTCCGAGATGTCGATAGCGCAGGTTCGTACTCGAGAGCCAAGTCCTTACCACGTCGTATTATGATGTCCCCGTTTACACCACGCTCCAAAGGAACTTTCCAGTCCTGCATGCTTTCAGCGGTTTATTACGAGAAATGACGTCAAAGCTCACAATTCCTCATAGAAAAAGTTGTGCAGCGTTTCACACACATCGCACGGCGTAAAGTTTTTGCTCGCTTTAAAATATCCGTTACGTTTGAAATGCGAGCGCTACGTAAGCGCTTTAACTTTTTTACTAACTTTATTTCTACATGAATTTATACAAAAGCCAGACACAGCGATAATGTCTTCCATTTGTTAAAAGACGAGAATTACAACCGCGACGACAGAAAAGAATAAAAGGGTTGTCTTTGTTGGTAGCAAGAGGAATACATTTTATGCAACCGCTCGAGCGGTGCGCGTACCTTTCTATCGTATAATAACCCTATTGTGCCGTCTATCTGTTGGATTTTATAAAATTTCAAATATATTTGTACGCGTTCCTGTAGTTAAAGCAATCACCTTGTACTGCTGAAAAAAGCATCATTATAATTGTCAGTAGTATTGCCCAATAACTTACAATCTGACTGGCTTAATGTTGGTAGGTGTAGGCAAGCAAGAAATATTTTACAATACATATATGAAAAGACGCCTTGTATCTACCTACTTAAAATTACAGAACTGAATAAATGTCTAAAATGTGAGACTGAGTAAGTATGTCATCGTTATTGAAATTGCTTATCTTCTCTTCGTATACTTCTATATTTACCCAAACCAGATAAGTACCTACACCTTCTTAGAGGTCTAAACCGGAACGGTGACGACGTGATAAACAAAGGTGTCAAATTAAAAATAACAGAGAAGTGACTTCCCCGCATTAATAGATTGTTGTGTGACCTCTCCTTCTTGGTATCGGGTTGTATATATTAGAATGACTTTAAGGTAATTTGGCCCTAAATATGCATTAATTTCCGAAAAGAAAACAACTCTAAATCATGTTAAAACGTGGTGCGTAAACTCAAGGTTATGCGGCTGTAGTTATGAGCTTTAAAGACTTAATATTCTTTGGAAGGGATCCGCCCTTTATTCCCTTATAATATTATCTCGTAGCATACATAAATAATTCATAAAAGAATGGGATTTTCATATTATTTCACTTTGCTTCTCCTTAGAGAGGTTCGCCGCGTTTATACACCTCTACAAAATGACACCGGAATAGCGGAGACAGGGCAGTTAAATGAATTATGATATTCTAAACAAAATTAATGTTAGAAGTATTCTTATTTTGTTTTTTATCGTTTGACCCTTTAGGGGACGGATGCCAATTGTTAAAGTTTTATTTTTTGTTAGTGGTTAGAGTTTTGGAGTTATGGCTAGTCAATTAGTATTTTTTTAAAATAATTATTGTATTTTTTTTTATTTTATAGTGAAAGTTATGTCAACATAAATGCCAATGGTGCATGTATAATGTATGTACATCGTAATCTCTATCCTTTTCTTACATAAAGATGTTTCTTTCTGAAATCTAATTTAAAATGTCACATCAATACAACACTACGAATAAAGAAACAGTGCTGATGAAGATAACATATCCCATAATTAAAAAAAAATATACTGTTGTTATATTTTTACGAGGACGTTTGCAAAAGAAATCGTGACCAAAGGAAATATGTGCAAGTTTAGAGTAAACTTTACTTAAAATACGAATATTTTACATTGGAGCAGGTACCCTGTTAGTTTCATTCTTACTCAGCTCTTTATTATGCACCTGCATGTTACATTGTATTTTACTTGCAGCTCTCGTGACCTCTACTGCTCTTATTTTTAATAACGTCAAATACTTGAAAGGTATCTGTCCAAAATGTTGGCTCCTCAAAATATTTGAGAGAATCATTATTGGAAAATTGCTCTTCAAAATTCTCTTTTTGCAATATTAATACATTGGTTTTTGCTTATTTTTAACCAGTATCGGTAACATGTCATATATGTATATGCTGTCACAGAAACAACTGCTGTCGTTTTTTAAGTTTGGAACTTTTTTTCAGTTCCATCATGATAAGATGTTTGTAAATACCAAACCATGTACGAGCCATTCTAGGTAATTAACACAAGTTCACGTTTACTACTCCTACGTTTACGCAATACCGACGATTTCAACTTGAGTACGAATTGGATTACCGTACAAAATCAGCTTGTCATACGCAAACAACGTGCTTCCTGTGTCGTAATAGTCTGCTCAGCTATTGAACACTCTGCTATCGAACAAATACACACCGTAACCACGCTCCACTCCAAACAAGTTTTAATCGATTCCCAACCAAACCAAATTAAACAGATAAGTTTTATCGATTATTCTAAAAATAACCAACATAGAAAAAAGCCAATTCGATACGGATCAGTAATTTCCAAACCTATTCACGACAATCTTTGCATCCCATCAATAGCACAAGACGTTGATTAAACGACCAATAATAATAATTGTTATCAAGCTGAACCGCACTTCTCATCAAAGTTCATTACAGTGCTGAATCGGAAGCTTGTATCAAAAGGATTTAATTCAAATAAGCTTTTCATTTCTACATTTTATGAACCCCCGGGAGAGTGCCTCACCACGGATTAAATTCGTGATATTTAACTTAACGAAATTCTAGTTTGAGTGCCTGTGAATAGAAGCTTGACTACGTTTTTAGAAATTAAATGAACGCGGATATTGTAAAGGCGGATTAGCGGCGTCGGCTTTATAATATTAGCTTTTAAAGTAATCATTTCACCTGAGAGGCAATTAATTACTGAAACAAAAACTTCTAAAAATATATTTCAGAGTGGTTTTGAGCACAGAAAATAAAGAATGCTATTCATAATGAACAAAGTGAGCTGGTTGTCAAACTCATTCGTCTAATTAGGTTTTTGTTTACGTCCGCTTTCGAATAGACAACATTGAATGAAACGGGGGTCCATTTTGTTTCACTGGCTAAAGAGTAAATTTAATTAAGTCAAAAGGGCTCTTGAGTTTTTTTTTTTCAATCTGTAAGGCTGGCCAATTAAAAAGTTGCCGAGACTTGTACCGGCAGGATAGCGACAACCGGAGGAGAGTACTTAAACTTACTCAGTGCAACTCTGGGGCTACATTAACGGTGCTTACCAGTTAACAGAATAGTAAACCTTTTTCTACAAGCAGTTTGGGACTTCTACAACCATCGTCATGTTTTCCTAACGAGCTACGGTTACATAGTATCAGTGTGGGTAGTTTGCTGATGTTATATGTGAGCACTTTACCGGGCAGGGAGACTGAAGTTTCCTTAGGAGATACTTATAACGTATTTTATGATTCGACTTTCATCAACGTACATTTTTGCAAATGCCAAAACGCGTTCGAGTCACAGATCCGGCTCAACTGCGTCAAAAACTGCATTTATTTTATTTTAAATGAGTTTAATGAAATATCTTCTTAATGAAACTATTCATTACTAGAATGCTAAGCGATTGTTACCCGAGAAGGTATCAAGTAAGCAGGAGCGCTGGAACGCGACGCCTCGGTGCTGTCCGATAGAGAGACGCCAAATCGTCTTACGACTCGCTACGGAGAAGAGGATTTTTAAATATTTATAGAACCGTTTTCACAAACGTTGAGCTGTTTGTTCTATTTGGAAAAATCTTGAATTGCAAGCGCGCGCTCTTTACCTATAGCTTACCCGGTGCCGTTTTTACACCTCATCTTTCGTAATCCGCGTTTTAGTGGATATTTTCAGAGAATTCCCCGCTGTATTCTTAACGCCCATTAAGGTAACTGGGCATTAACTTCTTTGCGAAAGAAAGGTAAAATAGGTTTGTATTTATCAAAATCAATCTTTTTATCCTAGTGAGCTGATGGCAGTAGAGCGAATTTATTTTATTGCACCGCTTGAAGGTGCTTAATCGAGAAAGCGTTAATTTATGTGTGCCGTTACCAAAGAGTAGAAAAGATCGCTTTTCCTGAGGATGTGCGCTGCTCGGAAGACTATAAGTATTCCGATTGAATAATTAAGCAGTCTGACAGGATCGACGCAAGCAGCCATTATTTCCAATATGCGCCGCATAAATACCTACTAACACAGGATTGCGTATCGTCTGCATTTTATTGCCATATCTTTGTAAACACCAGACCTAATTTTGTGGATGAGTGCTTATCATATACGTACCGAAGTTCTCCCAAAAAGAAAAATAAAAAAAACTGCAAAGAACGAGCCAATTGTTTTTGATTTATAGACTAGTTTCACAAAGAGATGTTCTATTTAGATGCGAGAGGGTGACCCGTTGTTACAACACAACGGAATGTTACTGATTCAGCAGTAATGTAACTCGTATCAATTCTGATCTGCCCCCACAAAGAATGCCAAATTACTAATGGAAAAGTTTTTCTAATGAATTGAGAAAAATGCGGCCTTGTCGAATACTGATGTAATGGTTCCAGAATTAATTAGGTAAGTAGAAAGTAACGTTCGGATACTTTAACTTTTGTATAAGACGAAGCACCGGATAATGGATACTTTATGGACAAAAAACTATTATTGTCGAGTCGAATGTTAATACTATTAGGGGTATTTTTATCGAATCTTTGCGGAATATCTGTCGATAAATCTCGTGGGCGTCGTAACAGACTATAAAGTAACTTTGTCACGTGTTTGGGATAGGCGAATGGTTTACGTGCTATGGGGTACGCGCCAGGTGCACTTGGCTTTTGTATGTACGTAGGTATCTATATTTATCCTAGTATGTATAGTTACCCATGAATGGAGCTTTGCCTCGCACGTCAATCAACTTGACTTTGACTTTGAAAAATACAAAGGAATAAGGGTCTTGACTTATATGATGCTCAGTATGTGCATGTTGCTAAACAAAATACTTTTGAACTATATTTTTTTACGTCTGAGCCAATGTGAAAAAAAATTCGTAGCATATAATAACTATGTATACCTAAGGTCTCAGACAAAGTTGTTGTAGTGCTTTTAAGTGAAGAGGATTACGTCTCAAAATGAAATGTTTTATTTTACGAAATGCAATTAATTTTAAAACATAGGTACATATTTTGTTAAGTAAAGTGCCATAATACCTAGTGTACAATCAAACATTTAAAATAATTTATTTTTTTCTTATTTTGGCAACAAAGATGCATCATAAATATTCATTTTGTACAAAAATATTTAAAAAAAGATATACCTATTTACAAAAATAAGAGCATGTAAAATATTCAAGTGCTGAACGGACGAAGTTTTACCTAAATAAAACGATACGTAAATCAAATAAATTCCTTCCTCGGTGTGACACTATGACTGGCATCATTATTCTCAGCAACTTTTCCACGCGTGTCAAGCGAAAAATAAGTGTCGTAATAGTAATTTGTCACGATCCACCTTTCGCACTACGCATCCTACACGAGAATTGATACTTACACACGTACTTGGTTTTAATATACCTGCTCTATAAAAGTGTTACATAATTATTAGTTCTCTAGAAATGAGCTAGATTATCCGATGTCTAGGTTTTCCGAGAATGCGCAGATGTAAATAGGTATCCCGGGCCGGTCTCCCATGACGATCGGAATAAATACAGTGTGGCTACCCGATATGAAAATTAAAGTCCCGATGACCATTTGCGAATAACGAGGGTAACATCCAAAAGGATCGAGATAAAAGCTTGTAGACGTTAATAAAAGTAATTTAGTAGGGAAACGCGTCAACATGGAATTTTTATTGCGTAAGCATTCCACCCCGGACTAACAGATGAAGACATATTATCCTCGTCTCGCTGGCCTGGCTACCCTTGAAGTGATTACAACGCTACCCTGATGTGAGGTTAACACTGGCTACAGATAATTAATAACGGTACAGAAGGAAAGGTTATTCTTTTTCTTTCCAACACCTTAATTAATATCTCGGTAATCTATTTTTGGCTACTTATCGTGACCAAAGGGCAGAGCTAATCTCGAAATATTTATTTGCTACCTTTCTAGTAAGTACCTAATGGATATAGAAAATGGTAGGAAAGTGAGTACATTTCGTATGTATGTGAAAACACCTACGCCCCGTCACAAGAGAATTTTCTATCAAAGAGTGTGGGTTCTACAATAACTCATCCTCCGAGCCTTTTTCCCAATCACGTTGGGGTCGGCTTCCAGTCTAACCGGATTCAGCTGAGTACCAGTGCTTTACAAGAAGCGACTGCCTATCTGACCTCCTCAACCCAGTAACCCGGGCAACCCGATACCCCTTGGTTAGACTGGTGTCAGACTTTCTGGCTTCTGACTACCCGTAACGACTGCCAAGGATGTTCACTGACAGCCGGGACCTACAGTTTAACGTGCCATCCGAAACACAGTCAATGGTGTCTAAGATATACTTAGAAAGTACATACAAACTTAGAAAAGTTGCATTGGTACTTGCCTGACCTGGGATCGAACCCGCGCCCTCATACTTGAGGTTGGTCCTTTACCCACTAGGCCACCACGACTTAGGGGTTCTACAATAACTATGGTAAACTTAACAACAACAATGATTTAAGCCCACACACATATCAGGGTGAAAACAGTTTTAGGCTCAAGAGTTATTATAAGATTTCTCTTTATAAGTCATCTTTAAATCCCAGGAAACAAAATTAATTATTCCCAGAACTAGAATTAATATCGTACATAATTTCTAGCAAAATTTAGACGACACCGGAACTGGTTGTAGCGACTAAATATAGGTGCCTGAGATGTAAAATCATAAACCTCTCTTTGAAATAAAGGCTGAATAGAGTAAACATCTACCTGTTTATAATCTCTGCCTGATAATTTAATTCGCGGAATTGAGGCATCAATTAGGCTTTTCTTTGAAAGCTTCTAAATATAACAGATATGATATGTTATGTGTTGGAAATAGTCTGAAAATTGTAATACAAGGCTAGGAATAATAATAAGTTCCACTATAAAACCGTTTTCGTTAATAAATTGATTAACTAGTAAAATCTTCAAATGCAAGCTTAGTTAGACAAGTTTAGGATTAACAATATAAACACTGCCTAACAGAATTACTAGTAAACCACCAAAACACTGGTAAAAGGCATGACCTATTCCATTATTCAATTTGTACCAATTCGGCTTGTACTTACACGGATTTACCGAGTGGGATACGTGTACTTAATGTTGATTACAAGAATAATTACTGTGCCAAACATCCTTTCCACTAATTGAGTAATACACTTATAAACTATTTCTGAGTAAGTCCACCGTGTTATTCGTCCAAAGTGATCAATGTTAGCAAATGGAAACGTTTCAGTTTATTGCAATATGCGTGCAGTGGGTCAAATTATTTAAAATTCAGTCCGTTTTTAGAATGAGCTGTAATGATGAAAGGGTTGAAAGTGGAGTCAATATAAAAGTGTTACTGAATGTTTGGATGATGATGTCATCGCAGTGCTATTGCAAATTGCTGTTACTGCTTATTTTATGGTCTGCGTTTGTCTTTAATGTTTGTGCAAATCATTTGTTTATATACCTAATAAGCAATTTCTTACTTGGCTGTGGTTTTATTTATATATGCTTAAACTTTTTTTGATAAAGAAATAACTTTACTTACTCAGTTGAAGCATGTCAGAAAGGTACATTGAAGTCATCTTGAGGGACCCAAAGGTTATATTAAATTACCTTCCTACTGTATAATATAATACAAGATGTCACCGACAGACCTCGAGTTCTCTCGAAAATCATCCGGAACCTTCTGTATTATTCTCGTCACTGTTGCAGAAAAACAAAGCTCAGCTGATAAAATATTCAAGCCATACATTACGAGATTGATGAGCCGAGACACAAAATTATAAACAGGAGGAGAAACACCGAGAGAGTGCGGTTGACTTCTTACCCTCATTGAGGTAATCTTGTGGGAAATCAAGGCAACCGCGACCGAGCAATTTGTTATTTCTCCGACAAAACCGAGCGAATGAGACCTCACAATTGTCATGATTGCCCGCAGATCTTGTCTTAGGCCGCAGCTCACAGCGCTGTGGTCGGAATATTGATGTACCAGCATTATATCTTATGCCGTACTATAGATGAAAACCGGCGCTAAATGGCCACGTGATGAAATAAGTCGGTGTTTTCATACGAATGAGTGTGCAATACCGTGCATGTCAGCGAATGATAATAATATGATGGGAACATTATTCGATATCGGAAGCAATATAGACACAATTGAGCTACATTTGCGTTATGCGCTGAATGCTTGTTGAATTGAATTTGGTGAATGCCTGATAATATTCACAGAATGGGTATGATTAGGTTCAAAGCTATATGACGCATCTATCATGTTCGATGTGATGTGGATTTTGTAAATATAACGGAACAGTGTTGCTGCCTTCCGTAATGTTTTTCTATTGGTTAGCTCATGATTTTTATATTTTATCCAAACCTGCAATTTAAAAATAACAATAGAAATGGTATACAAAACAAAATAGTTGCAGTCAATTCAAAAGTTTTTTTGTTGATTGGAGTCGATTGGCGGACGATCGAAAAGCATTTACAACACAAGTCCTGGATCGACGTGTTGCAATCATGGCCGACAATGTACGAATATGAATATTTTATTTGAACGACCAATTGGCTGTCCTGTCGTGCAAACATTTGATATTCACAGTGAATACGAAAGGTTTGCTTATTAATTGGATTGTCGTACCACGTACAGAGTCCAACGACGGAAATCGGCCGATGTGAATTGCTCTTAATTCGCTGCCTGGCTTCCGATAAAATATTGGACCGCATCGCAAACGGGATATGAATAACAAACAAAATATTAAGCTGCAGATTAACGTTGCTAGTTTATAATATATAAGGGATTAATGCAATTACCGCGTGGAATTTTACTGTACGGCCTGATTTATTGGAATTCATGCCTATTTGTGCTCATGTCATATTCACGGGAAATCACGTGTCCTGTCGATAGCTCACTAAACACATCAAACGTGATGCAGTCGAGCTTTGAACAGTTTTCATATGACGTCGATGGATCCGGAACTGGAATATAAGTGAACCATTCCTCTTTAATATTTTTCAAATAATTGCTTCCACGTTAATAATGTGACGCCATAATATTACCAACTCAAATGACCTTAGCGTCTAAAAACATCGTCAATGCAAAAAAGTTAATTTATTTATGCAAATAAAATCAAATTCGACGCGACGAAACACTGAGGGAGATGGCTCCTTAGAGATTTACGGCATATTACGAACACCTAGATACCATGGCAGTACCTACCGTGAATTTAATTACGTTTGCATTAAATTACGATACAGGATGCTGTACATAATAGCTTCTTCTAATTAATTCATATTTAGTGTTACGTGTGAATTGTGATATTTGGAAACAAGTCCTTATTGTAAATGTTAATGTAACTTTGTCTATCTGTCATATTTTCACGCCAATACATAAATGAAACAGATAGCCTAGCGCCTGAGAATGGACATAGGCTACTTCTTAACCTGTTAGGGGAATAGGTTTTCCCGGGACTTGGGTGAAAAGGTACATCGCAATAGCTACTCCGTATTTAGATGAAAAGTTTTCATGTCATTTATATTTAATGGGAAAAAGAACAGATAAATGAAAAGAACGATTAAAATCTCCAGCTAACACAGGGAAGATTCACAAGTTCGCATGGGTTCACGGTAATCGACGTAATACGATATCCTCCCCAGCGTTCACGCTATCTCGTTACTTGTTCACAACAAAGGCGGAACATTTAAGTTTTAATAAATTTCAGACAGTTGCCATTAGTAAGGAACCACGTAATTATAACAAGTCATTCAAATCCGTCAGTTTTCGAAATACTGAAGAATTTCCAACAAACTCATAAAAGTTTATAATGATAGCCAACGGCGTCTAAATTTTAAATGATGCCGCTCCTAAATTATAGAAATATTTCTTTTTTCTAGTTCGAAATAAATTAAGTTCTTGCTTATCAAACTGAGGTAAGCTTTAAAGTTTTAATAGCATATTTTAATCTAATGTAAACATTTGTTAAAATCAAAGATTAAAATCAAAGATGCAAGATGTGTGAAATTAAAATTCATTTTGAAATTAAGTATTCGTCTAACCTTTGTTTTAGACTTTTCTCCTTTATGTTTGTTTTGTTATTGAAGATATTTCAATTTTCAATTTTGTGTTGTAAGTTTTATTTAATGTAAGGTCAGCGTTACACTTTCTAATGCTGGCATGATTTCAAAAGCTTTTGAATATCAAATTTACTTTATATTGCTATTGGAGCACATTCTTGTTGAATGCGTATTGTTGGTTTACATATAAAACGTTATGTTGCATCGCTGCGTCGCTATAATATGCAGGGTTATCTCGTGTGTTATTGAACAACAATGGATGCGCACCCACCCAGTTGCATTCATATCGCACGATACTAAAACCGAACTGTGTCATCAAACAAACCTGTTTAAATTAAGTACTTGTATATAATAAAACATAAAACTAGCCAAGAACCTGATATTTATTTACTCTGAAAACAAGTAAACGCAAAATCACCCAGTTTTTGAGCTCCAATTATATTTCGATGTAGCCCGCAAATGATTACTTTACGTAGCTACTTATCATCATACTCGTATTACTGCGAGCAAGATACTTAACAAAATGTAAATACACACACATGTGTGAAAGAACCACTGAGAAGGGTCACTTTTACTGTTTTTTTACGCAAAACACAATAAATGTATTCAAATTAGAGAGTTTGGTGTGACCACAACGAGAAAAGAATCGCAGTCGTTTCCAAGTGATCTCTGTAACGAGGGTCGGCAGATCCCTTCGTAATTGTTATCCATAATAGTTGGTCCCTTCCGCGCCCGACTCTGCCGCTGACGTAAACATTCACCGCCAAACAGATGAACCGCGGTGAGTTGTAAACCTCCTGCCGATGTACCGCCGATCTTCCCAGATACTTGTTAATTGAACACTGTACCGAGTTACGATCCACCTAACGGGATACGAGCTGCGATATTGAAAATCGTAAATTGTACCATGAAATCGAAGTAATTCGAAAAGTTTATAGCGAGCTCACGAGTGAGAGCTATGGGAAGGTCAAATAATATCGAAGGGTTGGATAACGGTGGCTCAAAGTTTTAATTAAACAGCAACATCTGCGAGCCTCGTTACACGACAATTATTGTTACGAGAACACACAAACACATTATTTGGGAAACGATAGTTTGTACTTACTGTCACCGATATTGTTTTCCGTTATGTTCGGAAATAAAACTATATCTTTTCTTCAGAATAATACTTATTTACTCGCTTATATATTAGACAAGAAAAAACATACTGCCTGCCTTTATTTTTAGCCTGACCTCGAAAACACACAAATCCCTTCTTAACTAATTTATAGATGTTATACCCAGGCTTACTTTACTTTAGGAGCAGGTAATTTTTTGTGTGCCTAGCAGCAACTTAACAGAGCTGAAATGTGGTAAAATAAATTTCCAGCCAGAGAACTAATAATAAAACATTTTCGTAAGAAAAATCTTGCCTAAAATTCATCGAGATTAAAATAAATTATTCTATCGTTTTCAATGGAATTATGAAATAAAAACCATTAGTAGCGGCTTGAATTAGGGAATGTTTAAAGTTAATGGTTTGGTTCCTGTAGCGCCGGGAGACAGGCAATGGCCGCTAGGTGCGCCTTAGTTCTGCTTTACATAGTGCCGAGCAACTCTCTGTGAGAATCGCAACAATTTTCCGGTACATTTCCGAGCGGGCTAACGAACGGAAACGCAGGGGACGCGCCCAATTGGCGGATAAATGCACCTCAATTACTATATTGCGGCAACATTTTTCCTCCTAATGTCCTTTTTGGCTTTAGCGATGAAAACTTTTTATTTATTTTTTCGCTTCCTAAATGGAGACCGGTTGAGTTAAATGGAAGGTAAGTAAATGTTTCTTCTTTAAATGCTTTTGTGAACACGTTGTGGTATCTCAATTATGTTTTCCTCCTTGCAATCGGTACTGTTGCGACCACACGAATGATTTGTTAAGCAATAGACTCGATAAAGCATTTC
The DNA here is from genome assembly GCA_033682625.1 of Helicoverpa zea x Helicoverpa armigera. Lineage (NCBI taxonomy): Eukaryota > Metazoa > Arthropoda > Insecta > Lepidoptera > Noctuidae > Helicoverpa > Helicoverpa zea x Helicoverpa armigera. The sequence continues at coordinate 7,780,416 of JAWIIS010000032.1, forward strand.
AGTAAACATTAAAACGTAGTTGAAAGACTCCGTATTGGCAGTTTCAGCTTGGAATACTTACCTAAATCAATTCAAGTGTCCAACAGCACCATTTATATTGATATAAAGTAGGCACGTATTATGCGCTCGGTTTGAAGCAATACTTCACTAACAGACCGTACGTTACCTAACCCGGGAACTAAATGATCGCGCCATTTCAGCAGTCCAAAGCCAGGGAAACATCTTATTTCTCTCAGTAGCTTGACTTGAAAAATACGAGAGGAATGTGCGCGCATTAGGTTCGGTCGTTACTTAGGTCCTCGAGTAGTGCGGGTTCGAGTCCGGGTCGAGCGTGCGGTGACTAATGGCTGTGGTGCGGTAATATATGTTGCACGTAAGTGTGCGACATAACAAGTAACCAGCTGTTCGTAAACTGAATGCGTTTCTCGACTTCATGTTTCAACTTAATGTTGATGTATTGTTGGGCTGGCGGTACCTATAACAATTTATTTTGAAAGTATAAAAGGTTTTTGTTGGGGAATGGTGATCGCATTATACGGCTCCAATAAAGAAACAGGTGTTCTAAAGCCTCGGTCTCCAGAATAAAGGAAAGATGTACCAAAGTCACCACGTGGGGTGGTGACAGCAATACTTTTGTACGTCTAGTAGAGGTGGCATAACTGAAGCATATTAAAGTTTTCATTCTTTAAATAAAATATTTTTCATATTTACTTAAGTTTTTAGTTAGGTAACGCTTATTTTTTTTTTCTAAAACGCTACCAAAAAATGCCTACGAATAGGTATCATGAATTTATAATACAAACTAAACAGTGATAATACTAGGTACTAAAGAACTCTACCGCTGTAAATACTTTACAAAATATAACAGTATCACGTAAGCTCTTTGTTCTATTGTTAATATAGGAACCCACTTTAATTGTATAGAAAATAGGTTCCTAGTACTTAAATAACGGACATGATAGACTCTTTATTCAGCCAGGTCTTATTATTTGAAAAGTTTTCCTTCAGAGAGAGCGCAAGTTTTAAAATAATGAGGAAGGTTTAAAGTGATAAAGGCTCGCACATTGTCACGGTCCCGCGGGTTCAGTCTAAACCTAGTCTAGTGTGAGTTTTTATGAAGGTTTTCAGCATAAGTATAAAATGTAATATGCAGTTATGCACAGACCTTCCATACCATTACTTAAGTGAACCTATAAACTTTTTAAAATTCGTGATGTTTTGCAAAATGTGGCAGAAGACCACTTCGTTTTTCATCATGCTGCTTGGGCACTGAAATAAATTCTGATGCATGCTTTTGTTCAGGAACAACCTTCGGGAATATATCAACACCCGCCTGTTTTGAGACCATTAAGGTTAATTTACATTTTTATATCGCGTCCAATTTCTGTCTATTTGTAGAAATGTGTATTACACTTAACTTAAGTTATCTGGGAAAACTAACTCAGTTTGAATTAGTCTCACTTTTAGCTAATAAAATATTGTGGCAATATTAGAAACTATCTTCCTTCAGCGGTTTAATGCATGTCCTGAGAGAACTATTAAACCAACCCGAACAAAAGGCCCACCTTTTTCGATAAATGAGTTATCTAACACTGAAATTTTTGAAATTAAACATTTTTACTGCACAATTTGCACCAGTAGGTTCTAAGATTTGCGCATACTAACAAACTTTAACTTTATAATATAAGTACCTATAAGTAGATAAATAGATTAAAGTTGGACGAATGAACGTCAGCTGTTGTCCACTTTTATGCTCTCCCAATAGAATATCACTTTCTGTGACACTGGCTCGAAGCTATGCAAAAATAAAATAATAAAAGAACCTATTTGAAACTCTCTCCATAGTCTTCAAAGGTAACTAAGAGCTAGCTACTTAATAGTTGAGAATATGAAACTAAATTTTAGATTAATCTGTATTAGATGGGATGGCCAGCTGCATGTCCATTATCCTTGTACTAATACTATCGATTTAAAATGAATCCATTACTTTGTCCCAAAATAAAATAATTAACTTTCAATTTATTTCTAAGAATATTTATTGACTGTTTGGTCATTTTCAAGTCGAAGTTTAAGATGCAAATTTGGTATTACCAAATCGAAATACATATTTAGAAACCTGGCGCAGTACCTAGTTAAAGTTCGCACCAAATAACTTTGCATTTCTGAAGTTAGCTATTTATATTTGACTTCTTCCGCATTAGTTAGTACAGATCTTGTCGAGAAGCTTTGCTTGGCCGAAATCTACTGTTGACTTGAAAGTCCGTTTGCTATATTTTATTGGCTTTGAGGAAATAAATGCTTTCCCAGAGTAGAACATGAAAATCAAGACCACGTTACAACAACTACAATAATTAAAAAAATGGGAATCATCCCTGTCGACTTATAGTGAACCCAAAAGGCTGACAGCATGGCAGCATTGGAGTACAAATGCATTCTTTGGACGAAATAAAAGCCAGCCTTTGGATCACGGGAAGTGTCAACCGGGACTGAATATTACCTAAAAGAAAAAATTGGACAATAACAGGAGTCTATCACTAGTCAAAAAGCATTGCGACTAGAATGAACAGCGCACGAGCAATTCCCGTGAGCAAAATGGAGCCTGGCCACCAGCCAGGAGAAAGAAATAAAATTCAATATAATTTCATTACAAATATGAACATTTTGGTATGTCACGTAAAATCTACGAAAACCGCATCAACAAAATATATTATTTTCAAAAAGTGCATTTTATGCTTCCTGAAAAATGTTAATTATCCGTCCTTCAATTAATTGTGGTGCAGATAATTTAATAAATATTAAACTTCGACGTATGCATTAATCAATTATAAATAATTAATAAACGTTAATTATGAAGCAACTGTTACGCCATCATTTGATCATAATTACCAGGAATAAAGAATCTTGTTGTGTGTACCTGTGGCGTTTAAGTTATGCCGTTCCATTTATATTACAGGAAGGAAAATAAAAATGTCGGAATTACGCCTAATGTCCCTTTAGAATGTTCATTCGCAGACAAATAAGTTGAAATAATCTCGGCAAGGGTAGGTACGTACACAGGTCTCGCTCGCGGCCCGCGGCCCCGTCTCATTATTCTTTCGCCCTCCCCCGTCTAAGTGACTTCACTGTCGTTCTCACTTCCTTCCCTTCTCAGGAAATAATTTCAATTTAAGGCTTTCATTGAAATAATATTCATGTAACTTTTCTTTAAGTATACGGTTCAGTGCTAAATGTGAATGTTTACACCAAGTGACTACTGAACTGTACTTGTAGGTGTTTAAAACTCAGCCATTGTGTGCTGCTATAACAATAAAGATATAGTACAGTGAAAATGTAGAGTGGGTATATTGCAAGCAAACTTTGGTAGGAATCGGGGACGCGCGAGATATTTATGACTTCCTCTGAGCTCCCAGAGGCTCTCGGGGTTCAAAAGCTAATAAAACGATGTCACATAATGCAAAATTTTATTTAAATCTGGGACAAATTTTGACTTTGGGATAATCCTTCTAAATTGTAAGAGGGCTACAGGATATAAATTGAAATATTTTATTTTACAACTAAATATTTCAAACGGTCGGGAATTAGTAAAGAGCGGAAAAAGTAAATGGTCAAAATAAATCCACATTTTTCGTTCCATTTGTTGAAACAAATTCTTTGGGCTATACACAGCTAGAGCAGCTACGTAACTGCAGTAGTATGTTTTGAAGCCTTCTGCCGAAATGATTTCATGGCATTGGTCCAGGACTGGAACGAGTGACGTGATAGAGGTTAAATCTACGTTCAGCGTCAGGTACATACCATATAATAAGATTTATTTAAGCTTTAAACGCTTTTTAAAAGATGTTACAAAACGAGCAATGTATTTTTCAGTGTTGAAAATGGCCTTTGTCGAGTTGAAAATGTTTGTATGAATTGAATGGTGTTTGTTCTCTGGGGCTAACACAGAGCTAGGTCAGTAAGGTGTGCGAGTGCCTGGGACGAGCTGAGCAGTGCGGCGCGGCGCGGGCGACACCACCTCGTTTAGATAAACCCGCCATGTACACCACCATCTATTTCCACACGACTTCAAACGTAATTTAAAATGTTACTGGCGTTAGAACAACCTTTACCTAGGGAGTATTAATGTGGACCCATTCTGTTTATTTTGCTGACTGGATTTACTGTTAATACTATTGTTGTTTCTAGACGTGCTGCGTTTTATAAAGTTTTAATCAAAATCATTCATCACGAACTGCTTTATTACTTTTTGTTTTACTGTTTTTCAATTCTCTCCCTACAACGCTGAAGTTTTTTTTAATAGCATTTAAACATTTATTGATTTGTTAGAACTTTAATTTATTTTAACAATCGAAATACCTACCTATGTATATTAAGCGATTTGCTACATGTAAGTATACTTCGTGGAAATCCAAAAAACCGTGTCAGAGCGTTCAAACATTTCAATCAACGAATAAAAAAATAGCAAAAAGCTTGACAACGTTTCAAAGTAAATTAATTAAATGAAATCATAAAAAGGCAGGATGATCGCAGTTGGGCGTCGGTTATTGAGCTGGCTCGTTCAAACCATTATCCAGCAGAGTCAATATTGGGATCTAGATGTGAATATTAAATTACCGACGTGTTCCGGACACCGGCGGTTCCACACGGAATATCGACGTTCCAAGTCCAATATCAGCGTCGTGAAGGCTCAATAACGTTTTACATTCAGCCGTGGAGAGCGGTAAGTGCGCCAATACGTAGCGAGAGATAAGAAATGTTACCGACAATCGCGCCGCCTCAGAACCCATTGTACGTAATATTCGCGGTTTGTATGAAATTCATATCGAGGATACGACCGCGCGGTGACAACGATCGACCAAATTATTCAAGGCCAACAATGGCCACAATTCACACTCTTCCAAAGTGAGTGCCTCTATTCGTATCGGAGGTGAAACCGTAAACCGATTTAGGTAACCGATGGGCAATCGCGGTCGGTGTTAGAAAAGATTAATTTTGTGTTTGTCTATGAATATTTATTGCGGGCAACCGAAGCCTGGGCTATCCGGTTCCGGGTTCAACCTTGGCGTTTAAACGTAGGCGTAGCACAGGTAAATGTGGTTTGTAAATATGAGCTTACTATAGAACGTGGCAAAATTAAATGAATTTATGTTTAATCCTAAATAAAGTACGTTTTATGAGTTCAAATGCTTTAAAACAATAATGCAATTTTTATAGCCAGAGCAGAGAATCGAAAAACGTCAGTCCCGAATCTGAGTTAGTTTGAAAACCGAGAACAAGAAATTTATATTTCAACAAACAATATGCTCCATAAATCATGCCATTCAATAGCTACTTATTCGATATCTAAGTAGCAATGTAAGTCTTTCTAGACTATATTCTAAAAATAGTAGCAACTGCAATATCGTATGCATGCCAAATCCTAAGTCCCTAAATGCTGATCAGATTAAGACAAACTTTGTTACAAGATCCAAATCGATTTAAATCCTTTTTGATGGGCCGTTAGTAGTGACGTATTACCAAAGCTTATACAAAATCTGAAGCGGATTGGTAACCAGAGATTACGGTTGTTTACAAGGGTCTTTGTGATCGTGGGATGATGAAGTGGTCTTGTACTCTGTAGTGGAGGCAGTATGTAAATTGTTCTCATACAAGTACTCTTGTTACTTCGCTTGGTGAGAGTTTGTTGGTGATATGATAAATTGTTGTTACTTTAAGCTACGTACAGATTAGATGGTCCAAAGTACGCATAGTAGGACATACTTGCACACATCTTAACCCGTGCTGCATCGAAGACTTGTCTACAGTCTACAATAATACTGTACCTATTAAAGTATTCATGTTCGTATATGGGAAAACCTAGTCTGTACGTTATGAATGGGAACAACTATACTTAGTGTAAAGGTCATATAATTCACTCATTCATTCATTCAGCTGGATGCGAGAAGCCGAAAATCGATCAGTGGCGTGCACTTGGAGAGGCCTATGTCCAGCAGTGGACTGCGATAGGCTGATGATGATTCACACTGATTTCTGAGCATTGAAACAGAAAATGTATAGTTTTAGTTAAACGCAAAAGTGTTAAAATGATTTATTGCCATGATTTATTGCTTTAACGTTTAATTTATTATAACTGTGGCTCGAGTAAGTAATAATTTGTTGAAACAAACTCAGCTTTTGTTAAGCTTGTATGCATTATAAATCATTTTACAATAAAAGTGTGTCATTAGTCCACTGCCACTGCCAAAAACCACCGGCCATTTTCGACCTATACTGCCTTTGAAAAGTGTTAAATACAAAATACTGGCCGTTAGAGCTTGTTTTAGTCAGCTTTGTGTTTAGAACGTCGAATTCAAATCGAGTTCTAAAAAGGGATGCCAGCATAAAAATATACGTCAATTTATAAAGGTAGCCGGTTGCCATGAATTAGTAAAAGGAGATCCCACTTTGGATGTTTCTCAGGCGAACTTTAACCTAGCGTGTGATTAAAGGATGACTTGCGGTTTGAGTTGCCTACTTATTTTGCCCCAGAGTTGAGGTACTTACGTAACCCGTATTAAGTAACTGAGATAAAGGGAGGCTTCATTTGTTTTATCCTTTTGAGGATGGAGGATATATGTATGTATGGGGAAATACTCTCTATTCCACGTGTACTTAAAGACGTCACATTTCGATATTTTTGTCGATACCTACACATACCTAAGTAATTTTACCGTAAATTCTTAATAAAGCAGTTATTTATTTGTACAATCTTTATTCTTTTGACGTAGGAAGGAGGCATAATGAAGATCATTAAATAGTCAGTTCAAGAGTTCAGGTATTCTCAATTTACCTTTCGTAAGCATCCTCCATTTATCTGTAGACGTCAAAATGTTTTTTGTTACGAATCAGCTATGCTCCTTTTTCTTTTTTTATGATAAAAAAGAAAGAATTTCACGTAGAGCATTTTCAAAGTATGTACAGGTAATTTTGGACGTGAGCGAACCCTTTTGATTACTTTTTGGCTTGCGCAGTTGTGGCCTAATAAAGTTTACTAGATCGAACCCTGCCTTATACGTGGCATTTACGTCCAGACATACTCAAACATCGTAGAAAGTACCTATTTTTATACGAAATCAAAGGTTTATACCTAGTATTTTGTTCTCAGAAGTACTAAGACCTTTAAGGATATCCTTACGTTGAAGTTTTACGAGCACATTTGACGTGGATGATGAATAAATTCCGAGGACAGGGTCAAGGCTCATGAAATTTAACATATGTCTGTGAACACATTAAGACCGAATTTGCGCTAAAAATCCTTTAATAATGTAAGAACACTAGCTTCCGCCAGAGCCTATACCCATATCCTGTGGAAACGAAAAAAACAGATAAAAAGTACCTTACAGCAGTTCTCTCTAAATCGGTTATGTTTCACTGAAATATTTTCCGATACGGCCCAGTCGTTCGTAAGATAAGCACTATCAAACCAAAAACTCGTAAGCTTTATAATATTTTTACAGATAAATAGGTGACACAAACCTACATGATGATTATTTTATTTTCAAGCGATCAATCTCTCGTTATCGCTGCACTGGTTTGAGCGTAGATACATAATCGAGTGTCGGTGGTGGTCACCCGATGCTCGATGCATCAACGTCACCCGGTACATTATGAGCTGAGTGACAGGTGACGTGTCACCGTCGCCGCCATATTGTCCCTTGTCGAAGTGCAGCACTGATTCTGGCACTTGACATTTTTTAGTCATTTTTTGCGTTAATTTATTAGTCGAAATTGTGAAGAGTTTATGTAATTTGAACCACCTAAAATAGTTACCCAATATCTTACCTATATATCGCCTTTGATTTATAATTTGGTATTCGCATAGTTTGAAGTGTTAATAAGGCAATTTATCAGTCGTACCTATATTTACTTCAAAGGTTTCTCTAAAACACTTCTAAGTTATGATAAACCAGCTCGTCATCCGAACTTAGGACGTAATACACACATGTACTTACCAACAATAAATCCAGTTAACCCCACAATAAATCATGACCTTGAGTTCTTGCCTTTATAATCCCGGTTCACCCCAGAGCTCTCGTATGTAATTGAAAACACTTGTGAACCTTGTAAATTGACAACTGTATGATTGACAGAGGTGCTGACGCGGGGCCATATGAAAGGTGAGGGTTAATGGAACCTCGCGTTAGACAACTCAATGATTTCTGATTTCAATCAATATGAATTTATGACTGTAATATGTTACGACCATAAAAAGGACATCAATTTCGATCGTTGACAACGCGGACCTCCGATTCAGAACGTCTACTTTATTAAATGGAATGTCAAATCACATGTCAGCTTTACCGATCCGTTATTGTTTTAGATAGTCAATTACAATAGCAATCATACGAATCGACATCAGGGAAATTAATTTATTTACTATGGAAGGCAGTCAAACGGATATTTTTGTTGTTGTCTCGCACGTTTCCAGAAGTTTATGGGCGATTTGTTTTACAACCGAAGCCTTAAACATTTAAGTAAAATGCAGTACTTCTCTAATTGATGGATTTAGCTGAACTTTGTTTTGTCTTCGTCTCTAAAATACAATAAAAGCAAGAGACGAAATACTAATCCCACCTACATTAGGGCGAGGATAAAAGGATTTTGTGAATGGCCCACGATTTGGGAGCATTTACTTTCACAACAAAAATAAAATTGTACAATAAATTGAATTTGTCAAAGCGAAAATGACAGTCATTGTAGATCAATTGTATTAGGCAATAAATGTTAAATGAAGACCTAATTATAAGAGAGCAATATCAACATCAATCAAAATGACATCCTTTGAAATGAATTTATTACATTTTAATTATCTCGAAACTGAACACTAATCTTGATTAATGTTTTAAACTATTGAGCTATCATTCTCAAATACGTATTAAACAAAATTCCCCTGCGGAGAGAAATGTAAGTTATATTCGGTTGACGAAAAGCCTTTTGTTGTGTGGGACATCCCACTCCGTCAATCAGAGTCACGAGCACCAAAGTAATCAAAGTTTATAACGAGTTACATAATTATTAAATCTCGCGTATAATTTTAGTTCCTCCCCAATTTCAAAGCAAGCTGAGATATAAAATGCATTTATTCAGTTCAAGTTAGTGACCTAAAAACAAGGAGTTAACTGGATTAATGTTTCCCAAAACTTTGTAATTAATGATTCGCTAATCTTTACGAAGACTGACATGCGGATAAAAGTTTCGGGCCTTCAGAAAACTCTTAAATTTTTGCCTTAAACTTTCACGACTAAAGTACACATGCAGCGAAAATGGGTCGGACAATCGATATTAATTTATGGCAAGGAAATATCCTGGGATTGCGTACAGACCTTCCCGCTAATGACTCAATCCCTCCTCCGACTATCTAAATTAGAAATTCGATATTTTCACAAGATAGTGTGTTAATTTCGTAACTGTTTATATCGAGCGGAAACGTGGCTGTAGTTTGCAATAACTATCAAAACTATGAGAATGAGCAAGTAGCCGCGGCGACGGCGAGTGGAGGCAGTTCGACGTCAGACAAGGTACGAGACAGCCCCACCAACTCCCAACTACAAGTAAAGCGCTTTAGCGGCAGATTAAGATATACATCTAATAGATGGTGCGGTTACCTAGATCAGATTACAAACTTGACAAATGACATGGATAGCAGCTAAGATATCTCTCCAATGTGGTTCGTGGGTCGATATCAATCAAGTACAAACTCAGACCTTAGCTACCCTCAGGGCTCAGAAGTTGGTACATCATTAATCACTGCTTTGAATTTGGAATTCAGACCACATTTATAAACATTTATGGAGTTTAGATTTTTCTTGTTTAAAACTGTTTAACGAATGTTCGACCTGTGAAGTTTGGGGAACTCGATAAGTCATATTTTTCCGGGTGTCCGCTGTCGCCTAAGCGCACCGCGCTTGTCGCAAGTCGCGCCGCGCAGTTCTCCAAGTGTTTGAGATAACAAGTGCGGGGGTGACAAGAGTCCTCGCAACTTGCGCCCGATGCTCACAACTTTCCCCGCAAATGCACCTTAACTAGTGTTGTCTTAGGTAAGGGGAACAATCTGAATGTTCTCTCGGTAAACTGTTACGTGCTACAGAAAAATGTTGATTACGTTTGTGGAGCTGAATTGAGTAGGTAAACATCTCACGGCACAAAGAGATGATTTTAATTATCCGTGATAATTATTCCTTTATGCTCTTAAAATAAATAGCAAATAAATTGCGTTCAAAAATACACGTATTTATCTTCATAATTGCTGTTAAGTATATTCGTTCGAATCTCAATATTTCGAATTGAAATTACTTAATTACTAAAGTATCTTTCTTCTGTTATAAACTTAATTGGTTGCAAATCGAAAAATAAATAAAATACAAAACGTAATTTTTCTCTAACGTGATAATAATACAAATATATCATTGAATAAATGGGCAGTGTTATCGGCGGCAGAAAGCTAGGCCGCGGCTTTCAACCCCTGACTGTTCGCGATAAATTGTTGACGATAAAGTAACAACTGAGTACTATTTCAACATTTTCTGAGAGCGCCTCTTTGTACGTATATTTTTATTCTTTGAATAACTTGTATTCATATAATACCTGTATACAAAGTCTATACAGTGTCTTTCGTGAATTTGTTCGTCGTAGTTGCAGAGTAAGGTGGACAAATGCAGCGGTGCACGTTTTCTGAAGGAGCGTAGTTTTGAAGTCTGCAAGATAACAGATGCGAGCGGCTCCCCTCGCTGCGAGTCGAGAACTCGCTGCCCCACGCTTGCGTCTTGAGAAACGCTTACCAATTGTATCTCTCTTGAACTACACACACTACTTCTTTTTTAAATATAGTCCAAAAATAGAGTATGTGTTTTATTTTATTCAATGAACGCATTTAAGATATAGTAGTAGATCTCTTTGACAGAGATTCAATTAAAAACTACAAGGATAACTAATTGAATGTTGTTTATATCTATCTAAAACTGACTTAACTGTTTGTTTAGACAAAATTTTTTTTTTAAACGAAAAAAAATCCCAGCCAAAGTTTTGTTTTATTTAGAGCTTTAACATTTTAACCTCATCAGTACCTATGCTAAATGTGTGAACGTGTTCCAAGTGATGTATTAATTCTATGCCAGACTACACGTCGAAGCTACGAGTTCACAGTGATCATGCCATACAAAGCTCGCACGGCCCGTAGAGCTATCTAATTAATAGGTCGCGTTGTCCTACGTGGATAGTTTTCGTTTGAACGAAGGCAATGATAGTCTCGCGGTGCCCTTTGTACAGTCGGCAGCCTCGTTAGTCGAGCCACTTCAAAGCCACGCACAAAGGCTTCCCACACTACTCCACCTGTACCTTTATTGTTCTTTATCTCTATTTAGCGATAGTCAGTAACGTGAGTTTACTATAGCCATTTGAAATGAATACCCAGTTAACCTCCACCTATTGTCACGTTATCAATTTGGTGGCGAAGCCGTTTCTTTGTGTCGATGTTATATTACTGTTTGTATTGTGTTTTTTCTTCGGATTTTGTGCGTATTGATAAGTCATTTTTTATACATTTATTTCTACTATTGCGCTAATGAAAACTGCACTATCATACCGTATGGCGATTATTAGAGGAAAAAGAACTTCATAACTTACAGTAAAATAATGAACATTGCAGCTTTATCCAGTTAGACATCCTTTGCTTATTTTTGTGTGAAGTTGCGAGACCACGGTAATGTTACCTCTTCCCAAAAAACTGTGAAAGAGAGAGTTTAGGTGACATCATTAAAAGTTCAGTGTAAAGCTACAGATATTTGTTACGAAAACTAGGTGTAACTACAAACTAGGTTAGTTTATTTCATTCCGTATTTTGTCACTAATGCCTGGTGACCATTCGGAGTTTTCTGAGATATTATGTTGTTGGAATCGCAGAATGTACGTATACATATTACATAGGTATTAAAACGAGTTGATAAACAATACAACTAACGCTATAAAATTGTTTAAATCGCTGACTAGAAGGTAGCAAAGATTTTACGAACAATGAATAAATAAATTCAATATCAAATGTTTTGTAAATATTTTTTCCATATTTTTTTTGGTTTTTAGTATTTTACAATACCCAGTTAGCAACAACAAAAAAACGTTTATGCATTGAAATTGATATTTAGAGTAAAATAGTTATGTTTTCACTCAGTTACATTTCCAATACAGTCTCTGGTAATATTAATACTCTACAGAATATTATTTTGCCGAGCTATCCTAACGTGTTCTTTTATTTGTATTTGTTTTCAGTATTTTAATATTATATCAGTTATGCACCAGTTTTTCACGATACAAACAGGTATGTACGGGGAATTTATTCCTATATTTTAAGCAAGAACCTTAGGACATACTTATATTAATTACAATAAATCTTTTGTTTATTGCCTACTTGAACAAATCGGCCTTCATATTGACATTTCTTGATGAATATTGAACGATTTTGCTAAGAGAGCTTTCACTTAGCTGCCGTTGTCGTACCTTAAGTATAAGTATCTATTATTGGCAAGGCAATTATGTTCAGGACCCCGTTTTACTTACAGATAGCTTTATGAGTATCGGCGTGTGTTCAATAGCTGGAGATATAATCATTTATATTTGTAGAAGTAATATGTTCCCGAAGTATGTACTTGAAATTAATGCTAAGCTTCCTAAGGTGTACAAAAATATTATTCCCATGATTAATTCAGTTCTTTATTAATAGAACACCAATGTGCCTAACAAGTTATATTGTTCATATATTTGTTGCTAAATTAAACAACATCTTTCCCAAATATTTCCTATAATAGCATTAGTTATCGATACCCGTGGTGGCTAAATGTTCGCCTTAGGATGTGGATAAAAGGCAACACGTGTGAAATGACATTAAATCAGTGACAAATTGCCGTAGCTGGTGAGACTCGCGGCCGGACGGACATGACGAAATTATTTTCTCGGGTTCCCGACATCACACAATTATAGTGTCTGCGAAACCCTAAAACGAGGAAACATTTTATACAGTTAGCGCGAGGGTCGTTTATTACAAGATTTTTGTCGTGCGCTCCGCCGCAATCAAACATTTCATTTACATAGAAAAATGAAGCTTTTATTCTGAAATGCGTTACAGGAGATGACGATTCATAAATTCTTGATATTAAAGCTTTTAAAATTTATAAAAATTCAAATGCGTATTTCAGTAACGTTATAAAAGGTTTTCCGTATTTTCGGTCGTATTTATGCGAATGGAATAAAAGATTTTACTTTTTAACGCTTTTTATAACTCATGAAGCTTTGTGAGCAGATTTATATTCTTATGTGTGAGTTATATGCAACGGGTGCTATATGTATGTGTTTGTAAAGGTGTGTAATCTAGTTCAATCCGGTTCGCTAAAACAGATACAGCTGCTACCTAAGAGCAGCAAAATAAGGTGTAAGAGTGACAAGGACAGATGGGGCGCATATGGTACGTGTGAGTGAGATGACAGGAAGGTAATCCTCGCCGACACAACTCACCGCCAGACTTAGGAAATGAAAGCCAACCGAACCCAAATTCATTAATGTTATCGTGTTTGCCATTCTAACACTTGCAGAGGTATGAGAGCTGCAGATAACTAGAGCAAAACTAAAACAGTTTCGAGCCAATTCCAACTTGTTGTCGGCACTTTATTCATTATTTATTTTCTCATCTGTTTACTTAGGCCGCAGAAATATTTTGGTTGTTTAAATACACCGTGTAAATTGTGTACACTCATTATCTGTCTGGCTCTAATCAAATCTCAACTTTCACCAAATTTTAATAGTTGTTGGCCTAAATTCATATTTGACTTTTACATAGTTATGTGTAGATAAACTTATTTTAAAATAGAATAATATATGTAAGATATAGAATATAGAATGGAATATATTAAAATTTTCCTTTCCAGTGATGTAGTTGGTTGATTTTCTAAACTTACCCCCTTACTTATAAAATCTCTAATCACCTTCTAAGCAACATTTTAACTTAAGACTGTAAGTAGTGATTAAATGTTAGTTAAGACATGTTTAAGCAACGTTTATAAGTAAGAATTTTATTAAACAGCCCTTAAGTATTACTTATATTTAATTGACGTTTTTAAGTAAGGCTGTATATTTTTACTTTACTCGATACTGTTTTTTTATTGTTATGATAAAAACATATGTACTAAGTTAATGGATTTATTTCAATTCTTAACTAAGATAGAATGTACAGAATTTTCACCAATGATAAGTCTATTTCATAAGATTAATTATACTAATAATTTAAAAATATTACCCGTAACACGATATTTTGTTACTCATCTTGAGTAGTTACTTAAAGATATTATTATTTAGCATCTAGCTAGATTATATAACAATTTTCTCATCAATGTTGTTGAGATGTTTCTAAATATTTTAATATAGTAATATCGTTAAATGAAAATATTATTTAATATTTCATCATCTGTCTAACTTGTTCTTTACTTTCGTTGGTTCGCTTTCAATCGATATCTTTATTATGCTTGTAATAGTAACTTTTTTTAAGAGTAATTATCAGACTTGATTATCTGCTTGTTTGTATGAAATAGGCTCCAAAACTAATCCAATTTGAAATTCCTTGTCACAGTTTGGAAGCTACTATCCCCGGAACGCAAGCGAAACCGCGAGAAACAGCTAGTATTGCCTATATAAAATCTCTGCTCTCAACCTCGCATCTCTTAACATTCCGAAGCCTAGATAACTAGTACAAACACATTTCTCAAGCTTAGCTAAACTCAAATGTGCCTCAGAGAGCTTTATCAACACGCGTTCGAAACTCCTTCACGACTCAGAACATTGAATTTGAAATATACTTAAGCGCGCGCGCACACTGAAGAATAAGCAGTCGGCCGACTTTAGGCCCAGTGGATGTTGTTTTTTATTTTTGATAGTCATGAATTGATTTATTCAAAGTTTTTAGCCGGTCTGATACCAGACAAACACCTGATCGTTGTTACGTGTATACTTTCATTCATCTTCAAACTGACTTATGAGCCCAAACAAACTATCGGCCGACTGAAAATTTGTAGTGTGGCGCGCCTCTAAGAGCTCGCAAATGTCATATTTTCATATGATTTTACCGAAAACACACTTAAGTTGCGAGACTTTATTTACAGAGTCTATGTGACGCAGAACACATATAAATGTACTTTTTACGTTCAAATGTTTGCCCCAGCGAGGTCTAGATAGTTTAGATAAGAGAGGGTAAAACATTTACCTACTCACTGAAAGGGTACTGAATTTACTCGAGAGTGATATTCTTACAATAATAGAAAAATCGAATGTACCTACAATATGTGTATGGCGACGACAATGTTTTTTCAAAGGAAATTGTATTGCGTAGTTTCGGAGCACGTAAAATTAGGGCTTCTACGTACCTTTGTAAGAGCTCAGAATAGACCTAAGAATAATATTTTTTGTCCCAGAAAAGTTGTAATTGCTGCCAAGAAGAACGATCAGCCACTAGAAGTTGAATCTTGAAAATTGACAAATTGAAAACATTTTAAAGCAAGCGTTCTCCGCTCATGTTATATCATAGAATTATAATTAAATTATCCATAAATATTATTTTGCTTCTATGATAACCCGAAACACAGGTTTGAAATTATCCTAGTTCGGGTGGTCCATATAGGTATTAGATTTAGACCGTCTTTCTCGTATATGTATGTATATTATGTAAATATGTATTAGACTCTAGATTAAGTGAACTCCTATGATTATTTTATTTTTTAAGATTTATTTACTGTCATTACAATGAGCTATTTGTATTTGTACATGTTGAACTATGTTTTTTAATCAATTTATTTTATTTTATTTATGCTCTAGTCGACAAGGAATTTGGTGGTTACATAAAGTGAATGAGAATGATGAGATGAGCGTAAAACGAGAATTGAAGTTGTAAAGGTCATTCTGATTGTTAGACTCACTTGATGCAATGTTGTATAAACTCAATTCTAGTTAGGTGGTTTGCTAGATAATTATGTTTTGGTTAGTATATGTAGTTTATCAGTCGTATTAGCACCCATAACATCAGCCAATCAATAGCTTACCTTGTGGCTACCCGACAGTGTGTGAACGACGTCCTGATACCATAATATAATTATTCTTATAAAATTACTGGCAATTATAATTTTTCAACAAACAATAACCATATTCCTTTTGAGATTTTCGAAACAGTTTAATTTCGTCGACATATGCAGTGCTACGGTGCTTTCGTAGCGTGTGGCTGACGTCACCGCTACGCGCTACGCGGTCGTAGCAGATCTCGGAGCTGCTACGCATCGATTCAATATGAGGTACTGTTGGTAATATTCATCATTGTGATTTTTTATAGTTGTGGTTCAGTTAAATTTTCTCATAGCTTTTTAATGTGGGAATCAAGTAATTATTTGTTATTAACGTTGTCTTAAGATAATGTAAATATAAGTGAATAATACAGTGGGCAGTGTTTAAGTGACTCATGAAATGTCTTTAACTCAGTCATCTATGTTCATAAAGCAAAAACTGCAATCCAATTGTATACACAGCTCGGTTCAGCGCATCAGTCAAGATCCTCTAACGAAGGATTCAAAATTATATAATCTATAGAATTATGTGGTTTCTCATAAACAATGACAAATTAATCAGAATATTAATTTACATTTCAGATAGCATAGCCTGTGCTTACTCTGTAAATAAATGTTAAAATAAATAACAAATGTTGGGTAAATCTGCTGAAAAAAGTAAGGGATTTTCACATTTTTCTCAGTATAAAATGTCATTTAATTAAAGAACTTGGAGTAAAGCTTTCGTTGAAAGTTTAAATTGATTCCGGAAAACCATTTTGCAGTTTTTTTTTATATAATGTAAACGCATTGACAAGGTGACGGAGCTTAATAAATTTCAAAGAATTTACTTGAGGATAAATATTTACTGCGTTCGCCGCGCTCCGCACCAATAGCTTCTTGGAATGGTCGTATTCATGGAGTACTATTAATGGAGTTGGATTGATATTTCCAATAATTAAGTACTTATAAGATTAAAAACATTATCCTTAATTAACTGAAATTTCGACCATGCCAGGCTGAATGAGTTATCGTATACTTAAGAGCTGAATGGATTTCAATAATTACTTTATTACCTCCAACTTTACCTTATCTTCACAGCGTTCATGTCGTCCTCATCTTTATGTCCTCTCCAGAACACTAAAAAGGCATTTTTTAACATTTTAATACACAAGTCCCTTAACAGTGCTATGAATATAAATAACCAGAATAGAATTAGATATGACCACTCTATTGAACAAAGAAAAAGTTTCTCTCAATTCGTCGCATATGTTTTCGAACTATAAAAATACAATACAAAACCCATTGCAGTTAAAATTGATCGGAAACAAAATCTCGTACTCCGGGGATTTACGCAATAGTAGTTTTATTGCAATCGTCTCCAATATACGTTTCATTTCGTGAAAATGGTATAGAATTGAAGTACGTAGTGCATTATAAATGCTAGCCGTATTCCTCGGTTTGCCTCGCATCCTAGGAACTAAGTATTACGCAAACATCGGAATAAAATTACCAACATTCAGCCTGTGCGAGATGTAATTTGGTGATGAGATACCTAGCTAAATAACCATAAAGATGCAACAGAGCGTTATATACTAACTTAAACATGAAATTATAGTAAGAATGTTGCAGTTATTTAGATCCATTTTTAAGAAGTACGGTGGGACGTGGTGTACGGAAATTTCAGCGTTTTCAATTTACCCAGAGCATGCACAACCTCGACGGATATAATCTGACTTATCTAGATAATGTAAGATCACATCTCCAGTTTCACACACGTTTTACGATGCTGCACATATTGGAGATTGATGCTGTTGGAGTTTTACTTAAAATGTGTTTGCTTGTCTTATGCATTTTGAAATAAGTAGGTATCTAAGCAGTGGTACTTGCTTCAATGTTTCAGTTCAATCATTACTAAGGTAAATGATGACCGTCTCTTTGGTGTGGTCACTAGTACAACCGCTGTGTATGAAGTGTCCTATTCAAATGGCAACTGGGCTTATAATAATAAATTCGTTTTTCTTAAGGTATATACTCCAAGTACGTCACTGTGACGCACACAAATGCTTCCACTGGTCTATGGTCTCCAGCAAGCCGCAACGAACTGCAACCGCTGGTAGGTTGCTAGTAGTGGTCTTATGTTGTTTCATTGAATCTAGCCATTACAGAATAAACTATATCCTAAACATACCTAAGTGGCGTTTCAAGAATACAGACTACATATCCTTATAATTCTATTTCCAAAACCATGTAACAGAAACAACTATCTTCTGTCATGGCTGTGATATCTAGGTCAAGATAGGCAAGATAGGCTCCGTCACAGCTCGACGGCTCGATTCGTACGATAGCCGCTGGTGGTACGAGACATGGATTTGGAACTCACACGGAACGTATGTAGAAACAGTAATATTTCTGAGAATAGTGCATCAGTTGTGTGCTTGTGTAAAATAGAATACGCTTTATTGTATCAAAGTACATGGTTTCCCATCTACATTAAGTAATATTATTAAGCTGAAAGCTGTATAGTTTATATGTTTGCTTTAACGCGTTATTCTCAGAACGTCTTTTAGGTCAAATTCAAAATCATTTTAGAATCAAACAAACAAACTCTTCAGCGTATAATATTTAGTAGCTACCTGTAGATTGGATTGATCCTTTTATTTTATTACAAACTAGCTGATCCCGAACTTCGTATCGTTCAAACCTTCCCTGGACCTCTACAAACATTTTAAAACCAAAATCAGCTCAATCGGCCCAGCCGTTCTCGAGTTTTAATCAGACTAACGAACAACAATTCATTTTTATTTATATAGATAGATTAATTGATTACCTCATTAAGTATTGATTGAGGTTTAAAATTATTAAACAAAACACTATTATATTCGTGATAGTAATCGTAAAATAACCCTGTATTTCGGTTTTCTTATCATAAATCGTGACAGATATTTAAGCGTGCCTATAAAAATCATTGAACTTGAATCCTGTAATGTTCAAAGTCGTAAATTCCGATGACATTTTGTGGCTATTAAAAGTTGTTTGTATTTTATAATGAAACTCGGTGAGTTAATTACATTAATCTTAATTAGATCAATTTTGTTCGAAATTAAACAAAAGTATCCTCAAACAAAATTAATATATCAAACTGTCTGTGTGATCAGGATTTGTTTTGTGAAAGGTCGAGTCATGATGAGCCTAACCACCGGGCATCGTTTATTTTCTTACTAAAACGATTTTCGTGACTAAAAATCTTCCTAGATTAATTTTCTTTTCTTACAAATCATTGTTAACTTATTGTAAATGGTTTTTTAATCTTAAAATGGTTTTAATGTAGAAGTATTGCTCTAACTCATAATGCTAATTTCGTGGAATCGTTTAGACCATTAAAACCTTTCTGAACGTTTTCGGCAAAGGTATTCTAGGAAAGAAACGGGAGAATTCATATTGTTTTATTGAATACGTTTTGTTGTTGCTTACTCAACCGAGTTCATTGAAGTTCAAAGATTTATTGCTATCTATAGATTCATAATAAATAAGTGCTTATTAGTGCTAACGATACTATATTGTGTATAGAATATGAATGAGCATGTTGATTAACAAATTATTAGACGTTTTCCTTTGGGGAGGCGCTCAACAGAAATAATATAAAGTTGGAAGTTATAAACCTGTCTACTTTAAAAGAAATCATTGACTTTTAGCTATGATGTTTCATGTACGCATTCTGGTAGACCAACATTTTATTAAAATTTTTAAAAGTGTAGATATCTAGAACTTCATAGAATAGTTTTCGTTTAGATCATGTTCCTTTACAGTTTTTACGCAATTTATAAGGATAAAGTTGGAAACACTTTGACTAGATTGTTAAGCTAAAAAGGAAATATTATTTCTCACTTGAGAGTCACTAAAATAGAATTGCTTATCTTGCCTATCATTTAAGGGTACCTACTACCTACATTAAGTATATAATTTTGGGGTACCCATAGAAGATTTAACAGTTGATCACTTGCCTAACCAAAACGCCAGAACATTTTTAGCGTAGTCAGCAAAATTTTTTTATAGTTATGGAAAGTAATAAAGTACTTAGGACTCTTTCTTTTTTAATTACTACTAAGAGATAAGAAAACAAATTTTACCTACTAAGAGATTATTACCCAAGTATTGGATACTACTAATTTACATTTAATTTAATGAAAAGTTGCTCCGGTGAGTTTATATCTCGAGGTAGCATGAAGTAACTAAACAGGGTTGCCGAGATGCGACTCTGTCCCTGCCGTGCTATCTCACTTAACATTAACATATCTTACTTAGCTACCTCGAACAACCAAAATATATTAACTGCGTATATTTTAGAAATGCTAATATATCTCAACTTTCATAACGACGCTGTTACAGTTGAAAACATTTTTTGAATGCGCAAATACTTTCATAAAATATTTTCTTTTCGTAATCTCAAGTTATTTAATGCTTGAAA
This sequence comes from Helicoverpa zea x Helicoverpa armigera, assembly GCA_033682625.1. Lineage (NCBI taxonomy): Eukaryota > Metazoa > Arthropoda > Insecta > Lepidoptera > Noctuidae > Helicoverpa > Helicoverpa zea x Helicoverpa armigera. The sequence goes on from JAWIIS010000032.1 coordinate 7,800,984, forward strand.
ACTGTTTAATCTAATGGGTACTCTGAAATTTTGATTTCTAAATGCAAAGTCGTTTATAATAATTGTTTTATTCTTAAATATTTTCTCAACTGTCAGACGCCGCTCAGCTTAGCAAGTTAGTCCATTAGTATATTTTAATTAAATACTGAATTCAAATAACTTGATGTTTCTCGAGCATATCTAATTCGTTAGTGAGTTGAGTTAATCACTTAATTTAAACCTACATACTAACTAGTTCAGTACACAATTAATATTTGTTTAATGGAAAGCATCATTCATACTTTCTGATAGTTTAATGGTGTTTGTTGCATTTGGAATATTACTTTTGATTTACTTCATTGGCATAGTCGGTTTAAAAGTAATTGGCGTTAACTTTATGTTTGTAAATTATGAGTTAACTTCGTGCTTATTGAAATTCGAAAATCTTTTATTGAGTAAATAACCTTTGGATACCTACACCGATTTCGATGCCAGTTCTCTTAAGATTAGATTTAAAGTATAATAATAACAAGTAAATTGTGCATTCCTTCTATTTCAGCTGTTAGCCAAACCCTAGGATTTCATTGAAATGAACTTGTCGCATTATTTCGAATAGTTTGTGCGCCCCTGGCACTAATCTCTGTTGGTCACTGAAGTGTTTGTGTGCCAGACCAGCTAACCAGGGCGCACCGCGTTCATTTAAACATTGCACTCTTGCAGAAGCTTGTAAAATAATATTAAAAGAATCAGCAATGAAAATAACAGCAAATGCTAATTTATGTCAACATTAGATACAGAGAAAACATTCAAATAGTCAAGGGCTTTTTCATCTATCATAACGAAGGCAGGTACCTAAACTTTAGCTTTTATTGATTCACGTTACTAAAACATAATACTTTGTTTGTTCTACGTTACGAAGGATTAGATTTCATGATAGCAAAATATTATAAAACAAAGTACCTCTTTGAAAACATAACGAGCGGAGCTTCTAAATTAATACAACAGACAGTTTCTTAGTGTGTTACAATACAAATACATGTAGTCTTTAGTTACAAAGCTTACCTGTTTGGAAATAAAATGTAAACTGTTTTACACTTTATTCTGGAGCTGAATAAAAGGTGCTAACAGAATCAGCAGCGGTCTCACCTCCCGTCGCCTGCAGTGGTCCTTTAATTAATTATCTCATAGAATTTTTAATGTCATCTCTATGTGCATTTTCATTTTATAGCGCAATTAGAACAATTCATTCTCGCAGCGGCACTTGGTGTTACAATGACAGAAAAGGTTTTTGTTTTCCTGTAATACCTAGTAGATTTAGGTGGACTATTTGGAAATCTAGTCAACATTCACATCTAGCCGACCCCAACATAGTGGGGAAAAAGGCTCGGAGGATGATGATATATTCACATATCTAGTAAAATTATTTGTTTAGTCGTAATTTATTTGAAGGGACTTAAAATACTTACCTACGTTTCATTAAATGTTGTACAATTCTGTGTTCATTTTGTATTTCCATCGATACCGAACTGAAGGATTTATTCCTATTTTGAATAACAACTTTTTATAGTGAAACTTTAGTTATGGGTAGTGTCGGAGAGGGAAGGGTAGTTTGCTTTAGTGGAATAATATTTCAGTATTTATTCGCAAACTATTTATGGACTGGGTATTGAATACTCCGCGCTCGAGTAACTCCTCCGCTTCCAACTTTATTATTATATCTTCTAAATAATTCAAAATGAAATAAATAAAGCTATATAAAAACAGGGATCTCCTTTATTTTAAAGTTCTTATTTAAAGTAACAGTTACGTACATAAGGTTCGTCGAAGCGAAACGTCACTATCATCTTAAAAGTCCTAATACAAGTTAATTATGTACAAGTATAAAATTCACTACGGTCAACTCACGTTGTTGATAAAATAACTTTACCTGCATCATTTTCGTGTAATTTTTCAATCACTAAAGTCTAACACTGATTTTAGATGAGAAAATGACAAGTTCGTGATTTTTGGTTTAATCTTTCGATCATCGGACAGTCCTGTAAAAGAAAATAAAATCGTCAACATAATGACAATCTTACATATAAACATAATTTTAATCAATTTTGAAACTTTATGAATAAAATATATAAATTGATAAAAACTGAAGTGTTATAAATATTAAATGTTGTTATTAATAAAACTAACACAATAGCATTTTATAGTGAAACGCGATAAAACGTTAAATTAAACCGCGTGCGACACAAGTTCGATCCATTCCCAATTACCTCGCGAACGAACATCGGACAACGCATGATTGTGTGAGGAATATGAATATAAAATAAATTCATTAAATTATTCTCGGAACAATGTCTTTTGTACAATAGTAAAAAATATAATGTAAAAATGTTTTTAAAATTCTTATACTGAAATGAAAATGCTTCATTGTCTCGTAAGCAATATTTGGTGCGTAAAAAAGACTTGATTCATATTTTTTTTCTCGGTATTAAAATGTCGAAAACCGCAGAAGTCAATAATAATAATTAATGAAGTCGTCACCCAATAAAATCCACAGGCAAAACAAATAAGTATATATTCAACAGATGCTCAGGATTGTTTGAATTCTTTAATATTACAGTGGCATCGACTACGTAGTTTTCTAACTCTATTCGTGTAATATTGGACATCCGCAATTCCACAAAGTTACCAATTTGGTCGATATTACAACAAAAACAATGTTCAGTAAGTGATACAAAACCAAGCCACATCTGTTCAATATAGACTTGTGTACACTGCATGAAGCTCTCAAATTGCTGTGTAGGTGATTAGTAGAGAGCAGCAGATAGATTAGGAGAAAACTGTTAGTTGCTACCACGTTGCTACACATGACCGTGCAATGCAGTGCAGTGAGTTTTGCATCCATTTGATCACTCCTAATTTAATTTCACCCAAGCAATTATGATTATGCATACAATCGCGCACTACAATGAACAACTAAGTGATAGATACGCATTAGTTTGCACGTGCCTGAAATATTAGTTGCTGTATCTGTCCTAAAGTTGGAGTGACGTTGACAAAGTAGATAGAACTTCAAAGCACGTGTACACTTGTGTTTACGTATGTGTCTTGACGTTAGTGTATGGTGCTTCTTAGATGCATGTTATGGCTCCTTACCAATGCCTGTAGAGCAAACAGTTGAGCATCGCCATGATGCCGACGTGCGACGTCGACCGCCGCAGCCCTGCAACAATAAACACGTTACAACCCACACTAGGTCCAAATTAACGTCATCATCGCCGCTTTATAGTTATCATAAAGTTGGAATACTGCAATCTGGGACATTAACGTTCCTCGTGGCCTGAAATTGTTTTTGAGGTAACGATAATTAAATCCATTACGTTGTTTAATTAGATTTTCGACACGTTGATCACAAAATACAGTTTTGCTGTCATCAACCATGTATACCTGCTTGCGTAATTGAATTCTACATTCTCTGACGTCATTTGTCACGCGATAAAACCGAGGGTGAGCGAAAGTTCCGCGCCGCGGACACCTCGTCGCAATAAAGTCCTGTAAAGGACATAATGTATTGGTATGCGGCTCGGCGGCGCTGACGTAAGCAACCGACATCAGCCAACCATGAAGGCCGGCCTTTGGGTACCTGTCAAGCCGGTTCATTAATGAAAACTGAGCAGAAGTCAAAGTGAGCACTTTGATCTATTACATGACAAAACCAGAATTTCAAATAAACGTGCTTTTGATGACGCTTAAGGTAAAATGTCGGAAAGATATTACACAAGCTTTAAAATCTTATATGTCTAAAATGTATTTTTACACTACGTAAGTATTTCTTTGTGTGTACCTGAGCTGTTGGCATGATTCTTGCAACTAAAAGCATTGTTTGTGGAGGTAAACAGAGTATTATTTTATTTTGTGTCTTAAAATACAGGAAGAGTGTTTCTTAAAATTGTTATAATATTCTATTTCAAAGTATTTCTTTGCACTCCGTACGTGGGTGTCGATGAAGTAGCGACTCCTAAAGAAGGTTCCGCGGAACAAAAGAGTTGACTGTAAAAGTCAGCAAATTCTGCGAATCAATTTTAACACATGATTTATAGACAGTATTATAAAATAAAATAAACTAACAAAACAATAATAAATAAAGCAATTCAATTTTTGCTTTTCTACAACGAATCGCATGTATATTTCAGCCGATTCCGAGTAATTTTAAAAGTGTAAATTAAAAAATATATATAATATTCCTCTGAAACCATTTGTTCTGTTCTAAATTCGGTTTATTTAAGTATGTTTGTACCTACTGGAAACGAATTAAACATAGGTTCACAAACAACCGGTAATGTCGTTCATTCTTGGAACTGTGTTTTGAAACTATGTGATAAGACTGAAACAGTACGTGGAAATTAAATTATTATTATTGATGGGTAAGGATAATAATTTAAATTATACGGAAATGTCGTGGGAGGTGCTTGGAGGATGTTTGCATGTGCTTTCGATTTTTAAAGCGTTTTATATAATAACTTTAATGCCTACACTTTCTTTAAATCATCTCCTAATTTTGCATATCCAAAATTAAAACACGTATCTATTACATGTTTTTTAAACGTTTGAATAAATCGCTCAGTGAGATGATATTCAAAGTGACCTAAAATTATAAATTTCTTTAAAACACATACTTGCGCCCGCAGCATGAAAGCCATTGAGACAAGCGCGTGGGAAGTAAAATAGCCAAATGTTTAGTCATTACAGAGAGTCAGAGCTTTTGCATGTGTGAAATTCTCCTTATTTCAACGACCGTAAGTACTTATGCTTATTCATTGCAGAAATCCTTTATGGGTTCGTATAACGCATGCCATTATCCAATCCGCTTTCTTGCCAACCATTCAATCCAAGTACTCCTTGCGTCTCAAGTTTGTATCGACCCTTAAGATCTCAACAAAATATTACCCTATTTATAAGAAACATTGTTACTGTACTGTGACGAATATTCTGAAGAATGTCTGTGAAAATGTCAGAGTAGGCAATAACCTCGGGTTTATTGCTACACGCTTATAATTCTAGTTACTGAAAAAGCTACTGTATTAAATATAATGTTTTGTCGGTGATTATACCTTGGCAAATAGCTCCGGGTTCAGTTCTATTTTTGAAACATCCTTATCGTTCTGAAATTAATTTCTCAGCTTTTGATGTTGTGTGCCCGTTATCTACTCGCATTTTTGCAGAGTTTTCGTTTGGTATTGCAAAGTTATTTTCAAAAGCTATATTTATCCGTCCGATATCTAAACAAGACCCAAACAGTGCAAGGAGTTGTTATCTTCCTACTTGTACAATTACACAAAGTAAACAAGGGGAAACTATGGTCAAAGGCAATGGGTTAACGATGACCATGGACGTAACCAAATAAACATTTGGGGAAACTTCTGACTTAATTATCGTTTCAAGTTCGGTTACGTACTTGTCCAACCTCTTTTGTTTGAACTCTTGTCTTTATCTATGGCATTTTCCTACATGCCACATTGTAATGACCGTGTCCAGACATGTATCCGTATATATGACCCGGCTTTAGTCAATTCAATATAGTTCATGTCTTCTTTAGTTTTCAAAACTTATTTTTATGCCAACGGGAAAATTGCTCTATAGGTCTAAGTACTAAGCGTTCATATATCACAGTATAAAACAGTAAAGTAGTTGATTAAAGCGTGAGCATGTAGTTCAAGTAATAAGCTTCTAGACAAGAACTATGTTCCTGATTAAATCTGTTACAGGCACTAAAACTTAGACTGGTTAATAATAAGTGACAAGCCGCAGCCTACTGCGATGCCGGCATTACAACCTATTTGCATCAGCGCAGTTTATAGCCAACAAACTTTAAACAGCCATTACATTAGCACGTACTTAAGTATGTGCATGTTTTGTATCTTAATTAGCCTTAAATATTAGATAAAACTACTTTGTCTAGGTAATTTTTTACACTTCAGTTGTTGCAATTGAAAATTATGGCTTGTGGCTCAGATAATATAATATAATAATATAATATTTGTCGGGACACCTTTACACACACGGTCGATTAGCCCCATGGTAAGTTATTAATTAACTTGTGTTATGGGTGCTAATACAACTGATAAACTACATATAGCTACACATATACATATTTATAAATACATATTGTAACACCCAGACCACGGCCAACAAGCATGCTCATCACACAAATGTCGACCGAACCGGGAATCGAACCCGGGACCTCAGGTTCGGCAGTCCGGCATGGCGACCATTGCGCCGTCGAGGTCGTCAAATGATGTTGATGTTATTCTGAAAATATTTTTTCTTATTTGTTAAATAATTTATGATTCCCATCTTTTGGTTGATCAATGTCGAAAATAACGCAAAAAAAAAAAACTAAATATAAATTGCAGTGATTGTACAAAAAAAATGCACAACTTCAAAGTGCTCATTTAAATTTATCTTCTACATATGAATCTTTCTTAATGTTTACGTTATAACACAAGCTACTTTGAGTACGTACATTTATCACTTTGCGTTCTGTAATATAGAATATGATTCATAACAATAATGGAGGGTAAAGCTCCAGCACATGTGATTCCCCGTCGATGTCGTTGGTCATAGAGAATACGTGAAATGAATATTCATTGGGTGGATTTCATCGATTTATCTCTTTACCGCGGTTCGGTTACGTCCTCAATGCTCGACTAGCAATGTATATTATTTCTTATTAAAAGTCATTCAGCCAGTCTGCCTGACTTTTAAATCCTATTACCTACTTTAATTTACGCGTATTTTTTTATAATCAGAAATAATTATTAATTCTTGATGGAGCTAGATGTTACTTGCGTTTTCAAGATATAATTAATTTGTGCTCGGTTAATTGCAATGCCAGCTCCGTTTCATGAAATAGAACGCGAAATGTGAAGTGATACATCTCTGTCCAACCCTTTGGGGAGAGCTAACATAATTGTATGTGCTTTTACAATACAACTTCATCCTTACTTGCAATAGATATGAAAAATAACGTTAGTGTTTTGTTATACAATACATTTTCCTCTGCTCATAACATATCGTGTACGAGCATACTGTGAAAGTATGACAAGTCGATTGCAATACTTTGCTGCGTCATCGTGATATACGACTGTAAACCGCTCCATAAATTGTAGGAACCGTGAGAAAGCACGAATAGTATCGTATGTCTGTGCACTTAAATGAATCTGACTGTCAGCTGACTGCATGTAGACCGCATGCGAAACAATTAAATCTAACGGTGTCACAGCGTGCGTTTAATGTATTTTCGGGGAATTAATGGGATTTCGCATTATAAAGTGACCATACAGCGGGCCTAATGGCGTAAAAGCTACAAAATAATCAATTCAATGAACTGTTTTTGTTCGCACGGATTATGTAGGTATTAACATAACAGAACATCACGCCGTTCTTGTCCAGGGCTAATTAGGAGCGTTACTACGTAGGCTAAAATATAATAATTTTATCTAATATAATGAAGCTAGAGAAAAATCATAACAGCACTTTTCGTCACTGACTTCCGTTTGATATTAATAAATCCTGCTAACTACTACCTACTAGATCAGCGAAGTATTAATATAGGATTATTATTGTACAAGACAAGAGCACTTAAATATGCTTTGTCAGCGCGGATTACAGATATCAAAGCGATGTTTGTAAGCTAACATTTTGTCAGTGAATTACTTGTTCCTGTTTACGACACGTTATTTCATAATATTTCGCGGTATGCCTAGAAATTTCAAGATTCTCAAACTAAAAAGAAATAGAAGAACTGAGTGTTATACTTAGACAGTTAAGTACAGTAATTATTTCTAAGGATACCGTTTTACACAATCAGGAAGCTGACTCCCTATTTGTTATTCTTTACATACCTGAAGGTCACATTCGTTAAATAACAAAATGACATTCCGAATTTTCATAAACCATACCCAAGCTCCGTCAGTCGTGCGTGAGTTCAGAGTCCCTTACAATCAGAGCAGCACGCGCCGTCACACGAGCATAATGTATTTCAGAAACATGCGACTGTATCATGGAGAACGAAATTACTAGCGGAGATGTTATAACGCAAAATCTTAAAAGAAAGTAGCGCGCCAAAATGCGGGTTTTCGGGGGACGAGGGTTCTTTGGAACCCGCCAATTATTTGCGAAACAAAATTACCGATTAATGAAATCAAATCTTTTTCAGATTGGTTTTGGAGTGTCTAGTGAGTGATCTCGCCTACAGGTAATAAGTAAAGTTACTTGACCTACTGTGGCTGACCTACCGTCCTTATGGCATATCCACTATATTTTCTTCCTCCGTGGCCTGTATACGAGTGTAACTCCGGGCGAATTGATAAAATGCTTGGGTAGTTCGATGTTAACGCACAACAGTCGCAATGGAATTGCAATATCGTGGCGGCTTGGTTTTTTTTTATTATTTTAATTAGCGTGACTGTATGGATGTCAGAGCGACATCGACAGCCGCGTAGCTGTTTTGTTTCTCTTTTGATATTGCGACTGTGGAATACTGCGTACGGTTGCATCAATATGGGATTGCGATAACTAAAGCAGCTTACTGAATAAGTTAAACAAATTTTTACTCCTGTAAATGTATTAATCCATTTAATTATGTTCTTAAAATTATGTTAACGTAATAGTAAGTTTGTAAATCTAATTTGATCTTTTCTTAAATTAGATATTTTAATTTTAAAAAATGTGCGACTTATCTTTAACAGGATTTTTACTAAACACCGGTAACCTAAATTCACTCCGCTAAAACATTTCAGTCCCTTACAGAAATAAAACAAAAATGATAAAGCCTCTAAGTCGTAAAGGGTCTGTCACATACGTGACTCTAATGCCTTTATCGGTATTTTTATATGTGACTGAACTTTCATTCTGGAAATAAAAGTAAAAATAAAAACCAGCCTAAATAGGTAATTAAGTGTACCTACCGACAAGTATGGCATGTATTCGAAAAGTGCATGTTTTTAAAAAATATTGAAATATTAACATTCGTGAACTACTTAAATGTAATTAACTACAAAAAAATATATACTATTTATATGTTAAAAATAAACTGCAGTACAAAATATTAAACGCATAGGTACTTGTTTAATCATAAAAATAAAAAAATTATACTTAAAATGAGGCTTAACGTAATCCTCATTTGAGTATCAATCCAATATGTTTTTTTTTTATTTATGTTACAATACATTAACTCGCAGGAAAAGTCTTGGTGATGATGCCCATCAATAACTTTTGTAAAAGAATCGCTCATAACGACCTTTCCTAATCTGTTCATTTGCTTTCTAGAGATAGAACGTTAACATTAGCCCCACAATTAATACAAGTAAAGTCAAATGCCTATCTCTAGTAAGCAAAACAACAGATAGATAGAATATTGGTAACAGACATAAGTCAACAAGAATTTGAAAATAGAATACATGAATCATACCTGAGTTAGAGTCCCGGCTACCCATAACGGGGGCTATCTGCGGCCTCTCCTCGTCCAGGATGAGCACGCCGCTGTTCGACCAAACGGACAACACGTGCGCCACACACGTCACGTTGACCCGCCCCTGTGACAAATAACGCTAATTACCGGCCGCCATTGTCACGATACGTAGGTACTGGCCACTTCGCGAAAACAGAATGCAACAGTTTTGAAAATGGAACGCTGTTTAAAAAAAGAAAGATTTTATAAGAAGTATTTAATTGATAAAAATCAAATTGTATTTTTTTATAAATCTGTATTCATCTATTGTGAATATATTTTTATTTTTAAATATTTAAAAGGGTCGTTTTCAAAAAAATTGTAAAAAACAGATATGAAACAGATAGGAAAGCTATATTGTTATAACGGAAAAGTAACAGAGACGAATTATTAGGGTCAGTATATAACGACGCACTTTTAAAAGAAAATAAGTAGATAGTAGTATTCGAATTGTTCTCTATAATTTCGCTGTCGTCCACCTGGTGTTAGTGGCATATTGCCTGTGAAGAAAAGAAAACCTTAATACATAAATATTAAATATTCTAAAACAAACCCCACAGCAATTCTTATACCCGAACTAAAGCCATTCGTAGGTAGGTAACTATCCCAAACTTATCCCATTATAATACATGATGTTACCTGCAAATATCGATTGTAAAAATGTATATCGATAGAAAACATTTTCGAGTTTTATATTTTATTAGTGGATTGATTTTTATTTACTCTGTTCATGTCGACTTTTCGTAAAGATACCTTTATAAAATTATAAAATAAAAAGAAAAGTGGTAGGTTTGATTAAATACGTTTTTATCTCGGTACGTACACTGTGAACAAACCTTAACCGTTCATATCTGTTACGTCACAGAAAAAAGTAATCGATATCATAACCGATATGAATAAATTGCTTGTGTCTAATCTAAAAAAATATCTTTTTCAATGCTAATTCTTACTTTATACGAAACTTGTATAGTACAGTGATAGTGTCAATATACATTTATTCTAAGCTGAGTTATAAAACAGTAAAAGTACTTACCGATACTTTAAAAGTCTCACAGTAATAAGTAACTTTTAACTGTCGAATAATCACTGCACCACAATATTTCGTGCTTGTTGCGCTTAACAAAATTACCGAACATTTTTGATTCGTCGATTCTTTTGACAGTTCAGTTGCTAATGTTTTAGGTAAAATAATTTTGATAACTACTACAAAAATATTAAAATTACTAATGTAACAGACAGGAATAACAGAAATGAAGTGAAATCAAGACTTGCTTTAATTAATTATTCCTGAATTCTGCGTGTTATATTTCATGATAATTTTAGCAAATTCCTTCAGGTTCCACAATGCTCTGCTAAGAAATCAATTATTTGTCAGTTAAAATACTAATATTGAATAATAAAATGTTTTCTAAATGTCGCGCCAAGAATGTGGACACGCATTGCTTATATGAAAACAAATGTTCTACGTTGTAGTTTTCTTTTAAAATGAATCATTCATTGAGGATTATGGGGCGTTATTTTTGTTTTTCATAATGCTGAAATAAATGTTTATTCTGTTTTAAGAGTAATTAGCTAGTAGCTATTCTTTAAAAAAGAATAACTCTGTTGGACGTTTTAATATACAATTTTTTTGAATATGGCCCAAAAACATAAGAAAATAGTGCATTCGGTTAATGGTTAACGATTGTTTTTTTCAAAATATTGTTATTGTAGGTTTTTTAACTAAAACGAATATTCGTATTCGTAGAAATATATTGTGTTTATTATTTCTGCGAACTGTGTGTAAAATGTAAAATTTGCAAAGCTTACGTCTCAGTTATAACGACTACCCTATTAGTAGATATTGGGTTCTGTTAAAATATTATTATTAAAATATTTTTGTTATTACAAAAATACCAGAGTTAAATAACTTAATTATTTCTTTTCGTATTTGAAAATATGAAAGATATTATTGAATTTTACAAGCATTTCATAACAACAAAATATTTTACATTTAAGTATGCCAAATTCATGCTACAGAAAAGTTTTGAACTGTAGTTGCGAAGAACATTCTCTTTTACACTATACGATCCATTTCACTGGTGATATGCCTACGTATGTGGAATATACTTTGTATAGTTTTAGAAACACTTTACAAAAATCTAAATGCTTTACCATGTACCATACGAGTATGTCCAATAGTTAAGTATCTATCTATGTAAGCCCCGAAAAAGAAATCATAGCTGATAAGTATCACTTTTTGCTTGTTCACAGTATAGGGCAAACTAGATAATTTTTTGTAGCGTTTTTCACGAGACCGAATGGTATATGTACTAATTCAGTGCCAAAACTGAAGCAATTGTTTAGCTTAACACCTCTTACGTCGCATAAAATTCCCGTGCTGAATGTATTCACAACCAATTGTTTGCAGCTAGCTTAACTATTTAATAAAAAAGAACTTGAATACCAATTTAACAAACTGCTATCCTTGTAAAATTTGGAAAGCAAAATAAAACCCCAAAGCATTCAAACAAGCGCAATAAAAACGTAAACACTACAATAAACAGTGTAACTTACTTTGCGAAAGTGTACCGACTGTACTCTTATAACAAGCTGGCTGAACGACGATGATTTATTGGATTTATCTTCTTCAATACTAATGTTCAATTTATTTGCTATTTGCTCTAGTCCGGGTGCTAGGCGGGTGGTGCTTTCCTCCTTGTTTTTCCGATTGCTATCAGCGTGGGGAATGCCCACTACGCCGTCGATATTGCCGGGAATGTCTATTACATTGTCGGTCACGGGTTCCTCGTAACCCGAGATTGCGTCCCACGGACTGAATATAATTCTATTTGCATCTTCGAGCGACGTGTCGGTTATCACAGGTTTTCTTCGCGCGTATGATGTGTCGTGCAGCGGAATATCCAGCCCTTTCACCTAACATGAAATGTGATATGAATTACATTCATATGATTTTATATTATTTTATCTAGCCACACTGAAAACAGAGATATCTTGTTTACAAATGATTACATAATGTCAAAGTTGTTAGTGGATAATGAGATAATAATAACATTAATTATGAGTAAGAAACTTAGCGATAATAACTTTGACTTATGAATCCATAAATCTTGAATGTTGATAAGCCATGATTACGGTAAACAACAAATAAACAAAAGTACAAACACCTAATTTGGAAACTTGGTCATTAGGTACATGTCGGAAAAAGATACGCAGAATCGTATATGTTTTGTTATTAGGTAATTCGTGAACGGACTAACAAGCATGTAATAACTGCGTGATTAATCATTATTATATAAATGGTTAGGTTTACTTCTTGTAGAATTTTTGCAGGAACCTATACCGACATTGTTACCACCTAATTTCCTCTAGGTAACTAATGAAGAACTTTGTTTCTTGATTCATCATGATACTAAGTAATAACATAGGTACCTCTATAACATAAGCAAGTCAGAACGAATTTCCATGAACCTAATGCTATTCGAAATTTTGTTTCAGCCATCTGGATGTTAAAATGAATGGAATTGCCGCTGTTCTTCGAAAACAATGAAAGTTTGAGGGAACAACTGTATTATTGTATGGTACGGGAGCCCCTTACCTCCTGGCCATTGAGGAGCCACGTGAGGTTCGCCGGAGGGTCAGCCGGCGGCGACGAGCAGTTCGCCCGCAGCATGTCTCCAATGGAGTACCAGCTCTTCTGTGCTCGCACACTGGGTCCGGTCTCCGGGAGTTCTGTATACGAAACTTTTTTTAAATTGTTGTTTTATCATTACCACCTGCCTAACCTTTTTTATACTTTGTTCAGGCGGATGAAGCCAAAAAGAATGCTAGGTGTTTATTTGCAAAATATTTTAGATTTATAAAATTTTTGTTTGGTATTTTTACCCGACTGCCTTTAGTACTGGGATAATTTTATAATAATAATTGCAAAATAATTATAGGAGCATAATTCTAAGAAGACTCTGAACATTTATTTTTAACCATTGTCTGTAGTTTCGCGTAGTATAAATTGCTTGCTTTAGAATGGTGAACGGTGCTCTTCTTAGAAATACTTAAAATATACCCTGTATTTAAATAAACATAGTTTCTCCTTTAAGTTCTTTCGTTAAAAGGTCAGTACAGTGACGTGAAGCACTTGTAACTTATAAAATTATAAACTGCTTAAAATGGCAGTATTGAAATCTACCTACTTTGTTTGGTCAAATAAGAGGTAGCTCGATGTACCTATAACACTGGTATTTATCTGAATCAGGTTATACAACTTTCTAGTATGGTGTTGGGTAGAAGCTAGGCAGATGTATGAAGCTATTTATATTTTTAACAACATTAAGTACTCAAACTAAGTAGTCGCATACAAAGTTAGCAAGAAGTGAACCCACATTACAAAACATAGTTCGTCTTTAAATTATGTTCGCGGTGGAAAAAGACTCAGAATTTTATAATTTACTTGTTTTGTTCTTCGTTACTTCGTACTGTCGCTAATTCTATTCAACCGAGTCATTATAAATGCCGTTGCTGTCTTTATGCACCTCGTACAGTCGCACACACAAATTTTAGTGCTGCTCGTTGTTTCTGTATATCTCGAGAGCGTTGCGACTGCACAAGGTGATTTACGTAGCAGCTGACTCTACAGACTAATTAAATTGCCAGTCCGACATGAAAATTGAACAGAATTATTGTTTGTTTGTTCACCGAACCAGACTTGTACACAAAGACAGCGCAGACAGTGAAGTAAATAGATGGCAATAAATCATATGGGTCGCGGCGGCACGCGTTTCAATGCGCGTCGCCGTCGACGTTGCATATTCATCTTCCATACGCGCGGTTCCATTTTGCCCACGAATTTCGTAGAAAGCGGTTAAAACGCCGAACAGACAAAATGGCGGCTCAAACTAAAACTCGGCGTGCTTTTGTTTGCCAGCAGCGCCCTCTATTACGACGAAGCGGTGGAACTCTGCGCCGAGCAAAGTTTTAAGTGTTTACATTCCTGTTCTGTCGCTTTTTGCCAATTCTACTTAATGGGAACGCAGGCAGTTTTCCAGCACCTCGTTTAATTTGGCCACCGTGGGTATACTTTAGTGTTTATTTAATTCGTCAAGATCTCACTAAAAGCCGACTTACTTTATTGAACAAACAAATTCGGTTTTCGTTCATCATGTTATTCGATGTTCAATTACTGTACGTGGGAATGAACACTGTATTTGTCTTTGCGATTACAGAATTATATTTTTTCAAGAAAGAAGCTTTTAAATGTTGGATTTACATTTCACTTATAAAAACTGAAACGAATTAGTCAATGAGTTGAACAAACGTGGCTGCAATCCAAAAATATGTCGCTGGACATTCAATAGAGCGACAGCCGACAGCATCCGATCCTACATTTGTGCAAGTACTAAATTCTTAAATCGCAGATTTACGAAGTCGTGCCAAGTAACCCATGAGATCAGTGCGAGCAAAACACGAATTTGAGGATTGAAATATTATCTTGCTTTTTATTCAACGAGATATATTACTTGAATACAATCTTGCGTTATCGTTTAACCATCGATAAGATATTTAAAGCTGGTTCCACTTTTCCCCGTGTACATAACCTTTCATCTATGCCTTTGCTATGCAAAACACAAACACTGATAACATATTGTGCTCTTTACCGTAAACATGACATAAAGCACCGAATTGCAGGTTGACACTCAATATTAGGCACTCCAACCATGCGTGGGCGCCATTATACCTGCAATAACAGCATTCATTGCGACATTGTGAGTGCGGTCCGCACTCGAGACACACTCGTACGAACACATCGGAAATGTATCAACACGCATATTGCTTACTCACACTTGTCACCGGTATTGTGCTCCACGGTTTATTTATGCAAGCCCCGAGTATGCGGTAATGTATTCCATACATTCGTTGTTCTCAGGATGGACCATGGAGAGTAGTTAGCCGAATTGTGTTTCAATTTGCTCGCGGTGTCATGATTGTAAAACATTTTCATGCGTATCTGTACTGGGTTGTACCGTACATTTTGCGATATGAGATGCGAAAGCAATTATGTATTTTATTGTTGTTACATTAAAATCATTTTTGCAGAGCTCGAATGTTCCATAAATGTAATAAATTTTGCATACTTCAAATGTATTGCTATCTCAATTAAACAATTGTTAAGTTAACAAGTTTTTCATTTTCCTCTATTCTTCTAACGGAACAAAAGGAGGGTCTTGAATATTTCTGTTCATATGCGTGGAAAATGTCCGTGGAGACTGCAATGAAACGCCACGGGGAGTAACATGAGATGCCAAGGAATATTATTTTAAAAGATGTTTAAACTCATATCTATTTTACTTTTTTATAAATGCCAACGAAAACAGACAGCGGAAAAAATAAAAATTCGTCCGAATTATTAATGTAAGTAGGTATTACTCAATTTGATAACGTACCTATAAATAGAATATAATTTAAGTAAATTCAAACGGTTGTGTGAAATAACTAAGTAATCTTTTGGATTTTCCTAAAACAACAAAGTAGCTGAAGACCTTTATGATTTCGTATTTTAGGAAATCTCCATGTAACACGGAAGGGACTCGGAAGTGTTATAAATACCTACATCAAAGATAAAATAATAAGCATTTAAATAACTTTTCTTTATCTAAAGACGCTGAGTATTGAACTTTTGTCCGTTACTTTACAGTTGGGTAAGAAAACTTCGTGAGTGTAAAAAGATGAAAAGTCCAGACTATGGCGTTGTAGACACCACTTCTACAACCACGAACTCCTCTATAACCGTAAATTAAGCAAGATAAACCTTAATCAAACATCCCTTGTGTTCGATTCCTCGCATTTATTGCCCAACAATAGTTCTGATTTACGATTTAGGATTGCACGAAGCCGCGCCGGGATTATTCGTGTTATTTATATGACTGTGAAGTTAACTTGGATACTATGTATACCATGAAATACCTGTCGCTATCGGAATATCATAGCATTGACCATAAAATATTCGATGAAACAATCCATTTGTTTAACGATAATACTTCGGAGTATAAACTTCTCGAATGAAATTATTGTAAAACGAACCGACTTCAGTAGCTCGTAACACGAATTAAAGAGATCATCAAACCTTTTGTATGTTGAAAACCACTTAAAATAAATAATGACATTTAATACCGCAGTAACATTTAGGTATTTCAGCGTTATTGAAGCGGTTTTATATGATAATTTAAGTACTCTTGTTCAAGGTTGACTGAACTTTAAGTAGGTAGCACGATACGTGGGCGTCTTAGCTTATTGCTCATAAGATGAAAGAATTTCTACCATGTTATCACAAATCGAATTCGGATTATTACTAGTGTTTCGTCGTTTGACCTTTTATATCATTAATATGAGTTTTAAATTAAAATTGGAACGATTAGTAGTTTCATAAATCATGTCCCGACTGAATTTTAAAACCGGCGAGGGAATTATACGTCAACAGGTTATATTAGAGCTATGAGCTTTTTAAATTAGAGCAAATAGCTGGTTTATTTTTGATATTAAAGGTTTGAATATTGCTTTTTATATTATTAATGGCAATTTTTGTACATAGAGAGCGAATTTGTATGAGTTTATTTAAATTTTGTTTATGACTCTAATAATATTGCAATATGATGGTTGATAACTATACGCAGAAATATTTGTAAACCTAATTAAATAAAAGAGCAATTTTCTTGAAACAATCATATGGAGTTTTTCAATTTCTTAATTATTTTAATTTAAATGCCTTGGTACATAAAAGATCTGCAATTTTTTAACAAAATATAGCTTTTACCTTTTCAATGTACGAAATGCAAAAACACAAATAAACTATTTACCATTTTTTCGTAAAATATTTGATTTTGACGTTGAAGTCAAAAGTAGACACAGAATATCGCATTTCGTTATGAAAAAAATCACATGGAAATCGAAAAATTTAATGGATAAAACTGGATATCAATCTACGTACAAAAGGTGCTTTTTTGTAACATGTGTTGGAAAGTTTCGCTGGTTTTGGTTTGAAGAGAAGGGATATGCGAAATGTAATAAATTAAATTAAATGTAGCCACAACACCGACTACAAATTCGATTTAAAAGCTCGACCAAAAGCTTTTGATAGAATTCGTATGTCACTGTGATGAAACTGACAAACACGTATTAATATTAACAGAGGTTTAAAGTTATTTGGTGAAGCAATAAATGTTACAAATGTAATTTATTTCAATTGCTATTTTATTTTGTTTGCAGCGAGCTTTAATGGCCAAAAGTAATGGGGTAACTGTTACTTAACCTGCCCTTAACGAGTGACTTGGACATTGAACAACCTTCTTACGACAGCTAATTACTAAGCTGACTTGTAATGACCCAATAACACTGTGTTATCTGGGAATCGGCCGAAGTACAACAAGTAGGTATACGTATAGATGCCTAATTACTCTTAAGAGATACAGAACTATGTTTTAGATAAGGCCTTTTTTTTGAAAATCATCTGATAAGGCCTCAATTGTATTCAGTAAACTCTAGCCCAACCTCCTTCTCTGCCTTTTTATCGTACCTCTGAAGAGTGGAAGTATGTGCTCTTCAGAGGCACGATAAAAACAAAAATACTGATGATGATGATGACACCCTAGACCTTGTTACCTTTAATACTCTTTTGAATAGTTAAGTAATAATATATTTCATGCCATATTGTATAGGCTACCTCTCTGGTCTAAACTACCTCCTCTCCAATTTTTAGCTTAGTTGATCCAGCCGTTCACGCCTTATGGCGTAAACAAGGAGTATAGGGATTCATTTATACATATAATATATGGATTTTAAAAGAATATAAACAAATGGTACTGACCAACGACTCTCATGTTAGCGCTCTTATAGACGGTGTGGAAGAAGGGCGCGTCGGCGGACACCTCGCAACGGTAGCGGCCACTGAGCCCGCGCGACACACCCCGTAGCACCACCTGCTGAGCGCCTGACCGTGACACCTGTGAACAATAATGTATACTATAGTTTATGTAATACTAGCTTCTTTCTGCAAAGACTATGAAACTACAAACTTTATGAGCTTCTGTGGCAGTTTCTCCCGCTTCTGAAGGCACTACTTCCCAAACCCGGATGATTAGTAGCATATATGTTCTTCTGATGTGTTTCTGAGCTGTATGATAGTCAAGTTTCATCAAAATACTTTCAACCAATTCAGCATAGGTATACTCACAAACTTTCTCCTCAATAATATTTGTATGATTATAAAGCTAAAGAGCTGAAAAGTTTATTTACCAGTAGGAACCAAAGGTCATGTTTGTAAAATTATTTCAGTATAGGAAAGATTGCTAAAAACCTTTTTATAGTTTTGTTGAGGAAGGTCAGGTTTTTATGGCTTTGATTGCTGCCAGTATTTACCACTATTCGTATACAACCGGCTGGCAATAAATCAAGATCAAACATAAAATAAAAACAGAAATCGCTGAATTTATGAATGATCCAACTATCACTCATAGCTTCAAAGGCAACTGTTTATTTTCCTCTGATTTATTTAAGTGAAACAGAGCGCTATTTGCTTTATTTTTATTAAGCTTAGTATCCAAATGATCGCAACGCAAAGGCAGAAGATATGAAGTTTTATAGACGACATGGTGTGTTTTGCCGCAAAGATAATATTAATATCATAGTTTACTAAAAAGAGGATCTACGAGCAAATGATAAATGTAAGAAGGACATGCTTAGACAAATCTAACTTGCAAAGTACGTATTTAATTTATCTTATAAAAGTTCATCGTAATAAGATTCATTAATTGCCTTTCAGAATTTCCAATGAACATGCTTTTCAATAATGTGCACGCTTCTGAATAATTAAAGAGTGTAGTAGAAAAACTCGTTCAAGTTTATTTAGCTTCTAAATGAAAGCCTTTGAGCTATCTATCAAAATATTATTTAAAAAACGATTCGCTATAAAACCATTTAACTTAGCATTAAAATGCTTTAAAAATTGAGATCTGATCAAAGCAGTTTACTAAAATAGATACGGATATTTAACGTATAATGAAATGTTAAGGTGGATTATTTTGGACCGAATGAAATAAAAACATTCTCTAAAAATAACAGGAAGAATTTTGGTACAAGATTCCATTGTTTTCTTACAAAATCTAAAAATGATTGCGCCGAAATTGCCAGTCAATTTTCAAGCGGTACGGTGCCCTAAAATCAGTTTTCTCCCTCACCGAAAGAAACACTAGAATATGGTAAAGTGAAGGTGAGCGCTCTGTGATACGAATATGATGTTTTCAAATAAGCTCACGATGAGGACGCTGTCTCCAAAATGTTTTATAAACATGTGATACTGTACTTTCGTAACAAAGTTTCAAGAGTTCGATTTCCTTATTTCAAGAAGCTTTTAACACACACAAACAATAATGTACATTGATAAACTTGTAAATAATGTATTAAAAATAAGCAAGAGAGGACATGCAAGAACAAACATTAATATGTAAGCAGGTGCGCGTTTATGCTGAAGCTATCTTTTATAGCAAGGATTAAAGAGACCGTATAATATTTTATGTGCAAACACTGTGGTTGCAAAATACTCTCTAACACTTTCAGAATATGGTTCTTGTAGATCGATTGGGAAGGCAAAGTTTGGCCGAAGCAATGTATCATTGATTTCAGGTGGTGGCCGCGGGAATGTGCTCATGCGTAATTTATACGTGAATCAGCGAGTAATCCCATTACAAGGAGCCGTGTGCACTTTACCGTACGCAGCTGCTAGCTCAAATAGAGCTAAAAGCTTCTATCCATCTTTCGGAAAGTCGGTCCACTTTGAGAAACCGCCGAACTAAATCAAGCCCTTCCCGCGCTTTAGAGACGTCTGACCCGATTTTGAAGGTCTCTCTGCCATTCTGAGCAACGAGTGTTGCGATGTAAACGCAATGAAGGCCCGTTGCAAACTTTAAGTATACATTATTCTGTGAAAGGGTTTTTAATGTATTATTTTGGCACAATGTTATAGTTCGGATATGGCGACCTGCCAGCCGCTAAAGGTTTAACGTGGCGGCCGCTCGACGAGATTCTTAAGTGATTTTTTCAACCCTCTTTACGAAGCAGTTTAACGAACTAGCAAGATGTCGCAGAGCCATTGACCCATATATAATCACTGTTATGACGTTGTTTATAGTTGTGCTGTAAGTAAGTAAGCCATTTGCGTAAGAGTCGGTGATTCTTTTTAGTTCTTTATTAACACCGCTGGACCGTTTAAAGTAATGTAGCAGGTTTTCGGAATATTTTAATAAGTTTTATGGTAGCATTCTTTGTTAATGACCATTCTAATATGTATGAGGGGCTGAGGAGCATTTAGATAGTATATTTATCATTGTACAAACTGTCTTTAATCTTCCTCTTAAACTCATCTCTTTGTTCGATTTGGTAATCCATTTGAGCTGTAATTTGACTTGATCCAGGCAATGTGATAGATTAATTAAATTCAATTTGCATCTATTCAATTCAAGGATATCGCGAATTGAGACGAGTTTCCTATTGGGGTTCTAAGTTGTATGATTGAGCCACTTTATCGCTGCCGGGACATTTGCTCGTAGCTACTGTTTATTTGAATATTTGATTATAAATAATATTTAATTTATACACAATTGTCTTTTAACAAGAGCCAAGTCAAAATCAATGTTGATTTTAATTCAATATTTATCTTACGTATAAGTTCACTGACTTATTTAGATTTGTAAGATATTCTAAATGCGAGATGAATATCTACAAGATATAATAGGTAGGTATGTTAAAATATTATATGAAGACTTACATCAACGCTGATGCCGGTCTGCGAGAAGACCCTGGTATTGGGCAGCTCCTTAGGCACGAAGCGGAAGAACTCCTGAGCGCCGTGGTACCACTTGACGGTATACAGCGTCTCCCCCACGTCCAGGGCCCACCGGCAGCCCAGCGTGGCGCTCGCGCCGACCCCCACCGCTTCGGGCACGCTCAGCTGTATGTCGCGAAGACCTAGCACGCCTGTGGAACAATTAACATAGTTGAGTAAACGAAAAGGTCACGTTAAGAAAATACACTTCTTTGGAAATCTGAAGCCCGCTGTTTGCTCTCTATTTTTTTCTCACTCTCTCCTTTCCACAGATATTGTTAAGTATACGGGTAGTCAGAAGCCAGTAAGTCTGACAACCAGTCTTGCCTTGAGATATTGGGTTGAAACAATGGTTAGATAGGCAGTCACTCCTTATAAATTACTGCTACTCAGCTGCAGCCGGTTAAACTGGTAGCCGACCCAAACATAGTTGGGAAAAAGCTCGAGAGATGATGAGATATTATTAAGTCGTATACTCAAAAAATATAAATCACGCTTTGAAGGTATAAAACTAAACCCATATTCGACAGTCAGTTTCAATATCCTTTCTTTTTGTGTTGTAATGATGTACTATTTTTTTTCTTTGTACATTCCATTAGACCCTCGCTTTTCATCAAATTTCATATCAGTAAATTTTCAACATTCACGTACCCTTTAGGTTTTGATTGCCGGGTCTTGGTTGGTCGAACAGAAGAAATGCGAGTAGGTAATCATGATAAGGGTTCCTTTTTTCATTTGACGTACTGGGTCTTAAAATAGCCTTGATCTGGCATTAACTATAGTATACTATAGTAGGTATATACATATATTCTATCCGTTCTAACAACAGACGTGATCAGTTGATCAATGTTATTTGTTTAGGTAATTGTTGCAAATGTATTTCGAAACAATTGTATTGTAACAATTAGTATGATTAGGATCGGGGCTCGTGGACAATATGATGGTCGAACATTTGCTATTGTTGTTCTAGTAATTATGTTGTGTTATTAAATTCATCTGCTGATAAATTTGTTAATTATCGATTATTCTTTTTATGGTAATGTTTGTTCAATCAATAACTATCTAGATACCACTACAAAACTGTTTGATTATTTTCTATACAGGTCACTTTAACCCCAACATTATCCAAAGTCTTTCACATCATGTAGAATTTTAAAAGCAAAACCTTTGTATTTATTTCTATGTTCACTTTCAAAGGTCTTTTGACCTCGTTAACGTTTTAAAATCCTCTCCGCAGAAATATATAACTTCCGAAACTCCGCCGTCGTTTTAAAATAAAGTGATCTTACATGCAGCTATATACATGTAGCACAAAAGTAAGGCACTTAACTCTCGATAAATACTATCTAAACGACCCCGTCATGCATCGCACCACTATTTTTACCTCCGAGCTTATAGAGGTCGCAGTTTAACGATCAAAGGCACCGCAGTTTGACGTAGGATAACGATCACACGTGTATTCCAACTAGGTATAACATAGTGCGGTATCAGCTTTGAATACTACCACCTATTACTTCCCCTGGATGTAATATGAGCCTGAGAGGTTACTGAAGAACGGTCAGTTTTATCCTCTCGTGGAGTATTACAACATCATACTTTGATCACATGTTCGATAAAGCCCAGGGGCATTTGTTACGCGATCAACTTGAGAAGTGAGTTCTCAGCGGACGCATAGGACCTGATTCCATGAAAAATAAACACTTGTGTTTAAACGTTGTTTATACTTTGTATCAAAATAAATAGTCATTCGTGTCGTGTGTGGAGTTGGTTTTGTTGTGAAATTCACCTCCTTTCTGTAGCTACCTATAGCTTTTTGTTGGACTGTAGTCTCACGAGGACATGCGATGCAATTAAATGGTGAGACAGTAATTACAATGTGTGTTCAACAAACACACAGTTACAGTATTTACAATATAGTATACTACACGGTAACTGCACTTCTAGTTTGATAATTTCTCTCTTTTGTTCTTCATAATAGTATAGACCTATAAATAAAGCATATCAGAAGGTATAAATCTAAAAGTTTCCAAACGGCTTAAAAGAAATTTTGTTCATTGTACACAGTCGTATTTTACAAAAGTAAACTAATTTCAAGAAGTACGTGGGAAACACAGAGGCGCTGAGAAAAAGGCTTGAAGCTAGCCTTATTTCACCCTTCTCGACGTCATTAATTGCAGCACGAAAGGAACCATTTATTTGTGAAACGTGCACCTTAAAGCAATTTTATTTCCACGGTCCCTGTTTCTTATAAGTAGGTAAGTTTGCGGTCGATCCGTTAGCGGTTCGCTGAGCAGAATTTCAGCTCGACGTAAGTAATCAAATCTTGGCCTTCAGCTATAGTAAAGGTGGTCGGAATACATAAATCAAGTGAACGCTACGTGATCGAATTCAAGATCAAGCGAATACACAATTCCCGTCGACATGAACTCATTACAATGTAACCAAATTCAATTTACGGTACCAGCCACATCATAATATTTCATCTCGGTGCGAGTTTAATATTTATTTGAAATGAATTTATTTCAACGTTGCCCTCTGTTTAAATAAGAATAAAATGTTTA
Organism: Helicoverpa zea x Helicoverpa armigera; assembly: GCA_033682625.1. Taxonomy (NCBI): domain Eukaryota; kingdom Metazoa; phylum Arthropoda; class Insecta; order Lepidoptera; family Noctuidae; genus Helicoverpa; species Helicoverpa zea x Helicoverpa armigera. Next base: position 7,824,895 of record JAWIIS010000032.1, read on the forward strand.
TTTAGGTGTTTGGTTCCCGTACATTTTTGCGGTAAACAAGGGCTTAATTTTCGATTTACTGGGGTGTGTTAAACTGTACTTGTTGGTTCGCAAATCCAAAATAAGTATTTGCACGAATATGGAGCGCTTATAAATACTTAATATTTTTTTTTAATAATTATGTATTTCGTATATGGAACAAAAATACTTATGCGTTTTTAATTAGTGTAGTAAATTCATGTTTTATTAAATGCAAATACTGCTTAATTAAAAAAGTATTTATCCTGTCTGAAAGCCACGGTTTCCCTAGGCTATTTAATTTTAAATGCATTGCGTTCAAAGGTACACCTCCTCTTTCAATAGGTAAATACGTTTAACATCTTTTTCGATTATAACGTGTGGCCCACATACTCGTGCCGGGACGAAACTCGTTCAGAATGGAGCGAGAGATTAAGGTGGAACATAATATAGGTTTACTTGAAAATTTCCTCTTATACTTTTACTAATTAGATAAATCGTGTTTTCCTCCTAATTATTCTAACAAGCTACTAGTTAACTAAATTCACTAACGATGTTGTCATACGTGTGATAATATTATAATTAACATCTCGCATATAGAAATACTAAACAATGCCCTCACCACGGGTCTATTAAAATACAAACACAATACACTATTTATGTACAATCTCTATACATTTGTGCTCAATGAAATACCTAGGCATTACCCTATTTTCTGTACATTTCACGTGAATAAACAAATCCATTGTAATGATAATAAAGTGTTGGCGGTGAAGTTATAAACTTCTTATTCCAACCCTATCTACATAAATTTTGTAAAAAAAAATAGGTTTATGGGGCGGAACTTCCTTTCTCATCAACAATGGCCATGTCGTAATCTGGTTACTAAATTTCCAAATACATTTCTCTTAGTTGGCCATAAATGTCAAGGAGGTGAATAATTCACGAAAAGTTTTGCAAAGTTAGATACGTTAGTGAAGCAGTAGGCGCTATAGTATCGTGCGCCGGACCCGCCCGCCTCACTAAACCATAATAAATGAATGCTGCGTGATCCCAAGCAATAATTTTACCCAACTTCTATACTGAGAGAGATTGGCACTTTGGTGAATTTTTCGAGGATCGCCCGGTCTTCGGAGGATCTCGATAATCAGCTTTACTTAAGGGATTGGATTCGAATCTCGATTGTATCCGGAGTGATTTTAATAATTCATCGCTCAGTACAGTTATTCCATGTTAGGAGATGAAAGATTTTATTGAATGCATATACTTGCTTTGATGAATGCGAGAACATCGACGGTATTGAACTTACTTTTTCATATTTACATACCTAACATACGTACTCACATTTCTAAAGGAGTAGAATGCTAATGAAACTGTAGTTTTGATCAATTGGCTTGTCGAGTAAGTAGGTATAAAGGAAGACTATAAGGATACGAGTACGAGTACATAACAAAATATCGACAATAGCAATAATATTTACGACACGGAAATTCATAAGTCCTATGGAATGAGTTGAGAAATAAAAAAGGCGCTGAAAGAAAAGTGAGTAACAGCCAAGGTCAAACGATCATTGACAATGGCTTGTTAGAGAAACAGTTTCTCAGGATAATAACAATATTCATAAATTGTTTTCATCTCGATGTAAATAGACAATCAAAACCACAGCCAATTGTTTAAATCCAGAGGAGACATTTATAAGGACATTTGTCTCTCTAAAATGACTATTAGAACACACGAACATGAAGGCGAAATATGTAAAATATTCAACAACAGTACAACTATTAGAATATTGTGAATAGATTGCGAAACTTTTGTAGAGTAAAATTTAGTAGCAAGCTAGTAAATATCAAAGGTCTGGTCTCTGCATTTGTGCTGTTCTAAACTGCAGGTAACGTCGACAGGTTTAATACTCGAGTTTGTTAAATAACAGTTCACAGTTTGTTCGAATTAATAACCTTATATTTGTTATTACGTAGGATTTTTATTTTACATGCACTTATTTAACTACTTTAACTAATGTAACTCGATACCAAAGTTGAAACTATAAGTCGTGGTATTCAAGCTATATTAACTAACCCATTAACGGAGCACAAAAACATGAAATCAAACTCAAGGCTGCTCCTACAAAAACTCTCATGGACAGATCCAATATATTTTTAATTACTCTGGCAATCAGACACTTAGTTAAGCAGTCATGCTGACGACCACTAGATCTGAGGACAGGAGAGTCAGCTAAGCATTCAAAGTGACCGACGAACGCATTCGATTATAAAATCGACTAAATCAGCTCTAAACACAGTAACATTTCTAACTGACAGCAACAATAAAACCAGAGCTACATGACTGACGTCACAAGCCAAGTATTTAATCTTATTATCCGATTCGAAGTACGCTTAGTTCATATCTAGTTGCTGGAGACGCTATCCACGTCGTCAATGCAATACACGCGTATAGAATTCATTATTAAATGTTCACTCTCCCGCGATGTTATCCCTAAGTGCGAGAAGCTGGTGACTGACGTGGATTTAAACAGACATGTTCACGTACATGTATTTACCAGATTATACACTCGTAAACTGTATAAGCTCGCTGTATTAACTCTACTTAGTAAAATTTAACTTGAGAACACAAATACAACCTGGGATGACTTGGATAAGTCCTTCCATTTTGTTCGCAGAACTGTTGGACAAAGTCCTCTCCTCATCAATTCAAACAAGTACGGTATCCGATAACCTCAATACTTAAATAACAAGTTTTAATTTGAAACTCTTTGCTTGAACGTGAAGCGAAACTTAAGAAAGACTTTGAGATTCTTTACCTACAGGAAGATAATCTCTGTCTTTTTTTATTGTACACGTATGGAAATAGATTGTAGGTACTACGTATTTCGTTCCGGGTAGTTACATATGGCAAGTCAAGTTTTACATTATGTCACATAGTTACTCACTTCCTCCGAGCCACAGTATGATGGCGGTGAGCTGTGCAGCCATGATGTTGGAGCGAGCGACCCGCCCACACGTCATGTCACCACCGCCTCCAGACGGCTCTTGCGCGCCTTCCGTATATTCTCCTTCATTTTTAAACAGACTTTCCAAATATTGCGCTCTTCTTGTCACAGCTAAATTGAGTTACCTACGAAACGTGGTAACCATTTTCCAAGATAGCGCTCATCCTTTCAAGTGACCATTAAATATTCTGAAACAAAATAAAATTCATGTGAAATTCTTGCAGCAGAATGTACATTATATTTTATACAGAGACAATTAAAATAATGAGACGGAGGACGGTATTGCCAATACATTCTGAATTTCACCGATTAATCAATCGGGGTGACCATATTTTCCCATATCTGCACTATATTTTCTTTGGAACTCAAGCGACAGACAGAACTACAAATCAAACGGCATGTTGGAAGCAAAGTTTTGCAGTTGCAGCGCTTCGCAATCGGCACTCCTACAGTCGCTATTATGTACGTTTATATATTTCTTTGAGAAACGAACAAAGTGCCGTTCGATAGTAATAAAACAGGGCGATAGCAGAAAGATCTTTTCATTAAACGTATCGTAGACGTCAGTGATTTATCGCCTCGCGAGACACTCCATTCACGATATGCGTTTTGTTGTCTAGAGATCGATTGGCTCCGAATAAAATACATTCGCCAATTGAATAGCGCGCCCCGGCGCAATGTTTCAGCGAAAGCGACACTTTTTCAGGCGTGCAGAGGACTAATGGCTTCACGCGCTGGCCTCCGACTTTCAATAAATGGTCGGCCCGCGTACGCCCGTCGGCAGCGTCCCGCCCGCGCCCACCCGAACAACCAAATGCCTAATCTATTCCCCTCATAATATATTTTCTTTTTCGCTTTCAATTCCACATGTAATTTAATATAAAACCAGTAACATGCTTGGATTTCGGTCGATCAACGATTCTGTTGATTAAATTCTTTGACATTCTCTTCACTTCAAAAGAAATGAAAACAGATTAGTTTCCTTTTCAAAAAAGGGTTGAGAAATCTTTTAAAATAAATAAAAATAATACAACGCTCAAATGTATTTTCTGTTTTCGATTGCTTTGATATTCAGAAATATTACGATTACCTCTTTCGACTTGTCCCTAATAATAGGATACTATATAGCGCGATAGAGGTATACTTCTAATTCCAAAAAATATTTCATCTTAATCGGTTCAGCTCATTAGCTTTAAACAAAATACACTCACTCTCGTACTTACAGGTAAAGCCCATCAGTCAGGATTATTATACTTCCATATCCAGATACACCTAACTAGGCGAGCGTAAATGTTTTCCTAATACCAACATCATATTATACACGTGGCGAAAACCATTTCCGATAGTTACACGTGGATGTGTCCTAAAGCACAAAATAATGGTCTAACTGATAGGTTAATTGAAAAATAAGGGAAAAACGGAGTTCTTAAGTGGCTCAGTCAATGTTTAAATCATATTAAATGGAGGTGAAGTTATAAACGGATGCAATTGGAGCCACCTAGAAGCATAGGTTGCGGGGAGCGTGTGAGATGCAGGCAGACATCCAACCGGAGCCTGCAAGCTCGGGCTTGTTTGGCAAGCTGTCTAACTAATTGCCACGTTACCAACGCTCCACTCCGACGCGTTGTTTATGGGATCCACGTTGGGAGCGTTTGAAATTTGTGTAAAGTAGTTAAATATATCTTAGAGTGTGTACCTTAGTTGTATGAGAAAAATAACGCAGAGTAAACATGATGTAGGCTGTCTCAAAGATTAACGTATTTTTTTAGAACTATTTAAAAATGTCGGGATCAAAACCATCAGTATGCTCAATTCCGTGCAAAGATTTGTTGTGGCTATATTTTTCTAGTTCTTTTCCTACAGTGTGAGAGCACTAACGCTTTACGTTTTAACCATCTTGGACGATTAATGTTGTAGCATGTATTACATGTGAAATTAAACGTGAAACATAATCTGAGTGCAGTCTTGCGTCCCATTGTTGGTGTTACTGATGAATTTGTGTTCAACATGTAGAATTGCAAATATTCTTTGCCATAGCGTTTTCCCACAAAGTTTCACTCAATCCGTCCAAGAAGTTTTAAATAAAATCCAAGCTTTTGTTGAATTTTAATGTTAGGCACTCTTACTAGGACGGAATTCCGATTAAACTGTTGGTTTCGTTTTAAAATTAACTTAGTTTTATAATTAAATTGTCCCACCGCTTTCAAAGGCAGTTCAACTTCCATTTACTTTTTGTTCAAACTTTTATTGTTTATGTTATTCCAATGTTTACGTTTATTTTACTATTCACCTACTGATAAATTATTGTGTACACGTAAAGTGGAAATGACTTGAAGTTAGGCTGTTGATCACAGGTATTACGGATGTGGACGGAACTGGCTTCGTGGGATACTAACTTACTAATAATATGCAAAATGATGTAGAGGTGTGTTTAGCGTGGCGAGCCCACTCAGCTCGGAGGCAGTAAATCACGAAGTGTTCGTCGGTATGAGCGTCTAATATTAATGGTCTCCTTTTCCGTGGTATGTCGCAATAGTTCGATTGTCATTGTTGGAGAAATAGCCCGGGAGAGCGACCCCTCACTCGGCTCCGATACGTCAGCGCCGACTATGCGCCTTTCCTTTGACACTTCATTTTATTGGTCCGCTCATGGCTCACAGAATAGTCGTTTGTCTGGAAAATGGGCTAGTGCTTTCAGATATTTTAATATTTTTTCCAAAAGGGTGAACTTATAGCGCCATTGACTCTTAGCTCACATAGCAGATGTAGTATGTATAACAAAACACTGTTTCCGCACTACTAAAATGCTTTTATGTGAAAAAGATACTTCCAGCAACACAAATATTATAACTGTGAGCAACGGTAAGAAAATTAAGCCAAGTCTTAATTTGAAGCAATATTTAGAAAGCCCCAGCGGCGTTTAATTGTAAAAATCAATATCAACTAGCCTAATCTCCGCGCTGACTACCGGTGTCCGGATAAGAGATGAATTCGAAAACTTTAAAGCAGGCCTTATTCGATCTCCAGCGAGCGACCGAGAAAACAAAGATAAAATAAATTGTGAAGTTAGTGTTAGTTAGGGAAAACTTTTGAAAGGATTACGCCGTACTAAGAGTGGGAGGTACTCTTGTCAAACTGGGTTATTTACAGGTAAAAAGCGAGTCATCAGTGAGTCATAAGGTTGCGCGCGAGTTCGCCGACGCGCTAAACGGCTCCGCTGCGCGCCATCCACGTCAGCGGTTAACTTTATTTTATTACGAGTTCACGCAACTTGGCCGTATCTTGACTTTCTTGCCACGTTTCTCGGAACTTTCATACATGTTCCCGGGAGTTAATTCGTCGCCGCTGTCGATACAAAATGAAAATGTTGCTACATATAAAACTACATTTTAACCAAGCCGTGTATGGTTATATCCTTTCGTACGCTAGTAATAGTATTAGCTCCCACTGTGATGGAGTGAAAACCTTTTTCTATTTTCGAACCGTTCCAATTTTCTGCGTTTCAAAAGAGTATGGTGTAACAAAATACCCGGACTTACCTACGCTGTTGATATTTGAAAATGGACTAAATCGCGGTAATTTCCATGATTTCAGATATACGGCTTTGCTGTTAGATAGACTATTTCTTTTTTAACGTGTTCATAAGTAACGAGAAGTCTACAAAGGGAAAATAATGTGGATATATGTAACCACATTATTTTGCCAGGAATAATGATTTCGTTTTTAAAATTGTTTTATTTAGTCGATTCAATCCTTCCTTGAAATCACAATCCTTGTCAACTATAATTTTAAATATCACAATTATCGAATTTGTACCTAACACTGTGTGCTTTATGCAGTTTGTGTCAAAGCTAAAAATTAAAAAGGGAATGCAATCCCCACCTAACACGACAGAAAAAATACTTTCTAGTTCACAGCCAGACACAGTGTCAGTCGTCACATCGGAGCCCTGTCCGCACGTGGACACAGCTCTCCCGAACTAACAAACAAACACTTTTATTTATTAAGAGTGGAGTAAATTCCATTAGTCAACCCGTCCAGTCTCGTGAAAATCGATTTGTATTTTTTTTACCCTTTTTCAATATTTGTTAGTCCTAAGGGTTGCACACAGTTACGGGAACGGTCGTATTTTGTACACTGTCCTTAATATACGAGCGTTCGCTTTCGGCGTGAGATCGTAAATGTGTGCACGCCCTAACACGTTGGTACAATGTGAGAGAATTGTGAAACTTATTTTTGTGGCCTTTGGTTTTCCCATTTTCATATTATTATAATGTTTTTATCATCACATTTCTTACTTATGAACTGCCTCATTGGTATAGAAGTCGCCAATTGGGACTGCTGCGCACGGTGTCTTGGATTCGATTCCCAAGTCCGGATGAAATCGCTCTGTGGGTTTTAAAACATATTCGCAAAGCAGCAAGGGCGGATCCACCGTTGTGGGCACGATGGGCATGCCCACAACCTTATTAGACTTGAGACCTCACACTTTTACGGTCTTTTGAAATCGATAGGCTGATCATAACATAAGGGAACAAAATAAGACTTTTTTTGTTGCATTTAATTTTATGACTGCTGTTTACTAATTCGAAGTCACCATATTTTTTTCTAACAGCTTTAGTTTTTGAGGTACTTTTGTGTCCCAAAACTCAAAAAATTCGCGGCTTCTTCACTTTGCGGTGATTTGAGTCCAATGTCGAAAACGTTCATTTAAGTTAAAATTTAAAAGTAGAAGAGGATAGCACCCCCATAACGCCCTCTTTCAGCACTTTCTGGTTAAGAAGAAGCGGTGAAGAACAAACTTCCCAGCAACACAGCTGTCTATTATTATTTACAATAGGCACTATTTTAATTTTTTTTGTTGTTTTGGTACTGTTTTGTTCCAAAACTCAAAAAAATTTCGCGCTCGCTGCGCTCGCGGTTTTTTCCCTCAGAAGTTGCTTTTTTTACTTGTTTAGGTGATTTCGTGTTCCAAGATTCCAAAATTTTGCGCCCGCTACGCTCACAGCTTCTTAATTACACAGTACTTTTTTTATAATTTCTTTAGGTAATTTGTGGCACAGAACTCAAAAATTTTGCACTCGCTTCGCTCGCGCAACTTTATACGCTTATATTCTGCGTCTTCGCTTTTGGTTTTATAACTTGGTACCTACAACAAAATCTAAAAATTTTCCGGCTTGCTACGCTCGCGCAAAAAAAATACTTTTCTTTCCTAATGACAAAGTCCTGATGCTCAGAAAAAAGAAAATAGTTTAATTCAAAAGTTCATATAAACGACTTGCATGATTGTTAATGAGCATGTTCATGCTCCGATTTGTAGGTACTTAGCCGATTTTCTAGTAGCTGTGACCACAACCTTTTTTGACGGCTGGATCCGCGCTTGCAAAGCAGTCCATAATCTCCAAGTCGGTGATGGATCGGATACACCTGTGCCTCAGCGAGCACGTAAATGTCATTCCTACAAATAACTTACAAAAACATTGACATTATATTGTGACTCGCTATTGATCACTTACCTACTTTGTTTTTTTCAGCTTTGATCTTTTTATATTCTTTGAATCGATTTCCTTAGCTCTTTCAAGTAAACATTCGGCACGTAGAACAAGTAATTTACTGGCGTATTATTCGACTAGTAGGATTGCTTATCAGGAATAACATTGGACCTCAAACACGAGGGATCGTCCAAAACTTCTAACGTCTCAAAGTTGTTCAAGTAAAACTATCGTTGTTGTTAGTGATGCCTGTAATGTGTGTTGAAGAGTTCTCAACGCGAAGTCTTGCCATAGTAGGCCACAGCTATAAATCCTATTAACTAGTTCCAAGTACTAAGTCTGAAGTATATGTGTCCCGGACAGGGACGATTACGACCGCGAGGACTTTTCGATAGCCAGACTTATTCGTATTTTGCATATACTTTATTTACATGAATGTATTTGGGACATTTAACATGTATTCTAGTGAATGAGTGTATATTCTGATTGATAAGTGATTTATTGATTAAATGGTAAAATATTTAGGTACAGCATCATCATCCTCCGAGCCCTTTTCCAAACTATGTTGGGGTCGACTTCCATTTCGGTACACCACTAAAGCTATAAACTGATACTTGGTTTACAATATTACTTTTGCATTCACAGTGTGTAATTTTTAAGGCAATTTAAATTTTAGATTCATCGCATACCATTGTAACTGCAATCGTTCGGTTAAACGTATTGGTATTAAAGATGCAACGTCAGTGCCCTCATTTCGGTCAGCTGAACATCACTCATCGAGTGAAATGGGCGAATACTAGTAATCTCTCTCTCTCTCTCTCTTGCGTTTAAACTGATGCATATGAATCTAATACCGTATTCCATCAGATTATTAATAAGCTAGGGCTAGGTTCGGCTTCATAAAAAGCATCCATCCATAGCCCGTATCTTCGCTAAAGATAAAAAGAAGCGTAGTCCGTGCTTCATGCGAAACTTAAAAGTGATGAGAGTAATCAAATAAGAAGTCATTTATGTCAGCATAATTATTTACAAGCAGACAGCCAGTATAATGAACTGTCAGCTGTGTTACCCTACTCCTAAGGTCCCGACATTTTGAAGAGAAAGTACGCACCGTGCGACTTGCGGCGCAGAAATCACAGGGGGGCAATTTCCTTAACTTCTTGAAGACGCAGGGGTCCCTTTAATGAAGTCTCTTCTTCTTAAATAAAAAGCTACTGAAGTTTCATCCTCATGTTTACGCGTTTGTAAATAAAACTTTGTAGCAGCTCCGATGTTTCAAAACAATAAAACAACACTAGAAACAAAGCGGGTTTATAAGCAGACTTAAAACACGCGAGCTAAATAACATTGCACAAATAGGACGATTATATTGACTAACAAAATAAAGCAAAAACGAAATGTATTGGAATAGATATTATGTTTTCTCAGCTGGGATTCAACTCAGTGTAATGCCCTAATGAAGCGTAACTACCAATCTAGATTAGCTCAGATTTTATTTGCGGTGTTGTTACAAAATGTATTCGTACTTTAATGGGTCACCTTTGTTTTGTTTTGTGTGATATATGTCTAGTACACAGTAATAAAACATAAAACACTGTTTTCCCGGACATTTTAGGTAAAATGACTGCTACATAAATATAGGCACTCACTTGTTATGTTTTAATTCCATGTCACGGAATGGTCTTTTGCCCGCAAACGAACAAAAATTCAAGCATTTGTTTAAAAAAATCTTATTACAACAGCAATGTTCCACGTTTTGCTAAACCTTTATTCTGACAGCTTAGATGTATTCCACGAGAAACAATATATAAATTCAAACTTGTTATACACAAACTGAACTCTAATGCAGTATTCAAAGTTGTGCAAATCTAGTAGGAACACGAGATTCCTCAAATGTATTCGGTAGGTCCACTTAGTCTCTGGTGTGCGATAGTTCAGACTGCAGCGTTACTCAAGTTTCCGACGACCGAAATAAGCTTGAGAACATAATATTACATTAGAATTTAGATGAATAGGAACTTTGGTATTACGTAGGTGCAGCTGTAAACTTGTTTGTGTGACACTGTTGCACGTTATTTGCGGGTTTTATTCACACCGTCTTGTCTGCGGGTGACGGTAACTGTCTTTGCTAGAGTCGGCTTAAATATAGTTCACTGTTTATGAATTAGGTTCTGTGTTTTAATTCCTTCTTGTAGTGTTATCTTGGATTAAATTCTATGTAAGAACATAGGACTGAGTTGAATTACAAGTGGTAGATAATTTATTTTTTAAACATTTGAAAGGCGTGTAAAGGATGTTGTATAGTGCTAAGATTTTAGACAGTGTTCTATGTAGTACAATGTCTGATGGTAAATGTAGTAGGTACTTGGAGCTTAGCTGCCAAGCGCATATGTTTAGTCAGGTAGATATATCCAAACTCCATTAGAGATATCTGGGGCATACACTGGCCTTAAATACAGACCAGATACCAGTAACGAAGGGAAAGCATTGCATAGTTAGTATATTAGTTAAAATTATACATTCATTATCATGACTAGTAATTACATATGGAAATTCTTGCTAAGCTAGAAACTAGCTTGTAAAATATGAACTAAAAATAAAATGGTGTAGAAAAATATGCCTATTTCTATTTTCCGTCCTCCAGTTTCAAATAGTGAAAACATACGCTTAAAAAAGAGTAACGCAAAAGTAAAAACCGAACAAATTGTAAAATTTTTATATCAGGTAGTGTATACATACAGTTCTGTATATGTATATGGTATTTTTTTCGATTTTTGATTAAATTAATATAATGTGCAAAGGTTCCACCCAGGAAATCTTAAGGTAACAAGAATCATATCACGTGGAACTTTATTAAACTATAATACAACAATAGGAAGAATGGCACAGTTCCCTGCACAAAGCGGACAAGTTGCCCGAGATTGATCATTTCAGCGACGAGGACGGATGCTCACAATTTTCTAATGGAGCATACGTTACGCTTCATATTTATATGCATGCGCCATCTGCACTTCGCATAGCGAAAATGGTTCCTGTTACTGACTCAGATGGTCAGAAACCTTTCAAGTTTTTGTTTTGTAATGGAAATATAATAATGCGCCAAATAACTTTGGATTAATGAGGTTAGTCATTTGACTCTTTGCACATTTGTTCGTACGAATCATGTCGGAACCTTATCTGTTTGAAGTTAGCCTCTATTGCATTCGCAATAGTAACATAATATAAACAAACCACTACCACGCACACGTCAGGTTCAGAAATGCAAACTTATTAATAAACCTGGAGCAAAATGTATTAAGAGTTTGATTATTGCCTTTCATCAGCTCAACAAATTACACGTAAAAGCACCATATAAACTTTTAGGTTAGTTGCTAAACTACCCGCCTTTTAGGAATATCATACGCACTCATATCCGCAGGGCCGACGGGTAACATGTAAGGCAACGACGGGTTACACGAGTCATGTTCTATTAAGAACGCATTCGTCCCATCAGCTATTCCTTGCCAAGACGTATTACCTAAGTTTGTCTAGAACGTTAGATCTGAGAGCTCATCCTACACTGTCAAACTATTTATGCGCTACAACGTAAACTTGGTTCATTCGACAAATTATTGATCTGCAACTACAGGGAAAAGATTAATCGTATTACCAGATTCTCTGTAGTTAGGTGAACATAAAACCAAGCCCTTACAAATCCCAACTCAGTCTTATTGAGGAAATTTGAGAATAGTGGGTTCTCCATTTAGTTATCCTAGGAAACTAACTCAAAACCTCATAATCAGCATTCACAATACTAACGAACAGACAAGCCATAAAGTTAAATCTTGCTATTATATAGAAGCTATCTCTAATAGAATAGAGTCCTGTCGGACCGTCATTGTATTTAATCCATGATTGTACGGGGTCTTAGATTGGTACAAAGAACATTGATAACTCGATTTATATCTCTAGCTTGCACTGTTAAGCTTTGTCGGGGCTTCTCACTCCAATAAGGTTTGAAAGGTTTTATAATCTGCCAGGACAATGAAAATTGCTTTTCATAATCATTTGGAAGTAATTTTGTGAGAACATGTGATTAAATTGATATACTTTTGATAAAAATGAGTTGTTCTGTTTGGTTTTAGTATGATCGTGAAAAAATATATATTGCGCGCGTATTAAGCTGTTGTCGAGCATTAATGTTAAATTAAAATTAATAACAATACTCATCTGTTTTAAATAATACCAACCAGAGTAAATACTACTAAAAATGATTTCATAATATCAATGTAAACATGTTCCCCAAAACTTGTATACACAGGATATTGTAAATACTATAACGTAGAATTTACATGCGTAGTCATTGTGGCAGCATTAAAACCGGAATCACAGGTAATGTTAATCGCAAATTGAAAACAATGTAAAACCCTGTTCCGTTTATAATGTTCACGATTCAGTTAATTTTACAAAGTAAACGAATCACCGGGAATACATAATGTAAAGAATATAAAGAAATAATCGTTACTCACTGTCTTTATGGTATGCCCGCTAATCGTGGGAGCCAGTGAACCGATTTTATTAAGGTTCCCACCATGTGAGGCATTCCTTTTGAATAAGATGCATGACATTAAGCCTCATTGGTTGTGCGGGGAATGCGGGAAACCTTATAAATGCAGTAATCAAATTGCTGTTACTCCATTTGCTTTCAAACTGCTTGTCGTTGATTTATTTCCCAGGAGCACTTGCTTGCTTTTACGCATTTAATGGCATTTTCATTAGAAAGGGTGTATTTCGACATGAGAAAGGTTTTAAAACGATATCGTTGAAATTAATTTCATAGATACTGATGAAATATAATGAAAGTTTAATGTTTGAATTGATTTTCTATTTTGCTTAATTGTTATTGTGTCATACGAATGCTGCAATGGACAAATATTACAGCAATGCTGTATTTCTTATATAAATAAATAAATCAATCATAATAAATTGTTAATTTGCTTATTGAGTAACCACGGATCAATTTATTGAATTGTAGGCCTTTGACCTCATTGTTTGTGAACTGAATATCGAAATCAACCTTATTACTTCAATTGTTTAAACTATTTAATTTCATCAATTTACAAACCACTCGGCAATATTTTAAGCCACGAATAAATACAAATATTTGTTTCAATATAAAATATATGAATAAATCTTTTATCTAATTTATGATAAAACCACGGGATAAAACGCTGTCTTCTACACACTCCGTTTTCATTTTACTTTGATTAAGATACATGCATATAATTTAAAATTATAATTTTGTTTTCGAGAACTTTTTAAGAAGTAATATTTTAAGTAACACAAACGATGTATTTAAAGGTCATGACTGTCATCAAAATCAGTTTATGTTTTTGTTTCATTGATCTATGTAACCTAATGGTAGGTACCTACATTTGTTATCAAATCTTTTCTTCATTTTCGTCATTTTCACAGCAGGCAGAGTGAAAACTCAAAATAAGAAAGAAATAATCTTTTCTTGTAACTCAAATTGTTACAGAAGCATAAAATCAAAGAGTAAATGAGTCCTAATATACGAATTTTCAGAAGGCTTCGCTTTTGTTTCGAGCTACATTCCTACGGGACCACTGTTCATCACGCGAAACTGAATACCAACGAAAAGTGGGCGGACAATAACACACGTTTGGGCAAGGCGTGAGGTTATTGCATATAAATTGCATTCGTTTACACATTCATGGAAAATATACTCATTGCATTGTAATGTTTTATGAGTAATCCTGTGGTATTTCGACTAACTTATTCATATATTTTTCTTTATATAGAATCATCATCATTATCAGTATTTGTGAATGCCGTGGATTGGACAGAATATTCTTTGAAAAAAATAAGGAAAGTTAGAATAACATACGGAATTATTAATTACTAATATTCACGTGTTTTTTGTTTACCAAAATCCCCCAGTAAAGCCATCGTTAAGTAAAATATCGACTTGTAAGGCTAACAGGTCGTTATATTTGCTTGAAGACTGGACATACTGGGACAATTTATCTTCCTATAGAGAGCTCTTCTTACAGTGTTATCCATTTAAAACCGATGTTTAAAGATCGTTGACAACATTAATCATTCTGAAGGCGGATAATTTGACAAATAGCTTTTCAAGGATAATGTAACTAGATTTTGGAGGCCAGTCATTCTGGTAGAAAATGCATTTGTTGAACAGAATAGAATCATTTATTTACCTTAACATGTGTATACATACATACATAAAAACGCAATTGTCTGCATGTTGGATAATAATACAATAAAAGTTAAAATTGAGATTTGAAGCTTTTTTATAGGGACCTACCTACATATTGCCTATCTGTTTTTAAATGCGTCTTTAAGGCCAGTAGTGCTAGTAATATGGAAGTAAAAATCTTGTATATTTCTCATCATAATCTTATGTACATGTATATATTTAGCATTATGGTAGGTAAAATATTAACAAAAGCAGTTCTAAAAATACTTTAACCACACTACCCAAGCAACAACTTGATACCGCAAGCAATTAAGCTTCCACCAGATATACTATCAATACAATTATAAGAGGGTCGATAATAACAATTTCTTCAGCGTCGGCCGTTATTTTTATCACAATTAATGGGTATTATGGGGTCTGGTTCTTCACACAGGGTCCCGGGAAGGTCCCGGTTAGACGGTGCGCCCCATTAACTTGATTACCTGTTGGGTAAGCCAATTAACTGACAGCGCAATCGAACACGCGTGAAATTATGCCAAATATTTCTGTGTGTTCTGTTTTGTTTTTCGGTGTGAATGTGTGCGTGTGTGTGTGTGTGAGAGAGATGATGTGGTTAGGGGTTAAAAATTAAATTACAAAAAAAAATTGATGATTCATATTTTCCTGAGATTCATAGTCAATAAAGTTAGAGTTGTAAAATTAAGAAATGCTTTTGATATGAAACGCTTTTCCTAATTGCGTATTTTTTGTCAAAATATTATTTGGTAAAAATAAGATTTTTTATTTATAAATGAATACAAGAGAAGGCATAATACGGCCCTTCATATTCATTCGTTCATATAACTTACAATGTAACAAGCCCCATTTATATGATTAATGCGTAGAACTTTTCCCACACAGTAATAAAGAAATATTGCGATGTAAACCTACAATTTACGTTGTAATAACTACCCCAATTTAGTGAGAAAGTAGTTCTAAGATCATATTTAAATGAACTGAAGGTTGCTTATAAAACAACGAATGATAATTTCGCACTCGTAAATTGCTCTCCTTACTTACTTTATTTGATTATTTTAATTTACTGACTACCGTTGGCAATACCATGTGTTTTTATTTATAAACTAATGATATTATAGTCGGTAACTAATTTAATTAATTATATACTGAAATAAAAATATTTTTTAAAACATTAAACTTACCCCCACAAAAATAATCCAATAAAATTCTGATGTACGTAAACACAATATTAATCAGTACTTAATTCGCACAGTGACTTTTATTTCGCACGCAACAGTCGAAACACTAATTTGTTTAGTAGCAAGTTCAATACACACTGGCGTAGCTCGTAGCCCACTCGCGCTACGGCGTAGGCGGCGTAGTGCGTAGACGGGCGAGCGTAGTGAGGTCTCGAGAACAACTGAGGGAGCTGCAACGCGCCGCTCGGTTCGGCGCCCGGATGCAAGCGTGCTCCGATATCCTTTTTGATTCTTACTAACTAGCACGCTCGTTTTGTATGCATCATGCTATTTTCATATGGAAAGTTAATTTGATAATTTTGTTGACTTCTCGTTTTGCATAAAATAACGCTTTTTAGATTTCCAAAAACCGATAATAAGTGGGTAGCACTCTTTTTTTATAAGTAAACACGATTTAATATATTTCCACCCTCCTTGCTGCAAAAAGTAATTATCTTTCAATGAGGGTTTTTGAAATTTTTTCTGCCACCGGGTGGCGCCACGTATGCGTCTGGTCCAAACAGCTGTCAAATAGTATGGAATTGTAGGTGCCGAACTTATTGTTTATTGAAATTCTGTTATATTGGAAGTGTTATTGATTTTATTATGGACTACGGTCAGAATAAGGTTTCCGAACTAAAAATTGAGCTAAGAGAGAGGGTGCAAAAGTCACTGGTACTAAGGAAAAGCTTGTTGAAAAATTTGTTAACACAATATGATTTAGTTTTTTTTATTTACTCAACCTCAATAGTAAAACAATAATGCAGTGCTTTAATTATAAAATAAAAAAAACACTAAAATCGTTCACTATTCATAGTAAAGATAAGCACTTTGACAGTTACCTGGACCTGACGACTCGGTGCTGCCACCTCGTGGACGCCATTTTCGAAAACCCTCATTTGGACACGTTAAATAAAAATAAATTAAGAGATAACACAATTAGTACAGAATCAGATTAACCAACGTTAACCAATCCGATTTCCGTGGGGCGAATGCAACAACTTTACGAATCGCCCATTCACTATTTAAGTCAACAGATTTCGTGTTTTCAATAAAAGCCGATTCGATTCCCGGTAGAATTTGGACCGCTGTCACAATGTTTACACAAGAGCGATAGGCAATTATGAAGGGATGTAAAGGTAATAACTTCGAACAAATGGAAATATGACTATGCTCATCTTCGTCGTGAGCTTGAACCGCAAGACAAATGAAATTCCATTACGATATTAAAGAAAATCCCCAAAGCCGTCGGTGGCTTTATGAAAGAATTTAATAATAAGGAGCAGAATATTATTCAATTTTTCCTGAAAACAAAGATGGAGAAGGAAGAAAGTCTGTTCCCACCTGGGGCTCGGGGCTAGTCGAATTTATTAGCATTCAAATGATTTATAACTAGCGACTGGCAGCTGAATATTTTCTGATTCGTTTTAAATTAAATTCTTTCTTTCCTTTGGCTGGATTTCATTAAGGGTAACGAAATGCCACGGAGATGAAAAAGATAATCTGTCGGTCGCGCTGAGTAGGGCGCTCCGTCGTCAGTCGAGCCCGCATGCCGATTGTTCTGTCCAGCGCCCCACGGTCACATCATTACGTTACGTCACTGCCTGCTCAAGTCAATTTCACAAATTCCAAACATTTTTCAATAATATCAGTCAGGAAAATAAGAAACAATCAACATAAAAACATTCCACTCCAATTGAAAAAAAAAGCTTGTTTGATCTTTCATCCAATAACTCATAAGGGTTTTGATGTTATAAGTCAAAGTTCAAAGCTTATTATAAATGTAATTCACAATAGCATTTATAGTTTCATTCGTACTCCCACAAATATTTATCTAAAAAGGGCCTTTAACTTGCGATTCGCTGAAAAACCTTTAAACAGGAAAACATAAAAGGACAGATGCTGCCATTCACGCTGATACAATCTCCGCTTCACCCCTCACGAGATCAACGGAAAGATATAACCAGTCCAAACAACACAAATTTGCTGAACCGAACTACAGTTATAACAAAATTGTACCTTCATTGATTAAGAGATAAGATTAGACGAGGGATGAGAGGCCCGCAGCCTAGCAATCAGTAGCCGTGCACCAACGGAATACGAACCACTAAACATAATAAAGTAGTAAACATCTCGCTTGGTTAAACCTCTAAAAGGTGGAGAAAAGGCATTATTTTCAGTGTATTTCTAAAATACATGTAGTATCAGCCGGTGGTGCCTGCAGTGGTTACGGCAGAGAGCTCTCGCATCCGCGTAGCATTTTAAAGCTAAAATATTTAACGAGCAGAGAGCAAAGAACAAAGCCTGCCCTGTGTTTAGCTGCACATGTCTGCCGTGCCCCAAAGCCTCCGTCATTAAATTCAACGCCCCTTTATGCGTTTCTGACTTTGTTAACTATACAAGAGCTGCAACAGAAATGCGCCAACAAGCATTAATGCTGTTGTCGCATTCAAATATAATTCCTTTGATCATTTTGATGTTCTAATGAAGTTGCCTTAGTAATTATATTCAATAGCTCAACATGTATAACTCGCTTTTATTAGTACCTATATGTCACTATGTAACGGAATTTAAGATAACTAATTTATATACATATACATCATCCAAGGATTGTTGCGTTATGAAAATTGGCAGCTGTGTGCAGTTATGATAACAATCCATCAATCAATCAATCTGGGATTTTCACCGTATTTGCATCTAATTTACTACCTAATTAGGTGTTTACTGCAACGTAATATCAAGTTTATATGCATAGATGCAGCATCACCTTAATTAAAGCTTTGTCAATTAACGTTCATCTGGTGGTGAAATTGAATAAATATGTATGTCAATATTTTTCAAAATTTGATTAAATAATTTGCCAAAAAGTGAAAAGCGTAGAACACGAAATGAAAATGCAGTGTTATTCTGGCTTGTTTTCGTTCAGAATTATGCTCAACAAAACAATATTTTTAGTGCAGCAAATAAAAATAACAAAATTAACTGCCAAAAGTTTTCCACTCGCACCATTTGTACTGTCAAAGTGTGCAATAAAATTGTTTTAAAATGTGCACACCATAAAAACTAGCTAGAAACACAATAAACCTATTTATGAGGTGAAGTGTAAAGTATTATCAAGACGTCGCGTCATAGAGAAATAAAATCGAATGGACGCTTTACGGTCGCGTCGGCACGTCACGAACAAGAACACCGCACACTGGCGTTTGCGCACTTTTGAAGAGGAACATTTGAAAAGAAGTGAGCTCTAATTACGAAGGCGTAACACGTCAAAGTGCTAGAGAAGAGCGAAGCATCAGGGCCTGATATTGTGAAGCGACGAGAAACGCCTTCTAATCCCCGTCTGGACTCTTCAACACTCAACCTTGCCACATAGACTGTGCATAGTAACATGCTGTATTTTTGTTACAAACTTAACGCTTTATGTTGTGTTATGTTTAGCGTAAAGTATAGCTGAACACAAATATGAAATTAATTAATGTGAATATTTTATGAACTGCCTATCTGAACAAATATATTACAATAATCTGGCAACTACACGTCAAATAACAACAGCATTATGCCTCGAACATTGTTAAGCTACAATAATGAAGGTTACCTTACAGATACAGAATTACTTTGTAACAGCGAACGAATTGAAAAAAAAATAGGGTGGCAAAGTTTCTATTTGGGACAATTACATGGTGGATTTCACAAATCGGCCGTTTTATTTTTATAAAGTACAAAGGTTGCAATTTCACGGGTTAGTTGTTGAGATTATTGTGCCAGTGTGAAATGTTCTTGGTTGGTCGCGGTCGGTCTAATGAGCCGCGGGAGGAGCAAGCGGAACGAGTGTCAATGTACACCGCTGCGGTGGCTGCAGACCGCATAACGAGCCCACCTCACGCGTGCCTCAGCTGAATGTATGTGACGTCAAACTCGCCTGTTTAGCACCACTGTGCATTAGATATAGGATGTTGTTTACAGATAAACATACTGCATTTGCAGCGTAACGCTTGTGGCTAATCGAAATCAGCAGCTTGGTACATTTAAGCAGATTTTAAGGCACGAGACAGCGTCTGACAAATTTTTTGATCATTTTTTTCAGAAAATGCCTTTTCCTTTCTGGTTCCTTAAATAAGGGTCGATAAAAAATAAAATTATATTTATTTTCTCTTTATAAAATACAATTTCAACATTCTGAACATGAAAAAAGAAAACAAAACGTAGATGCAATTATTTTTTTTGGAAGTCGTTATAAATATTTTAAACTTTTAATTAGCAATCGTCAAGACAATTACGATTATTTCGGCCATTCCAACTTCTTTGGCGGTTTTTATTCAATTTGTGCCCGAAGAAGAATATTATAATTCGCGATTAAGAAAAGATCGTAAATAAATGAATCAATACGCAAATAATTACTTTGGCTCTTTGGACTTTGTTAGCATTCGATATTACTTAAACATAATTTAAGTTTTAAATGTCTAGCGCTAATCGATTAATCTTTCGATGCGGATGATTCTGAATTTAAATAATACGATGTAACGAATTTAAAAAATCATATCCCATTTTCGAAACAAAATAGTTGATAA
The DNA here is from genome assembly GCA_033682625.1 of Helicoverpa zea x Helicoverpa armigera. NCBI lineage: Eukaryota > Metazoa > Arthropoda > Insecta > Lepidoptera > Noctuidae > Helicoverpa > Helicoverpa zea x Helicoverpa armigera. The sequence continues at coordinate 7,845,411 of JAWIIS010000032.1, forward strand.
GTGACGCATCCATTAAGCCAAGGCTCATTTACTTACATTGAGTTCAGCCATTCACCTGGAGAGCGTGTCTCTGAAAACCAGATGAGCGTTAAAATCATAATATTCGAATATTCGAAAATAAAGTTTTTAATGAGCATCGAATTCAATAAAAGCAGTAACAATGGCGTGTGTGTGCTCACATTGTGACTCTTTTGTTTTACGCCAACGACGTCATTATAAATTTTTCACCGCAGCTGTCTAATGAGTAACGCTATATAAATATGTGGAGTATCTCGTGAGTTCGCTAACAGCGGCGGCCGGTCCTTAAACACCTTTTATTCATTTGTTTCCGAATGCACCACTATTTTAGAATTGCAATTGTTATTTTATTATATATTTTATGTTTAAGAAGTATTCATAAAAGACCTATTATGTAAAGAAATAGAATATTATTAATGCCCCTTTTTAAAATCGAAAACGTATAAAAACTAAACTGTAAAACACCCCTTTTAACCAATTGGCCAATAAAGCCGTTGAAAGAAAAATAAGAGCAATATTCAATTTTAAATACATATTTTTGCCCAACAAAATTGATAAAGCTATTTCCGTCGAATCCAACAAGTTATACAACATCCAATACTAAGAATGTACCAGAGCGTACAAACTTACGTAGACCCCGGAGGCTAGAGAGTGGTACTAGATTGTTTTTGAGAGTGGTATCGCGAAGGGGTCTAGTTACGATGGTTATTTTGGCGGTGAATTTGGGCAGGTCAGCGAAGCAGCGCCGAGGGCCGGTGGAGGAGGCATCGCATGGCACCGGAAATAATGACTGCCGCTCTGTAATTGGAACGGGCTGGCGCATTTTAGCTAGTGACTCGTCACTGCCTTTGCCGCGCCTTTTATTTTTTAATTTTTCCCTACCAAAGTACCCACTTTTATTGTTTGAACTGTTTTAGAGCGAAACGAAGTTATATTTTATGATAATGATTTTTGTTAGGCTAGGTTCAAAGGAATACTTCTTTTCAGAGCACTCTTTCTTTAAGTAGCAAAAAGTTCGTGAAATGTTAGACAATTTTGAACAACTGAAAAGAATAAATAAGTAGGTACCCAATTTGCAATGCTTTTACGGCTTCGCATTTTAAAATTGTCTTGAAAAACTTTATTACTTCTCGCCAATCTTCGGTTAGAATTACTTTCTAGGGAACACGTTACCATTTAAAGAATAAGCGTTATATTCCTGTGAGAAAAATAATGGGACGTTAACTTTATAAAAATAACTATTCCAATAAAAATATCTCTTATTTTCAAAATAAAATTTTACTCTAAAGAGAAATATTGAACACTCAATTGCAAAAAAATGTAAAAAGATCCAGTAACCGTTAGATCAATGTGAGAAGGCTCGCAGGGGAGAAAATAGCTGCATGTTTGACGGTGGTAGCCGACGCGGGTCCAGCTTGTGCAGGAAATAATGACGTCCGGCCGACCGCCTCCGCAATTGAAACACGCGGCCCGCCGACCGGCCTACATTACTGCACGGAAAACGATTAACGAAGACGGAAATTCACTTACATACTTATTTAACAAATAATTTCCAACTACACGGCGGGTTTCGATGAGCCTTCAGCAACACATCTAAATAATATTTATTGTCAACTCCCAAACTTTGTCAGGTTATTCTCAAAGGAAAATTGTACTTTGTTACTTCAATGCAATTTGTCAGTTGGAAAATAAACTGATTTTGTTGCAAACTGAAATTGAGAAAATACTCGTATACAGCGCCACTGAAGTTTCTAGAAGCAGTGTAAGAGAAATAAAATAGTTTTTTGAACGTGAAGTTGTATAACTATTTTAAAATGTAGCAGTTCTGTATGGAGTTGTACATGTTTCTAGTTATCACGAACAAATAGACAAATAGTAAACATTTCAATAATGTAGATAGGAAGGAAGACATTTTTTGTAGACGGCCAATAAAATTTATTCAAGAGAAATAAAACTTGAGTCTCGCTTCAAATTGATAGCAATCAAACTATCATGGAATTCTTTTTAGCATTCATGAGCCCTTTAGATACTGTCATGGTAATTTACTTGTTTACCTTTTATTTTCTCAATGCAACATTGAAACTTACATTTTGTTCTTTCACTGTATGTGTTCTGATAAACTTTATTTGACGTTGGGATTTAAATTATTATCTCAATTTATATTGATTTACTTGCGCGAAGTACCTAATACCTAAAATACTTAAAGTAAGCAAATAGGATCTCTGACTGTGTTCAGTTGTATTTTAAATACTAACAAATGGTCATTTTACATATTCTTATTAAAACTTTATTATTTTATTATATATGGTAGTTTATTTATTTATTTCACAACATATTATTTATATTTTTAAATATTAAATTATGAAAATAAAAAAAAACATTTACATACACTATTCATACATGATTTAAAATACAATTGAAAATCGAAGTCGATCAAAAAATAAGTATTAAGACTTTAAAAAAATCCTATACCTAATTGAAATATGCGGATAGTTTTGTATGCGAGGCAATAACGAGACTGGTAATCGTGACAGAGGCCGCTTCGGGAGGATCAAGGCTGGGCCTTAAGAAGCACCTGATCCCTCCGAAGCCCGGCGGCGCTTCGTAAAGTTCTACAAACGAATTAGACAGAGCGCCTAGGAAACGGGATTATCCACTTACTGCTTTACCCTACGAAAATAGGTTCGCGCCGTAATCGAGTGTTTGTGCTGCTTAAGGTATGGTTACACTATTAAGGAGGCGGTAATAATGCCGGCCTATTTTGAGATCAGAATGTGGGAGTAACATCGATTTTACTTTTATTTTGTTACAATAAGGCATCTGTATTACAAACCAGTTTCGCGTTAACTGTACAAGGAAAGGTTTTAAAGATTAAGACGCAAAGTATTAAGGTAATTAAACTGACCCTTCGTAATATATTTAATTTACACTTCGTGACTTTATAATTTGTGAGTTTATTAAAGTCCAAATTGGTTCACAACATTATGTCGCAAACAAATTACTTACTGTTTATGTTTCATATAAATATATTTGAGCAAAACAACCAAATACAGTTTCTAAATTGGATTGCAAACAATGTGAGTACCTCACTATTGCATTTTCTGTATTTACTATTCCAATATAGCATTTGCAAATATTCAATTATTATAGTTTCGTGATGGAAAAGCGACGTTAGTTGAGGTTCCTAGGCCTATTTACTAGTAATATTTGAATAGAACAAAATAATCATTTTCTGCCAGTGAACATGCACAGAAGTATATAATTAGGAAACCGTTAACTAACATGTGTATTTTCTATGTGATTTGGACATAACGCTGATTTATTGAAGCTGATAAAATTCAGGATTACTAATTACAAGTTTGTTTTCGTAGCACAAGAATTGTCATCAAATAAAAACTGCAGATAGATATTATACGCAACATAATATTAAGTTTTTTTTTGAGTCTCGTCAAATAAAATCTCTAGAACTCACTTTTTGATTATTATTCCAAAGTGGAATTATCATCAAGAAAATTATTTCAAACATTTTTCATTGCAGTAGTAGGTAAAGTAATAACTTTCAAAAGTCTCGCATCTATGAGAATTTCACCTGAACTCAACTAAAGTCGTGTTTGATGAATGTGTTTCAGCCTTAACATCGTGTAATTAGATTTCATTAATTCAATCTAAGTATTTAAGTTTAAAACTTAATTGAATCTTCAACGGAGCCGTTAGGTACAACGTTTATTACATTAATTAAACGGTGCCTTCAAACATCACTGAAATCTCATTTTGTATCTACAAACAAAAAGAGGCATTCTCAGCCTTTTTAAAAGGATAATTGAAATGTACACTGATAAATTAAATGAAGTCTAATTATTACGGTTTACTGTGAAAATTTTAAACATTTCAATTTTTTCGTAATTGAATTTTGCGAATGTTATATTTTACGGCTTTATTATATTAGAAGATTCGTAGAAGTCTAGCTGGCTTCATTTGTATAACCAATGAGTGTAGACTCATTTTTATAACAGTCGACTGAATATTAGTCCTTGAAATATAGGTCTACCTGTCAGTACCTACAAAGCAAAAAATATGAAGCGTAACAACATAATAAGTAACTCTTCTTAGTCTAATTTGCAATCGCACCTGATTAACGAACAAAGTATCAATACGAATAATACCTAATCTAGTAAAATAACACTTTAACCTTTTGGTTTTTATTTTATTTTGGAGGTTAAAACAAAACATGTATACTTCATGTTAACAGAAAGAAAAGTAACTTGAAGTTAGTTGTTTCTCGTCGAGACCCGATTTAAGTTGACATTTGAACTTACGATCATATAAATATTTATTCTTTGTTGAATTAAGGCAGCTTTACATTTATTGTACAATGAGTAAAAGGACGAAGTATGAATGGTACCTAATAAAATTTAAGTTATCGTTCAATAAAATCTACCAATTTCAATAGCAATTAAATCTAAATAAAGTGGGGTTTAATTCAGCAAATGAACTAAACGAGCAGTGTAACAATAACTTAAGAATAATATATATTGCTTGTAGCATTCAGCGGACAGCGTTTTCTTACTTATAATCAGATTTTCTAAGGGTTGCGGAGGTCAGGCGGTAACACAATAGTGAGGGTTCATTATCTCTGCGGTACGAAAACCGACAATGTAGTGCACCGAGTTAAAGCAACTTAAATTTAACTTAAACACAAAAGTGAAAATGTAACAAAATAAAAAAATAAAAATTATTGTTGGTTTTGCAAAATAACCGACAAATACTATGAAATGCATTGTGTGCGTAACATAAAAAAAACGTTTAAAAAATTTGGCAACCTATAAATGTTTTTTTTTTTTTTTAATTCTAATGTGCAATGAATTTGTCGTCACGCTGCAAAATATATTTTCTATTCGTTAATGATATTGACCTTTGAATAAGATATTTTTCTGATAAAGAGCAGGCCTCCACTCCATTATGGAGAGCGTGGGTTTGGAGACGTCACATATTTCCTTAACGATAATAAGTACTTAGGAGGATAATAAGAGACAATGATGATTAAGCTAATTTTATAACCATATATCACATTATTGTGCTTGAGTTCTTTATTGAACATTTGGCAGTCGTTACGGGTAGTCAGAAACCAGAAAGCTGACAACCAGTCTTACCAAGGAGTATTGGGTTGCCCGGGTAGATAGGCAGTCGCTCCTTGTAAAACACTGGTACACAGCTGCATTCAGTTAGACTGGTTTAAGTTCTTAATCTCTTAAATAGGTGTGTGTCCTTAACAACAATAAATGTGAAAAACGCCTTTTTATCTTCATCTCATTAGTAATCGTTCAGCAGTTTTACATATTGCATTTTCCTTTCATTCTGAACATTGCCAGGCCGTTCCCCGGCGACTGTGGCTCTCTGCTCAATAATCGCAATAATTAATTTCATTTCAATTCATATCGATGACAGTCATTCGATTAAATATTATTCAATGCAAATTGCAGAAGTTTTATTCAATATTTTAAGTGTTATCGTAATTTTACATTTACGATGTTAATCTTGAAGGAAAATACTGTGCTCAAGCTTTTGAATAAAAATCGAATAAATTTGTATCCATTCTATAAATAAAATGCAAAATATATAACTTTTAAGGTAGTGTAGTTTCCGTATCAGAAAAGATACGAACTTTTGAACTTGACTGTACTTAAGGTCAAAAAGTTATAACGACTCTCGAGGTCTCGTCTACTCGCCCCTGACAAAACACGACTTCAAAACTCACAATTGAAAATACTTTTTGAACGAAACCCGGTCAATAAATCACACAATTTATAATTAGTGGGACACTGCTGGCAATGTACTGATAAACATAATTATGACAATTATATTAAGTTTATTGCATTAGATGCGGCATCACGGTACAAGCAATCAACAATTATTCACGAATATAAACGTCATGTCACACTGGAATTAACTCTGTTAGCTCGTAAACATGTCCTGACATTGATTTATTGCATTAATTCCAGACTCCACGCCATAATCATTTAGAAACAAGTGTTTACATAAATCACCTAAGTAAATAAAATTGTTTACCGCTGTAGATTGTATAAACAAAGCATAAACTAAAACTTGTGTTTGTAAAATGTGAAAAACATCTCATTTGAGCGAGGCTACCACTAAATTTCATATTAACTCAGAAAATTTGTGATCAAATTACTTCATTTTATTTTTTAAGCTCATATTATTATCATTTTATTACACTTTGAGAAATTTTCAGCTCGTAAATTCGGACTTAATAGACTTATTTGCTTCATTATAATATACTGGTTGCCTTTGAACGCAGTTTTTCTCTCGTAAATTAATCTAAGTGCCAGACTAAGCAAAATTAAAAAAAAGTAATAAGTAAGTCGACAGCATTAAGTTTGTGTAAAGAAGTAGGCGATACATCAACGTCAGGTCGCGCCGAAGCTAAGAAGTGATTTCCAAACGAAGCTCGACGTTCAGGAATGTTAAGCGATTCCGGGAGCTACATGCTGCGAGCAAACATCGAGAGGTTCCAGCTAATTACTAAGAACATAACACTGCAAAAATGGCTTTTTATTTATTTATAAAAGATGCTCCAGTATGTACTCTTAAAGGTTATTATGCAATTTATTACAGGTGCTTTATATCTCTTTTTTTTTCAGAATGACACTTGGAAGGTTGCGCAATATTTTCCTCGCTGTGTTGTAGTGTATCATCAGTTTCGTCAAAATTAAAAATCCCTTGTAGAATGCGGCTCGACGTAAAAATATTAAGATATTTTTTCTGGATAATCCTTGAACAATGTAAGTAAAGAATTAAAATTTATTTGTTCTCTTACACAAAACAAGCAAATTTTGCCCAAGTGCCATGTTTCATGCGTAGATATTGAACATGGCCGACGCCAAGTAAGATTATAATAAACTTCAGAAAAAAGGACTCCCATAAAGACACACGAAAGAAACAAAGTCAAACTTAAGTGTGTGTTTATACCGATTGACAGGGTATTTCTTTTTGAGACTGCCTGTCAAACTTTTGGGCTTCTCAATAGCCGTAACGAGTGCCGAAGGTCTACCAATGACAGTTGGAACCGACATAATATTTTTATGCTTTGCAACTTCTCATTGAGTCTCTTTTTGTTATCCTACTAGGCGACTGTATGCTGCTCGTAACCTTCATCGCGCGATCTTTACGACAGTTTCAGAGCCAAGATCCCCCCTATTAATAAGTTTAATATACAATGTCTAATCCTAATTGTAAAGAACAAAACAATCAGTAAAACAGAAAAGATAAAAGCATTGTCGCCTTGAAACGTTCACGTTTTTGCCAAGGGTCCGTCGTAAAACTTTATTAGGCGCATTAGGGTCGCGGTTGAATCCTGTTTATGTAATCGCCGCCGGGGACCTTTAGCAGGAAAAATATTAAGTGAAAAAAGAACACACAATGTCACCCTAAGTAAGATTATATTTATGACGACCTATAAGTATCTAAGGAGAGGGTGGTCAGGGGCACTCGAAATGTCAAGCTAAGCGAAATGAGACGAGAGCTCATGTGAAACATAGGAACGGAACGACCGCGGCGGCCGCCTCTCCTAGCGCAAAGATAAGCATAAGATTGTAAGCGGATAATATCTATTACATTGTGGGCGGTTCTTATATAGGTCCCTATATTTATATTGCTTATAATTCAGACAGTATAACAACATCCTATCTATGCTTACATCCAACCTAGGCAGTCCGAAAATTGAATTTGGATAAATGACGTGAACTATCTCTGAATTAAATTAAACACGTCTCTTTAATAGAATTCCGACAATGAGCACTTAAAGTGTTCGTTAAATCGATCGTACAGTAGGCACCTTACTTTATTCTGTGCCGCCTCCACTGAGTGCTCCGTGGCACGAATAATTTCCTTAATATTGCTCTGCGAAATCTTATTCAAATAATCAGAAGTTCGCGACTCCAATCCGCCTTGATGCAAATTGCATGCAGACTGCTTAATTAACAGCCTAGTTACTGCATAAGCCGAACTGATAGCAGGCGCCATCGCATTTCGGTTATTGTTTATCTTAACAATGCGAGGATATTGGCGCCTGATGTTAATTTCAGTTTTGCTAAATAAAGGACAGAATGGGTACTTATATATTCGTTGGATCAGCAAATAATAGTATATGAACAAGGAAAAAGCATATGAAACGGTCTCCGATAGTAATAACAATGAATAATGCAAAAAAGAATCAAAGCGACTGCATAAAAGATGGGATTGTTATTGCAGCGAGAGTACAGGGGACACTGACAAGTGATCTGTCAGTGGCGGCCGCCGCGTCTTACGAGCGACGTCGGGCTTACACGGATTTGAGGGGGGGTAACCATCCCCGGCTCACTTGACTGATGCGCAATCCACGACCACATTTCTTCTGCCGTTTAATTAACTCGGTGACTCGATTAACGTGATGCTATTTCTTTCACGATGTTGGACTTTTAAACTCTGGCGATAACGATGTGCTATCTTTGAGCAACGGAACTCGTCCAAGAGATGCTTCTTAAATTAAGAAAGCTTCGGTCTTTATTGCTAATGCACGTTTTTAAGTTTCTCTTAAATCATATACTGATTTATCTTTGCATTACGATGAAATGTTTAATCTTTCTAGGTGACATTAATGTTAAAATAGTATTTAAATTTTACGCTTTGCGCGTTCAGACCTATTTGTCTAGACTATATCTACAAAAAAATAAATTAGATTAGGATTAAAGTAATCATCACAAACAGAGAGAACATTATTTCTTTGACATCAAATGTGAGTGTAAGTATTTCATTCTGAAGCACTGCGGTCATCTCAAGAGTACAATAATTGAGTAGATCCTTTCAAACATTCATAACAATTTCTTACCTCAAAGGGTAATATTCAAATATTTCAAATAAAGTTTTAACGAGCTCACGTATCAGCAAATAAAACATGATTTGAAAACAACGCAGCCGTAAAATCCGAGCATTTTATGCGACTCCATTATCTTCAGTGAATTCTCATGCATGACGAAGTGTTTATTTTCACTGGCATACACGCATGAGTCTAGTCTGCCGAATTCGCGAATGTATAAAACATAAAGGAGTTCATAAAACTGAACTTCGTCGCATAGTTGTTGTAGTCACCGGCGTTTTATCACTAAGCTTTAAACTACCTCGTAAATCAATGAATCATTCATGCCGTGTCTGACCATATAAAATAATATAAAAACTATTCTACAGTAAATAGATCGTATATGAAATAGTTTTTGGGAATTCTCTATGGGTAGAACATGTGACGTTGTGCGGAACACGTTCCAACTTCATAGTTGTGAAAAGTTTGTTCAATACAGTACACGTTTTTTATCGTGAACATTTTTACTCTATTCTACGAAAGGCATGTTCAACTGTATTCGAATTTTCTCTTCAATAAAAAAGGAATTATAAATATCACGTCTTACACGTAAAAATACTTACTTAAACTTGAGCTACTTAATCCTGCTTAAATAATTTGCTGGAATAATGATTGAGATAATTCTCAGATACTTTACTAAGATATGATAGCACTTAATTACGTATTTATTATAAAAACCATGTTTCTTAAAATTAAGCTCATTTATAATCATTCAGAAGTATATGAGGACTCGAGAACATTTTTTTTCTTAAAGGAAACAAAATGTCAAATTGTACCCGACTCACCTTCTCGTTACATTGTGGGTATGTATTGTAAGCACCTATAAAAAGCATATAAAAACGCATTGCTCTGCTAAATAACAGCACCTTATATACTGGTACATTACGATACGATAGTAAGCAGTGGAGTGTACAGCCGAGTGTGGTGCATACGTCAGGCAAGTTATGTTAGCGCCGGAACATCTCACAAGGTAACTGTAGTCACATTTACGCTCCTTCAGAGTCTCACGGACAACTTGTCCTCGTGAAGATGTGACTGTAAAAGTTTGATCAGTAACAAAGTTTTAATTGCTACTGAACGGCATTTCCAGTGTGCCCCGGCGGAGTTCATTTTGCAAGTATTTTATTCGTACAGAGGAAATAATTTGCTCGAACACATTTTATGTAAACACCGTGTTCTCAGCACCGGCTACTAATTAAGATCGACTGTCTCATAATGACGTCAACGCAACTTTAAACGTTAAGGTAAGAAATAATTTGTTTTGATGCAAATATTTATTAAATTAACAAAATTTTTAAAAAGTTAGTTTACTAACATAGAAAAATTCAGACATCATTCATCGCAAATACACCTAAAAAATAAAACCTTCAGCGCCTAAATGCCCAATTGCCGTCATTTTACGATTCAATCAACCCAAAAAAATACGTCACAAATGCGTCGTGAAAACAACGGTGTTTAGTTTATGGTACATACCTACACGACCTGTTCTATACAATGACATAAACAAATAAGCCTTGACGAAATACTGAGTCCTTGCTAATAAGCAGCCCTTTGAACATATGCTTTGAGCACACATTTTAGTATCTCAATATATATAATCAATAATATGGCAAGTCTCGTATATCGAATACCAATAAACATTGTTGTATATCTAAAAGAATGTATCAGTCGACGTCGCCGAATGAGATGCTATGTGTTCGTATGTACGTAATACTACATGTCACCTACATTCGATTTGTATTCAGAGTTCGTTAACTCAGCTCGCAATGATTACCCTGAGGCAAACGCGTTTCTGAAGCGAACACAGCATACATGTTCGCTTCTACCATATACTGTCTGTAATATGTACTACATTATTACTCAATTATGCCAAATAGTACAAACTAATATTCAAGATTAGTTTGACGAAACTCGCGATTGTTTTCCTTTGTTATAAAGTTTAATTGATAGATTAACAGAACATAATCCGTGTTGCCTAATTGTAAATGTATGTATTCGGCGAAATGGACAATTTGAAGAGGAAATAATGTTATTAATTTTGTAATAAATATTGGACTTCCCCGAATATATTTAATCCAATGCTTGCTGAAACCGTTCCGTAGGTAAGTATTATATTAAAGTCGGTTTTCAACGCTCGGCTGTGCAACAAATTATTTTTATTGCATTTTCAATTTGTAATTCATACGCGAATACACTTCAGATTTAAATTTTCATTTTAAAACTAAATTCGAGTTACAAACTACGTCAGACACTCATAAGTGACATCGACAAGAGCTGTAATGGCTCATACGGTGTGATCGTAAAATTTTATAGGCAACTCGGTGTACAGGATGTATCCCCGGAGGCACGCCACTGCGACCTCGCATTATGCCTCCTTCAGACACACTTATCTAAGCGTGATTAATTATTATTTTATCTTCTAAACGCTCCAAATGATTTATTTCACTCGAACGCTCATGAATGACGCAGGGAAGCCAGTCAAGCTAATGCCCCCAGCACTTATCAATGAACTTTCACAACCAAACACGGGAAATTCAAAACATTTGTGCATTTTAAACTCACTCGCATGAATGGACTTATGAGCCATTAATGTGATATTTTCGACATTAATATTTCAGTATTTACTTGTGCATTTATAATTAACACAATTACCGATACGCCACGCACATTAAATTATTGAATAGTTATTATGCCGATACAGGAGAAATATTTAAAATACACTTACATGTCTATCAAAATGTAATTAAACTAAATGTTAGATAATATTTATGCTACCGATATTTGATTCAGTAAACAAAAGAAACCTAGTAAATGTACCACCAAAAATATTTTGCGAATCAATAGAATTTAAATAAAAAATACTTTTTATCTAAACTATACCGTGTACTGTCATTGCTTTCTATTACTCGACGCTAGTTCGATTTCCGCACGAAACAAATATTTGTATGGCCTACAAACAGTTGATCAGGGTCCCGATGTTTGAGCGTGTGAGATTTATGTTTGTAAACGGACCCCTTAACCTATATAAAATTCTAACTCAACAAAAAATAAAATCATATAATCTGTAGATAATGTATCAAAACTTATAGTTTAGTTATTTGCAAAGTCGTTACATACTTATTGAGTATTTAAAACATTTCTACAATAATTAATGAGCACAGTCGAACAGAGTTTCCCATCAGAATTTCAGTGTGTGAGTATACAATTTTGATCTGACTGTAGTTGAGATTCAGTGCAAGATTAATAAGACGAGAAATAGCTATCCAATCCAAAGGATGAGGCCGTACGTGTGTCACAGTTAGACAACTAGTTTGTCATATCGATCTAGGTACAGACGCAATCAGAGAACAACGTAACTCAAGAAATGGTATTACTGTAAACATTGTATAAGTATGCCTGTATTTCATGTTGATTTTTATAGTAGATAGCTTTAAAACATGACATAATAAACATTAATTTTATGGTAAAATTATACAGAAAAGGAAAAGTCTATATTTTGCATATTTTATAACATGAACCATGTATAAAAGTTGGAGGATACACCAATATGATTCATGAGCAATAGGTGAAGATACAGATTCACAGCCCGGTCGATCTGCTCGCAATTTCTGAACCTACCTAAGTAAATTACCTAAAACACTAAAAGATATCTACGTAAATCTGATATTTGAGTAATTCCCCAGGCATTTAAATTCTTTCGAAGCAATGAAGATATCATGAGTATAATGTGCATGTTTTCGTAATTTTTAATGTATGAAGAACATTTAAATAAATAAATATATGAAGGCAGGGCTTGGGGTTATAAGTTCACGACTGTAACTACTAATAACGTTAATGTAGGAGTTGTTATTTTGTACAAATCGATCTTAGTTAGTCATATTTTGCGCAAATTTACTGAAAAACTTATCACTCATGTCTATATAGAATCATAAATTGGAACATTAAATAGACTGCTGATATACTGCACCTACACAAAACACACCTTTTTAGAACTAAAAGTTGGTAGTGCATGCAGAAAAAGATATAAAATGAAAATATTCAAACGAGAGCGTAAAAGTTTAGACGTAATATTGTCCCTCGACAATAGTGCAGAGTTCACACGGAAAATCCTTAATTAAGCCCGAACTAATGATAAAAATACTTTCAAAACTAATATTATAGACATTATCGGCGTATAGAAAATATTACGTACGTTCTACTTGTAGAAACAGCGAATATAAACGATATATTATTCATGTTGTTCAGGAGTTATAAACATAGTAGTTGTTTGTCCAAGTTGTAAGTATCGACTGGGAAAATGGGTTAATGTAGTGGGCATAGGCCATCGCTCTGTTTAGGACAGTCGCCTAGTCGGTTATAGATCTCCTTTCAACTTGTCACTCTTTGTTCCCGCTTACTTTATGTTTCTGAGTTCAGGTTTGACTCAATTCGCCTAACCCGTGTAAGAATAGCAGTCGAAGAGTGTTGTGAGTGGGTACCAGGATTTTTACAGGATTTACAGGCATAGGACTTTTAAATACAAACGATTGATAGGTTTGGAAAACCGCTAAAACTAAGTAACTTTATTGTTCGTTCGTTTAATGTTTTTAATTGCTGCGATTTTGGTTATTTCACATTGTAACTGAATTAGAACATTTATGCATTTATTTACCAGTACAAGAGGGTGCACAATCGATATTAACTTCCATTATTGGATATCAGGTATTAATCAAAGAAGGCCATTTATATCAGAGGAAGTCATAACAATTGAGATCACCATATATTTTTTTCACTTTCTCCGTACATGCAGTGCAATAAATTTAAACAATTCACTTAAATACACTAAAAGATAAATATTTATATCGACCATTTTAGTATTCTGAATATTGCTCAAGAAAACTCGGAACTCCAAAAGTACAAGAAAAGTTTTTTTTTCACCGATAAACTAGTAAAACAAATCTCATCCGGTGTCGGACTTCAGTAAACTGGTTTAGCTTGGTCCTTAAGTTGAGTCTACATCTGCTAATTGCTTCCGAACTTGTTTTTGAGCATAATTTTGGCTAATTGCAGTCGTGCACTTGGCGCTGTGCCAGCCACTAGTCACAGGAAAAGGCACCTTAATTCAAACACTTTAAAAAATTGAACGCGCGTTCAGCTTTGATTTGTTTACCCTACTTACACTTATTGGAAGCTTGCGCTGCATATTCATTCATAGATTCTGTTTAATGAATAGATGATCTGGCAAGGATCTAGAGCAACGTTTTTATTGCAGATAGTTGATTAAGTTTTTCCAAATATCGTACGTAATCAGACAAATGGAAGTTTTGCATCTTAAATAATTTTAACAAAAACAGCCTCAACTCTTCTTTCAGATATTCAGACTTTCGCAGACATAGACAGAAATGTTCAGTCTAACTTTAGAATGGACAATAAATTGCAAAGGATTAATGACCTCAAAGTGGTTGATGTAAAGAAAATGACAAAGCGTTGTCTGTGAGTGCAACAGCAAGCGGGTGGCGTGGCGTCGAGCGGCGCGCGGCGGGCGGTCTCGCCTCCTCTGAGGAAATTACTCCGGAATATTGTTTTGTATTGCACTTGTTACAGTCTCCCCGACACTGCTCGCTCTGCCGCTCTGCTGCCCTGCCGCTCTGCCACGCCGCCGCACTGCCACGCTGCCACGCTGCTAAACTTCGCACGGATTTATAGAGTACATACACGACCGACTCTTATTGCTACGTGGCACCGCGACAAATGCTGTACTCGATTGTGCTTTACGTTTCAATAACGTACGGTTGGAGTACCGCGAAGCGTAATTGAATATAACTACACTATCTAACCACGAAAACTACTCACAGTTCTGTTATTCTTTGCGAACTTATTGTAACTATATCTCCTTGTTACACACAACGGTATCGGCAGAACTTGTTCAATTATTTTCATATCAGGAAGATCAATGTCGTTTTGATGTTGCGCGGCGTTATTGCTATCTAACCGACTCGATACCCATGGGGACCATATTTTGGCACAACATTGTTATTTATGTATGATCTAATGCTTCATTGCATCTACCTGATTTAATCTCTAGGGGTTCTCTTACGACACCCATGAGATATCACTTATAGATATTTCTTTAACAAATACCCATACGATACCGACTATGAAATATAACTCCATCCAAAAGTCATTTGTTTCAAATGTGGCTATATCAAACCAAACGAAGGTAATAATAAATACGTATAAATGAAACGATTTATTTGGGAAGAGCGAACTTTTCCATTGTGTTAACTTTTTGCTGCGGGCCGGAATTCGCGTAGCAAAACATTGTGATCGCTTCACGGGTCATGTTTTGATAACGCTGTGACATTGTTATCTCGTTTGATGAATGGACTTTTTGTTACAAATGGACGTTGTTATTTTGCTAGTGAACTCTCTCGCTGTGAATGTTTTCCGAAACGGGCGTGAATCGTCGAGACTTTTACTTGATACCAATATTAATTACTATGTTGTTCTTATTTTCTGAGGTCAATTGCTGCTATAAACGATTCGGAACCAGACAATAATACAAATATCTAAAAATAGCAAACTTATTACAAACGAGTAAAACTTATAACAAGAATTAGATTACTTAAATGGTACGAAATACATTAACCAAAGTAAATTTAAATTAGGATTAAGTGGAATCTAACAAAAGGTTATCCTTAGCAAAATACGGTGAAATTGTATGATGTGAACTCATTTGAAACAGTCTTAGAAACAGATTTCGAGTTAAAATTGGCATGCTGAGAACTTTACTTGAGCAGAGGACTTCAACGGAGGAAATGAAAATTGTTGAGGAAGTCGAAGCATCAAAGGGCTCGTTTAAGACAAAGTGTCACACAGCTATCTTTGATATTGCTTACTCCTTTTATTGGAGAAAATAATATCCTTCCTTGAACAATTGCTTACTTAAACTTCTCTATACTTTTCACAGTAAATTTTATACATTTTAAGACCGTTAGAAATTAATCTCATATAAGCTTCTCGAGTACAATTTTCCTATACACCTTTAGGATTCAATTCCACATGACAGCTGACAAATCGTACGGTTTTGGCCGCTCCAATTTCCGATGACAAGACCTACATTAACCTTAAGGGCCCTCTGTCACCAGCTCCCAACACATGGAAGAATAAATCCAATTCAAGAATAAATTAAGGTCTTTGTGTCATAGAATTGTCCGGAGTTTTCAATAAAACCACCTGGAACCGGTATTGCCAGGTACCGCCTTTCACGTACAAATAAACATATGATTTACGGATATATTTTTCGTTTGGAACGACAACTTTCGGCTGCGTTCGGTGTTACTACCGGGTTTTATGATGATACACATTTATTGATGTGTGTCTACTATACTCACAGGAGCTTCAATGACAGTCGTATATGAGGAAAGTCAATACTATAATAGGTAGTTGAAATATTACAGGATACGAAAACATTTATTTCTTAGCATTTCTTGAAGCCCACATTTCTTTAAAAAAACATTATATCAAATCTAGTAGGTATTGGTCTCGCTACGCTACAACAGAAATATTGAATTGAAATAAAATTTTCATTTCATTGCTGCGTAAAATTCCATTTCTTTTTTGTTCTGTCCGACTGAGCGGCGATAAAATATAAACATCGTCCAATGCCATTACAGTTAAATTCATTCGAATAATAAATTTGAACTTCAACGAAGACAGATGTTCGTTAAAATCGCCGCATTCATCCAATCATTTCCCCTACACGGTTTATGAACGTAATAGTATCACGATATAAAATTTTCGGCGCCGTGATTTTATGCCAATTTTTATGGTATTGTCTTCGTAAACGTTGTCCGAGTTTTATTAGATAATAAAAAGGAAAGCTGCTGGTATCATGATTATATTGCCGATACACGTCCCTCGTCGTCGATACTGACTTGTGTTTGTGCTGTGGGCAGGTGATGGCGATATGCAAATCGAATTAACGTTTTGGAGTCAATTTTATATACGCTTCATTAAAACAAACGCCTGATTAAATCATGCAAATGTGTCCGCCATTTGATATTTTAAAGTTATTATAATATAATAATATTGCCGGCGCGTTGCTGTTGGGAGCAAGCGAATTAATTAAGTTAAAAAGCAAACAAAACAAAGCCGGGGAAACTTTTGTTTCGCTCAGCATCCAATCACCCAGCACAGCGCTGCATTACAAACAAATCTTTATTGTCTGCACTTTTTGTTAATGCCCATTAAGCTTTACATGAGATTTAAACTTCCGCATGTTATCCACTACTCAAACAAACGCTTGTTCAAACATTCAAAATAATAACACATTTTATTAAAATTACTAGCTGTTGCCCGCAACTTCGTCTGCGTGGGCAATATAGAATAGTCAAAATACTACTTATCCCGTAGGTGCATTCTTTCACGTGACAGTATAATTAGGATTAGCACTTAGCAGTCACATAGATTCATTGATCAAGGTTGTGTTGTGGATGTGACCATTTATCTAAACAAAAGAAGTAAAGTTTGTGACGTTGTGAATATCTCTGGATCTAGTCAGCCAATTTGGAAAATTATTACCTATGGTGCGTAAGTAATTTTCACAGGAAACAGTTATAATCTATGTCTATATGCTTTGATCTCAGTGGCGTGCACTTAGAGAGGCCTATGTCCAGCAGTGGACTGCGATAGGCTGATGATGATGATGATGATGATATGCTTTGAGTCTGACAAAGCTGTCATTTGTACATTTTCTGCAGCTGCTGCGACTAATCAGAAGCCAGAAACTCTGTCAGTCTTACCATGGATATCGGCTTGTGTAGTTGACTGGATTGAAGATAGGTAGATAGGTAGTCGCTCCAAGCAAAATATTGGTACTCAAACAGATTCGGTGACTGGAAGCCAACACCAACATAGTTGGGGAATAGCTGGATGGATGATAAAATGAGTCATCATCATCAGCAGGCGCATAGGGTAGGATAGTTTCACTACTGGGGAGAAACACTTGTATGACGGGGATTTTCTGTGCACTTACTCACTATGGTAAGGCTGACCCCACATTCGGCGTGCGCAATCCTCGGGCGTGTGAGTAGCGCGGGCGTCGCGAGCACGCTGCATGAACGTCGCGTTTTGCTGCCCTGCGGCATGTGTGAAGAGTGCAAGCGACGCGGCGCTCGAGTTGCGTTCTTACCCCTTCGCCTGCTATCCCCGCCACCCGCTAAACGCCTTAGCAGTTAAACGTCAAGGAGAGCGGCGCGTGCGCGCCGCGACCTCGCTGTAGGTAAATGCCGCAGGGCAGCAAAACGCGACGTTCATGCAGCGTGCTCGCGACGCCCGCGCTACTCACACGCCCGAGGATCGCGCACGCCTAATGTGGGGGAGGCCTAAGCCGGGACTCCACCGAAATGTTTGCATTAGTTCACGAATAGGCAAAATGTACGTATCTGTGAGAGTCCACTTCATGTGTTCGTACTTGAAACCTGCAGTTTTGCCAAGATTTTCAAAATGTACGCTCTCAATTTGTCATTTCTTGGTGGAGCCAGCAAATCAAAAGAAACAGAAGTGTTGTATACTGGGCGTAACTACCGCACACCAGGAAAATTTCGCTCTTGCGTTTATATACCATATTTTGTGTAACACGTAAACAGGACGACAGTAAGTAAAAAAAGTCCACCGAAAAACTTTCAAAGATCTGATGAACGAACAAATCAGACCTGACTTGGTCAACTGGGGCCAATCAGAGCTCTATGAAGCGATCATATGCTTTGGCTCCTACTGTTATTGTGGTTTCTGAAAATTTATTCACCTCATTCAACGATGAATGTAATTCTGATGGTACTATTAAGAACACTTGCTTAGCGCAGAAGCTGACGTTGGCAGGTCGACTCTTTTGACTTCTCGAATAGGATACCATTGGTTTTTGTGCAATGCCCACCTGCAATGCATGCTGGATTAGGATAGGATACAGGTGGATAGGATTTGCAACAGAAAACAATTCTGTCTTTGTGATTGAATGACATCAAACGTAGTTTTATATAAAAGGTGTTTTTTTAGACTTGGCTCGGGTCATAGGCGATTATCACACTGCCCCGCATGATGCAGCGTAGTGCGTGGATGCGTTTTTTTCCGTTGTATGGAAATATCTCCGTTTGTATGGAAAACACGCATAGTCCAACACACTGAAAATGCATCCACGCGCGTTCATGCGGATCACGCACATACATGCGGAGAAACACGCACCCCCGCGCGTAGGTGCGGGGCGAGATGCAAGGTATGGCACACTGAATCCCGCAGTGCCGCGCGTGATTTTGAATGGGCATGACGTGTATATTTGAAAATGGAAGCCGCCGTGCGTGAATTTACAAAACGCACCTACGCGCGTGAGTGCGTGAAAAACCCGCACGATGATGCAGATCTGCACTCCCGCAGGAACGCGCGTAGGTGCGTCGACACGCAAGATGCAGCGTGATGCGGGGCAGTGTGAAGATCACCTTACTGAGACTGTTCGTAATCGTGACCAGTGTATTTGCGATCAGAAGTTGAAAGTAAGCATGTCTCTGGTATGCGACGCGCAATTTGTACGTTTTCAGACGTATAAAGCATTTTACGTGCGTATGGTATTAAATCGAGAAAGCTCCCATTTCTTATCTGCACTTTGTATCTGGGCTTGTTCTTAAAGCTACAGAATCCTACATTACCTACCTACCTCACGCTTAGCAGCACTTGCGAGAGACAGATCCTCCTTTCTTCTAGGATTAAGTTTACATACTTTGCATCAGAAAAAATAATGAAGGTCTACTTAATACTATTCACTCAAAGTAATTTGTCATCAAATACATGATAAACTATGTTTATGAAAAAATCCTGATATAAACTCCATCTGTAACTTTAAATGATAATTAATTGTTATACTAAAGTCATCATTTTTGACATAATATTCAAAAAATAATTTAGATGGCACCGTTTTAAATTTGGCTGAGAACTATTATTTTCCTTTCATCAAGGTAATAATTATAATTGGATTTTGATGTGGCACGGCAAACTGACAAACACTATTGAAATGTCTATCGAAAAATTACACTACGTGTTAAAATATGGTGAATTACGGAAAATACACAACTCCATCTGTTGAAATAATAATCCTCTATAAAGAATGTATGGTAATTTATTGTCATTTACCACCTCGCTCCTTTGACAAATTTTATGTATTTTATTTAACACAGATTACCACAGATGGAGCTACTTTAACCTTGGCTAAACACAATTTTCATTTTTTTTTCTTCCGAAGTTACTTATGAAGGTGTGATTTTCTGTGTAAAGGTTAATAATAGGCCGATCAACTAATATAAGTACAACATTCAAATGTACAGTTTTGACAAACAGATTGCGTGTCGTAATATTTTACATCTTGAATTCACAAAATTAATCATATCTTTTGATAGAGTGAATCGATTTCGATGAAACAAAAACTAAGTAATACCCCAAGTTACGTAGAATTTTTGTATATAAGCATTGTCTGCATTGAATTCGTAGATTTTACGTGAATCCCGAACGAACAAACAGATAAACAGATAAACAGACAAACAGACAAACAGACAAAAATGACAAAATTGATGGAAATGGGTTCTGTTAGTTATCCTTTAACATGCTGGCTATTTTTTTTGCCAATTTCTTCAATGTACAAAAATTACTTTTCTACAGATTTATTATATGTATAGATAAATGCAGTTAATTTAACTTTAGTGAAAACTTATTATTTATGTTCTGTTATTAACAATTAACTTTAATAATTCATTTTGGCATTCAGTTCGGAGGCTAAACGTATCTTTAAGATCACCACAATCTTAAAAACGTAAATAAAGATAATCGACTAGTAGAAGTGCAATCAAGCCCATGGCACGCAGTAAGCAATCGCTTATCGGCTGCGTATTAACGCGCCATAAAATAACAAATCAAACAGTATGTGAGATTATTGGCAAAGTGCCACCGCTGGTGTTACAAACGCTTGCATACATTCACTCGTGGGTGAAGTGTTAAACCAAAATATAAGGTTTCATATTTAATGCACTCCACACGTTTTAGAAGATTGTCCCAAGAATAAGTGCAATCTGCAGCGGAGACGGGCCCATCAAGTGAAGTCCCGTACTTTCACAACCGCTCTGAAACACGACGCGACGTACATTCGATTCCAGAATTTCACGCTTCCCTACCTACCAATAGGTACGGTTATTCGTGAACGCGAGCTCTGCGTGACAACACAACAGTCCTGTCTTTGTCAACGGACTCGACTTGGCTTAATCCCAAACGACTGAGGAAAGGTAACATATCTCTTTATTTACGTTATATTTACTATGACAGTAACAAATGTGCCATACATACATACCGATTCATACTCCTGTCTCGTATTACAATGAAAATCAGAAAAATAACAGAAATATTGGGCGTGTTTTAGTAATGATACTCGCAACCACATTGTGGTTGTAACAAACGTACAATAATAATTATGTCAGAATAGTAATTGCGCTACATTTTATATATTGCGCTGATTTCTGTTTGTATTTCAGCAATATTTTTGGTAGATGTACTTTTTCGCATTGAGGTTTATTTTGTGAAAGATAAATTATTCCTACTCCTCGTGATGGCAGTTTTCCCCTTAATTGGTGTCTAGATGACAGATTAAGGGTGGGAAAGCAGTGACGTAATTGACAGCTCAATCTGAGCGGCGGTTTGGTGATGGATCTCGGTATGCTGTTCATGAAAACGATAGAGGAACGCCGCCGAACAGACAGCGAACATGTACATTCCCATTATAAATACCTTCTCGGGAAATAGTGGTCTTGGATCATTTCTCAAATCCACCGCGCGCCATTTTGATTACGTTTAAGGCCAAATATATCCTACTTGAGGATAAAAGGTTTCACTCAGTTGACATTGGAGTAAAGTGAATACTTTTATGGATTCCGAAGCCATTAGGTGGAATTAAAATCTTGCGATATAAAAACCTTAAAATTGTGTTTGTAACATAAAATGCTTCGAAACAAACTAAAATGCTTACTTCAAAAAGTTAAGTTTTACAAAATAGAACTGTGCACAAGAGAAACGCTAATAGTCTGAGTAAAATAGGATTTGTAAAGGCATAGTACAAAAGTATAATGTGAAAAGAATACTTATTTCAAAGGGAGAAATCATAAAACATGTTACAACAAAGGAGAGATGAAGGAGTGGCTCGACTTCCGCGTTCAAGCGTCTGATATAACGCGGTCTATGAGGACACGCCTCAATGGACAGTGCGCCCAACTTAAACAATAATCGCAAAGTTTAACTTTTTACGTCTTTAGGGACGGCGGGGCAAAGGACTGCCGTCATCGCCCAGCCCTCGTTAAATGTTCCGTTATGAAAGTTCATAAAAAGCCCCGTCAAAACTTTTTTGGTATCGTCCACAGGTCGATTCCCTCGATCTCGTCTTTTACTGTTCGCGTGAAAACTACTCGGGGAGAGTTATTGCTGTAGGTATGGCGGAGTAAAGTGCGCAGTAAGTCTCTATTATCTACGCCGTTAGAGTCGCGTGAATGAAGGCGAACGAACGTGGTGAGAATCTACAAGCTAACTCAATTCTCACCGTTCCGTTAATACATCTAGAATGGCGCGAGGGTTTTTCTGTGTTCTACTTGCATTTCATTATTGCCTTGCATTGTTTGGTCCGCCTAACTTCAGTTTAAATATCCAGAAATGTTTATGGAAAACGCGCCATACACATCACTAAATTCACATAAAATATTTTTATTACATATGCAAAGAAATAAACTCAAAAATATAAGATCTGACAGACGCCTAAAAAAATTTATGATTGTAAAATATTAGCGTGACAACTACATTATTCTATAACAAGGGGCAGGAACATAGTAGAACTGAAAATCACTGCAAAAAAAGACGATATGATTTCAACGAGAAAAGTGTAATCTATAGATTGATTTTATTTAATAGAAATGGACATGAAAATATAGTGATCACACAGAAAACATTCCATGACATGGCGGATACCGCGGTCGGTTATTAGGTACTAGATACGAACGTATCTCACATCTGTACGTAAGCAGGCGAGCGACTGAATAGGGTTTAATTTGTTCCCCAGAAGGATCCCCGCTGGCCGCCATTCAGCTGATACTACACTTTCACGAGAACGCTCCACACAACTTCTAAGATTATGTTAGTCTACTCCTGACTTCAACCAAAACTTACCGCAATTATCTTGGTTTGCTCTGTTAAAACTCTTAATTGAGTTCGGATTGATTCGATTACACTATTCGCAATTCTACATACGCCAGCACTAAAATCTTTACTGCTACGACAAAATACTCAGTATCGATATTATTATTCATATGTATACACAATGCGAGTACATAGCTCGAATTACAGATATTATGGTTTGTTACATACGTACCATTCAGCTTATTCCAGCTCTATAATGCTTCTCGTAAAATTTTATGGGGAATCTTCCATAAGCTTTGATTGCACGATCAGTGAGGTAGATATCAACGTATTATGTAGATTGATATTAGTTATTGTAATAACTTTTCTATGTTTATAAGTGTATCTGTATAGGCCTGTGGATATACTGCTTGCTTAACATAAATAAGTATTAAAAACTAATGGTTTACTATAGCTTTGTGACTTCATACTTTTGTGAACTATATTTAACTTTATTTTTTGTCACTTAGAAGCAGAAGTGACGAGGATAAAATTAAAAACTCAAGGTAAAGGTAAAGGTCAACAAGCGTCAAATGAAAAAGTCAACATTTAAATTAATTAAACCTGTGAAGCCAATGACATTCCGCCCAAAGCGAAACTGTTACAAAAATCCCATGTAACACGAGATGAATTTAAAAATGAAATATAGAAAGGAAACCTAACATCGCATCGCTTATTTCCTTTCTTGCGTAAACAGTCTCAATAAATTCTTCACGTTGATCCGTGGATGAACCCTTGTTCGTATGAAAATAGGGGGTTAGAGTACGTGTCGTGTGTTTGGGCGGGCTCCGTGATTCGTTCTCGCCGGGCGGTGGCGCGGGCCGGTGGCGAGCGTCGCCGCTGTCTCCGCAGATGGCCACCGCATCGCTCACTGCCACCACATAAATCACCAGACATGAACTTCATTTTATAGCAACCTTAAAAAATAACTCGCATCAATCTTTGAATAAACGACTTGAGAAGTATTTTTGCTCTTTCCCTTATTTACCAATAAATTGAATATAAATAATGAGAAGTTCTGAAGTTTTTAAAGTTAAATTTCTTGCAGGATATTTACAAAGTAGAATTCAATACAACATTGAGCTTTTGAATTAATGTGCATGTCTACTTGTAAATTGGAAGTATTCTGTACTTGCACAGTTAGGAAAAAGTGCTAAGTAAAATACGTTTTTTTTTGTGGCTATCGTTAACATTCAAGGAGTTCTAGGACTCCTTTAAGTTTTTATTACAACGTACGATTCTTTATGACAATGGATATAAAGATCTGCGATAGTCTGGACAACTGTAAAACGAATGTGCTAAGTAAAAATCGGTGTAGGGATCAACTTACACGTCGTTCGTACCTGGTTAGGTGTTTAAAATATAACTTTTTGTTCGCGTAACTTTTCCAGACTAAGTTCTTACAAGACTCAGATGCAGAGTCCGTGGATTTTATTATTTAACTTGGACAGAAAGGGGAAACAAAGACAGTTTTCGAGAAATTCATCAAAACTTTTGATTGTATTACGTACACTCCGCTCCGAATGCTTGTTAATCTTTCGGCGCCGCTTTTGCTGTATCCTTTTTTTTGAGAAACTCTTGACGTGACAGCCGCTTAACCAACTTGATGGAACTTTTAAGAAATATTTAAAAAACCAAAATCTCCTCATGAAATATGAATGAAGTTGTCACATTTTATCTGGGTTTACACGCAAACACGGTTCGAGGAAACAATTTGTTTCCTGGTTAGAAGCATTATTTGTTGAGGAGTGCGTTAACAAGACAATGTAATTGTACGAGTAGATAAGGTGAACGGTAAGAATGTGGTGGCGGGGCTCGGTTTACACATGTGTTACAATATGCGTGAGTGGCTTGGCTGGGATCGTGGTCGGCTCCAGTTTAATTAATCTGGATTTGATGAGGGATTAAGTTTGCGCGACGCGTGACGGATCGAGAGCTCTGCGCGTCCTGGCCCGTCTACTGCGGTTTAAAACGGATTTGCCTCTCATTTCGCCTCCGCACAATTTGTACACACGTTCAAGAAGTGTAATTTGCCTCCCTAGCTTATTAAAGTGAATTGTGATGAAAGCTTCCTACATTGTTGTTACGGCGTGTTGGACTTGATTACACCTATTTTAGGAACATAAATTAGCTTTGACCGGAGTATTATTAAAAAAACAGTATCCTTAATAAGACAATGAAACGCTAAGAAAGCTTTTCTTTAAAAGCAATTTAAAATTGACTTTAAGAGGTCACTCTCGGATGGCACTACTATGTAAAATATGCAAGTGAAGGCATGCATAAGCCTTTGAGTATATGAAAGGCCATACATGGATATTAGGTATTAGCCAGTATATTCACAAGGCACCTCTTAGCAACACTCTGTTAAAGATTTTCAGGTGGTGTGTTACACAAAGCAAGACGCATTCTGACGTCCACCTGCACACAACGTAGGTAACTTCACAATGGAATTACTGCTCAAGCACCCGAGCTATTATGTTGAGATGTTTCAGGAAACACGTGTTTATACACACCTCGACCTCGACTTTTCTAGAAAATTCCATTTTATCAAAATAAATGTTATTATTTCTGCAGCGTGTTTACCTGGAATATGCCTGAATATAATTCGAATATTTAATTATTTATTCATAGATTTCAATCAGTGACTGTATAGAACCCGACCATACAAATGATTATGTTATTTCTAGAAACGAAATTGCCACATTACCGGCGTGCTACGAATGTGCTACGGCGTAGCGCTGCTACGTCAAGTGCGACGTAGTAGCCGGTAATATTAAGCGCTTTATTGCCTTCTACACTGTTTGCGGCCACACTGAGGTATTCTATAGCTATGCGACGGACGGCTACTTGAACCGACTTAATCATTACAATGTATTTGAATTACCTTAATAAAATCGAGGATACTGGGCTGAATCAGACCTTCTGTGATATTTTATTCTAAAAAATATCAACTTATTACCTGATGTTCCCAAGGCAATTTAAAATATTTACATCCAATAAATTAACTTCACGAAAGCAGAAAGGTCAGTTGATTACTCATTCTATATGCACGATCACTTCGCGGCCCATCAAAAACAAACCGTCTAACCCCGAGAAAGAACAACAAAAATTTAATGGATAAATTAAGCAGATCGTAAAATATGCGATAACTTCCGCAACATGAAACAAAATCCATTACATTAATGTTAAAGAAGAGCAACAATACGTCACTGTCAGAGAGGAGAGTGGGGCCGGAAAGTGATTTCAAAGGCGGAATGCCCGCAACGTGCCGCGACTCCAGATTACACCCACGTGAACTACATTAATATTTCGAAGAATTAGCCGACGTGACCGCTTCATCAACTTTAACTGGATTATCGAGTTTAAACACGAATTCAACTCGTACTTCGATTCAATTACATTCGCTGTACTCTCGGCTATGATCGAATTTCAAGATGAGGATCTATTCATTGAATTGTATCAATTTCTGCGATTATACGCCAATTGCTCCTGTCAAATACTAGATTGTCTATTGGTTAGGTAAATGAACAGGCTCTCGGTTACTAACTTAATTATTATTAGTCAGCTTCTGACTATCAGAAATAACTTTCGACTGACATCTCAAAAGATATTTTATGGCCCAAACAGACTCGTATTATAAAATCACATTTTAAAATACATTCGATTATCGCAGCCATTAAGGCGAAATCGATTATGGAATCGAATACAAGTCGCACTTTCATTCAATTACATTCTCTCGACGCTTCGATAACAACGATGTGGAACATAACTGGGACGATACACAACGCAATTTACTTCTGATGGACTGTTTCATGTGTGACGAGTTTGCAAATACTGTAACTCTGGCTCACTGCAACGTTGATACGATCGGGAAAAATAAATCCGGGTTAGTTGTACAAATTATTCAAGATATGAATAACTAAAACATCAAAAGCGGATTTTTTTCTAACATTCAGGTTAACTAATCAATTAATTTAAATTCAAGGATTATTTCTTATTGAAATAATGACGTACTCGATGACGTCAGAAAGGTCTAGCCGAGGCACACAGCGGCATAATTATATACAAACTACAGTCACCTACAAATGTTTGTTAAATAACTAACAACTAAAGAGTTCGCCCACAACTTCACCTAACTAATATACCAACTGACAAAAACAAACAAATTAGAAAACCGGGAATTTCCAATGTATTGTTGTTTATTATTAATTTATATTCGAACGTTACACAATTGTTTGTATCATCACAAATAGATACGCTATTATTATATGAAATGAAATCAATTTTAGTTGGAACTAAATACATGGATTATGTTTTATTTTCTTGTTTACTGTGACCTAAATTAGCCTACGTTCTATTTCTATGTATTATTTATTTAAATGTAGTTCTATTTTTTACAATTTAATCAGCTTAACAAGTTCATTTATAATGTTGTTAAATATTTAGTTCTCAATAATTGGAGTGCATAAATTGCTTTAGCTTTGATTCCTAAGTATTGAACCGTAACTTGTAAGGTACCTACATATTTTCTGTTATATTCCTGTATCAAAATTTGATTACTAATACAAATTTGTATATAATTAAATAAACCCAGTCTATATTTAGATACTAAAACAAAACCAACTTATTCGCATGATAAAAAAAATAGATTTTCCTGTATAATTTGTACCAATGATAAAAAAATATTGTAAGCAAAGCCACACGACGTAACACGTTCATAACTAAGTGCGGATATGTGCCAGGATATAGACGCGATATTACAGCCATTATTAAACATTACGATCCCATAGGATCAAGTACTATAAAGATGATAATGGCTGAGGATTTGTATAACCCACAAGTACTTGCGTTCGCTCTCACGTCTCCCAGCGGAATAAGCAGAGTACTGGATTGTGGTGACAATTGTTACTGAAAGAAACTATGTACATTTGCATATAATTTAACACTTTCAAACTTTATTAGGTTAGAAGCTAGAAGCGTCTGAGTCGTCTGTGGAGATCTGAACAAATGAACAATTAATAAACATCGTCAGTAGCATCCACCTATTTCGTCCAGTACTTAAGTTTGTATCAGCCGATATACTCACAAAATAAAACTGCCATAAAACAAAAATATAACTTAAAAGGGCAACTAAAATAAATAGGCCATATAAAGTTAAATAGTAAGATTCAATTGAAATGTTTACGCGAACACGTTCGGCTCCAACCCGCAGAAGTTCTTTTACGCTTACAAAATGATGAAACTACTAGATATTCTTCCTGCAAACTGCTCTTCCGAATATAAAGCTCGAAATAAATTCACAACGTTTCCCACTATGGTATATTTATATAACTTCGAAGATACATATATTGAATTCCTCTTCCTACAATAATTTTACGGCTGAAGTTTTGTACGTTAATTTCATAAACTGAAGTTTCACTATATAAAATTAACGTTACAAATTTCGGTAGTAACAAGTGTGGTAGCGCCTTAACGTCAATGTCGCAGCAATTCGGGTCGTATATATAACAAACACAACTTTTAAGCCTCGCCTTACCCACAAGGGTTCAGAAATGATCGGACGTAATTAGAAGATGTGGCACATTTAAACTTTCCTCGTATAGTAAAACAAACGACGCATTCAAACAGAGTATGGCTTTGTGGAGACGCCCACCATACATGACTGGTATATAGATGTCTACATTTATCGATGCTATTTTGTTTTGAGCCCTTTCTTATGTTTGTGCTTATTCTGTTTGAGGCGTAAGCATATTATTATCTGGCTTTTTTGTATTTTTTCTTTTTTATATCCAGTATTCTTATTTAAGTATTTTGGCAATATAAGTAAGCGTATCTGTATTGTGTCACTCAAAGCAATTTACTTGTGTCCTAGACACAAGCATGATATTCTATACGGTTGACGTCAGTATCAGTTCCAACTATCGCCTCATAGACCGGTGCAAAGCGTTTTTCAGAGAATAAAGGATGGATTGGACATGGGATCAGGTCTTTGGTGACGTATTGTGGCCCCTTTTCGTGTCATGAAGTGTAGGTTCTTTAATTTTTTATGGAATCTCCTTTGTATGTTTTATCCTTTTATCCGTGTTAGGCAGTGGCCCGTGAGCGTAGGGTGAGAGTGGGGTTGACGCTTGGCGACTGACGGCAAAGGTAATTGACGTGTGCCAAAGCTGGATGTTTCGCACTTCTCTCTGGGCCGCAAGAGTTTTTCAACATCCTATCTCTTTCCTTGTATAGGTCATATTCGTACTCAATCATGTATTTTCGATTTTTTCCTACTTACAATACTGTAGTCATCATATTTCCTTATTTCGTTTCAAAAGGAAAACCCGACTATAATTTCTTGTATGACACAAACTTCCACGTTAAGTTCGTCTGAAAAACGACTTCAATTAAAGCAATGTTTGCGTGTCGCAGAAATTAAAGAAGAGCGAGGGAGTGAATCCAGTGTGTCAACTGGCTTATAACTGCAACGAGAACAATGTGTAAGTACGTGTCTACGCATACTAGAGCTGCTACTGAAATATCGAGCACGCCGCTTTACCGCGCCGTGACTCGGCCGCTCAAACACAAATAACAGATATTAGAATACGGTATATTTCTTTTAATCTTCCCAAAAACGAGAAGATACTTAATTCGGATGTTTGCATTTTTTTATTTAATAAAATGTCACTGAGTTCTAAAGGAAAGCGATAAAGTGCAATTAACAGATTTATTTTTTGTAATAATCGTCTCCTCAGACCACTTTTGAACCCATACACCAACTGCGTCTAAAACCCTTCTTCAGTTTTACAAGACTAGAGAAAACAATAGATTTGCTATATTATGTAACAAAAAATCTAAGGCAGAGTAACATCAAGCACTTGATGACACCGCGACAGTTCTTATTATACCTATAGTACATAGGCCAGTCGGAAAAACAAGTCAGTGAAACTGTTGTCAACATTCGATTGTTTCTGTCATAAGTTTCGGAATGGCAGCGAGTTGTAGGTTGTGTTGGTTTCGCTGGGGCGCCTGACTTCACACAGAGAAGCGGGCCGCGGCGCAACTGCGACCAGTCCCGGGGTACGTGACGTTGAATAACTCACAGCTGTAATACCGGCAACTTCGCTCGCTCACTGCTCTCGCCGGAGAATTTTATGCGCATTATTATAACGGTTTACGTACCTACGACCCGCTCACAGCCGCAGTAGAACTCAATCCTAAATGTCTTTATGGCCCCCGCTAAGACGATGCCATTTCCTCTAAAACAACTAATTTATTACAGGGGTAGTTCAGTGTTAGCGGTTCAACTGTGCAATTTCGTGGTAAATACAAAGTGATGTTTATGTTAACCAACGTTCTTATGTAGGATACGCTACCAACCGCGAAATAACAAAATGTAAGTGCTAATTCAGCGACACTGAAGTTAAAGAAAATCAAATTTGAATAACTCAATACACTTAAGAGATAGAATTTAAACTAGGAAAGTTGGACCAGGAATGCGGATAAACGGATTTAAGAAATCTTTATTATGCAGTGTTTGTGGTAGCACAATAATAATACACGAAGCGTGATTAATGTCATTAATATTCAAAACATGGAGTGGCCGCCAGCTGTTTGATTATCTTCGATGGAGCGCAAAGGAAAAATTTAAATTCCTTAGACGTTGCAGCGAAGCGACGGCTGAAACTAAATTGTAGAGCAACCTTTTATTATCGACTAGCTTCCCAACCCTACAAACGACGTTGGTTGGTAGGTACAAATTTAAAAACTAATTTACTGAATACACGTCAAACTTTTAATTTGGTCGCTTTTGTATCAAAGGCTTCATTATAAAATCATAGGCGAGGCTAAATATTAAATATTTCGAGATGATGTAATTAAAGGTGCATAATGTTTTTGTGTACAAAGAGGGCTGATTAATCGAGGATCAAGTGTAATTAACAAGCATTAGCGACAGATATGTTGACAGTAGTGAGCAGTGTTGCTGGTCCGCGCTGTGCGGACTGCGACAACTTTTTGACACTATTTTATTATGTTTGCACTCAGTTAATTAAGTCGCTTGTCACCGGCGACGCAGCCTCGTTGCTTAATACTTTAAGCTCTTAAAACGCAAACTACAACACTACACTGTATATATCCTCTTAACGAGCTCTTTTAGACGGCTTACTTCAAATTTAATTAATGGCGATTCAGTAAAAACCCGGGGCCAGTTATTAACAGTAATTAAGTTGAGAGACAATATTTTATGAATGAAGAAGTACCTAAGGAAAATTAATGGCAAGACCTGTAGCGTTTTTATATGTTATCTTTTATGTGGTTGAATGTGGGCTTCTAAGGAGATTTGATACTTTTTGTTCCATTCAAAAGTAGGTGTCTGAGCTCTAGATTTCAGTAATAAATTACATGAGACATTCATTGTTTCCACAAACGAAGTAGACAATGGGCATGTCGAGTAGCCGGCGACAAGTAGGCACGTGAACATCTCTAATTGCTATTATACTGAGACGGGCTTGTTAACCCCTTTAAACTAATTAGGTGTTAACATAATAGGGTTAAGAACAACAGAATTGACTTGTATCGTACTCCATTTCACTACAATATATTTCAACTGGTTTATACCAGCATATATAAGGGAGTTGTGTAAACCGAAAGCTTCTTGCGGAAGCGGCACTCAGATTCGTCTTTATCCTCCGCAAACCACCCGTAGCCCACCACATCTACTGGCTACAATCCATCATCCTGCCTAGATCAATTAAACCCGGGCTTGGTCCGCCACGTAATGTTCCCTACACGAGGATAAGACGTCTAATGCAATCTTCATCGCATTGTACGACGCTTCGGACAGTAATTAACTATTATAGGCATATAAATCACGAGAAGATACGCTTTTTAAAATTACTTGTTTTTGCTCTGAAAGAACCGCAGCATTTGTATCTCAGAGAAGACGTCTTCTTTTGTTTATTTTAAATGCAAACATAATCCGCATTCATATTTAACAAGAACGACATTAATCCCATAAAGCTAACTAAGAAGATATTTCACTAGAACTGGTTGAAACATAAATTTAATTTAATATATGCGGAAACAAAAATAATACATGTACAATGCAAATATGGGAGTGCAGTAAACGAGATCTTGGCGGTAAATATGAGCGTGGGCCTGGAGGTGGCATCACCCAACATAAATATTCGGCGTAACTTATGTGCGCAGTGTCGCGCTGTTCACAGACAAAAACACCTCTGAAACGGAGCTTTGATTTTAAATTCTAATTTTATGAATCGTCTAGTTTGCATATCGCAGCATATTTCGGTTAAAACGACTCGAATGTGTAGCCCCTCCCTTATTAATGGTTGCTAATTTATAATAAACAAAGCTCGCATGTGTGCTCGGGGCCCAGGGAGCGCTCGTTACAATTATATGGCACATATAAAGTATTGTAATGTCGGTATAATTTTGATGATTCGTGTCTTACAAAACCTAATTCGGTAGGATTACTTTCAGCAAGTTGCGTAACTAATGAAGTTACTTGTGACACGGGTCGGGCCCTGGGATCGACGTAATCAAATTAATGAGAAAACTTCACTTCAATTTAGGGTTTCCTACCTCAATCTTTAGGATATATTCGGCAGCGGTCAAGTCGAGCACTTGACCGCTACCAAATATCGTAATGGGCATGTTGATTGCACTCTAAATAACTTGTTAGGACTTTTTTACGTTTATAAAAGCGGAATATTTGCCATTATTATTTTCCTTCGACCTCTTAAAATGCAAAATCGTCGAACAACAAAGCGAGCACCATCTTATCGGAATTTGAATCAAACTAAGTCTTCATTGTACTTAAACTTAGTTTTTATACTCTAAATAGGTCAAGTGGGCAGTCATTTGCTTCACTAATTCCGAGTTTGAAACCCTCTGTTCATCCCCGGATCAAACAATATGTGATTAAGCTTTGCCGTTCCGTCTTCATTCTGAACCCAGAATCTTGAGTGCACAGTGGTCGACCAATCGCAAGCCCACGGACTTACAACAAGCGGGTCTTGTAACACATTATTTTAATTACATCAATAATCTACAAATCAACAGGTAATCTTACCCACTCAAGTACTTTCAATGTTGGATCCATAGTTATCTTGTCTCTGAGTCCAGTATCAAAGGAAACAACCAATTAATTTGAACAATAAAAATGCTAAAGGCTGGAGGAAGTCGTCAGATAAAGACTCGACAGGAACAAAGTTTGAGAACAATGTCTGTATAAAAAAAGAGATTCCATAATCGTCGGTACCTAATTGAATTCTGAAGTTGGAACTGTTGGAAGCCTGCTGCACTACTCCAACTTCTAATCATAAATTCCGCTGTTATAACATTTAACAAAGTTTCCTGTCATCTACAGAAATTGGCTTTACTCCAATTATCCGCTTTTTTTCTCGACGCCTTTAATAGCGGGTGCTAACTGTAACAACAATGTAGGCATTTAGCTTTTGTTAAAACTCCACTTTGCACGTTATGTTTATGAGCTCTCGGTAATAATACGCCGTCTTTAACACAAAATACTAAGTTTTTTGGTGTCGTGCCAAAGTGCAGAAAGATTTGTTATATGCTGGCGTTACACTAGCCATGGTTAGAGAAACAAAATGTATATCACATGTTATATTAAATTGTTTTATCACAACATTTATGGCAGCTTTAAACTAGCTTTAAAATATTTCTAATCTGAATCTAATTTTATAAAAACAAATGCTCTATAAACTAAACGCACTGAACGCATTGTTTTTGCAAGAATTATCAGATTTATATAAAATTCCGTCTGAGTACCTACTTACATTTGGCTACTTATTCGAAGGTAAACAGTAAAGGTATTATTATGTGAGCTCCACTTGCTCACAAACGTTTGATCGTCCCAACATTTGTTTCGTATATCTTCACATTCGAACGCATTTACCTGAATAAAAGGGTTGTTTCGATGTTTTGTTAAAAATACATATTCGCTGAACATTTTTTATTGTGGATGATCACTCGAAAACACGTAAACACAATCGCGCCGTCCCCACGTTAAAGCGGGTATTGAAGTGTGAAATTCAAAAATCAACTAACATTTTCTAGCCCAGTGAATCACTCATCCCTCCGTAGTCTTTTGCTCGAGACGTGTTTGCTTTTCGCTGAAGAGATTTCCCTTTAGATAAATTCATCGTGTTGATTCGACATTGTTTACACTGGAATCCTTTTAGATGCGTTTGAACTTTGTTTTGTTTTTTTATGATACAACAAAAAAAATACTTAAAATATTGATCTTGGAAACATGAATATGTTTTGTGTACATTACACAAAAAATGTGTAAATTAACAAAAAACTTTTTACATCGATTCAGATTTCAGAAATAACAAAATGCAGTTTTTCACGTTACGTGATGTTTTTTAAAGTCCGCTTTATTTTTACATTTTTATTTGAATCAACATATATTTTATACCGAAACATATTTTTCGACTATGGATAAATTTTATTGGAACAACATTTTTAATATTTCGTTATCCATTAGCAAATCCTACTTCGAAATATTTTTGACTTGGAACGTTGTTCGCGTAAGTTATGAATTTTCGACCCGGCTACTACGGCATCGAACATTTTATTTACAATCATATCAAAAATCCACAGGTAAATACTTTGATTACTTAAGTCACTCCTTAGCGACGGATTGTCATACAAATCCTTCACTAAGGAATGGCTTAAGTAACCATTAAATGTCTCTGAGTGGGGAGGTTAAAAAAATAAGTTTACTTACTTAAAAAAATTTGGTACCTAGGTTAAAATTTCCCAAAAGTATCTAAGGTTCTTTATAGGAATAGATTGTCCACGTCCGTTGTGTGCTATGATTGAGTAGCACTATGTTACAAGTTTATTACATCCTAAATCAGACCTTTTCTAACATTTCCCAGAATCGCCATGTTTATCTCTACTCCATGAACATTACATTTTACGCACAAAGACACATAGTCATAATGGATTTCGTAAAAACACGTACAAGAAACAAATAGTTTGTTTATGCAGAAATATTACCCTTTTAAGGTTATGGCCTGGCGATAGTTCGCGTATGACCATAATGTTCTTCGCCGAGCTGTTATTTCCATTAAACGCTTATCTTGAAGATTCATAGCAAGACCCGGCAAAAATGATAGTCGTTAAAGAAATTGAATACCCTTTACTCATGCTTAAACTTTCGCGTATCCATTTGTTCTTAAGTTTTAGCCTCGTGACAGAGGCCGCATTGCGTCGAAGCAATATTGGATGGCTGTAACATGTTCTCCACATATTTATTTTTGTTCCACATGGAGCTAGTCAATCTAGCTTTTTATCTGCTGCAACCTGACTTCAGTCAAAACTTAATTACATACCTCCTTCTGGAGCACATCGATACCTATGAAGCGTATCGCACATAGGATAAAGCAGGCAGCCTTAGGATGTTGCTAGAAAGACAGAAATTTAAGTTTTTCATCATCACATGTTAAAATATCAAAAAAGTGAATTCGTAAGCACTTCCCTAAAAACGTGCGAAGCACAATTAAAAAAAACATGTCCAATATTATTTTGGCAAGAGTTACTAACACAGAGATAAACAATGAAAGCAGTTAAGCTATTTCAAAAGCAACGGATTTCCTGGTAGTCTTTAACAACTTACATAATGTACTTAAGTTTAGCTCACGCTCATATTTAACAATTTCATATAGGTGCGTACTTAACGCCAATGAAACTCACACAGCGGTGCACCGCAGAAACTTTCGAAAATTGTATGAATATGCAGAGCCTTCAAATTGTAAGCGCAAACTTTGACTGACGAATAAAGGCAGACACCTACCTGTTCTTTACTCTCTTGGAAAATGTAAGTTAAGCCACGTAAGCGTCTTTAAAAATACACTAAAGATTGTTTCTGTTAAGCTGGGTACACACTAAGCGATCCCAATACACATACAAAGCGAACGATAGTTCTGTATTTAAAACTCGCGTGAATTTGAACACCTTAAGGCGCATTCGAAATGTGTGTACATAGATGCGTGCAGATACGTTGTAACTCCTCGTTTGTACAAGCTTTCTTTACACTACATTAAGGTTCGATAGTGTAAACATATATATAAAGATTAGCTTGTTTCTTTGAATCGAATAGGCTCCGGTTTGTAGTTTGAAGCAATTTAAACAATTCTTTCACTATTAGGAAGCTACATTATCTGCGCTGAACGTGGGTGTAGCTTTGGTTTTATCCGGGTACAAGAAGTTTCCCCGGGACGCGGGTGAAACCGCGTGGAACAGCATAAAATAATTTTAGAAAATGAGTTAGATCCGTTTCTGAATACTCCCAGGGAATAATTGAAGAAGAGACTTAACAGGTACCTTCAAACATATATATCGTAAATTAACAAACAACTCAAAAAAAGAAATTCATTTAATCTTACAGAAATTAATCGTGAGTTGAATGAAAAATGTTATCTTATCCGCAACACAAAGGAAATATAAGGATGTTTATAATACCGCGTTAGATAAACTTAATGAACTCGTAGATGTACTACATTAGTTTATGCTCATCGGAGCAGGCTTTCCTCTCGCGTCAATCAATGCTCCGAGCCGCCCATTGTTGCGTCATTATATTGCTACCGACGATCAACGCTATAATGCATTATAATCACTATAATGCTGCAAACTGAGGTACTACATATATTAACTTTATGCATCTGTGTGTTTTAACATATCTTAGAGGCTGATGCTGGCTTCATTTTGTGAAGTAAACATATCTACAATACGTTTTCGACAAATCTATAAGAACCATAAAAATTATAAGTAGTAGACTGCTAATTAACACGACAGGCTCTTTGCCTAAGCACACCACTGCAGTAAAATATTAATTTAAAACGTAGGTGAACCTTAGGAAAATACCTGCTAGAGAAAATTCTAAATGCACAGCGATCGTTCAAGTTATTTGTAAACTTGAGCCTATAGTGGCTTCACAATAGATTACTTACAAAACTCATAATATAACACTCATGAACTACCTATATAATTGTCTCAATGAACATCAGGACAAATAAAATTGGCTAGCAATAGGTACGCCCAAGGCTTAGCTGCACTTATATGTGACCAGTTAAAGTTGTCACAAATTATTTGCCTATATCCGGGGATTCCCGCCGTAAGTCAATAATGAAACGTATCCAAGACAAATGTTAGTTCGAGAATTCCAGTCGAAATTGCAACAACATTTTTCCAGAACTTCCTTCGCCATCTAGATAAATCTATAAGATAGCGACCCTCGAGCACATTATGTGAAAATATCGTCGGGTGATGGCGAAAATGAACTCGTGTGTTTGAGCCGGGAAACGTTATTTATCGCTAGTGAGATATCAATTGTCATTCCCAAGAAAATTGGGCCCCGTACAACGCAGCTCGACATTTATAAAACATTCATGTAATAATACCTTGCCATTGTTCACGTCTACATAATTACAGAATTAACGTTTATGACGCTTTGTGTAAAATTAGGCATTTGGGTTACAAAAGATATTAAGTTAGAACATTTTGAATAAGTACCCAACATTTAAGATGTACGTAATTGTTTTAATGGCCAGTGTCAAAAACAGGAGCAACTTTTTTAATTTCTCATTTGTTTCTGAAAGTCAAAGAAAATGTATAATTCACATTCTGTGATATCTACCTTTATTTTAATCATCCGTTCCTTTGATTTAAATCTATTTATTTTTCTTGTCTATATAGCTTTGCTCAAATATTTTTAGACCTGATTTATAACAGTTAGTTATTTAGTGTTTCATCTTAACAGTCCCTGTAAAAGTGGTAGAAGTTTCGAGTACAAATTACACTCGTCTTGGTTTTATGTAACTTCTGAACTTTGAAGACGACGAGCGATTATTATTTTCTCCGCGCTTCGCTTCTATTTCGAATTTTATGATTACTATTGTAGTACAGTTTTTATTGTCACCACGAGTTTTTATTCGCGACGATTAATACTAAAGTTTTGATAACATAAAATGAAGTTTTCTAGTCAATTGACACAATACTCCGAATTTATAGAAGGGAAAATGTGTTCTATCTTTGTTTTATTTTGGACCCGGTAGCGAACATGAAAACGTTTACCGCTAAGGTATCTAGCAGCTATAGCAAAATCTTTCTGCTAATCCAACAAATATGCCTGTCTTCTATAAAAGTAACTAGGTAAAAACAGCTCAATTACATATTTATGTAAGTAATCCACCTAACGACCTTTCACTACTTACATACATACGTGCATTTCAGCATGTGATACCTATATCGAAAAGGTCAGTTAAATCTAAGCAAAATTATCTTATACACTTTGTGAATTTGTTACCTATCTGAGCTAAGCTATGAACAATGTCCACACCTAGTTGTATAACAAGTGACTACATACTTTAACATGTACATTGTACACCTGATGCCAATACAACGGCACAAAGTTTATAACAGCCTGATTTGAAAACCCGAGTTTTACTAGGATTTAAAGGCCACTAGGTTCCTGTGTAAAACTCCCTCCCGGCAAAAAAAAAATAAAATTCTAAAATTGCCTATGAACAAGCCAAGGTAAAATACGCAACATGGTCTCTTTACGGTTGAACAGTGGTCAAAGTGCCGATATAAAAAATATTAAATTAGAAACAACTCTATAATTACACTTTCGCAGTAAGCAGAACCCCATTCACACGAATGCAGAGAGAGCAAAACAAGCGAAGATACACATTTACCGAGAAACGATATAAAGTTGAGTAGCGTTTTAGCACGAAACTAAGCACATCGCAAGTTGGGAGGCGTGCTTGCGCACATGTGGCCGAATTTTCGTCGCGCTTGCCTAAGTGGAATGCATAGAAACTCGGCACCTACGAGCAGTATCGTCTTACCTCCACTTTCTAGCAATCTAACACATATGCGCTACCACGGCAAAGTTCGTGTTTAGTTGACTAGTTGCAGCGCCCCGGGTGTTCGCTATTCAACCATTGTTCTAACGTTGTCAATTGTATCTAGGTAGGTATGTGTTATGTTGATTTCGATTAAAGTTAGTCTTTCGAAAATAGTTTGTGTAACGAAACAGTTAACGCCTTCTAAAGTCTTACAGCCAGACTATTTTTATTGTCATGATTAAAGCACTTATATTGGATTGTTGGCATTTATGTCGCTTCAGGCTATTAAACAAGTAACATGCACCTCATTATTAATTATAAACAAAGTTTCATGTAAGGTTTTACAATTTAATAGTGTTTAAAACTCTTTCGATTGTAAAACTGGCAACTGACAACTGACGTCAGACGGAACGCGGGTTTCTTTAAAAAAAAGAAAAACAAAAGAAGGGGAATAAAAGACGGGACTTAGCTGGTCGGGGTTGGTTTTG
The DNA here is from genome assembly GCA_033682625.1 of Helicoverpa zea x Helicoverpa armigera. Lineage (NCBI taxonomy): Eukaryota > Metazoa > Arthropoda > Insecta > Lepidoptera > Noctuidae > Helicoverpa > Helicoverpa zea x Helicoverpa armigera. The sequence continues at coordinate 7,884,941 of JAWIIS010000032.1, forward strand.
GTAGTTAGCGATTTGAATGGTGGTAATTTTGTGTTTGATTTAGATAATAATACATACGAATTTGTGGAACTTGAGAATAAACGCTCATTGTACCTAAACTGAATTAGTAAACTGGTTTTTCTCCAACGATTATACTAGAGACACTTTCCACCACTACAACCTGGAGAGTCTTACAGAAGGAAAAAACTCCATACTTTTAAAATTAGGATAAGGGCAGGAGGATGATAATGCTGATTAAAGTTTAAAGAAAGCTGTGGCACCTTACCTAATTATTTGCACACGGTAGGTAACAAGCTACAAGTTTGAATATGGAAAAGGAGGTCTTATTTTCCATGCTAGTTGGAAACTCTCATAATAAAGTTTCCTTTACACTTATGTTGTGATCCAAGGAAAATGAATACACCTTCTCTCTTCTAAAAATACAAAGCCATTTTCCATTTTCCAATCGAGTAGCTCAGGTCGGCGTGGTGCCTCATTTACATACATCGTTGAAACTTTTGTTCGATTGAAGTCCATCCTACCAAAATGCGGTCGGCGCGAATTTTTAGAAGAACTCTGTTGTAATTGCGATTCCAGTTCGAGTGGTTAAAAGCTTTTCTTGGGAAAAATCTCGACACGTCCGGAAAAATGTAACTTCGACTTTCCACTGAAGGTTACCAACCTAAAAATGTTGAGGCCTATTTTACATGAAAATAGGAAATTAATAATTCGGTAAACGCATCTTTCTGTAAATAAGAACAACCTTTGGTTAATTAATTAAAAGCTCACGAATGAACATTTGCAGTTTTCGTAATGTAATTTTCAAACGCTGTTGGAAACAGAGTATGGAATTATGCAGTTTACAACGAAACAGGGAATTTCTCCTGGGATCACTACCCCACCTCTAGAAAAATGGGTTCTGGGAGATAAACATGATCTGAAGAAATTAATTTAAAAATTGTGCTATTTGACTCCCTATCCTCGGAGCTGTGCGGTGTCAGGGGACTACTACAATTATTTGTCTTTATGGTAGGTTTATACTTACTTAAAACATTATAATAAAATTATACCTTGTAGATTTTAAGTCTATGTTTAGATTGAGTCTGTAGTTAAAACAGGTACAAAAGTCTATTTTCAATGCGGTTGTAGGCACCTATGTATGGCTAGTCAAGCCACCTACGCAGAACTTTACTTATTTTAATAGGTAAAAGTTTGAAGCCTCTACAAATACCGGGCCGTTGAGTATTCAGGGGTCTCTTTGTTGATGGGCACTAACACTTACAATTCAATCGCACTGTGAGAGCTATCGAATCGTGTCGGGATTGTTGTCGACACGCCCCTCACTAGCGAAACGTTTTCCTTTACAGGGCGTGAACCGAACTTAAACAAAACGGATTGATCGGACGACTATTTATAAAATATATGGATCCGTTAAGCCGGTGCTCTTTATGGCTTGCGTACTTGATAAGATTTCTATAGTTCCGATGGCACATAGGTAAGTAGTAGGCGCTGGTTTCCGCTGTTGCAAGATCTTTTCAGATAGATAGGTAGACACAAACAAACAGCAAGCACTAAACCACATTCTACAATGGTTATTAACAGACAGGCTCATGTTCTTAATTGCTATCCTCTAAATTCAATAGGTAGGTACGTACCTACCTATAATTGCTTAATCATAGTACCAGTTACCAGTAGTACCTAGGTAATAGGAGAGCTCTATTAGGAGATAGAGGTTAAATACCCCTTTGGTGGCGACGGCGCGTGATATCAGCCACAGATGTGTGTGGTATTCGGTGTTAACCTACTGAATTAGGAAGCTTTGAAACGCCGTGTTATTCTGCCGTGCTGGTCAAAAAATGAAAAGATCTCTTAAATAAAACCTTTACAAACTGGCCTACCTTAAGTACCTATATACCTAATCCTAGCTGAATGTCAATAATAAGGTAGCAATACCTGGACGACTGTTGTCGTCTATACCATATGTACAGGAATCTTAAGCTTAAGTGTAGGTAAGCTACAGCTTAGATCCAAACCGATTAGGTACACACTAGACCTACACTAGATACCAACCTACCTAACTATAAAGTATGGACCAAACCACTCACTAAGTAGGTAAACTAACACTAGGTACCTATAAGTACCTTTTTTAGCAAGAGTCTGAAGGTAAACCTACGTAAGTATTCTTAATTCAATTAACATTGGCACGTACCTACTAACGTGAATTCCAGCTTAAACTTTGAACTGTTGGGATTACATAGTTCTTTAGTTGCGTACACAACGTAACTTCAGAAGAACGATATCCAATTTATTACATGCGAATAGGTAGGTAATCTCAATTAAACTAGTTTTGTTTGGAACTAAGATCGTTTAAATCGTGTATGTGTGAAGTAGGTGTATACTACATAGCAAGTTAGGGACCACCATCACATAAACTGAACTGTAACTGTAAACAAGTCTTAACAAAGTTTCGTGGTTAAGTTGTACGGTCTCTTAGTGTTTCGTACAATTCTATTGTTTAGTATGAATAACTAAGCGGGAAGATAATGTGGCCGCTGTTATTTATTGGCTATTAACGTTCCAACTTCATTTGGTATCCACTTGCTTGATAGAATTTAACACGGCGGCAACGTTTCAATAAACATAGTTTCATTTCATTTTGCATTTCTGTTTGCATTTGTTTAGGTAGGTTTGTTACCTATATGGCCCCACCAAGGTAGCTAGGTAGGTAATATACTGGTAGGTATTCACGTACTGGTACCTACCTAAACTTTTTTTTCGCTATAAGCTGTTTGACTACCACTAGATATTTGGGAACCGAAACCAAGGATCTCTCGTAGCCGATTATGTCAGAAACATTTAGGCCAACAACCAACAAGGTCCTGATAGAACAGCTACCCGGGCCTAAAGCCATCAAAGGTTTGATTCATCAGTTCTCAAATATTCAAGATTTAATCAATATAGTGCTACAACTATTAGTAATACCAAGTAATCTATGGATGTTGTTCTGTTTTGAGTACTTTTGAAGCAAGAACGAATTTCGTGGTAGTTTCTTTTTGCAATTTGAACGTTTATAGAAAGTCGTAGTCCTGAAATCCTGTATAGTTACAAAAAAAAGTGCTATGTGTTGCACTATTCTAAGCGGACTACCTACCCCGATTTGGACTTCAATATAGTAAGTCTCGCCTATATGCGCATCCTTCTGCAGCGAACCACCACCGATAAGGGAAACTAATCATCTATTTTTAAAGATTCCACTAAAGCTACTTAAACATCTCCACTGCTAAATGATGTGCAAACAGAAGACCCCAACCTCTTCTTGATATGGAACTCTAAAGTACTTAATAAAAACAACAATGGTCAATACATTTCATTTTTTATTAACTTACTCTGTGAGTAACTAACAGTATAAAACATACGATACATAATAAGTCATATTTACATATTTGATAACAACTAGCTCTTAATTCACAATTGCTGCTTCATTTTTGCTTTTTATTTTTAAACTAAGAGATAATACTACTGTTTTCTTGAATAAATCAACTAGATCATTCCGGATATGCGTCTTGATTTGCTGTAGCCTCCCCCCTCCAGCACCAGCTATTAACCTCACTAATCTCTCATTAGGGCACTCCACGGCTACTGAACACAAAATCTTCTCTTGTTCCTCAATCTCTTCATAATATTCTAGCTGTACATTCAGTTTATATGGAATCTCTTGTGCCAAAAAGTCTAGGAACTTCGCCCTAACAGCTTCTTCTATAAGAGACTCTGGTCTCTGGTCAGTCCATTGACTAGGAGAATATTGGAAGTTGGCTGTTTTAGCATTGCTTACTAGGTAATTCTGAAAATGAAAAATAACAATCATCTTTAATCAATATCTAGGTGATTCCTAGTAAATCAGGGAATTGAAGACCTATATTTACCTTAATGTCTTGAACTCCATCACCATTTAGAGCTGATATGAGAAAAACATCAGAGAATTTACTGTATCCCTTCTCAGGTTTCTTTTCTCCTTTATCTTTAGATTTACTTTTGCTACTTCCAGGAATGGGGTTTCCAGCTATGAATCCATTAGTCAGACTACTTATTGTAGATAGCAACTGTGCTTTGGATTTAAATTTATCAATCTGTTGACAAAAAACTTTTTAATAAACAGGAATATACATATATTTTTCTATTTGTTTGTACCCTAGGGGCTCCAAAACTACTTGACCAATTCGCAAATTACTTTTTCTCTTGGGAAGCTAACCCTGAGAACATAGGTTAGTAGTAGTTCCCACAGGACATAGGAGACGCCACGGGAAAACAGCTAATCAGTTATAAAAGCATCCTCAACATACTTTGTTTATTATTAAAAAACTTGGTGTTTCAGCAATGAAATTCAACATATTGATGACATCAGAGTGAAGATAATCCTTTGTGTATTTGTTAGAGACATCATGTACCACGCCAACAACATCGGCACATCTCAAACTCTTGTGACAAGCTTTAATCATGGATTCAGGCAAATTGTATCTGGAATAATAACAAATTACTTGTGTTAACAAAGGCATGTTACATAAATATAAACAGATAATTTAAATGAAAGATCAATAATTTTAGGCATACGCATTACTAACTCAAATGCCACATTAGCCTAAGGTTCCCATGATTTGGAAAGTAGCCTTGGTACTGAAACCACCAATACTCGGATTGCCACAAGGAATTTTGCAACTTACTTCTTTTGTTCCCTTTCCGTAACAACTCCAGGAGTGTCTAAGAATACAATCTGTGTGTCATTGTAGAAGCACATAGCTCTTACTAACTTCGTTGTTGTATGTACTTTGTTTGAAGCTGCACAAATCTGAAATACGAAATTGATTTATTGACTACAGTATAGGTCCATACATTTATTTAGGTTATGATCAAAGAAAACCATACCTTTCTTTCTGTAACTTTATTAATCAATGTACTCTTCCCAGAATTTGGAGCGCCAATTATAGCTACATTTACAATTTTGCCCAGATTTCTTTCATTTGCACGTTCAGGTTGTGTTGAATAAAATACGGCTTTAAAAGTATGTTTTCTGTATGTTAGGCGCAAGGCAGACATAACAAACGTCGTCATTTTAAAGAAATTTATGTCTTCACAAACTTAGATTATAAAAACTAATGTTTATTCGAACAACCCATGGAAATTATGGTGCCGAGTTATCCATTCCATCCACAAACTTGCAAAATAAATCCAAAATCCAACAAACGTGATAGTGACAGTGACAAGCTAACCAGTCCTGACAACTGACAACTTGACAAGGATAATAACTCTTTGGGAGGATGGACTCATGCATGTGAATGCCATTATTAGGGGCAAAAAAGGAATCACCGAATCATCCTCAGATTTATGACTAGAATTTTTCAACCCCTAAGCTCGAACATCTGATTCGTCAATATTTTGTGTTATTATACAGTCTGGAGATAGATGAACGGACGGACAGTCGAGTTTAAGGCGGTCCCTATAACTATAACGGCCCCCCTTGGTCTAGCTGTCGCTATCGTAGCTGCTGAGCACGAGGTCCCGGGTTCGATTCCCGAGTCGGGCCGAAATCGCTTTGTGGGTTTTAGAAACTTTCACAAAGCAGCCCGGAGCCTGAAAGTTGGTGATTTTTACACCCGTGCAACGGAGAGCACGTAAATGTCGGTCCTGCGCCTGATCTCTTCCCAGTCCTGTCGACTTACCGTCCCATCGGGCTATGAGCGTGGAGGAATATGTAGAGAATACACTTGTGTCTACGCAAATGCTTGTGCACTATCTATAATATGTCCTGCGCTAATCTCCTTACATGACAATAACCGCCATCACCATATAATAGAAAATAGGACATCATCATCATCGTTGATAAACGTGAAAAAATATGTAAGTAGGTCGCTAAAAAAATATTTTACAAAAGCTTTCTTGATGAAAATATTATTTTGATCGTATAATATTTAATGATCGTTTGGGACTGCAATTATTGCACAAAATTAAAAAAAAAAATTGTTATAATGAAATCTTCTATAGTAAGACTACAATAACTTTACAGAATGCTGAATATTGCGTAATTTAGCTTTACTGATCTTTTCCTCTTCAGTAACCTAATATTGGTTTTTGGTTCACCAATTTCCATTTACTGGTATCCCCAAAAAAATAATGAATTTTAGTTCCATTTTTCGCTTTTTGCCTATGGCATATTCGCTTGTTGAATTTCGGGTGTTTGTGAAAGAGAGAGAACCAAGTCAACTTCAACTTTACTCATATAAACTTAATTTTCTGTGTAATTAAAATTATATTAATTATTAAGTAAATAGCTCCTAATCACGATTCTATCAACGATATTCAAATTTTGTATAATTTATCTAACAGTCAGTGGTGCTGGTGGATAACGCTGTAAATAAAAAAAAAATATGGATACTGTACTTAATCATTCAATCAACTTGTAACGAAAATCTAATAAAAATATAGCCGATGATGAGTTGCTGAACTAAGTATAAATGTTGATTTAAGAATAAATTGCATGCTTGCTTCGAAAATCGCCGGCATGATTTTGATCAGGTAAACTTTTCAAATAAATATCTCTAGAAAGTATTTTTATACACCTTTAATGCACGGTTTGAATATAATTAATTTGTTTTTAAGTTTTTTGTTACATGGCCCTCTAATTATATTTTTCTTTTACTTTATTTCTTACATGTCTCGCATCTCACTTTTCCTTACTACTTATTTTATTTTTATTTTCCAGAAATGTCAGAGATAAAGTATAAAACTCAAATATTGGCTGCTATAGATCACTTGCGTTCACGTAAATCGCGCCCCGATATAAATAGGATTTGCAACTTTATGCTAAAGTGTTTCAAAGTTGTACCCAAAGACACTAAAGCAGACCTTAAACGTTGCTTGAAGGAGAAAAGTATTTTTAAAGTTGATTATAAAGATAATGTAAGCTATAGAAACGCTGCTAAGTGGCGAAAAAAATCAAACCAAAACCACAGTGAGTTGAACCTGCATGAGTATTCAGCTTGTAAATTATTGTTCTCATACTTTCCTATGAGGAAATCCCATGAAGTGTCTATTCACTTCAAGCCATTGCCAAAAGCATATTTTTGAACTTTAAATCTAAATATTCACATATTATTTCTATTGTTTTTAGAAATGTCTTCATCAATTGCATCGAGTGAGCGAAGGGTCATAACTTCTGCTATAGCCACACTAATTTATCAAGATCAAAGCTATTTAGAAAATGGTATTGCTTTTGATGATCTTGTGTCAGCAGCTGCTTCACAAGGGTCTAAATACTCAAAGAAGCAACTTGAAACAATTGTAAACAAGGAGCTGTCTTCAGGGAGTTTGGTAAAATTACAAAATGGTAACCTGGCATTGGGTCCTGCTGATCACGATGGTGATAGCTCTGATAGTTTCAAATTTGATTACAATGCTGATTACAACAATACAAAGGTGAGATTATGTTTGCTATATTATGTATGGTATCTTCTTAGTACAAAAACACAATAAAATAAATCAAGTATTTTGATTTAATATCAACCTTCTTTTCACTTGCATTTTTTTTTCTCAAAAGAGTTTATAATTATAAAATCTATTTAAATGTGACATTTATGTGTCAGTAGTTTAGTGCTATGGAAAGTTCATGATTTTAACTTGATAATTTTGTTGATTTCCAGATGACTTCTTCAGCTAATTCTTCATGCAGGTCTTCACCTCAAAGAATGCGAGGAAGGCCTAAAAAGCGAGGTGGTGGCTCATCCAGCAATGGTCTTAGCAGTAGCACTTCTCGAAATGCAGGTGTGCGTGTCGGAGAAAGACGTAAGATGGCTAAAAAGGTGTTTGATCCATCTGATAACAATGTTCCAAGCAAACGCAAGAGAGGTCGCCCTGTGGGTTCACTCAATAAAAGTACAATTAAAAAGAGACTTATTTCTGCTGGACTTCAAAAATCAGATATGGAAGGACCACAATTGTCAGAAAGCCAAGTGTCTCTAGATGGAAGTGGTGATGAAATGGAACAAGAAGAGTCATTACCACATGAGACATCTGGAGTCTGTTCTGTTTGCCTTGTACAGAAACCTCGGGGTTCTAATGACAGACTTGTTGAATGTCGAGACTGTAACAATAAAGCTCATTTAAGCTGTCTACAATCAGGGTCTGGCATTCTAAAACCTAGACCTGATAATACCTGGCAGTGCCCTCATTGTAAAACTTGTGTAGTCTGCTGTGAGACTAATGATGCTGTAAGTTTTTAATTAATGTTTTAAAATGTATTTCAAGTAATGGTAAACACATTATTAAGTTGTGTTTTTGTTTCAGGGCATTTTAACTGTTTGCAGTATTTGTTCTGATGCTTATCATGCTCTCTGTCATAATCCACGCATTCCAGAGAGACTGAAAGCTTGGGATCAATGGGAGTGCAACAATTGCTTAGAATCTCGTCCAACTGTAGTTGGGTCACCTGCAATTCGCAGAAGTATGGAGTACAATGCACAAAATTCTCCTCCTGTTGACCCATTCCTGAAACCACATGAACTTGACAGAGCACCTTCAAAATTGGTTGAAGACTTGCCGATTGATCCAAGTATCCCAGACATAACGAATTGGACAACTGATGATGCATTCGAATATTTTACAAAATACTTGCCTGAAGCTGCTCCTATTCTGAAGGAACAGGTAAGCAAGTTTGACTTATTTTTCAGGGTATAATACCTTTTTGGCGCTTTTTAGACTTAATGCCCTAACCGATTTTAAAGATGGTGACGCGAATATCATAGTAAGCATAAGCATATTAGGAAATTAAGAAAAATCGAAGTGCCCAAATTTGGCCAATTTTTGTTTTTCAATCGGGCAACTGTTTAGGGTCTATTATTTGGTAATAACCATTCATAAGCTTTAAGGCGGAATTGGTATTGATAAAGTCATGCTGTCTGTAAATAAATCTAATAAGACTTAGTTAATGGTTCCTGGAATGCACTAGTAGTGGTAGTAGTATAATGTAGATTTATTTTTCTACTTTCAGGAATTTGACGGTCAAGCATTGAGCATGGCGCGGCGAGCGGATATTGTCAAAGGTTTGGGGCTGCCTTTAGGGCCAGCCTTGGCACTATATCGTATCATAGTCAAATTACAAACGAGAAAGGATGATTGGACTATGTGTTGGGGTTAATAACTCATCACTACAAGTAATATATGAATAACTGATTTTATTTTATGTATAGTCTAGCTTGTATGTTATAGATTAATAAAAAAGGTAAATAAAAACAGATGTTTTATATTTCCGATTTCTATCAGTTCCTAACCCTGTGGCGGATATTTGCAGTAGTTGGCACTGCAGGCATGATCACAACCCTAATTTAGGTATTTATGACATCACACACTTATTAGGTATTCCCTTAGGGTTGTTATACACATAAGCGGGCTGGCATTATTTGGCACATCTGGGCCATAAAATCTAATTTCAATATGTAGATTAATGAGTTTATGAAATGTCTACTTCAATGCACAGAGAACATTATCACACACATACAGTGATTTAAGGCGGCCAACCGTCCCGCATTCTGCGGGACCGTCCCGCAATGCTTGACGAAATCCCGTTTTGAAATTATTAGTAAAATAGTCCCGCAAAACGTTGTATGAGTCCCGCATGTCCCGCATCCCTATTTTTCTACCACGCTTCTACACAACACCCACCTGCGCGCACGCTCAACAGTGCAGGAACACAGATTACCTATAATATAATCTCGTTCTCTTTATTTCTACTGAACTCTGAGGAATAATGATTTTGAAAATAAGACATTAGTGCACGCTGTGACACGATATTGATAGGTTAAATTATAGCTTTTTGCTTACGGTTTTTATTTTATCAGTTCCGTCCGATCATTTTTCAATGCCCCCCCCCCCCCCTTTTTCACGAAAGGTTAAGTCCCGCATTCAGTTTTCGGAAAGTTGGCCGCCTTAGTGATTCAGCCTGGGCATGAAAATAACCCTTGATATAGCTTTGATGAGTATCATCGTATGCATGATAAAAAACAAAATAATACCTACTCATGTATAACAGATAAGGAGTTATCTAGTCATATAATAACTATGAATATTGAAATAAGATAAAACCAAAATTCCCGTGCTTGTTTTACTAAGATTTTTTTAACAGCTGAAGAGCAATAAATATATCTCTGTTAGGTGTTCCCAGAATGAAATGGGGTATTCCCTGCACGATCAATTAAATTACGCAATACTACCTGCAAAGAACATCATTTATTTTGGTCCAAAATTATAAGGGCTTTAAAAAAACTGCTGTATTTTGATTAACGACGGAGATGGTATAGAGATGAAGGTATTGGTATGGTATGGTGGTACCAACTACCTTGACTTATTTTGGCTGTATCAACCAAAGAGATTTATAAAATGTCTTTGCTATTGTCAAACACTGAAATGGGTTTGACTGCCATTGCGATTCTTATAATGGAGAAGGAAGTACAGTTCAGAGAATTTCTTAAAGTAAGGATTGATGCTGTACCTTTTTCAAGTAAATCAAGTTTTAAATCACAGACAAATAATAATACAAGATTTAAATTGTTCTACGATATATATTATAAATTATTATAATATAATACTCTTTATTAAATATTATTCCATAGCTAAACTATTTACATAATATTTTCACAGTCACATTTGAGGTCATTGTTGATCATAATGCTTCATGAATGACAGAAAGACGTTAAACACCATGGTTGCTACATTTATATAAAAAACTCTATATTGTGTAGGCAGGAAATAAAAATTTATAAACTGCACAGGTGGCCAATAGAGACAATCTCCCTGAAAAAAAAAAATCTTTTAGTTTTACAAAGAAAATTGATCAAAAATCTGCATTAATAAATCAAATTACTTACCAAATATGAAAATAAGAATTTCGTTTTAATTTCTGCCGTACATTCCTTCCATGATTTTGTTTCTAAAAGCCCCATACCATAGTAAAATGTTACTAAAGTAACTGGTGATGCAAGTGCTTGATCCCAGAAGATTTTTATGAATACTGTTTTTAAATCTACTTTTGGTAGTATTTTGTCTAAGTAAACATAGTAGTAGTGATGTAAAGGCCCCATCGCTGTCCCCACAATAAACATTCTGGCTGAAAAAATAACAATATGTATTATTATCTTACAGATTCTAATATTATAAAGCTTCTAATATTATAAAGCTAGTTTGTTTGAATGCTCTAATCTCAGGAAATACTGGACAGATTTGAACAATTCTTTCTGTTTTAGATACTTAAACAATTTATTCAGGAGGCTTTTTACATTAAGACTGAATATGTGACGTAGTTTCTGCAGAACAAATGAAAGTAGAAAACAGAAGTTGAATATACTTGAATTTATAGTTTATATGGTACTAGTACTTTGAACACTGATAACTAATTTAATTTCAAATTAATAATCTAGCGTACCCATATTATTTTACAAATATGCAATTCAAATATAAATACCTGCTCTTCCCCAGTCATATCTGTTCGGTAAAACTTTTGATTGGTATTCAAATTCCTGCTGCACCAAATCACCAAAAACCATGCATACTCCAGAAGTTATGCTATTCGTAAAAAGTAAATTTTTCTTAAAAAAAAATGTTACACCGCGGCGAAATATTGATTCCTTTCTTGTTTGAAATTTTAGTGGGGTAACTTGTTTTATTCCAATGAACGTACGACGTGCTGAAAACATTATTACAACCTGAAAATGAAATGAAAGTTTAGTACTTTGTTCTATTTATTTTTACACATAAAAAAATATCTTGTTTACCTTGTAATCATAATCATAAAAAGACACGAGGGATGTATGAATTTAAATTTAATACTGCGCGCGTAATGCACATCTCTTTCATTGCATCAGCTCTCCATCAGCTGAAAACGTGAAAATGACCTAATACTGAAAGAAAAGCGGAAAATGAGTGAACGTGAATGAACTTATTCCCTGAATGGAAATTCCATCCATCCATTGACGTTGTTGACAGTTGTTGTCTGACTCAAACCCAGAAGAATAGATTCTTACTGGAGCCGAGCCAAGCCAGCACAAAGGAACATCAAACCGTTTTCAAAAACAAACAATAATAGTTATTGCCGGCGTAGCGTACGCGCGCAATTTAGAGCGAACTTAAAGGCGGAATAAGATAAATAAAGTTATGTACCTCCTCTAGCACTGAGAAATTGTGTCGCCTATACTAGGCATCAATTAAATTGCACGCAACATTACTTTTTACTAAAATGTAGAAGTAGTAGCAATAAAAATTGCTACTCATAGTTTGAAATCCAGTAAGAACCACTACTGCTAACAGAATTCTTGGTTTGTCAGAAGCATAGATGTAATATACTAAACAAGATTGGGCACTCTCAAAATAAACTTTTTTGCAAAAAAAAGCGAATTTTGGCTTTAAGGACTTCACAAGTATTTGAAAGGGTTTTAATGATTGTAGTATGCTATACGCATGCTTGGCTAGCCCTTTCGATGCGGGTTATTCCCGCTCGGTAACACTCTTCCGTCGACACTGTGGACGACCGGGAAAAAGTTTTGTTTGTTCACAGTGTTGACGAACGCTACTTATTATTTCGGGTAATTTCCGTTCGGTAACACCTTTCGTTCCTGTCGTCAACACTGTTGACGATCGGGAAAAAAAAGTTTCGTTCGTTCAGTGTCCATGAATGCTAGTTTTTATTTTTAAAATATATAAATAAAAATAAAACATGTCATGGATTTTTAAAGTGTAAAATGGTTATTATGAACATGATAAGACTATTTTTTTTATTTTCTAGTTAATTGTGTTTTAAAAGATATAACATAATCCATTAAAACATTTAAAAAATCCAAACAAATATTTTTTTTTTGTATTAAATAAATTTAAACTATTATAATGGTGAAAAAGTGTTGCGTTTATACTTGTAAAAGTGAATCCTATTGTGGTTGCAATATATCGTTCCACAGGTTAGCTAATACTAACATTTTCGTAAATCAAATAACTAGGGTGAATTCTAGTAATGAGTCAAAATATGGGTGATGGATTTTAAAACTGTTGTACTATTGTTACAGCGTCCCAAAAAATAAAGAAAGGCGACATAAATGGCTCAGCAGTCTATATGTGAAACAAAAATATAAAAAAATCTGTCTTCACTTCGAATCTTCCTGCTTTTATACTGCTAATTCCCGCTAATCATTAAAAGCCTATATTAGTATCTTAAGGTCACAAACTGCGTAAGTTAAAACTTCAATACCAATCTGTGTTTCATAATCTTAGCAACTTCAGATTTGTCTCACATAGCTTAATCTCATAGTCACCCTATTAGAATGGGACAGACAGCCTCCGTACTTACTGTTTCACTCGGCTCGTTTTTTGCGTATAAGTGCGCAGTCCTGTTTACTATATTATGTCTATGGTCAGAAGTCAGAAATGACATTGACAGTATTGACACTTGACAGTGGTCTATTTCTTTTTGTATTTGTAATTTTTCTGTCTGATATTGACTGCTCAAAAGCTAATATTTTCAAGCACGAGAGCTTAATAAAAATCCAATATCTGTAATCCATTTGATAGTTCTAATTTGATTGGCATAAAATGCCGAAGCGACGTGAAAACTTAGATTTTTCTGGTTTATTTAAATTAGACGTATTATTACACCTTGATATTACTACGTACAGTTTTTATGAAGTCGGGCATAAGAAGTTCTTTGCCTTTACTAGCGATAAAGAGTTAATTTTTATATACATTGATCCCCAGTCTGAAAGATTTGAATATAATTATGATTGGGACTTCCTGGATAATCCAATATATTGTATGTGCTTTGAGCCAAGTGGGACATGGGTGATTATTGTCAGTGAGCAGAAGGTTCTCTTGGTGCCATTTTTACCGCTGTTCAGCCCTCAGAATGCTTTTGATCAAAAGTGGTCACTTTCGAGGGTAACAGTCTTACCTCTGGGGGTGATAACAAAGCCAACATCTTTAGTTTGTTGGTTGACAAAGGAGTCGGAGAGTGTGTTAATTATTGGCTCAAAGGTAAATATTTCTGAGTGTCATATTATACATGCCATGTACTAGACTTTCACATGTGTTTCTATATACTTTACTGTAATTTGTGTCCAACAGTGGTAGTTATGTTGTAATTCCAGCTTAATAATTTTTTCAGGCAGGATCAATTGCATTTTATTCTCTGGATACACAAAGTATTGTGGGGGAGTGTAAGGTGCCTGGTGAAATAACTGACTTACAAATCTGTTTTGATGACTCATTGGATCTGCTGACTCTTCTGGTGAGTGTATAGAAGTCATTCAAGTAATACTTTTTATCTAAGAGCTACAAAGTTTTTTAAACAAATCTTCTCGATCTTAAGACTACAGTATATTTTTAATGTGGTGCAATAACCTGAATGAGGAACACACAAATTAGCTAAATGTCAAACAGTAAATTACTACACAGAACCATACACTATCATTTTCTTAGTATTTTTTTATATATTATTGTGCTATTGTATGTAAGATTTATCTCTCAGCCTTTACTTTAGTATTGCATAAATAGTTGCTGTGTACTTTTTCTAGATATCAATCAGCCAGTCGCAACAATGCAAGCTAGTGTTGGAACACAGGTCATATGGCTACAACTGGCTGCAGCAGACAAGAGCACAAAATGACAGAGATAAAAAGGACAGCTTCATGTCTTACATCAAACAGTTGTCCAAGGATAAGATAACGTTCTTTATACAGGGTGGTTCTAAAGGTAAAACATGATATTGGAGCATATTTTATTATAATTCCATTTATTTATATAATCAAATATTTATTAAATTTTTAAACATTCATTCCAAACATAAAAAATAGGTGGCCACCAATATTAGACACAGGGTTCAAGGTACCAATGGTTATTATGCTTATTAAAACTATTCTTTGTTATTCCAGTACAATGTCTCTTGATATTTCATATTTAAACAATTAAGCTAAATTGTAACTTAAAATTTTCAGATGAAGGAAAATCACAAACAGTTGAGTATGTTTTGAAGCCAACAGAGTATTTGCCATTGTTTAGAAAAGGTTCCAATAACTGGGCATTGACTGCACAGTATGTAAATGGAAGACATTTCCTAACTGCTTTTGAATTAAATGAAGGGACTTTGATTGTAAGTATAGTCAATATGTACCAAAAAAATAATAAATATTCAAATAAGAAAGCTTATTATCATTATGTTTACCAATATGCAAAATTATCCTTGAATTATTTTCTACTCTAAAGGACGACTTGAAGTTATAATTTTTTTTTAGTTTATAAAGATATACATTTAAAGTACACATGTCATTTGATGTTTCAGTTGGAAAGTCCTGAAGAAGATACTCCAACTAGAACATTAAGGCCTCATATCAGGAAGGATGGTTTATATGTCCAAGGGTTATGGTCACAAAGGCTGATATATCTATTGAGAAAGAAGGAAGTAGAAGTTCACTCCTCAAGTTTTTCTGTTATTGAAGTAAGTGATATCTATGCTGATAGTAATGCAATTGTTTGTGTGCACAATTCAGTCACTGCATTCACAAAGGATTCCATAAGCATCTTATGAATATAAATACATTACTTAAATAATACTTAACACATTTTATCTGCTGGATTCAGGTCGCTTCCAACAGGTATCTGTGGAGACCAAAGGGGGAGGCCTATGTTCAGCAGTGGACGTCCTATGGCTGAGATGATGATGATGATGATGATGACATTTTATCTTAGAATGGGAAAATATTTTGTTGTACCATTCCTTATACAACGATAAACCAAGCAATGTTTTCAATGTTAATTGATTTTAGGGGCGTTTCGAGACATTAGTCGGCAGTAAAAGCAAGTCTTCAGAACTTTGGCGTGCGGAGCTAATAGGAGATGTTCGTCGAGGTCACTTGATGTCCTCGCGGGAGCCGCCAGCCATGCCGGGCGGGTGGCGGGAACCCACCTTCATGTGCGATCTACAACTGCCCCGGTTTAGCTTGGAGTCCTGCCTTATTGTCACCAATAAGGGAGCTTATATTCTGAACACTGTGTAAGTGTAGAGTTATAATATAGATTTTCTTTATTAGTGTTTAATTAAGAGTTACTAGTTTAACTAATAGTAACTAAGATATACTTAATTTTACTGTGATCAATTCAGCATTTAATACAATTTCGGTCATGTATCTTTAAAAGTGAGTGAAAACATAAGAACAAGATAAACGTTATATGATATGTTTTCGTTCCACTTATAATCCTGCAAAGTGCGAGTGAAAAAAGAATCCCGTTCAACTTTGAGATACCTACTAATAGTGTTGCTGTGTAGTTTGGTCCACCACTTCTTCTTCCAAGGAAAACACATAGGGGGCCGTTCACAAAATACTTTCGCACTCAAAGGGGGGGTGACACAGTGTGACAACCGGGGTTATAATTTTAGCGTGACGTATTTTACCAACGGCCCCCAAGAAGTGGTGAAGTGTGGGCGTTTTGGGGTCTTTTATAACTTTTGACATTCAAAAAGGGCTGTTTTGCAGCCAACTGTAAATAAATGATTTAGAAATTGTCATGTTTCTTTGGTAATGCAGTTCTGACGCGTGCGAGTGGGTGGTGGGCGGCGTGATGCGCGGCTCGTGCGGCGCCGACACGTGCGCGGCGCTGGGCGCGGCGCTGCCCGCGCTGCTGCGCGCCGCCGCCGACATGCTGCTGGCGCGGGGGAAGCTGCCTCTAGCCGACTATCTGTACTCTATGTCGCAGCGCTTCGCTAACAGCGATGAGGTAAGTTCTGACACGTGCGCGGCGCTGGGCGCGGCGCTGCCCGCGCTGCTGCGCGCCGCCGCCGACATGCTGCTGGCGCGGGGGAAGCTGCCTCTAGCCGACTATCTGTACTCTATGTCGCAGCGCTTCGCTAACAGCGATGAGGTAAGTTCTGACACGTGCGCGGCGCTGGGCGCGGCGCTGCCCGCGCTGCTGCGCGCCGCCGCCGACATGCTGCTGGCGCGGGGGAAGCTGCCTCTAGCCGACTATCTGTACTCTATGTCGCAGCGCTTCGCTAACAGCGATGAGGTAAGTTCTGACACGTGCGCGGCGCTGGGCGCGGCGCTGCCCGCGCTGCTGCGCGCCGCCGCCGACATGCTGCTGGCGCGGGGGAAGCTGCCTCTAGCCGACTATCTGTACTCTATGTCGCAGCGCTTCGCTAACAGCGATGAGGTAAGTTCTGACACGTGCGCGGCGCTGGGCGCGGCGCTGCCCGCGCTGCTGCGCGCCGCCGCCGACATGCTGCTGGCGCGGGGGAAGCTGCCTCTAGCCGACTATCTGTACTCTATGTCGCAGCGCTTCGCTAACAGCGATGAGGTAAGTTCTGACACGTGCGCGGCGCTGGGCGCGGCGCTGCCCGCGCTGCTGCGCGCCGCCGCCGACATGCTGCTGGCGCGGGGGAAGCTGCCTCTAGCCGACTATCTGTACTCTATGTCGCAGCGCTTCGCTAACAGCGATGAGGTAAGTTCTGACACGTGCGCGGCGCTGGGCGCGGCGCTGCCCGCGCTGCTGCGCGCCGCCGCCGACATGCTGCTGGCGCGGGGGAAGCTGCCTCTAGCCGACTATCTGTACTCTATGTCGCAGCGCTTCGCTAACAGCGATGAGGTAAGTTCTGACACGTGCGCGGCGCTGGGCGCGGCGCTGCCCGCGCTGCTGCGCGCCGCCGCCGACATGCTGCTGGCGCGGGGGAAGCTGCCTCTAGCCGACTATCTGTACTCTATGTCGCAGCGCTTCGCTAACAGCGATGAGGTAAGTTCTGACACGTGCGCGGCGCTGGGCGCGGCGCTGCCCGCGCTGCTGCGCGCCGCCGCCGACATGCTGCTGGCGCGGGGGAAGCTGCCTCTAGCCGACTATCTGTACTCTATGTCGCAGCGCTTCGCTAACAGCGATGAGGTAAGTTCTGACACGTGCGCGGCGCTGGGCGCGGCGCTGCCCGCGCTGCTGCGCGCCGCCGCCGACATGCTGCTGGCGCGGGGGAAGCTGCCTCTAGCCGACTATCTGTACTCTATGTCGCAGCGCTTCGCTAACAGCGATGAGGTAAGTTCTGACACGTGCGCGGCGCTGGGCGCGGCGCTGCCCGCGCTGCTGCGCGCCGCCGCCGACATGCTGCTGGCGCGGGGGAAGCTGCCTCTAGCCGACTATCTGTACTCTATGTCGCAGCGCTTCGCTAACAGCGATGAGGTAAGTTCTGACACGTGCGCGGCGCTGGGCGCGGCGCTGCCCGCGCTGCTGCGCGCCGCCGCCGACATGCTGCTGGCGCGGGGGAAGCTGCCTCTAGCCGACTATCTGTACTCTATGTCGCAGCGCTTCGCTAACAGCGATGAGGTAAGTTCTGACACGTGCGCGGCGCTGGGCGCGGCGCTGCCCGCGCTGCTGCGCGCCGCCGCCGACATGCTGCTGGCGCGGGGGAAGCTGCCTCTAGCCGACTATCTGTACTCTATGTCGCAGCGCTTCGCTAACAGCGATGAGGTAAGTTCTGACACGTGCGCGGCGCTGGGCGCGGCGCTGCCCGCGCTGCTGCGCGCCGCCGCCGACATGCTGCTGGCGCGGGGGAAGCTGCCTCTAGCCGACTATCTGTACTCTATGTCGCAGCGCTTCGCTAACAGCGATGAGGTAAGTTCTGACACGTGCGCGGCGCTGGGCGCGGCGCTGCCCGCGCTGCTGCGCGCCGCCGCCGACATGCTGCTGGCGCGGGGGAAGCTGCCTCTAGCCGACTATCTGTACTCTATGTCGCAGCGCTTCGCTAACAGCGATGAGGTAAGTTCTGACACGTGCGCGGCGCTGGGCGCGGCGCTGCCCGCGCTGCTGCGCGCCGCCGCCGACATGCTGCTGGCGCGGGGGAAGCTGCCTCTAGCCGACTATCTGTACTCTATGTCGCAGCGCTTCGCTAACAGCGATGAGGTAAGTTCTGACACGTGCGCGGCGCTGGGCGCGGCGCTGCCCGCGCTGCTGCGCGCCGCCGCCGACATGCTGCTGGCGCGGGGGAAGCTGCCTCTAGCCGACTATCTGTACTCTATGTCGCAGCGCTTCGCTAACAGCGATGAGGTAAGTTCTGACACGTGCGCGGCGCTGGGCGCGGCGCTGCCCGCGCTGCTGCGCGCCGCCGCCGACATGCTGCTGGCGCGGGGGAAGCTGCCTCTAGCCGACTATCTGTACTCTATGTCGCAGCGCTTCGCTAACAGCGATGAGGTAAGTTCTGACACGTGCGCGGCGCTGGGCGCGGCGCTGCCCGCGCTGCTGCGCGCCGCCGCCGACATGCTGCTGGCGCGGGGGAAGCTGCCTCTAGCCGACTATCTGTACTCTATGTCGCAGCGCTTCGCTAACAGCGATGAGGTAAGTTCTGACACGTGCGCGGCGCTGGGCGCGGCGCTGCCCGCGCTGCTGCGCGCCGCCGCCGACATGCTGCTGGCGCGGGGGAAGCTGCCTCTAGCCGACTATCTGTACTCTATGTCGCAGCGCTTCGCTAACAGCGATGAGGTAAGTTCTGACACGTGCGCGGCGCTGGGCGCGGCGCTGCCCGCGCTGCTGCGCGCCGCCGCCGACATGCTGCTGGCGCGGGGGAAGCTGCCTCTAGCCGACTATCTGTACTCTATGTCGCAGCGCTTCGCTAACAGCGATGAGGCAAGTTTTTTACCTATCAGATTACACCTATTATTCTTTTGACTGCAAATGAATAATAGATGTACATAATCGGAACTTAATCGTTACATACTAGAATTTGATGTGGCGTCGTGGCAGGTTTTAACTAGCCTAACCTGAAATCGAACCTACACACCCATACCTGAGGGGTTGGTTCTTTACCCACCACGCAACGTTTTCCAAGTTTGTATGTACTTTATAAGCATATCTTGGACACTAATGACTGATTTAAGGTGACGGAAAATATCTCGGGGAAACCTGGACTGTAGTCTGAAATTACCACATTGCGCAAGTGTGACTTTGACGATTATGTACTTTTATTTTTAATTTCTCTTTATATTTTCCAGTTTCAATTAGACGGCTGGGTGACGCGTCTGGGCGTCTTCGGTCGACTAAACGAGATGTCTTCGTATAAAAAATCTGGCAATATCGGGGACGTTTCTACAACGTTGCAAATGTTAGCTACCTTGGTCAACATAAGCAATGGGACCTTGGATAAGTTTAATATGTAAGTATGATTTTTTTTTACACACATAATAAAAAAATAAACGACAGGAGAGAAAGAATTTACAAAGGTAATGCATTACAAAGGCTTATGTCTAAAGAAATCTCTTCCAGCATACCTGTAAAGTAAAAGGATTTTTTTTATGACCCTTCCTTATAAATGACCCCAGATTGGGATTACTTATTTGAATTTAATTCTTATGTACTAGAAATAGGGTGTAAATTTCATTGCTTGATGATCAACTACCAAACCTAGCAAACTAATTTTGACAGAAGTGTGGAACACTCATATCTGTTAACTTCTTCGTATTCGTGCCTTATTTCTTTCGTTTAAGTAAATGTACTCTTCCATTGTAGAATAATATATAATATTCTTTTGGTTATTTTAGGGAAAGCGACCTAATAACACTGAAGCCAGTTGAATTGTTGGAGCTATGTTCGTTCTCTGCGGCTGTGGGCCTCTGGGAACTGGCACCCGTCTTCAGCATACATTCTGGGCACCCCAGTTTGTTGCTATCAGCATTGAAATCCAGAAAGGATTTATGTCGCGGCGCCATCCATTGTCTTTTAGAACAAAGCTGCATAGTGCCGCTTTTGTTAGAAGAAAATGGACAATGGTTGTTTGATTACATCATCGAGAATTGTAATAAATTCGATACTGACATTTTGAAGGTAATTCCAAAATACATATGTATTTTTATTTCTCATGTAAACGTGTTCTAATGAATGATTTCATTTTACAGTGCTTGTGTCTATGGTTGAACCCCATGCAAGACTTATTACGGCCAGTAATGCGTGATTTGAAGCAAGGCATTACATCTATTTATGTAAGTATTAAAAAATATCGGAATAACCTAAAAATAATGAATGTCTTTGTATAACTATTATATACGTTGTTTTGCAGTTAGAACAAATCGATAGATAGGTTACAGAAATACCCACTATTTATTTACCGTTTCAGACAACAAGATTGCAGCTATTAATATCAACATTCACACAGATTGCTTGTGTCATTGACTCTAGAGAGCCATGTCCAGAGATACATTTGCAACTCAAACTATGTCCGGACACTTGGAAGAATCAGTTCACGCCTAAGAGAGCACTTAGTTGTGGCTTGTCGCATTGGGCTGTGGTCGATGAAGGGAATGCTAAAGTTATGATGACTAATACACCGATTAATCCTAAAGTGATCGGTAGAGTTGTCGATGTGGCGTGTGGAAGACATCATACTTTGGTGTTGACTGAGAACGGGGTAAGTTGAATGATTAACTTTATGTTTATTGTACTTGTTGAATGTCTGTCTTAAGGATTGAATCTGAAAAACCGCCATTACATATGTTTTATGGCTTCTGTGATAAAAAATATTACAGTCTTACATTCTGCCCGCGGTTTTACCCGCTGCCCAAAGGAACTACTGTCTACAACGCGGAAAAAAGTTGCCTATGTGTTATTCCAACATTGCTATTTATTATTTCATCAAATCCGTTCAGCCGTTTGTTTGTGAAGAGGTAATAAACATACATACTCACAAACTGTCTTCATGATAAATATGCATTACGTAACTTATATGTCTATTCTTAAAATACATAAAAATGTGGCGCAGATATACGCGGCAGGCGACAACTCGTTCGGTCAGCTGGGTGTTGGCGCTTCGTGGCGCGGCGGCGTCGGCGACGACGCGCGGCCCGCCGGCGCCCTGCTGCCAGTCTCACTACCGCACCAGGCCAGCGCACCCATCGCCATCATAGCTGCCGGACACTACCATTCTGCGGCTGTCGATGTTGGCGGACGACTGTACACTTGGGGGTGAGGATTGAACATTCTAAGTGAAATTATCCTTAGTTGCAAAAGTTGATCGTACATTGTGTGCTATTGATTCATTGATATGAGATGGCACATAAATCATCAATTATATTGCGCAATATTGCGTAATATGGCATTATTTACTTAATCGTAATAAGCTAAGCAACTCCTACTTATTTAGCTTGTGTTCTACTTCTAGATGGGGTGTCCACGGTCAGCTGTGTCACGGTAGCATAGATGATGAATTTTCACCCAAACTGGTCACCAAGTTCCAAGGCAGAAAGGTAAATATTTTAAGATTATCTATACCTCACGAATATTCAAATGGGCTATATACACTATACTATCTATATACACCCACCAATGGCCAAGAGCATCCAAGTGCCAGTAACACTGGTTGTCAGAGTCTTTCTGGTTTCTCGACTGCCAATGATGTTCAAATGACAACCGAGACCCACCGCTTTATCGTGCTTCCCAAAACACGTAAGAACTTGTTATGAGAACATGGTTACCCATCTACGGATCATCCGTAATTCCCAAGTCCCATCTACGGATCAACCGTGCCAAGCGTTATTTAACCTTATGATCCAATTTCACTCATTACCAAAATATTAAAAATTAAAATATTATTGCTTCATCCACAGGTGCTAAGCATAGGCTGCGGCGCTTGTCACTCGGTAGTGCTGACTCAGAACGGCGAGGTGTGGGCGAGTGGCGCCGGCGTGTTCGGCCAACTCGGCAGTGCCTCAAGACAGAAGGCGTCTATACCGCGACGAGTTGTACTGCCCGAGCCTGTGCGGGCCATCGCTGTGGGATACTTCCATAACGTAATGTGGTATTTTGATCTTTAATACTGCAGGAATAAGGTTCAATATCTTCCGTGCGATATGAATACAGTATATTCAGAATGTAATGTAGTATTTTGAGCTGTAATGCCGTAGAAATAAGATTCAAAATCAATGCGGAGCGGGAAAACAGCATGTGCCCGAGCACGAGTGATTCATATTATATGGATAACATCTATATTGTTTAACGCATAGTCGTAATTTACACAGCATTAAACAAATTTTTAATGCCGCAAAAATTACAACTTGGCCCTAGCCATTGAATTCACCAGGGTTCACTATTAAAATGGGTTTCCAATTAAAGTTGTTGAACTTAGGCAAATGAATTTTCAATATGTCCATTGCAGCTAGCTTTAACGAACTCGGGAGCGGTGTACGTGTGGGGTGCTAGTCCGCAGCAGGTGCGGGCGGCGGACGCGCGGCGCTCGGCCGAATCGGCGGGCGAGTCAGCCGCGCGGCGCCCGGCCGAGTTGCCCGCCCGCAGTCCAGACGAGCCTCCCGCCCGCGGCCCAGTTTCTCCATCCGCCCGCGGCCCGGCCGACCCGGTGTCCTCGCCGCCCGCGCCCGACCCGCACCTCGTGCCGCAGCGACTCAATACATGCAATGTCACCGGGGACATCGTACAGGTAAGCTTCGTTATTATGAGAATCAAAGTACTTTCTAACACATACTATAATATTATTAAAGTCGGCTTTATTTTATTGGATAAAGTCTTATTATTCAATAATACATACATAGAAAATTATCACATTTTATTATTTTTAGTTAGCAGCAGGTTGGCATCATTCGTGCCTACTGAACAACGCAGGCACACTTTACTCTTGGGGCCTCAATTTTGACGGACAGCTAGGTTGGTATACATTTTAATGTTTATCGTAATATACCATTAAGTATTCAAACAAACTTCATTTTAAATTAACGTTGCATCTTTGTATTCAATCACAGGAAGTGGGGATCGAAAGCAAATTACGATTCCGACTGAAGTCAAGATGGCGACAGATGCTCAACCGGACATTGTTAAAAATAATAACGCTAAAACGCCAGAAACTGATAAGAAGGACTTAAAAACCAAAGCTCTCGTGGCATGTGGAGGAGACTTCACGGTTTATATAGACAACGATGGGAGAATATACGCCACTGGAAATATTCATCAACAGGTAAATAATTTCTAATATGATTTTCTTATTTGTAATGTTTTGAAGACAATGTAACCAACAGAAATTATCTGTTTTAGCTTAACAATGAAAAAGACAAAGGTGGTAATCGCGTCATAATGATGAAGACAACAAAACGTGTTATCAAAATACCAGCCAGTCGAAACAATAAATTCTTATTCCAGCCTGTTGACAGAATTGATATTATGTTTCCTTTCGACTTAGAAGCACAAAGAAAACCAATCGAAGGCAGGTTAAACCCATTAACTACAATTCAAGATTTCGAAAACAAATCATGGGCGGATGATATCATTCTCATACTAAAACCGTGGCTAAACGAGGAAAACTTTAAAGGAAACTGCAACATGGCTGCTAAGTTCGCATATCACAACAAAATGTACTCCGAATGCTTAAGATTGTTGTTGAACAATTTGAAATACGAACTACAAGGCGATCAAACGTACGTAACACACACTTCGAAAGACGATGGAAATCCAAGTTCTGAGGAAGGAGATTCTTCGAAGAAAGAAGAACTAAACTTGATAATTAAAAACATCATGTCTAAACGCATCAAAGATGTGTCTATGGCCAGTCTGAATTCGGAACCATATCCGCCAGTTGATCCATCTACGTACAAAGCTTTGCCCTGCTGCTGTGATGAATTGAAGTATTGTAAAACAGGAGAATCTATAAACTCAACGACCGATGAAATGGAATGCGATATCTCCCTCAAAGCGGCTCAAATAATAGATCAATGTATGAGCATATTTCCTGTAGACACAGAGTTATGGGAATTGTGCTTCCGTCTTTCAAAGAATTTCTTCTTAGAAAATAATTTGTCTATACCAAAACTGGAAATAGTGTTGCGCAAATATATGGAAACTGATTCTGCGACGATGGCGGCAGCTATTATGTACTCGAATGATTGCGCTCAGTATAGCAAGATACTTTCTCCGAAATTTTACTTAAATATGTGTAGTAATGTGTTAGATACATGGGGATAATTTCAGACAAACATGAACACGGGATCGTATCGATTAGTCGATATGTGGCTTGATTCGACTTGGCAGCTGCGTGTAATTGAAAAATAGCTAACTCGATAGCACCTTATAAAAATCAATCTAATATGAAATAAAAATTAATCAATGTACTCATCTGCATCTTCAGTGTCTATGTATATCCAATATTTATCAATCCGTATTCAAATATGTAGTTACCTACCCTATTTAAATGAAAGTACTCCTAGTACAGATTATAGTTCCCAATGTATTTACATTATACCTATTGTTGTATAGTTTTTTTTATTCCTCATGGTTGATTTTTACACAAAATAATTGAATCTGTTATATTTGAATTTTAAAGTTTATACTTATTTTTGTAGTGTATTATTATATTACGTTTTTGATGGTTTGTATAATGTATTAGTTGTTATAAAAACCACAGTGACTGAATTTGTGAACGAAATGAAATTATTGTCGAAATTATTTACTTTCTGTGGAACTCGAATTTATTTTTTACTTTATTTTTTTAATGGTTGTCTCTCAATTCTACCCGGCCTGTCTAAAATGTTGTGTTACTCTAGTCATTAATGATATGTTAATAACTGCTATTGCTAATTAGTTGACATAGGAATGAGTTTTTATAATAAAATTAATTAGTTTCAAGTAGAAGAAATACACTGTATCGTGTGTAATACCGTTAGAATACGATGTTACTAGAAACATGTCTCGCCTATTATCGAATATTGTGATTGCAAACAATAAAACCTTTATATCTCTTATATGAAAAATTTTATTATTGAAGAAGTATTAATTTTTATGATTATGTAATTTTAGGCGCTGTTGTATGACCCTGGTTTAATTTGCTTGTTTGTCACGGCAATTCTCCTAAACAGCTTGCTCCCTCTTCGAAGTAATTCTAATCTATACTAATATTATAAAGAGGAAAACTTTGTTTGGTTGTAATGGATTTTCCTACATTAAGTGCCAAACTCGAAACTGTCCGCCGGCAGTTCGTTTTCCTTAGCCCCGTGCTCTATAATAAAATTAATAAAGAGCTTACTATCTTTCCATGTACTTTCCGAATTTGCAAAAAAGTTATTGATGAATATCTCCACACTCTAACATATGAGGAATTGGAAATGTTAATCAAACCATAAAAATATTTCTTCCGCAAACATGCACACCAGATACACGGTAGCGTGGAGTGTGCTCGTGGGGAGGTCCCTCAAGCACACCCTACACTTACACCCTACAGACATGCACTACACTCACATACAACACTGCCACACGCACTACCATAAATAGTTTAATTTTTCTTTCAATTTTGTTCATTTTTGCTATATTTATATTTGCTAGCAAATATCCTGTATATGTAGTTAATTGCTCTACAATGTTGCTCATATATTATCTGAAATTTGGAACGCTGTGCCTTTCCTGGAGGTGGGCGTTAATAGCTGCAACACAGTTACTCAACTAATGTAGCTATTTACGTACTCAAATTATTTGTAAAAGTGTTTTTGTTCCAATAAAGATTATAAAGATTATTATTATAATAGATAAACTCAAAAACTACTTGACCGATTTTAAATATTCTGTCACCATTAGAAAGCTATATTATCTGCGAGTAACATAGGCTATATGTTATTCCGGTGCGGGCAGTAGCTCCCACGGGACGCGGATGAAACCGCGGGAAAGCGGCTAGTATATAATATACGCGCGTATTCCGCGGCCAGCGGCCAACACTGCGACACACGCGGCCAGTGTGAGGGCTGACGCTTATGCGATATATGACGGCAACTTGGACCTAAGCCTCATCTCTCCTCCGAAATGAAAATCCTATTGAGTATAGAATGTTTATTTTTGTAAAACTATATTTACAAAATAAATACAAGGTAAATCATTGACTTTAAAATGCAAGAAGCAAGTCAACGGTCTTCAAAAAGTAAATATAAATAAATCGGAATGAAAATAACGCTAATATAAAATAAGTATTCAGAAATAAATAGTAAACACATAAAAAACAAATTATATAAATATGCCGTGACTCGTTCTTTAGACATTGCACTGAGATTAGCGAATTATGGGACATGTACGGGGATTGAATCAATGACATACAGATATACCCAAAGTACATTCAAATCTGATTCACACACGATTACTTACGAGCGAATCTATATTAGCTAACTTATTAACAAAGCCCTGGTGTTTGAGTGGGTCAAATTAATGATCAGACACTATTTCTAAAACTAGAAATTGATTGCTTTTCCAAAGTATGCAGCCATGTTCGCTTCACGTAGAGCTTCCGCGCATGTCTGAAATAAACATTTAAAATATATTAAACATGCATTAAAATAACCATTGGCAGTTTTCGTGGGTAAAAAAAGGCAAAATGAAAATGTTTTGTGGGGGACCGGTGATTAAAGCCCCTTAAGTACGCCTTCTTATATGTCAAGTAAAGGATAATAGGCGTTACTAAAACGATCGAGTTTACTATTAACGGATTGGTCTTGATTGATTGGTGATTAGGTTTCAAAGACAATGAAATCTTGTATCTCGATATAATGACGTCTCCGCTAGTCATTTTGTTTTTCATGATTGGGACAGTGGAAGAATGATAGTAAGTATAAGAATACTGACGGGATGTGCGTGGCATACTCGGGCGACGTCCTCAGCGGCCGCTCCGTACTCCTGCGCCAACACTGCCTCGTTGATCAGCTCACCGCCGCCCTGATACAATATTGCTTTCATTATATTTTCTCTAAACAAATGTTGAGCAAATACTTTTGTATGATGTGACACATCATCAGCAACTTATAACAGACTTATCATTGTCCGTATTTGCTATATAGAAAACACTATATGTAAGGATGACTACTATCAACAAAAACACTGTTGCGAATGACTTTTCGATTATGCACTAATAACTAATCACCCTGAATACTATTATAATCATAAACGGTATAAGTACATTTTCAGTGTGATTCTGATTGATTTGACTGGTATGTAACTGGCGCCAAAACTTACGGGTCCAATGATGTGGGTGCCGAGGATTACATCTGTCGTCTTGTCAGACAAGACTTTGACGAAGCCTTCTGGCTCGCCGTTAGTCTTTGCTCTTGAGTTAGCCAGGAACGGGAACTTGCCCACCTTGTATGCCCTGCCCTGTAAAACACAAATTGTATGGATTAAATAACTGTTTAAAGAATACATATACCTATGTTTATTTTGTGTTATTTAGTGAAATCATAGCATACCTCTTTCTTGAGATCCTCCTCCGATTTGCCGACCCAGCCGACTTCGGGTGTCGTGTAAATTACAGATGGTATCGCGTCATAGTTGAAGTGTACTGACATACCCTGAAAAATAAAAGAATTTAC
The DNA here is from genome assembly GCA_033682625.1 of Helicoverpa zea x Helicoverpa armigera. NCBI lineage: Eukaryota > Metazoa > Arthropoda > Insecta > Lepidoptera > Noctuidae > Helicoverpa > Helicoverpa zea x Helicoverpa armigera. The sequence goes on from JAWIIS010000032.1 coordinate 7,913,293, forward strand.
GATTGTTTACATTTGCGTTTAGAAAGAAACAATATACAGACGTAAGATAAGATTTCTACTGATAAGTGATAAGACATTCAAGACAAACATCACGAAATTTAATCTAAAAATATATGAATTTAGTATACCTTAATTCCCTCCACGCATACAATTCCTTCATCTTCAGCCTTATGGGCCAACATGGGTCCATGAATGCAATCACCAATGGCGTAAATTCTGGAAAGTACAATTCTATATTTAGTACTGTTATTAGATTGCGCGCCACACCTTATTTTTGTACTGCAATGCATTGCTCATTTCATGGTCACTTTGCATACTGCATTTACTTCTTTCGTTGTGCAGACTCTTTATACCAACAAAGATATCTAGATTATTATGTTACAATATTTACCCAGGCACAGTGGTTTGGAATTTGTTGTTGACAGGCACACGGCCACGGTCATCCAGGGCGATACCAACGTTCTTGAGACCCAGGTCCGTGGTGTATGGCCGACGGCCAATGGAGATCAGAACAACATCACAGTCCAACTAAAAACATTAATTTCCATTATTAGCCATTATAGGTTCTTTTAAAAATGTGTTTTATTTTAAAAGTAAATAGCTTACAGTTTCCTTAGATCCACCTTTGGCCGCTTCAATATCTACTATAACCTTGCCACCGCTTTTCTTAACTCCAGTTACTTTCGTGTTAAGCTTGAACTTCATTCCTTCCTTTGCAAGAATCTTTTGCAAAGTTTTAGCAACTTCAAAATCAATTCCGACACCTACAAGATACATAAAAAGTGTTTGAATGCAAAATTATTATTAAAAATCAGAAATACAAAATAAATGTTTAATTTTATACCTCCAATTGTACCAAGGAACTCGATGGCTGTTACTTCAGCACCTAGTCTTTGGTACACAGATCCAAGCTCCAAACCAATGACGCCGGCGCCAATGACTAACATTTTTTTAGGAACAGATTTAAGAGAAAGCGCTCCGGAAGAGTCAATTATTTGGTCTTCGTCGAACTGTTGATACAATGTACAAAAGTTAATTAATATACTGTGACAACAGGTTGTTTATTTGTTGAAGTTGTGCAGTGAACTCCTTTACTAACCGTTACACCAGGGAATGGCGTCACCTCAGAGCCAGTCGCGATTAAAATGTGTTTTGTGTTAATTGTTTCTACTCCCTTTTCTCCCTTCACTTGCACCTTCTTAGGGTCAATAATGGTTCCTACTCCTCGGACAAGTTTGACCTGAAAAAGACATATTAAAATGTAAATGAATATGTTATTATGTATTATTCCCCAAATTTAATTTCCCTTACCCAGATACAATTGCAACTAATACAATATGCTGCCAATAACACAAAAGAAGCAGGATAAGTTATATAGTTACATGCAGACCATTATAAGCACTGCCTTTTTATGTGATCTGTAATGGTTCACTGAGTCGGGTATTCTTAAAAGGATTAATTTAAATCCAAAGTTTTTAAGTTAGTGCTACATGATTTAGATTTACATGATTGTTTTTTTAGGATTTTATGGTTTTGTTGTGGGGTAACATGTACATTAGATCTAGGAGAGGTAAATACATAAGGGAGGTCAGTTGAATAGATATAACAAGATATAGATAGATGTTATAAGCATCTCAAGAACCGTTTAAGAACAGAAACTAAAACTCTTAAAATTATTACCTTGTTCTTGTTGAATAGCATGGCAATACCTCCTGTCAGAGCCTTCACAGCATTTCTTTTGTATTCCATCATTTTGTCAAAGTTGTAGGAGACTGGGCCAGTCTCAATGCCTCGTTGTTTGAAGTCATGTTTGGCCATATGGTATAAGTGAGAATTATGGAGCAAAGCCTTTGATGGAATGCAGCCAACATTAAGGCAGGTACCACCGAGAGTAGGGTCCTTTTCAACTGACACTGTCTAAAACGGTAAATTGAAATGAATCATTGTATATTTGTGACCCAATTTAATAAATCTATACTAATATTATAAAGAGGAAAGCTTTGTTTGTTTGTTTGGTTGTAATGGAAAAACTCAAAAACTACTGCACCGATTTTAAATATTCTTTCACCATTAGAAAGCTATATTATCTGCGTTTAACATAGGATATATTTTATCCCGGTGCGGACAGTAGCTCCCGCGGGACGCGGGTGAAACCGCGGGAACACGGCTAGTACCTATATAAATAGGTAAAGTATTGAGTTGTTTGTTACCTTAAATCCCAGTTGCGCTGCTTTAATAGCGGCAACATAGCCGCCAGGGCCCGAACCAATCACCACTAAGTCGGCATCATGGGTGGTTGCGTATGCTCGACTTGCATTCTTTACAGGGCCTCCTTTCTGCAATTGACATTAATGATTGTCTATGACTACAGGCAAAGGTATAGGCTAAAGGCATTCAATATAATAAGGTTACAGATATTATAAAGATTTTGGTTTTTTATATGAAACATATGCAAGGCTTCCTTTAGGTGTGGAACTACCTAATTTCAAATCTTATGAAAAGTATGCGGTCATTAAAAGATAAATATTACTTTAAGAAGAAATCTTCTGATTTTGTATCTTCATTTTAGTTTATAGCCCTTTAAAATTCATAGCTATTTAAAGTTTGCTAACTTTAGGATGCTATAAAACTATAAAGAATGTAGTAAAATGCAAAGAAATTTTGAGACATTACAGCAATCATGGGAGCCCCAAGTTAAATAGGTTCAAGGTCTATTCAATTTACCATACCCATTTGTTAGTTAAGATTCTTATTTATCAAAACAATGTTATATCTTGACAAAAAATTCAAGGCATTGCATTTCATTACAAAAGACGGAATGCTATGGACTGAGATTGGTTACAAAATTTGGTACTAGACAAACATGATTCAGCAATTTTATTTTGCTATGATGTCATTAATACCTAAGATTTCTTTGACTTATGAACCACATAAGGAAGAGTTGTGTTTGGGCACTTAAGCCAGATGGCAGCTCAGATGTCTGTCTTTGCCAGGGTTTACTGGCAGTATAAAAATTAACCTAAAATTGTATGCATTTCATGTGAAAGGGGGCAAAAACCGAATGCTTTCTAGAAAAACAAAAATATGGCAATTGAACATTTTGTCATGTGGGCAAAACCGCGTGTACTTCATACTGCGTCTGGATTAGCCAGATTATAATAAGCTAGTTAAATTGATAGGCTACTAATTGTATTTTATGATACTGCAGTTAGATAACACTACAAATCAAAGTCAAACAAATCAAGATTTCTTGTTTTTCTGTTTGATAAGAAAATATTTATGTGACAGTCGGTCACATGCTTGAAGGTCAATGCATTCTAGAGGACCTAAAAAAACTTATATATCGTAAATAAAACATACAATTTTCAGAGAAATGGCTACAACTTGTATTACAACCGGCGTTTTATAATATGATGAAGTTTACTGTGGGAGAATTATGGGATTTGTATTCGAATCATTGCATAACATTTGACAGCGTTTTGAATTTTTTTCTAGGAATCAAAGTTAAGATTTAGATAATTTTCTATACTTACCCTGTACGCCGATGAGGCAATTCTAAGAAATATGTAGACCATTACTGGTGATTTCCTAATTTATTAATAGGATTTCTAGATATAAAGAAAAATCGGAACCCTGGCGACCGATGGAACAGAACGAGCAAACGTCAAATAATAAATGAAGTGCCAGAATTCCTGCTACGGCTATAATCGAATATTAAGCAGAAAGATACACATCTCTCTTACTCGCACTAAATGTACAGATTCTACCTCTTTGGTGGAAAGAACGAGAGAAGAAGAATGCTAAAAATCACAATCGTTGAAATTGAAACGACATTTCATTTTGAGTGTTGCTATAGTTGCCACTTAAATGTAACTTCCAAAGTTCCAAATACGAAATCTCAAAAAATGAACGAACCTCGGTTACTAACAGGCAGTAGCAGAGTTGCGAGAAATAGTTTTCATGTTAGAGATTTAAACAAATGACACATTCAAAAATTATATCGTAAATGTATCAATAACAAAATCAAAAACTTTTTCAATGTAGTAATACTGAAATGCGCGCGCTGCTAGAATGCGAAGTTTGTTTATCAATCAAATCAAGCGAAGGACGGTGTCTGGTGGTGTCTGTTCTGTAAAGGGGAGCGTGTCTTACGTAAATCGATTTTAGAAAACGTTTGCTACATTTTTACACTATTTGTAATCAAGTTTCACGTGAATATTAAAAAAATATAAATACACAATTTAGTGGAGTGCAGTTTTTTTAACTAAGGTAAGATTTTTTCTTATCAATTTTAATGTTTTGCTACGGATGGTTACTGTATCTACTAGCGTATTGTTTTTTTGTTTTTTACCGTAATATATTTGAATACATACTATTGTCTTTTTGATAATATTGTATCATAGCTAACTTTATTACTTTACGCAAATCATGCTAAGAATTAATAAAATAATGTTTTTTTCTAAACATGTTAAGTATGTTTTGGAGACACGAAGATTATAGACAACGGCTTAGAAATTAAGAACCGATGTTAAAGTTTGAAGGCTTTATTCTCTTATTTTTTAAGGGGAAGTACTCACTTTAATTCTGGCATAACATAATATTAGTTTTACTACGCATGTTGTCCAGTTTGCTTTTCCACGGTTTCTCCAATTCATTGCCAAGACGGCCTTACTTCTTTCTTCTTGCCACCTTAGTTCCTTCGCATATTGGCATAATAATCGAATATACCTAGATCTTCTAAAAAAATATTATGAATACCAAAAATAAAATTACAAGTGAGCCGTTTCTGGCAGTTGCTGGACTGACCTTTATTGGGACCGTAAAAATTCCGTCTTTAGTGGCCAGTACCTAAGTAGATAGCACGAGACTTTTGTTTAATATTGCCCTATGAGGGCACCATACCTAAATAGATACCTATCTTTCTAAACAGTCTATAGACGGAACTCAACATCTTTCAGTCACTCAGTCAAGGGAGCTCCTCTTGCACTCGTCTCAAAGTTGCCGTTAGTTCAGGTACGGTAGGTACCTGAGTAGTTCGTTAAGGTACATGTACCTATGGTATGTAGTTCATGAAACAAGCACAATTCTCACATATCTGTACTCACGTTATTCATCGAGCAAAAAGGTTCAGGTTACCTAACTAATGCAAAACCTGTATCTTTAGTATATCTACCTAGGTATCTAGCACAAGAAGAAATATTTCTTAACTTCAAGGTTTACTTAACGCGCGCAAAATATTAATTACCTGCCTATCCTATTAGTACAAGTCGAAGTTTAAATACTGAAAGTGATTAGGATTACCTAATGACTTCTAAATTACATTCCACAAAATTCGAATGTTTGAGTACTAGGAGCTTACTCGTTACCTAATCCTCTTAGTGAATGAATTTAAAAACCGGCCAAGTGCGAGTCGGTTCGCGCACGTAGGTTCCATGCCATTTTCTGCTCTCTTTTTCTTGCTATGAATCCTCCATGGTGGTAGGGTCAGCTTTCCTAATTTGTCTTCTCCACTTTGCTCCATCTACGACAACGCCTTCGGACATCTGGCACTCTTGTATTAGTTTCGCCAGCAAATCCCTCCATCTAGTTTTGGGACGACGGTTTGGGGAGATGTAGTCTGGTGGTCTCCTATTTGCGATATTTACATTTTCTACAAAACGGCTAAAAAGTCATGACTCTTGCATGGGATCCCCCATAAATATTGTTTTGATTTATATTTGATGTTAACTAGGTATCCAAGTATACTTCTCTCAATATATCAGGCCTTTTTGCCTTTTGCCTGGTGCTGTTGTCTATCGAGCAAAAAAATCATGTAGATACAACAGAAATACAACGTCTGAAAACTGTCTTATAAACATTTGATTGTACCTATATATTTCCAACAAAATGGGTGTTCCAAACAGAAAACAGATATTTACTGCGAAAATTTGCAGAGCTGCAGCTACGTGTAGAGGAGCTATAAAATCCCATGTTTTACTGCTGTCACATTCAACTTAATCTTGTTTAAATGTAAACGGTAGTCGGCTCTGTTCAAAATCAAACCAATAGTCATAAGCCGGTTAAGTTATAAGATATTGTGGTTAGTACGAGTAGTTCAGTTCATTTTACCTGCGTAGTAGTAGGGCAGGTAAGTTAATCCTGTTAGGTGGCCGTGACACGTTGCCCGGCTTCTGTATTGAGGCATTTAGTCGTCGCTGCTCGGCCCGCATCCGTCGTCGCAATGTGCGACGCCAGACCACGTAAAACTGCACCTGCCATACAAGAGAAACTCGCCATCTATGAAAACGGTATACATATCATATCCATATCTCATTGTAGGCTCCCGATTAGGCTTGGCTTACAATTTACGATCGAAAGTATCATAACCCTGTCCTGTTTCTACTACGTCGTTGCATTTACATTTGGACAAGGTAGTGTTTCAACACGGCTAGTTGTTATTTGGCACACGTACTAATATGCGCGGGCTAAACAAAAGCACATGTCCAGCGCTTTCACGCCGTCTGATTATGATATCTGACCACAGTGACATACTGCACCAGTGCTCGGTCACCTAATACTCTTTGTTCTATTCATCCTTTCATAATGTTGTTTACAACATCTAGTTGATTCATTAAATAGGCTCTTACGCAGTTCTTATTTCTTACTTCGCTTTAAGCTCTTAATTTTAAATTCGCTCTCGTTTCGTTATGTTTTTGTATTTAACTGCGATAAAAGTTTTAATTCGTGCATTTGTTTCGTGTTTTACTGATTAACTCAGGAAATAAAATAGTGCTCCTTTGTGGTTCTTATCGCTTCCGAACCGCTACGGCCACGGCCATAGTCGACATTGCGTGAACTGCGTCATAATTCATGATCCTTAATTTCATATGCCGTCAGTCATGCAGAGGACAATAACACTTTGTTGACACGTCCTCATATGAATATGAACCAGAGATTAGCCTCGCTATGATACAGTAACTTCAGAGGTGACCGACTGCTTTATCTTGGAACCGTTTATCATTCAGAGAACGCACGTGTTCGAGATACTTTACTATTATGCTGTACCAAACATTTCCATAAGTAGCAAAGACTTCCATAAAGCAAGCAGGTTTGTTTTGTGTAAAATGATGTCATGAAGCAAAGATTTAACGTGTAACGATAACGGCCACATTAAAAATGCCATATAGACTGTAGAACCAGATAAAGCATGCCAAATACATTCGCTGGTGGTAAAGATTTATTTAAATAATGAGAAATTAGCACTTCTAAACCGTAAGCAAAACGCCAGCTTTGACCAAACTTGCAAATATTTGACGGAATATAATGGTCATCTATATAATTGGGACGTGATGTGGCTGTCTGTTCGTGATATGGAATGCGGACAGAATGGACACAGTTAGATTTTTGTGCATCGCATGTTCAAGTAGGTTAGTATTGTGTGGGTGGTTGCATTAACATTATGTATGCAGCAAGCGTGGGACATTTGGCACGGGAGCAGGATAAGGGGGACTGGGAATTCTGGATAAGGAACAACGCAATGGGTGGCGCTTCTGTATTATCTTCCATATTAAAGTGTTGAAAATATCACCAGCGTCATTGCGCTTAATCTTAAAGAAATAAGTAATAAAATGCAGTCACGTTCAGATAAATTTTTCACACCACTGTTAAACAAGCTTCAGAAAAATTTAATACAAAATGTATCCATTGAAAGTAATGTTTGTTTAAAAAAGTGAGACTGGAATGGTGAAATGAAATATTAGGCATAGGAGAAAACTAAACAAACAAACAATAATCCCTATGCAATGTGCGCATGCCATCTGAATCGAAATAAACAAACACTCTCAAACAATGAAGGAGCTGACAGTCGAAATAAATAAACTATTGCGTGGTAACAATGTGTTACTTATATATCGGATTTGATTAAATGAATACCAGTAGCCTTATTGGAATTAAATAGTGCATGATGCTGTTGAAGTGTATGATCATCATTTGTTTTCGAATACTCAGATGTTTTTCGCGCGTATTTATATAAATGTATATATTTATTTTCGAAACGATCGAATAGATTATAATAGTCCGGGTAACATTGGATTAGCCTCTAATTATTGATCGTTAATTAAATTTACAGCATCGTTAAAGAGCTAGTTGTCATTTGAAAGCTAACTACATTATATTATTTGTCATAGAAGACAGTATCCGCAAATAGTGTCTTCATAAGAAAGTGGCGGAATTGTCGACTTACGACACGGCCATTACGCATTAGTCGTAATTTCTTACGAGAGCGAAGCGAACCCACTGTTTGAGGTAAACGCTTTTTTCACTTTTTAGTTTTATGTTGTTTATGACGGTTACTTATGCAATTGCTTAATTATGTTTAATGTAAATACTTGTTCCACTTTGACTTTCGACTTCATTGCATTTTTACACATGTGAATTTGATAATGAGCTAGAACCTGATGATAATACATTTTTTAATTTTGTCAGCAACATGTTAACTTGTTATTTAGCAACAATGACACATCGCTTTCATTGAAGCCGTTAACATGCTCTTTAAATTATTTACCCAGAATGTTCCGTTGGCACCCGATGAAAACTTTGTCTGACAAACTGCTTGGATGTCATAAAATTACCAAGTAGTGTAGAAACGCTGACATCAAACAGTTGCTACAAGCTGCCTGGTCGATGCATTGAAAGCGAAAGTGCAATCAAGTGCGGCGCTTGGCGTGCCGGTGACTCCAACTAGTGCATCTACTGGCAACGCTTTAAAGGACAAAGGAAGTCCGACGCTGCCTCTGTTTTACACTAACAATGGAATCGCAGCCTTACAACAATGCCTCTAGAATTGTGATGCAAGGCCGTTTCCGATAGGATTTTGATTCAAAGAGGAGTTAATTACGTGCCTTAATGAAGAAAATGGACAAAACGAAAATAATTAAGTAATTCAAAAATTGTTTTATCATCAGAATGAGGATGTTTAAGAGTCTCTAAATACCTTCCTCATTGTTATATTTTTTGCCGTCACTTCAAAATATTCTCATAAGCATTTTCTGAATTTATAAGTGGGTGTAACAACCTAGCAACACTCAAATTCGAGTGTGTATTCATTTGGGAAGTACTTGAGCACGTTGTCAGTTGCTTACCTCAACAGCTAGAAGCTAAGATTGTATGAATATTTAACATAATTACGGCGTAATATTGAAGGTTTTTCTTGAAAAAAGCTGGCACGTATATGTAAAATTGTGTTGGGCGGGCGGCAAGTAGGGCGAGACGCGAAAAGCTCCGTCTGCTTCTAGAGGTCATCGCCCCCAGAGCCCTGCCCATGAACGCAATAGCAAGGGATGCCCTCTACTATTGTTATCGATACTGTTTGCTGAAAATAAATATTAACTCTCATATTTATTTGACATTAAGTGAGCAGGTCATTATCGTTATTAAAATTCGATTTGGCTTTTGAGGATAAATGCTCAATCGTCGAAGTACCTAATACGTTATCAAAGTTATTGCTTTGCACTATCTTGTTAATCAAAGTATTCCATTACATAGAAGGCTACATAACTCATTATTATTTTATTACTGATAGCTTAGTTAAATAAAGAAAATACTCTTACTACGCAGAATAAGACTCCTAGTCCCTCGTGACATTACGGTGCGCAAAGTAGCAATATAAGGAATGAATGCACACAGTCACAGTTAGTTTCACAATAACTGAAGCTGGTAGGTTATGCAGTCGGAAACTTGAAGACAAAATATTGTCCGTATGACGTAGCATCTTTTCGCTTTGTGCCATCACTTGCTATTTCAGTTTAATTTGCAAAGTGCTTCCATAGACAGCAGTTATAGTTATCACGTACATTAATGGACGTTCCCAATATTTTATCTATCTGATGATTTGCTAGGGATATAAACTCTACTAATATTATAAATGCGAAAGCAACTATGTGTAATATTATGTGTATATGTGTGTATATACTGTATGTCTGTCTGTCTGTTACGCTTTCACGTCTAAACCACTGAACTGATTTTAATAAAATTTGGTACAGAGATAGAGTTGACCTGAACATAGGATAGTTTTTATCCCAGATTTTGAAGAATTCTCTTTTAAACGCGATATAACCGAACTCTACGCGGGCGAAGCGACGGGCGGAAGCTAGTTTTGACATAAGCCTCAAATAACTAATGTCATATTCAGTTAGATAGATAAGTTAGATTGAATATTGGAAACGGCAGTAAGTAAACTAAGTAATAATTCAATGGTTCCTATAAAATCTCAAGTGTTTTCGTGTTGGAACGAAGGTCTTGATAAATAATGGTATGGGAGCGGTCAAGGTAACTGCTGAGCGTGATAAATTTTCGAAATAAATGGTTGGCATGTTGGTATTGATAACGTGGTTATCGTAGCATGGCTGACATAGATTTACACTGTTATAACAAGCACTTCACTACTTATAGTAGCTCATTTATGGGTTTTGTTTTACCTCTATTAGGTACTTACTTTATTGTTTTTTTTATAATGCTTTATTTTTTATTTTTTTATTTATTTATACCTTTATTTCAGGCAACTAGGGCCCATAAAAATACAAATACACACATATTATTCATAACAATACTTATAAACTAATACATACAATTATCCATATTAATATATACAATACTATACATCTATAAAAACTTAAACATACTATAAATACATAACAAATATTCTTAAAAACTAATGCACACGATGTGTCGGCGTCGTGTTTCGCTGACTGGTGTCACGTAGCCGGCCACGAAACCGGCGGTACACAACACCTTTCGGCCAGAAATCTTCCTTGAGGACCTTCTCAAGACCTTGTGTCGGAACACGCACCACGAACGAATTAAAATTCGTGTTGTGACGCGGTTCCAACCTCTCGACCCTCAAGGTCCAGTTGGTCTTAACGCGCAGATATTCCACGATCTCCTCCACCTTCGTGGAATGGTGCAGCCTGGACACGTACAGCAGCGTCGTTGGAATAGCTGGACGGAGCAGCATATTGGGCCCCGCCAGCCCTGTACCGCACTGGTTCCGACAAGGAGGTTTCTTCTTCTTCCTCCTCTCGACCTTGACAAAACCATCCTTGTCGCACGTGTCTTCCTTCGGACCTTGCCGTCTCAAAACCTGGTTTGGCTTCGATCGGCTCTTCTTACCCCCTTTTGTATTTCCCGCTATTTTAGCCTGCGAGTTATTTGGCTCAACAGGCTTATTAGCGGCTACAATTGCTGCGTAGGCTCGTTTGGGGGTCGTCGAACCTACGCTAGTCATCGTCTCTACCGGTGTCGAGGCAGGGACGGCGGCGGCACACGTTGCAACGCATGCATTCTCGGCAGTAGGTGACGCAATCGAGCCCGCCGACTCGAAACTGCAGATGGAGGCATTTTGCGCCCCGCGACGCGTGTTCACGTTGTTGTCGCTGGCGATAGGTGACCTACTTGCAGAAATTGCATTACGTAGTGATACTAATTCTGCCCGTAGATCACTGATGGTGTTGTTGGACACCTCCAGCTGATGCTGCATCTCGGCCTGGTTTTGCTTCAGGAGTGTGATGTCCTTCAGCAGCCTGGTGACATCTACGTGGTCGAATGTGACGGGAGGAAGCTTGTGGAGATCCTTCGCCACGAATTCAGGCACGTCGTCCGGGTCGGTCTCCTTCAACAACGTGACGATGTCTTGGAGACTCTTCTCTGTGCCATCTCTACGACGAGACGGCATCTGGCTAACTTTGCCAAGCGTCGTGAACAGCAGCAACTTGGCACTGCTAATTTCATCTTCCTTGAACGAGGTCTTGCAGATCTGCAAGATGCTAACCTCGTCCATGTAGTCGATGGCATGTTTGATAAATGCCAACACTTCGTTGGCTATGAGCGTTTGTGCACTCATAGCGAAAACCGGGCAGCGGCTATAGCCGCGCAATTCGCGAATTTAAAATTCATACAGTGCAGCGCAAACACGTCCGTACTCGACCGGTCCGTATCTTGGTGATTCGTGGTTTTGATTTACGTAATATCCAAAAATATTAGGCACTTCCTGGTGTTTGCTTAGAGGTAATTAATTCATATTGCTACACATATTGTAAAACATCATTTCAGATTGATTTTGCAAAAACACTAGGAGACATGATCTTTTAAGTTATTTGTAAATATCTAATGATGAAATGTTACAAAACTCTGCTCCATGTTAGAATTAAGCGGTGTTATGTGTGGTATATCATTATTATTCAGTAATGACCAGATAGTGTCCTTGCGATCAAACATGGGGTCGTCCCCTAAATCTAAGTGAACCCTTTCCTATTCAAAACCCCTTTATTTAAAACGAACGTTAATCTGTACTGACAAGCTATAATTTGTACTGACAAAATGGTCAGTTGTGCAATTTGCATGCCATAAAGGATTGACGCACCATCAAATATTCAGTCGTAAACAAAGTAGGTACCTAGTAGATCACTTTCTATTCGTTCTAAAGTCTCCTAAAATAGTTTACAATGGTCACCTATTAAAACAATGAAGTTCTATTTAGTTTCATTGGTCCTATTAAGAGTATGCGCACATGTGTGCTGCATCTTCTTTGGTCGAATCAGTTAACCTCTCCCATTGAGGCACACGGGAAAACTTTGTGTAGTAGTTATAACTGTCATCAACTGTAATAACCGATTCGTGTGCGCCCGCATGAGGAAGTGGCTTATTGATCGTGTCACGGAGGGATCATTCGTCCGTTGTTGATTGGTGCACGTCATCATCACGACAGTTAAGAGATTTTAAATACTCAACGTATGCTGACCGCGTCCGCGTTGGTCTTCATATTTGTGTTAGATCAATGTAAATCGACGCGGTGAATTGTTTATTTTTACTCACCTTTATTACACTCGCTTGCGATGTAGCAGCAGCTGCTTATGGATATTTGTTTAGATGACTGGTGTTTCCGACGTATCAAACATAAGCTATCTTTTTTATTTGATGTGTTTTACCTTGATCGGCGTGCCTGGTATTCAATAGAAATAGTCTAAATTAAACATCTTGCGTGCTACCCAAAGTGTGCTAGCACTTTATAATTTATGGGTTGTAAACGCGCCGCCCCACCAGTGCACGTGTCTTGGGAATCGTATATCTGAAGCAGTAATATCTTCCGTACCATTACCGCTGGCAAAAATAACCCCCTGCTTTATTGTATAATGGTCACGCCTGTTTCATAATGATTACCCAAATCATAAACTAGATACAAGAATTCCCATTAAAAAATGGCGCAATAAAACGTGCAGTATGCGATTGAAGTTTGACCCCTTTTTGGATTCGTTTGAATTTTTGCCAGATCCGATGTAGTAACTCTGATAGGAAAAATGATTCACACACACACCTAGGTATATTCTTTACAATATTTTCATAGGTTCGTTGCTTAAACAAACTTACGACGTTATTTATTTCTGGTATTTGTTTAGAAAGAAGTTTTTGTTTTACAAATTCTACAAGCAGAGCTGTTCTTATTACCTATCTATCGAACAAAGCTAGTTTATGTTGTTCAAGTGACTGTGTACCTGCGCCTAACTGCGCTGTTGTTGTAAACCCAGTCTATTGACACAGTTAGCATGTGTGCCTATATGGATAGCATTCATTAGACGCATTAGACGGTCCCACTGTTATGCGTCATACTCATTATTGGAAATCTATTAACACCCATTATAAATTATCGTAATATCTATATAGCTATCTAGCTTACTTCACAACAAGAAAAGTAAAATATTTTCAAATTCATTTAAATTTTAAAACATATTTTGAAAATACTTCATAAAATTGAAACTAGGTTAAAAATTTTGCAACGTCAGTTTTGCCATTTAGTTGGTTACAGTAATTGCTACAAGTTTACAGTCATTTAACTTCACTCGGCTCGGAAGCGAGCTGGTGGCACTGCAATTTGATTAATTAGCTCCGTAGCTACATGTAACTATAATAATCTATGTATAACACATTATACGTTATAAACTTCAGTTCGTAGCACGTGCATATATGGTTTGCTAACAGTGTAACCTGACCTACAAGGAGGATCCTAATGTAGGTAGGTACGTCTATTAGACATCGCAACTTACAAATGAATCATTAACATCGCTCTAATAGGTACTGCACCAGTTATGCTAGATACTCATACCATTTGTACGTCGTAGTTAGATAGGCACCTACTGTAAATAGGACACATTTGATTTTATCTCGAGATCATCAATCAAGTTTCTCAAATCGATTTATTAGCCATTATTCCTTTGTAAATGTGTGAAATGTTTTGTAAAGCAGACGAGTAAATAATAGTTCAGCATAATCATATGATACGCGTAATACTCATTGTTCATTGTTGTTATCTCACGTAGGTATCTATAGCATTATTCAAAAAAAAATATCACTGCTGTAATGCAAGTCTTATGAAATGCATACAAATCGAGTTACAACAAATGATCCAATTTTAGTCCTCTTCCCGTAATGCAACTACATACTTACACGTTGTTATATTGTTAAACCTATTCCTGCAAGGCAATAACATACATACATACTTAGGTACATGTTGAATTATTGCGCATGTAGGAAATAGCTTGTTACTCTTATGCGCAATAGATAAACCTGAAAAAAATACCTTAAAATGATATTTTTTTTTAAATCATAATTATGTCAGACAATGAGAATATTTTCCTACGACACGCAATTATGTAAAATGTCGGCGTATAAACTGACAAACTGAAGGCTAGGACTAAACTCTAAAGGGGAAAACGTAGACAAAGACATTTGAAGAACGTCGAGCGTTCTAGTGGAAATATTTTCAACTGCATGTTGCATATATGTACGTGTAACCTTCATTGAGTCTATCTACACATTTTTAGTAATTAATTAGTCTCAAAGCAAATGTAGTTTCCGCGAATGTCTTATTATCTGTTTAACGAAGTAAAATGAACAGTGGCAACCTTCAGACGTAGTGACGTCAATTGTTTCAGCAAATAAGTGCTGAAACAACCTTGTACAGCATGGCTAGGAAGGCTCTAAAAATAACCATCGGTCAGGGGTCAGTTAATGGTGTGCGAGTGACCTTTGCATAGTGAACGATATCGCTAACGAAATATTGATTTACACGGACACATTTCCACGATTATCAAAACCCACCTTGACATTGCAAAACGTTATGCTAAATACATGTGTCGAGATCATATCGAAGCTTTTACTATTCATGAATACAACATCATGTTTTAAACATGTTTTAATTTGTACATAATGATTTCTTTACTGAGCCTCTCTTATCTACGTTTTAGATGGGTTAATACCATTTTAATATAGTTAATCTACTTATTTATCTTTTGAATATAAACAAGATAACCGGTTCGTGGATTTAAAAAGAAGAGCATTTTACGTAAGATTTTTCAGTTTCACGAATAACCTTGAAACATTCGTAGCGTATACTTTGGCTATGTTTGGCCTTCACAGACGGTTGGTTCGATACACCGACTCCGACTTGTAGGCAGCAGATATCCTTTTCAAGGGCACTCCCTCCGGGCACCCGTATATTGGTAGTATAGCTACAGATATTATTTTACAGCCCAACCTTAATCTTACTATACTAGCCACTCTTACTTTTAGTGGTAATTATTGCTCCCGCTACAAATAGCCAACAACCAGTGCAAAGCCAGTTTGTTTACATTTAGTCCGTGCCGCACCGCATGTTGTGGTAGCTAAGATGTTATAAAGTGAAAATACTTTTATTGCTGTAAATATTTAGCTTGCTCTATGAAGTATTAAGTATAATTATTTAGTTATTTGGTGTATCCGCTGACGTCCGGGTCCGCGTCAGTATGACATTTCCCGGATTATTGCGTTGCGCTGCGTGCTAACGACTTCTACTTTATAATGCAACACACTAGTTAATGAGGTGTTAAATTATAACATAGTGAAAGCACGCTGCTGCGTGCATACTTTTTTGAAGACATCAAACCCCCATTACAAAAAAAAAAAAACTGTGGGTTCTAGAAATTGCCATTCTTTAGACGAGGGTCTATTTAATCTTCGTAATATTCATTATTAATTTTTATTTTGAAAAAGTGAGTACAGATAATTCCTCTACAATAAACTTTGTACATAGGTAATTACAACATAGTGCCAGTCATGGTGACACCTGCTGCTAAGAACATATAAACCTTAGAGGCGTCGCATCGTAGGTATACGTAACAGTCCGGATAGAGTAAATTGTAAAAGATTTGAAACAGTCACGACCTTTCAACTGATGTTTAGGAATTACGAATGGTTTATATTCTGTTTATGTTAATGTATGAGTCATTGTTTATAAATACAGGAAGCTGAATAGTCTTGCTGATGCTCTACATTTACAATGAGGCAATGATCACCATTTTTTCAACATTATTAATCATCTTACGTCTGAGGTCAGATAATCGTAAAAGACAAACTACATAAAATTAACAGTACCCCAGTCATGTTCATGTAACATTTTTTGATCCATCCAAATTAAATCTAGACATTTTGTAAAATAAATACTTATCATAATTCATGGTGTCCGCGATCTAAACTTATGTCACAGCTTTCTTTTACGTGTGGAAGTAGAAGTGCGCAAGTAAGTCTGGTCAGGTTTTTAGACATACTATGTGTAGTTAAGTAGCAATATGTAGTTTGCATAGACACTGTATTTGTTCCGCGACAATAAGGAAGGAGATTCATAAAGTAATATACGCAAAATTACTGCACGTGGCCATTATGATAGCAAATTATATTGGTACCTATTGTGATTAAGATACTACGATTTTTTTACAAAGTACATTAATTTTTATATACATAGTTCTCTTCTTTTTTTATATAATTTACTGCATTATTTTTTTTTAGGTTGCAGTTTCATAGATAACAAAAAGTAATAAAACCGTTTTCGACAGGTAGAATGGTAATATTATCTCTTTCAGAAATTCTAGTGAATCTTTTATTAAACGTGCACCTCGATAACGGTTATCTATAAGTGGTTAACGTTCTCTGTTATTGCTTCAGTTTCCTACCATTATTTCGACAGAAAATAATACAAAAAATAATTACTACAGTTATCGTAATTGTTTACCACATTTGACGTAGTTGTTCTACTAGTGCTAATTGGTAGCATTAACGCGTATCTAAGGGCATGGTAATTATTGCCTGGATGCATATTAGAGGAGGTAATATATGAAAGAAGAAGCGCATTTTTCATTTTAACGTCAAAATATTCCCCGGGGTTGCGGGATTGTTCGAAAGAGTTACCTTGGCCCTGGTTCATAAAAGGCTTGCGAAGGAACATGATGGGTTTTAGTCAGTAAGAGTTGGACACTCCCTCACGCAGCTAACCCACAGCGGGTGGATTCATTTGATGATATCCCATAAAATATGTCAAAATATTCTTGCCGTTACACAGTTCTCAGCTAAGCAATATATTGCATTTCTCACAAGTCACAATGCAAATCATGCTATCGGGCAATATACCTGAGAAATATGATAAAAACCTTGCGCAGTAGTTTTTCACAATCGTACCAATCATAATTTATAATTATTAAAACAGACAGATTATTTGATGAGATTTCAATACAAACATGTTTTTTCATCAAATCACCTTGTAATGTCACCTGCTTAATTGGCTGTATTTGGCATTGTCAACATTATAGGTACCTGATAAACAGTAATCAGTCAACTGAATATCATAATCGACAGTTTATTATTGCTTACTGTTGAGTGTTAAATATTTTTATGTGTATAGACAGCAATTCTAGAACACATGTTTAGTAATTTATTGCTCATTCGACGTCTGTTATGAAAATATTGAATTTGTATAAATAACTAATTGTAATGTTTTGCGAGAACGAGCTGTTATTGTCTTGATTGTTTTATATCTGGAATGGAATCCATATTACGTTCGTTATTCTTTTGTTTTTTGCCGAAGAGTAGCTGGCTCATCAATATTTTGATGTTTTGGCATCCATGCTATGTAGGACGATTGCCAATTCATAGACCGGCGAATCAATACGAGAATATGTATCATTTATGAATACCGTTGAGGCAGCAAATGCTCTACATTCGGAGTTATCAACATAGCATTTTATAAACATGTTTTTATTAAATCATTCAATGAAACGGTAGTTATTCATTGTATTTTTTATTAGTGCTTATAGTGTAGACTGAGACCTTGTGGTGTTATGAACAGGTTTAATTAATTAGGATACCGTCGCTCAAAAATGATGCAAAGTGCTTAAAACATAAGTGGACAAGTACCTAATTAGAAATGTACTTAAATTACAAATGTATTTAAAGTGCAGAATTTAAGACGCACAACAGTAAATTACAATAAATTCCTAAACTATTCCGCCTAGAAATGAACCGCTGGTAGTGAGTTTTCCATTATGCTTTCTTGTTATTTATGTGAATACCAGCGCCGATAAATACATCCAGGTCTTTGGAACATAAACATACGCCCAATAACTCTTACAAGTGTTCTATTTTAAACCAAGTCGTTAGAGAATGGAAGGAGCTACAGTCTTAGCTGTAACACAAAATGTATTTCGTTAATAGCGCTGGTAATAAGGCGTGGCTATTCAGCTTTTATCCATATTGAATTAAAAACTCCGCAAAATTAAAAAAGCAGGATAACGCATAAAGTCATAAAGATAACTATACAGTTTCCGTTTGTCTAAAGTGCCTGAAATGAGGCCGTGGCGTGAGATAACGAGCAGGAATGAGAGTTGGAACGTTTTTAAAAGTCAAGCCGGGATTGCGCTCCCGCAGAAAAATTCATCATGTAATGCTCTGTTATTTCCTCGAGAAGGAAGTAACGGCTTGGCACTCTGAGCTCTTATTAACCTGAGTTCAGGGATCGCAATCATGCCTCAGACGGATTCACGTAAACTAGGTCACAACCATATACCAATACTGTTCCAGATCTGCACAATATCGTACATGTCATATCTTCTAGCCTTTTTCCAATTTGGTCGGCTCTAATATAGTGAAATAATAAAATGAATAAGAAACATATCTTGACTACGGCTAGATAAAAAATCTAACAGCCGGTCTCTAAAATGAGGATCAACGATCCGTAAAATATTCTCAAGCATTTTGTTTTTATAGGTACATTACGAGATATTTTTGCAGAATTCTTAATAAGTTGCCTGATTAGCATTAATTCAAAACATTTATCATACGTTTGTATATGTGCAATAACTACTGCCGTCGCGAAATATATTTTGTCAGAAGCTAATTTATGCGTGGTTAGACAAATATGACCCCGGTTCTAGAATATGCATATTATTTCATGTTTGTTAACATTTAAGAATTTTGCAAACGTGACTGCTTCCTACTTTAAAAGACAAAGTAATGAAAAGTATGACACTTATGAGGCAATCGGCGTGAAAAAAATGTAAGACAACCTTTGATCTCGATCATAAAAGAAACATTTTAAAGAACATGTGCTTATTCATATTTGTAATAATTATTAGGCAATGTACCTATCTAACAGTTCAATGTGTTGCCCACTGATGGATGCTAATATTTTTTTTACAAATTACGCTTATGGTAACGTTTTTGTATTAGTATGCTTAATGTATAATTATGAGAATATAATGACATCATCATCAGTGATTCATGAGATTTGTATAGTGTACCCAAGTATGTGTTCTTGACTCTTGGCTTGGGTAATTATCTCCTATAAAAACATGTGTACCTGACGTGTTTACAGCCTCTCGAAATTGATTTTATAAATCATAGTATAAACATAGGTTTGTTATGTACTACACAGACTATGGTCATCCAGATAAGACGTAGTATTTCTAGGACACAAAGTACTCGTGATTCACGTCAATGGAAATGCTATTCATATTTTAATTAGTCAGCCTCGAGGGTCACTACGTAACATCCGATGAGTATAATAGGATAGTAATTTTGATGGGTTTTTTGTTTGATTGCAGTGTTATCAGTGAGCGCGTTGAGCGCGGGCGGCGGCGTGGGCCCAGTCCCCACGCTGGTGTCTCCGTGTACTCTTGGAACGGAGGTGGAAATGGTGCAGGAAGGCGTCGGTGCGGCCGAGGGCCTCATCGCGCCGCGCCGCGTGCCCAACCCCTGTCTGGAGAGCCCCCAACGCATGGACTTGCATCGGGAGCTCCTCTTTAACCAAAAGATGTAAGTGTTCACCGCCTTCAGTCATAACCTGTAATGTTCAATCGTTCGAACCCATAGGTATTGAGGTAAAATAGTATGTAAGGGAGTTTCTAACCGTTCTCATCCATAAAAGCCACCTTTTGGAACCGCGCACCTATATGCGCGTCTATAAAATGAAAACCTTTGACTTTGAACAACTGGAGAATGTCTGCACATACATCTCATCTGAGTAATAAAATTGTCCTACAGTTACAACGGTTTCGTATCCAGGGTTCCGGTTGGTTTCCTATGCAAGATATCGAATACATTCCAGTTCAAGTATCTACGTCATAGCTGCTCGATTTACCCATGTGTATTTGCGTAACGAATCGGATTTATTGGTCACTTCTTAAAAATGTTTATAACGGATCTGACTCAGACGTATTTGGCAATTTTATTCAAAGAAAAAGAGACGCTTGAGGTATGTTGAAATATTGTTTTGTAGGTACGGAAAATTACCTTTTGATTGTAAGGTGTTCTTTTCTCGAGCTTGCGGTCACATCGCCTTTCTTCAACCTTTGTTCGTTATTATAATAGAGGATGCTCTTAAAAGCACTTTGTGGGAGCGACAAGAGACTCTTCCGATAAGTTTTGTGCCAGGGACAAATGCTGGCCGGATCTTTTTGTGTTTTTTAATGAAATACCAACGTAGTAGGTACTATAGTGTTGATTTCTTAAAAATATAATAATAAAAACGAAATCAAAATTAATTTTCTGTTTTCTACCAATTTTTTTGACAGAGGTGTACACTACCAGGTGCCTCTCTTCTATTGATATGTCCTTTAAGAATTTTGTCAAATTCAGTTGAAATTAATTGTAAACCCTTGTTCGGCATCATGTTATATGGACAAAGAAAAACAAACCAACTGATAACCGATTCCCGAAACTACTTACCTACTCCTTCCTATACATCATTTTAATCAGCTAAATAACAAAATAATCCACTATTACGTAGCATTTTTCTAAAGAATTTTAATCTTGCCTCGGCCATTTGAAGCATGTTAATTCGTAATAGAACATTAGACATGGTTATGCTATTAAGACTCTCAGATAAGATATCAAGGTATAATAGAAAAGACATTTCGACTGGTCTGTACGTGATAGAATATGTTGTGTCTTAAAGATATTTTCATACTAGCTTCCGCACGCGGCTTTGCCCGCGTGGTGTGTTTATAAAAAGTAACCTGTGTGTTAATGCAGGGTATCACCTAACTACATACCAATTTTCAACCAAATCGGTCCTGCCGTTTTTGCGTGAAAGAATAACAAACATAAATACATCCATTGATTCTCACAAAGTTTCGCATTTATAATATTTGTAGGAAGGATGTTAGTAGGATTGTTTGAAGACAACATCATGATTGATTACAATGCGTACGAACAGTACTTAGCGTCGAATGCGTGGAGTGGAACGCAAACTGTTTAGTGCAACATGTTTAGTTTTTGCTAAGTCTAAGTTTGGTTCGTCTTCAGCGCACAGGTGCGGCGCATCCTGCCGAGTGTTATGCACCCGCTATAATTATTGAACATCTGTCGCCCGAACCTCGCCTCTCGCATTGTATAGCTGAATGAGGCTCATACCATCTTTGTAAAGTGAACAAAGCGCATGCTCAATAATACACTGACCTAACTTTGTAAAACACCTTTTGGGGAATTTGCTAATGTCAATGTTTTTGTCTGGGTACTTTTAAAATAAGGGTAAAAGAGAAAGATTTTGTGCAGCTATGTGGTACATTAAAAAGCCGGAGACAAGATGAATGTGTTTTCGAAAAACATTTCGAACCTAAACGAAATCAGTCGGTACCGTCTGCACATTATTGAGCGTGCAAAATGTCGAAGTCATTATGTTGAAGAGAGAATAGCTTTACAAATGTTGAGACCTGTTGATTCAGTCCATTTCCCCGTCAATATGATTGTCGGAGCAGTCTCGTCCTGTTATTTCCGTGCATGGCTGCGAGTGCCGCTTGACGGAAGGAAGCAATTCCCAGCTCGCTCCTAACGGGAATTCTATGTCTGCAAACTACAATGTTATAGAATCTAGAGCTATATACAAACATTGAAATAACTCTAGAAAAATCAAATAATATTTACCTACTTGATTTTCAAATCGATTATATCAATGTCGATCGTAATCAGAAATAATTTGTCTCACATAATTTCAATTCCTTCGTGGAATGTTATCGTTCAGAAAAACCCAATCAATGCCGTTTGACAGCTGATTCTTATCAAATTAATTCAAAAAATACATGTACCTATGTGCAGGAAACTGCATTTTTTTACATAGGTGTTAAATTTTTTTAAAATGAAATTCTTGATCTTACAATTTTTATTCAAGATTCAAAACAAGCAATGCCTCAAATAGATGTAAATTCGTGGAGAATTCAATCCGCAGGTCTCTAAAGAGGTAGTATCCACGTCAATTTTGAGTCAATATCCTATGCAGGCGCCAGTAATTAGTCGGGATTAAATCTGCTGACGAGCTCCTGGTAACGCCTCGGCAGCTTTAAACTAATTCTAAATATTAATGCTCCAAATAGCTCGATGATTGCATCTGTGTTTACATTTTGCACATAGACTGAAGTAAAGTCTGATGAAATGTATTTCCAAATGTTATCCGCATTATCGTAGATTGTAAACTGAGATAGCTTTTATGAACAAAAATGATTTACAAAAGTGAATTGATAAAGTGCGATCTAGATAGAAGTGAGCAGACAAAACTAAGAGCAGTCTAATACAATAAAGTTGTTGTATTTCGACACAGATGTGCAGTAAAACAAACAAAACAATGCAGTAACTTGTGACGTCATACGTACAAAATAGTCCACACATGCAGGTATTGTGCGTGGGAAAGCCGCAAGGGAACTGTCTCAATAAAGAACAGAAGCTATTCAGCCTAAGATACTTTGTATTGTCTATTATTTTACTATGTAACGTAGTTGTTGAATTTATGTTGAAATTGCATTCAAGGATATTTCAACATTCTTAATGTGCAGCATAAATTGCACGAGTTTTCGAAATTTTCGCCAAAATTTCGATTTTAAAATCATTGATACATTTTTATTACTTTTGGTGTGGATATTTCTTCTATTCAATTGCCAAATCAAGAATTATTTTAGAAACTTGTGGCTTGTGGTTTTTCCTTAATTTCAAACATTTTTTATTTCTAAGTAAAACCATTTATGTATTTGATAATTCTTATCAACTGTTCACCTATATTATGTGTATTGTGTAGTAATACATTTCGATACGGTATAATCCTCCGACTATTGTTTACAGGCGATTGCTTATCACTAATTCCTACGTAACACTGCATATCGGCTCGAATTTCGCGTTCAGTGTTCATGTGACCATATATGGTAATGAATTGAGCTTCGGTTTTGTCATATACGATAAGATTATATGCTATCTTCGGTATACTTACGTTACGATATCGTATCACACTACGCTACGTTGAATTTTTGTTAGTTAGCAACAAGAATTAATCCTCATAAAAATTGATATTGTTTAATTGTTTCAAAATTTTTGTTTTTGTCTGTTTCAGTGGGAAAAATGTCTTGAACCAAAAAAGTGAACTAGAAAAGGCCCTGTCGAAACACAAAGAGAAGCAAATCATGAATCAAGTAAAGGAACACAGGGAGACGCCAGGTAAAAAGCTTGCTTTTATTGTTGACATGAACAAATAAGTACTCCACTTAGATCTGTCTGATGTTAAGGCAATGCATGCTATGGATTCAAACGTGTCATGTGATAGATAGGAAGATAAAGAGTCTTCTGATAATGATAAACTAATATATTTTTTAACAAAGTTAATCCTCGAGGCTTACTCGTATTACAACAAAAGGCATGCTGAGTTTTTCAGCGTATTATGTGGAATGTGGTTAGTTAGCCCAGTTTATAACAATAGTTCAAAGCTACTAGACCTTTGTGATAACTGTTGTTATCGCCAACATCCGGCCAATGTTTGCTAATTAATAGCCGATACCAATACAGTCAGAGTTCAACGGGCGGATTAGTCAACGCACTAATAGTAATTAAGATCTAAGGAGGTTTACGTCGTAAAAGTTTGATGTATTATGTAGGCAACGGTGTCAGTCGGACGGGTCAGGCACAAAAGCGCAAGTAACTCATTACATCAGAGCATTATCAAGTGTTTGATATAACATTGGGTAACTGAACTATCATTAAACTGATCGTCAAGCACGTGCTGTATCCGGTGCCGTATGGTTACGTATCTCGATCGTTTTAATAAAATCTTACTACCTGTATAAACCAATGCGATTGATCGATGTTGCTTAACAGACCATTATGTGGTGTAGCACATAGATGGTGATTAAATAAAATATGCACGTACAATATTCAGAGCGATGCGTTGTTAACTTTTACTCTCAAATATTCGTCGACGATTGAAATTCCACAAAACTCGTATGGCGTTTAGTGTTTTTTGCTCGCATATTTGGACGCGGGCTCTTTATCCGGTGCAGTTCGATATGAGCACCGCAGGTGCACTCAGCGGCCGTTCACCCCGACAGCCAATAATTGTGGACACATTCCTTGTAAACACACAATGTAAATGAATCCTGACTCCCTACTTATGTAGATTTATAACAATTTTCTGTAATTGGCTTTGTCGGATGTCGATGACCAAGGTTGGATGAAAGTGAAACTGCATCTGGTTAGTTCCCGTCTGTCCGATTGGTCGAGCGTGGGAGAAATTACTGCAATAGATAAAAGTTCGCAACTTTGCTGCGGTTTCCTTATGTACCCATTAAGTTCCGATTATGCCGCATTTAATTAAAGTGACATTAATGTGTTTATAGTTGCGGTAGTTCATCAAGAGCCGATCTGAGGTTTTGCCTTGTTTTAAATTGTCTCATTTCATAATTTTAAAAATATGTATATCTATACCAAGTGTTAGCATTCTATCAATATATGTACACTTGCTTTTGCGTTTCAATGTGTTCAATGATTAGAAGAACAGACACAATAAAATGACTGGATATTTCTGACTTTACTAGGAATGTTATCAAACAGTCGTCACTATGATAATAGAATTACTATTCGTATCTAACATCGAGTACTTAACAGTTGTAATAATCGATGTGAACGTTAGATCGTTTTTATCAATGGGTGATTAAATTGCTAGTGATGATATTATATTAATCTCATGAGTTCCTATATTGTTTGAAATGCCGAAGGCAACAGTCATTTGATTTTAATTGACCACTTCGATTAGATTGTTCAAATCAAGTTAGTTGCATACTTGTATAACGGCAGTAACGTGTATGTAAGGAACTAAGCCTTCGTAACAAAACTATAAAGACTAGACCTTTCTGAGCCTAGAGTCTTACACAGTCCACCAAAAATTACATTACTGACATTGTATTCGTTGACCAATAATTTTATTAACTTATTATTGGCTAATTAGGTACTGTCTTTTTCAAATACAAATTGAATGTTTATTCTTGGACTGTTTTAATAATAATTTGATGTAAGGTTTAATTAACTGTATACAATTTTGCGTGCCTCACGGTAGAATGTATCGGATTCCACTTTTACTTATTATTTAACCACATTTTTGTAGCTACATTAATAGCAAATATATTTTCATTTCATATAATTTCGAAATATTAAGCAATCATGAGGGTCGTACGGAGCAAAAGAAAAAAAAAATCTGAAGCCAGGCTTTTGAAGTTGAGGTTTTAATTCAGCATATTAAAAAAATCCTCTTCTCATTTCAGAATTAGAACGCGCGATAGCAGAGCGAGCTCGCAGGCTAGAGCAAGCAGAACAGAGTTCAGAGGAACCAGAGACGGGAGCCAACCCCACGCTGCAGCAGATACGCGCGCGACTGCGGCACGCCGCGCCCGCGTCCGCCGCCTCCGCGCACTAATGTACCCCTAACCCTTCAACGTTCATAAGGTATAATGCCTATATCCTTAGCACGTCAAATTTTCCCCCCTAAAGTCAGCAGTGTTAAGGGGAACAGTTATTTGTCGTGAGCTGAATATCCTCCTGAAGAAGTATGGAAGCAAAAATCACTGTATCATTTACATCTTGAATAATTTTTAAATCTTCAAAGGTTTTTAAAATTTTGTCTTAAAATTATTTTAACTCTTTATAGCTATCTCACAACTATCTAGAGTTAGCGATTGTCAGTAGCTAAATAGTGATTTTTGTATGTAACGGCATTGTAACTTATGGACGGCAGCTCTATTCATGTACGAACAAAATAAGAAAAGGATCGACATCCTAGCCATATTGTGACGTCATGAGTCTAAAGTTACTTCAGTTGCGTCACGTCTAAATGTGAAGTCGAATCGACTTCGTTCAAGGCCGATCTTTTTCTTAATTTGATCGAGTAGTGTACCCTCTTCACCTCATAGGTATACCAAATTCAATATTTGTCCGAAGTTCTCTTAATGTACTCCGTTCCTCCAAAACTCATAGTTCTGCCTGTAGGATGTTATTAAACTACTCAACCTATAAGATTGGGCAGTTTAAAACGCGTAACATTTTGGAATATTAATGTCTCTTCGTACCCTGAAACAACATTATGAGAATATTCAAAATCTTTGTTAGTTGAAGTAGCCGATCATGAATGTTGTCTATTAGCGCCATCTTTGTGTATTAGTAGGTAACTCTTACTAACATGATATCAGTAGTCAGGGCAGTGGATACAGCGTAGAGGAACTCGGTGGGGGGCCTAGGTGGAACTATATTGAAGTGAAACATTTCAAGGGTTAATTAATAATTATGATGAAGGGATTGAGGAAATGGAAGTGCACTGTAATTATAAGCATTGAGCGTGTGTGCGTCGCTGGTGGTGTGCTGGTGTGAGTGATACGCTTTGATTGCCAAAGCTTGATTGATATTAATTAATCGGTTATTTTATTGAATAAGTCGGACAGCCATGCTTTAAACTTTTTTTCAACGAAAAAGGTCACTAAAAGTGTCACAAAATAACGATTTGTTTGTTATTGTACTATGATTAACATTATGACGAGTGTTAGAACGCACTGTAACTGAACACTTGATTGATTCGAACATTTGATTTTATTTATGCACACGATTATTTAATTTTGCTAATACGTAATATATCGAACAACTATATGACTGAGGAATCGACTGCGTGTGTTGTAATAATAATAATAGGGGTAATGTCGACTTCAAACAAGAGATTATAAATATTTTTCTAAACTTTTTGACGTCACAAATCTTAACAATTCGTAGCGTTCATTCGTAAGCATTTACTGTTCTCGTTGTACTCTTAACTTATCTGTCGCTGTATGGTTTAGGGATAACTGTCAAAGTAATAATTGTAATAACTATTTTATGACATTAATTATTATAGAGAGTAGATAGATGTTTGCAATTTACAGATGTATGGTTTAGAAATATTAAAATATAATACATATTTTATTGTCAGAGTAGAAGTCTTATGAAAAGTAGAGTGGATCCTAAATAGATATTACCCGTACTTACATAAATATTAAAGTTGGAAATTATATTCACATACATTACATGAATAGTTAATTAACAAATAATAATTGTGAATTTAACAAATAGCTTTATGGGCACTTTACGATATACTTAAATGTCTAATTTTCTACAGAT
Source organism: Helicoverpa zea x Helicoverpa armigera (assembly GCA_033682625.1). Taxonomy (NCBI): domain Eukaryota; kingdom Metazoa; phylum Arthropoda; class Insecta; order Lepidoptera; family Noctuidae; genus Helicoverpa; species Helicoverpa zea x Helicoverpa armigera. The sequence goes on from JAWIIS010000032.1 coordinate 7,941,070, forward strand.
CCTTGCACCTTATCGGCCTTTCTTAATGACTCCAATTAATAGTTGACCAGTGTATTAGAATTTGAAGTGTTCAACAAAGTGATAGAAATGTATTTTTATATATTTGAGATGCCTGCGGCTCGACCGCAGGTTTTCAAAGTTTAATCGATATTCGTAGTAAACCCCGAAGATACATAAATTATTCACTACTCCTAGTAGATGTTAAACAGTAAACAATAATACGTGTAACATTTACTTCGTTGCTAAGATAGAGTTATTTTAATAATGCCTAGAACTTAGTAGTGCGTCACCATCTGCGGAATGATTTGAAGCTTGCTATTTATACATTTTGATGAATCTCTTGAGTATTGTTTGCCCAGCTAGTTATTTTTATTGCAATTTATCATCAATCCGCCGGCAATTCTTGGGATTTGGCTGCGTAAACTTTATATAGATTGTATTATGTTCGGTGTGCCTAATTATATGTACTTGTTATTTCCTTTCAGAGTATTAATTATTTATCGTTATAAGTTTAGTATATGATAGGATGACGATTCTCACAAAGATACCAAAATTGCAAAAAAAATGTAGTTAGCTATCATTCCACTTGTTATTCTTTCACGTGCGATAATTTCTTTGTCAAAATGTTTTCTTTTCTGTTAAGGTTATTGTTAAGTTATTGTAACTTAGTACAAAATGGCTCCTTCATAACATGAGGGCTAGTTATAGGCTTCCGAAGCTGCATCGTGGCCATCTTAAGTGCGACATTATTGAAAAGTAGTGTATAAGTTACTTACTCTTTGTATTGATAGTATGACATGGAACCTGTATGAAGATGATTTGCATAGTCAAATAAAAATGTTTTAGAATATTATTTGTGTTTACTTTGCAACAATCCCGAAGCATTTTCCTATCTACATAGATACTTTGTACATTTCATTCCTGATCAACTTGTACCTGACTAGTTGATGTATTGATCCTGAACTCCTGAATGGCTCTTTTTTTTCCGACGTTAAAAATCATCAAATGACCCCTCCCGCTGTGGGTTAGCAGCGGTGAGGGAGTGTCAGACTCTTACTGACTAAAAACCGTCGTGTTCCGTCGTAGGCCTTTTATGTACCAGGGCCGCGGTATCTCTTTCGAACAACCCGCAGCTCCTGAATGGCTCTGTGTATATTTGTACCCCCGACAAGACAATGCTCAATCTAATGGATTTAGAAATTACCACTGACTTCAACCAAGGTATCCAACAAACAACATACATAGATACAGTAGTCACCTACATTACTTTCAATCCTAAGCAGTAACGAACATGCGGAAAGTAATGCCATTTAATTGCCAAAACATTAATCTAAATACCTAAATCGAATTAACGTTTATTCGATGAACAATTAACAATCGAACTAAATCGATTAGATCGTAATCAGGTAACACTTCCCCTTAATTAAACGGAGGCGCCAATTGCGTGCACAATAATTTTCGTAAATAGTGCTAGCGTACAAAGCTTTGCATTTTGTTTTACATTATTATCTAACGACTGCTGTTAGGCTGTGGCCACACTGTACAATGAAACAATAACGGAATAAAAAGCACTTTTAAATAAAAACAACTAACGGTTGATCTCAATATTTTATCCATCTGTTGATTTGTTAAATAGGGATAGAATTTTGTTGAGATTAACCCTATACAAAATGTCAAATTCCTATCTTTGGTAAGCAAAACAAAAGATAGAAAGGTCTGTAGATATGCACGTGCCAGACACATCACATATCATTGTTTGTCTTCTTCTAAACGTAATTTGGGTAGCATCATCGCTAGGTGCAACTAAGTTTGAAAGTTGAAAGTTAATTTTAATAACAGTTGTAAGCCTTTTGTTTAACAATCAAATATTTGGTACTTAACTATTTCGTAAACTTGTGGAAAAAATGCAACTAGTTCATAGAAATCTAAGGCGCGTGGTGCTTACAGAATGTCAATACAATATTGATGGTGTATATTTAACGATGGAAACCTTGTATATCATATTAACTATTTGAAGCACGGTGTACTTACTTACATTGGTAAGTTTATAGGTTTAAATGACCTGATTTCTAAGAGACTTTTTCAACTGGAACTGTCTCATATATCTGTAGAGTGTGGTGTGGTGTTTTTCATTCAAAATCAGTTTGTTTCCTTGACCAATAAAACGTATGGTTTTATTGAAATTTATTCGTAGCGGAACCATGGACGATTATGACATTAATGTGCATACGGCTCTGAAAAATTATGTTACCGACTATGACGGAAGACGACTTTTCAAATGACACGAGCAGCCAATTACCTGCGTTACATTAATATCTTCAGCTATTATTGAATGCATCGAACGTATTATTAGCGAATAATTAGTTGGGGAAATTTGTAGAGTTGTTGAAGCGTGAAACGCTTTCGTTTTCTTAGGACACGGGAGACACGTCCACCGGCGCGGCAGCGACGGCGGCGGTCAGCGAGTGGCGACTGCACCCTGCTGCCTCGCGCCTTCATCAGCGTGCCGTGATGCGCCCTCGTTCAGTCGACAATCGAACTCCTTGCGTGGCTCACGTTCTCGTACAATGTAAATAGTGCGTAGCACGTTGTTACCAGTAATAGTGATTAACTCAATATGTTTAACAAGAAACTTTACTTCGCGTTAATAGCATTATTAGTTATAAGTAATGTTGTCTGCGGGAAAAAATCTAAAAAAAATAAACGGCCTAAGGAACAAGAGGAGCAAACAACCATTCAACCTAATGTAGTCGCCTATTCAACTTTCGGATTTAATGATGTTGGTGCATATGATGGGTTTATACCGACGTCACCGGATTATGCCAACTTCCTGAGTGGTGTCAATCAAGAATCTACAACAAGATTATACGCTCCTGCATTCCCCAGCTCCATAGACTCTACAGGATATAGTGGAAATTATGGTCCTCAAGCATTCGACGGCCACTCCTACAGCGTGAACGAGGACAACGCAGGGCAAGCCGGTATGTTTCACTATGCACCTAATTCAATGAACATTTTCAATAGTCCTAATTATGGCACAACCGGCGAACAAAATAAAAATACTGAGTCTGAAGACACTAATGGGCAAAATACAGATGATTCAGATGCACCAGTTTATGGCACTAAAATAAATTCTCGCCATAAGTACAGAGCCATCAATCAGTTCAATAATTCTGAAGTCAATGCCTTTAACAGTGGTTATTCAAATTTATCAGACGATAAGTATTTACACTTTCCTGAAGCAGATTCCACACATGATAAAAAGCCTGCATTCATTGAGTCTAGTGGAAGTTTTCAAAATACTAACAGTTTTGTTCAAAATTATGAACCGACAGAAAACGAGGACTTTCGGAAGCCATTCTCTTCCAATGTCCATAATGTAATTAAGTTTCCAAAAGTAGTTGATTTTACGAAATTACACCCATACTATCCTAATGAATTAGATACTTCTAAGATTTTGACAGCAGACTCTTATCAGCCCCTGAGTTCACAAAATTCCATGGGAAGCACTCAAATGGATAATACTTTTTCAAATTCCTTTAATTACAACAACAATAAATTTATCGATTCCTCACCAAAATTGGTAGACAATTACAATATGAAAAATAACGAAGACTCTGCTGATAAGTCTGTCGTTAAACAAAATGCATTTTTTGAATATGGTGGAACAGATAATCATGTTAACACACGTCATAAGAATAGTGCACATACCACAAAATCATCTGAACAAAAGAAGAAAATCAAGCATAAACCATGGTCTTCCGGAAATTACAGTAATGATTTTAAAGACTGGAAGGATTCCTCGTCCATAAAAGGCTATGGATATTCTACAAATTTCAGTAATATGAACTTCAGATACGATGTAAGTGAACCCAAAAAACCTTTCAATCATGATGAAATAGAACCAGCAGGCAGCAATTTAGTTGATTTAACAAGTTACCAATTTCCGGAATCGGATTATTCAAATTTCAAAAAAATGCCTGAATTTAATGAAGACGATGATTACAACAGCGTATCATTGAAAGATAAATTGAAAACAAATGAATACCTGAATCAATTTAAACACTCGTTCAGTACTGTTCCAACTACAACATCTTACTGGGGAAATGCATTTAAATCATCAGATTACTCATCCTTTAGGGATCACCCGAAAAAAACTCACTATGGAGATATTAATACCGATTCTGTGGTTAACATACCGAAAAGACCACATAAGTTAAGCTATCCAAAACCGACGGAGGGTAAAGTAGGAGACTGGCCACACCAACATAGCAGACCTCATAAACACAACAAACAACCAAACGACTGGACACTTAACTTGGACACCAGATTCAAGTCCGAAGAAGATTTATTGGGTCTCAGAACGCACGATACGTCGCATCCGACATATTTGCCGACATTCAAGCCAAGTAGCAGTATTTATGACAATGATAATGAATTTAAAAACCTGGTTGAAAAGTGGCGACAGTCATATTTGAAGACGAAATATAAAGATGTACCTGTGCGTGATTATGAAAGTTACGGGTCTGAAGTTAAGCCTACACATGTGCCAATACCGAAACCATACCCGGTAAGTGACATGTTTTGTTTCGTAGATTTGATGTAAGTTATCTTGTAGCTAACAATGCCTATGTGGTTATTTGTGTTTATAATTGAGCAAAAACCTATCATATGATGGAATGCGGATCGGAAAAGCAGACAACTAACGTCGCGCACTAATTTCCTCGGCCAGTAAAATGATGCGCGCTCGTGCGCCCGGGAGAAATCATGTAATACAATACTTCATCGGGATTATAAACTAACATAAAATAGAACGGTATTGTGTGTGTTTGTTAAAACATAAGAAATACGCAGGGAAAGTGACAGTTATGTAAAAGAAAAAGAAAATTATTATGGAAATTGTGCAAGTGCAGTTAGATCGAAGGTTTAACGAGTAGTTAGGCGTCAGTAATAAGCTCGACGACCTCCCTGGAGTCACGCTACATTAGTTGCTATTGTAAGCAGTGAAAGCGGTACCTTTCCTTGTAAAGTTCTAACCTAACTCAAAGTCATGATGATTGAATTTTCTTTTAAAATGAATATGATTATGGTAAATACTCGTATCAAAGTAAGGCGGAGTGCCATCATGAAAGTGCTCATATCAGATCTCACATGAAAGTCAAAACATTGGTTTATCTGCGTGCACGCTGCGTTGAACTTGTTAATGAAAAGGCAAGCAACCGCGCATCACACTGCTGCTGAGGGTTTTGTAGAACAGCTCTATGATAAAGATTAACCATAACAAACATTGTATGCGTGCTAAACCGTTTTGCTATTTTCATGGTTGCAAACAAATACAGAGTTCGGTATGTATTGATTGAACTTCAAGCCTTAGTTCCCGGCTTATGTAAGCGTATACTGTTTACACCGTAGCATGTGGTCATTCACTAAACATCGTACTTTACCTTGTAGCTGTTGCATGGCATGCGTTATGCGTAGTACTCACAGTTTCACTTTTTACCATTCCTTCGATTTCGGTGCAAGTAGAGCAGTAACAGATAGTTTGTATGCATTGTTAGAAGGACAGAAGAAAGTGTTAGTATCCGTAATACATTAAATATGATGTTACTTTTACTAAGCAACGCATGTTCAATAAATCTAAATAAACACTTCTTTGATTTTAACATTGATAAAATAGTTGCGTTGACAGGGACTAGGAAAACATTTTTAATTGAAAATGATTTAAGTGTTTGCGCGTAGTGTTACTTTCTACTTGATCATCAGTGTCTGGTAGGTTTCTATTAATGGACTTGTATACAAAATTAGTCCCGAACTTATATCTCATTAATTTCCCCTCACTCAGTTGAGTTTCTTGTAAGCTCCTCGCGGTCGACTAATGGCAATGGAAATAATGGCATTTGATGATCACCTACGAGGTGCTAGATTAAGTTATAATAAATAAAGTAATCTAGAATAATTAGATACTTAGTGGGATCTGTAGAGTGAACATGAACTTGCAGATCGAAGTCCCCCACCCGGTTATAGTCCCGGTGCCGCGTCCGTTCCCGGTGCGGGTGCCGGTGTCTAGGCCGGTCGCGGTGCCCGTGCTGCGGGAGATCACCGTCCCTATCGTGAAGCCGGTGCCTTACCCCGTCTACAAAAAGGTTCCCTACCCGGTAGAGAAGCTAGTCCCTGTGCCTGTTGAAAAAGAGGTTAGTGTCCTCGTAAGCCGCGATGTTGTAAGGGCCACGTATCAGCCAGTACGTGCAAATGGGATGTACATAGCGAATTTACGCTAAAGTGCGTTACCATTTCGCGGCCAACGTTTTCCACTTTTTGACATGCAGAACTACGTGGATTTGGACCGTGTAGTAAATTTCAAACTTATTTATTAGGCAGGGCGCCTACAAGTCACTTACGTTGTGTTAACTTGCATGTAAAACTTATTAATCTTACTGATCTTTGCTGGAAATCTATGAAAATTGTTTCTTTACACGGTTACTGAATATTAATTTTCCCACATACAGCTTGTTGCATGAATACTGTTTAATTATTTCCTACGTAATAGTAGCGTAGAGCATGCAAATTACATGGCATTAGTCAAGCAAATTGAAATGTTTTACACCTTGAACTAGAGTGTGTGATTTGGTTTGCGAGTTATTTTCGTGTTTAAATAGAATGATATTGTACTTGAAATGTGTGATTTAGGTGACAGTGCCGGTGGAAAAGCCTTACCCAGTTCATATTCCCTACGTGCGACCAGTATTCCATCACACGAAGCCAGTTCATGAGGACCCTGAGAATTTAGAAGAGGATGACTACATGCGCCGCCCTGAAGTGAAGAAGCCTTCCCAGTATAAGAAGAGACCTTATGGGTAAAAATAATATGTATATTTTCAGTTCATTAAATTGCTATAAATATATTAGTGACCATTTAAAATAAAAAGGCATACCAAAGAGATGCGACACTGCAGTTACATTTTGACTGCAGTTATACTGTTGTGTGATAAAATTTGGGATTTCGTTCAAATTCAAACCCAAAAAAAAATACCACGCATAACGATAACATTTTACATAATTATTCAAACTTGTATGCAGTAACGCGTGTCGGTAATGCACGAAAGGGGCGATTCAAGTTCATAGACTTATTGAATGCTATAAACATCGCATTCATCACATTTATAGAGTGTAACTGCTTGCACAATGTTTTTTTTAATGACATTACTACACGAAGGTATTTTAATTCACACAATATTCGTAATTTATTGAGTGTCTGGCTCAAATTATTTGTCGGTATACATAAGTGTTTAAATATAATTACAAAAAGAAAGATTACTTCAGCTCACTTTGTTCTTTTAGAAGGCGTAGAACTCTTTTGCTTTTTCATTATTTATCGGTTAATCAAAGCGTATTATTAATTTCATTTATGTTCAAACGTTCCTGATAAAGTTCTTCACTATTAGTTATTTCCTATTCCCTATATTTGCAAGTATTCACACCCACACATGGATATAGTTGCCAAAACCATTTCATGCAACTTTACAGGTAACAGCAAGCCTCTATTTTGGAAGGAAATATGAATTAAAATAAGTTTTCCTGTTGCAGTTCCCGTAATAGATCGCGAAGGCCTTCTCGCTCCAGCTACCAGGAACGCAACAGGAGGAGGTGGCCCGAGCGCCGCCGGCCTTCTTCCAACAGCGAGCATAGACACCACTCCAGGCCCTCGGAGTACTACTCCCCGCCGTACAAGCATCATAACTACGAACCTGAGGATGAGGACGAACACAGTGACTATGCCCTCTATTGCAGGAGAACAGGCAACTGTTGATCAAACTCAACTAGTGATGAAAGACTGCTTACGTGTTCATAACTCCATCATTACAATTAAGCCCTAACCAATGCATTTGTAGATCGTTTCTCATATTTTGCATTTCATGTCCCGTAGTTCGGAGCATCGTGTCAAAGTACTTAATTTGTGTATACTTGTTGAATAGTTGTCTTTGTTTTAGGTTCTGTAGCGTAAGTATTTCTATTGGTGTTTAAGCCACTGTGCCAAAAACTTCGAATTGTTCTTATATGTTAATTTTATATCTTTTTATTTTATTATGTTTGTACTTGTAGATTAAGAATATTGTTATCTCGTCTTATTTTTTGTATAGTAGATTTAATTATTTATCGATTAGTCAGTAAATGTATTTCGAAACGATGCTTGTTTTTTTGACCGCGTTGATGTTAACGCAAATACAATCTTCTCCTAGAAACCGATGGTTACGGATACTATAATGATAGTTTCAACAAGCGGCAATTAGAAGTAATTGTTTCAATGTATTTATGTGGAATACGTGTTTAGTTGAGGAGATCAGTCAGTTTCGCATGGGCGCCCGCTTTTACCAACGCTTCGATAAGCAGAATGCGCCTTACGCGCTCACAAAGAGAAATAATGCGACGGCAAACGTTCCCGGCTCACAGTTTATTGTCCGCGCATATCAGATATTTACCACCACTATCATCAGTCGTTAACGTACTGTATAATTTACTCAAGTTTAATGAAGACTTTCTAGGGGTGTCCATCAATCATTGCCATCCCAAAGACTATCAAAGTACCTAGTTAGGATGCTGTTTGAACGGAGATATCACCACGAATTCTTAAGGTAAAAAATACTGCACTTGCCTCGATGCATATATTTTTGTTTTGAAGCAGGATTTTTCTATAATCTTTTAATTAGATCTATCGTAACGTTGAAAATTGCTATGTTATGATATATTGCTCTATACTTACCTATTATCTTACCTGAAAATCAGTTACTCAAACTATACTGTAAATTAGCACTTTTTGGAAGACATAAAATTTAAAATAAATAAGACAGCCCTCGAAACGCATTATCATGTTTTAATTGGAAAAAGAAGAGGTCAGATAAGCATTTGCTCCATGTTAAGAACAGGTAAGTATACCTAGAGTAAAATCTTGCTACACTATATAGATGCCGCAAAATGTCTGGGAAAAGCGTAGATAAATGTCACGGTTTAAATTTTTTACTGTCTGTCTGTTTGTTCCGGGTCATCGCTGAACAGGCAGGATGAATTTAATCAGTATAACTCATTTTACAGGGATAAACTTAGGCTACTTTTACCTATCCGGGTGCGGGATGTAGCTCATTTTGGACGTGGGTGAAACCGCAGGTAACAGCTTGTGGGTTATATTATTTTATCCTCATTTTCAGGTCTATACTTAATCGTCTTCAGCATTCATCTTCTCAATCGGTGCAGCTGAAAGTGTAATGAACGATCTTACTCAGGAATGTATGATAATAATAGTGAGGGACAGAGTAATAATTAAAGAAAAAAACCGTTACTTTTATAAATTTGTGCTGATGGGTTTATCCCAGTGTAGTGTAGTAAGTACATAAATTGTTGTTCAAGTAATAACTGGGATTCCCATAAAATAAAACGTTACCGAACTACATATGATTTAGCATACTGGGGAGATGAGTTTTTACTACGCAAAAAATGAGTCAGAACAGTTTGGTACCACCAATTATATGGTCGTACCACTTACTAAAAAAATCAACCAAATTATAGATCTAGGTATGCGTATTTAAGATCTCATGGATAACTGTTTATTTCCTAAAATATTATTTCTTAAATCTGTTTAGGATTATAATATAAGAATTTTGCATAGGTATCTACTTTCAATCAAGAATTTAATGTTTTGGTAGTAGAAGCACAGCAGAAATCAAATACTAAACTCTTGAGAATTTAATGTTATTGGAATATAATAATCTTCTACGTGAGTTCTACGTGAAAATTCAAAGATTAATCTTCCCATGGTTCTAATATTTCCACGGATCATTTCTCAACAAATAAACGTGCTTATTGCGAACTGGAGTGTGCAATGAGTATGTGTTTACATTTGATCTTGTCTGTTCTTTGACGGTGAGATCTTTCGATCTATTTACATAAATGCAGCTACCTATATCCTGTTGTAAGTATCCAAAAGAATTCATCAACAATCGACCTTGCCCAGTACAGGGTAAATATAAAGAAAAAGTCTCGTCGAATGTATGAAATGAAACGAAATTAAAGAAAAATCTTCGCCTGTTGGAAAATACAAAACGAAATTTTTGCATTCAAGAATTATGTAGGTTTTAAAAAAACTAAATATTTTGACCTTTAATTATTTAGGGGCAATAAGTTTTTCGACTTGACAACACAGTGGTTGAAGATACAAGTAGATTTTCAGAATAGTCATGTATCTAAAGATATACCTAGAAGAAGATATGTATGTGTATAGCCAAAAACTTATAAAGCTGCGCTATTGGATGTAATTAGGCCTTTACTTGTGGGAAAATTTGTTCAAGCTGCCTTTTCTGGCAATAAAATGGCGCTCAGGTGTAATTGCTCTCATAATTACTGTAGGAGGTAACGTAAAGTTAGCTTGATTTGGACAAAGTAAGTATTCTTAATAACATTCAACACCGCACTTTTCAGGGACAGCGGTTGGTCGTCACGACTAGAATTGTTCTAAAAAATAGCTCAGATGTATTGTTATGCTTTTGTTATCAAGTCGGACCTTTCATTGAAGCTTTTATGTACTTAGAACAATGGTAGGTATGAAGTTATGTTACCTAACTATCTTTGAACTATGACTTCTATTCGCAATCAAGACAATAGTTGATTAATGATAATTAATTGTTCTATATTTTGATTGATTTTAACACAATTTCTTAACTGCATTGAAGCTTGAAGAACGGATAGGATTTAAGGTACCCAGTTGCATTCAGGTATACCTACGACTATTGCTGTATTACGGAAGGTAAGTATGACATAAACATAACTTGGGAAAGTTTTGTGGGTGCCGAAAGGTGCGTTTTGCGATAATCCGAGTTGATCATCTCATATGTACTGTTTCGTGGTAACTATAGACAAACATAAAACATATTATTATGTAAGTTTATGTTTGAAGTAAAAACTCTCTCCATGTTATTCTTGGTATCGTTAAAAATATGGTACACACACCTAACACATACTTACTAATATAACATACATAATGTCAGAAATTAATATCAATGCAATTAATATCAATCAAGATATCTATGTTTTCCTATATAATATGATGACTGCCACAAGCCAATTAAAAAAATAGGTACCTAAATTGAAGGCTGTACTTACTACAGATTGCCTTTTTCTGAATGAGATTTTTCCTCCGTAAAGTCGTTCTTGGTATTCTACCATAGGTATGTTTGGTAGGCGACTGTAGGTACCACTAGAGTCATTTGGAAGAGTCTAACTAGGGTTTCTAGACTTTCTTAAAATAACTCAATCGAGTGCTGTTATTAAGGCCTAAGGCTAAGAGGAAAATAGTAAATTGCCTTAATTCAGAACGAATTATAGTATAGTTTAGATTCGAAGGCGCAAATGAATGCAACTGTTACTGTTACAATTAATTGAACATAATTTGTCTTGACAATTGAAAACAGTTTAAAATGTTCCTATAAAAAGTCTTTAAATGAAATAAATGATCTGACTTTGTGTAGTTATTTTTTTAGACGTCAATATCAGATGAGGATGACGCAGTGGGCTATAGTTAATTTCTTATTGTAATGTCATACTCGAAGCAATTTTTGATGATTGCCGATAAGTAATGGTTAGATGATGCCACCGGCCCTTACTGACGTCATTTACTCATCAAGCCAAGCCTTTCTAGTAAATAACTGCTAACCTACTTTTAAAAACTTAGCTAGACCCGTCTCTTAATCTAGCATTAGTCCTTGTAGATAAACTGATCTTATACTTCGGCCAAATAGATGATTCGAAAAAGGAAATGGTATGTTCTTTACTCTAAATAATTTGGCCAAGTAATTAAATTGCTATTACTTTATTAATGGACAGTCTGATCGATGGAAAACAATGTTTTTTGTTTGGTTTTTCCAACCTTGCTCTCGGGATGGTACGGCTTGGTGTCTAGTTGTTTACCGTAACTTCGTCTATTAATGGATTATAAAAAGTCTGTCTGTAATGGTTAATTATTATTGCAACTGCCAGTAGCTTTGAAAAAACAGCAAGAGCTATTATTTTGGTCTGTAAGCCATTTCGCAGAAGGTCCCTAATTCGGATAGTTTTTCATTACTGACCTGGAAGGAGGTTGCTCTCAGAAAAGACTACCAAGTCCAAAATATGCATCTTTTTGCTATAAAAATCACAGATTTGAAAGATCTTAAGGCTAGGCTTATTAAATTCCCTGTAATTTTTGTCTTTTATTTATGTCAGGCTGATTTGGATAGTACTTAATACATAATAGGTCCCTAGGTACCCTAAATAAATGTCGTAATTTGGCTGTCGGCACTTGTCATATTTCATTCGCTACATAATACGCTTTTGATATTAAATTGTCCAGAAAGGCTCATGTGACTTTTTGCAAAAAAGGTACATGCGTATCAATCACAGGCAAAAATGTAGGTAATTGGTCTGTATGAATAGTCAGCGGATGTGTTGGTCACGGGGATGGGCCTTGAATTTACCTATCCGAGTCGAATTCACAACATTGCGCTCTCGCAATCGTCGAGTGTTTAAACATGACATAGTAATAGGTGCTGTACACCGATCCGTTAAGCGTAAACATGTGCGCTTCAAACTTTTTACTTTGACACTCAAGCTGCTATTTAATTAAGCCCGATAACCTCCCAAAAAGAGCTTAAAGCTACGAACATCCCACTTGCATCTAATTTCGCTGCAGTATGAAAATTGAAATGGTAAAAGAATGAAAAGAAGCCATTGTATTGAGAAGTTGTTATGAATATATAAAGGCTTGCGAGACCTCGAACTGTTTAGTCTGTCTACGCGGTCCCGTTGAACCGGTTGCGGCCTGATTGACCCCCACTACCTTTGGCCGCTTTACTCCACCACTTCTCACCTTTATCACACGTAAGTTTATCAACATATTATAATCTATTTAGTGCATGCTCTAGATTCAAAAGCAGTTTTTGTTATTTTAATTGCTTGTTTTTGATAGTCTGCAGTTTCTCACGCCTTTTTGAGAATGCATTCTTTATTTTTCCATTGTAGACAAAGACATTTTTTTCGGATCTGTGAAATTACAAAAATTTGTAATTAAAAAGCTTTATTACTAATAAAAAAATGATGAATAAGAGTTTTTATTGAGCAGGTAGTTAGTGTTCCTAAAATAAACTTTCGTGGCCAGTATTTTGCTGCCCCAACAGGGTAACTTGAATTGAATGCAAATCATTTCATCCCATGCATTAATATAATTCGTCACTTAAGGAAAAGAGTTCTTCAACATTTCTGTATCCATATTAAGATTTTAAAAAATGTTTCGTTTTTGTTTTAAATTTTGTTTCATCCATGAATTGTAACTAATAGCATAGATACATATTTTGTGTTGGTATATTGGTATATTTTTGTACGTATATGGGAAAATCGGCCAGCGTAACTTTGAGTCACATAATTGATCGATAGGGAAAGAGGTAAACATACCTAACTAGGCACAGTTATAAATAAACCTGTCTCAGATGACAACGCTTTTGTGATTTAGAAAATAAACAGTTGGTTGTTTTTTGCCCTTTATTCTTGTTAAGTGATTGTGCCGCTAAGTTTGTGGTTTCGTATTATCTTGGGTTTTTCTGGGAACCTCTACCCACGTAAATCAAGACTTGAAAATTATCTTTAATTGCGATATTTATTTTCATGCCAACTTCGTTGCAAGTGGTCCTTTTTTTCAGTATTTATCATTCCTTTAAAAACTGCAATTTTCAGCCAGTACTCAGAATATTCAATCCATTAATATCTGAGTGTCTCATAGGTTGAGATATCTTTATGATGTTGCAAAAATAATGATTCTTCATAGATATAAATTATCCGACTGGATATTTTTTCATATAAAATGCAAACAGATACGCAACTTGCATACAGGAAGTATCTCACAACAATGGACGACAAAGTAAAACAGTTATGGCGTTTACATAAATTTATTACCTACGTCCTAGTACCAGGTACTCAGGCAATTACATAGAATCCATTAAAACAAACATGATCACAGATTTGTTTACATTTGATGATTCTACATAAATGGTTTTCTTATGACTGCAAATCGGTATATTAATTGACCGCGGCTGCCGGTAAACCTTGAACGAGCTCGCAAAAACTTGTGACTCGCCACGTTCTCTCACCTTACGAGTTGTTCCTGTATCTCGCGTATCATTGTATCGGAAGTGAACATGCATGTTGGTCTTACGTCACTTCGTCACAGTTCCCACCCATGCTATCCGAATGCATAACAAGCTCGATGTAGTCGATAAGGAAGAATACAGCTAACTTGTCGTTTCTCAATAATAAGATCAAGTCATCTGCAAAAACGTGAGCCAACTGTTATGATGGAGTTTGAGATGCTCCGCTTCACAATGCTATCATTACCAAGTTACAACATCTAGCTGAGATGAATACAGTTGTCACCATTCAAAAATACCAGGCGCGAATTTTAATTACAAAAGCTACAGTGAAATATTTTCCCATTATGAAATTTTTGCTAAGTAGCTAACTTAGGTATGTACCTACGTATAATTAATTTTAATAGTGTATGAAAGTACGCAGGAAGTTTTTCACTTCATATTGCAACTTTCGAAACAAGTTCGATCGAGCCCAGGTATAACCTGGCTTAATAACCCTTAACAGCCCCGATCAAACTGTCATACATTTTGCAAGTGTTTATAATAAATCACATTTATTTTAATTGTCAGTTATGAATTTTAATGAGGTAATGTGCAATCGCCACTTTTAGTATGTACCTTGGTATTTAAGTATTTACTATATGAAGCTCATATTAAAACTGGCAGTTATTTATAAATTGTAGTTTTAATTCCAGATACAGCATGAGGGCAGCCGTCGTTGTCGCAGCCCTTGCGGTTGTGACTGTGTGTCAAGCCGCAACACCACAATTGCGGTTTGCATGGAAACAGATGGATTTTACTTGGGAGTCGCCAGAAATCCGAGCAAATGCCATTGCCGAAAAAAGGTTTATACCTGAGAATAACCTGCCTCTAGGGTTAGCACGTTGGAAGAACAAAGTTTTTGTTACCGTGCCCAGATGGAAGGCGGGTGTGGCTTCTACTCTGAACTATGTAGATATCGATGGGCCACAAGACCAGTTGCTGAAACCTTATCCATCTTTCAAAGATAACTTTGTACCTGATGATGCAAAGGAGTTGCCTTCAAACAGCTCACTGATATCAGTATTCCGTGTGTTTGTGGACGAGTGTGACAGACTTTGGGTCATCGATTCGGGCATGGCTGATATTTTTGGTGAGTTTTAAAATACTGAGTTCGATATTGTAAGTTTGTGCATCATGCATGTAAAAGTATTATATTAGTAGACCCAACGCTGTTGGGAGTCTTAGGTGTTGCAATCATAGATTTTAAATTAACAACCATTAGATTTTCTCTCTATTTTGTCTAGCTTCTATATTTGTATAACCGCATGTATTACATACCGTTTTAAATTCAGTCAGGTATTAAATAAAAGGTAAAAAAACAAACGCGTGGGTTGGGACTCATAAACACGGATCTAAAGGCTGACTAAAAGTGGCCTTATTTGAAATATAAAGATGTATTTAGATTTTTTTTAGTTATCTGAACTTGCTGCAAAAATTAGATACATTTTAGAATTTTTGATTAAATTAAAATTCATGCTCTGTCCGATTATCTTGCCATGTATAACTGAAATACTGATGGTTCAGTCTTAATATAATAAAAAGACATATTTCTACAGCATCTATAGTGTAGGATGTTGTGACACGGTAAGATTTATAAACAACGACAAAGTCGGTTCCTGTCTATGTACCGGTGAGGTGAGGTGAGGGTTACAGCCATGTACTTTTGTACTGCCTATGCACAAAGAAATACACAAAGAAAGGATTGACATTTTAAGCTACGCTTTAGTTTTAGAGCTTGGATATTGCTAGGTATAAATATCGTTTGTCGAAATTACAATATAAACAAATAATAATTCATAAATTAATTACCCATACAATGATCTAGATCAAATCGTGATCAATTACCATGGTTACAAAACAACATTCAATTATCTACATATTAATAAAGGTAAACAATTAATGAATTCACAATTGTAATTTATAAGTAAGTACTCTATTTATAGCCACTTGGCTAGTTCTTGGCTATTGTTATGCTGGGCTTCACTATAGGTGCTTATGTATGTAGCAGGTAGGTAGATACATCATTGAAATGTATTGTGAAATACGTGCAAAGGGATCCATACAAACTATTGGACCATACAGAGTTAAGAGAAGTTCAGAGTTGATACAAATACAGTCCAGGATTTCGCTGCCATTAATCACGACCAAGTGTAGTCATGAGGATAAGTTGCAGACGGAAACTCGAGATGATCAATAATCGATGTTTTTTCCTTTTTAATTGAGAAATTACTGGTCATGTTTTGATACTTGAGGGTTTATATTAAAGGATTCTTATGTTTTATCATTTCGATTTATTGTAACTACAGGAGCTGGAAATCAAATCAATGGCCCATCAATTGTGATATTCGATTTGAAGACTGATCAACTGATACATCGCTATCAATGCAAGGCTGGCGATATGAAGGAAGACTCCTTCTTCGCTAACATCGTAAGTAATTTATAATTGTAAATAATTTAAATTTTGGATTCTGACTAAATAGACGGTATGCATATTTATTAAATAGGAAACGATTTTGCTTTTTTTCTAAATATCATAAATTTTAATACTAGTTGGACAAGTTTGCATTCAAAAAATATTTTAGTCTGAGCATACGATGTTACACATCCTTTTTGATATTCCTTTCAGATAGTGGATGTTAACAAAGACACGTGCGATGACGCATACGCATATATACCTGACTTGGGAGGCTACGGAGTAGTGGTGTACAGTCTCAAACAAGACGACTCTTGGCGCATTTCCCATCACTACTTCCATTTCGAACCTCTCGCTGGCTCCTACAATGTAAGCGGTATCGAGTTCCAGTGGACCGATGGTGTGTTCGGATTGGCTTTATCTGAACCTAGAGATGACGGGTTAGTATCAAAACATACCACAAATAATTATTCCGGTTACGAAAAAAATAAAAATAAGTTGGCGTAGTCATTATTTGCTACGCTGCGTAGCGGCGTAGGCCTATTCGTAAAATAATTAAAAAGTTGGCAAAGATCACTGAATTGCATCTTTTCTGTTGTGGATACAATGGCCTATATTTATAAGTAATTTTCTCATGTTTCTACATGTTATCCTTGTATGTTAATATATATTCAAAAGACTGGCTTTTTATGCACCGATCTAATTGAACTTTGGAAGGATCGAGACAAAATTAACTGGTTGCGTAAGTTTTTTTTTTACAATCTTGTTGCAAAACATCTACAATTATCCCAAGTACTTAATATCGTTAAAAGCCATGCTTATAATTTTAGCAAGATATCTAACTACACATTCATACATAGAATACGACGTTGACAATGACCCAAAAAGTAAATAAAAGCACTCAAAACCGAGGTCAAATGACTGTTCTGTTAATAGATCTAGTGTCTAATTATAATTCTTAATGCGTTCTCTGTCGAATTTTATTGTACAATAGTGGATTGTTTTAATTATCACAGGTATAGGACAATGTTCTTCCACGCATTCTCCAGCACCAAGGAGTTCTGTGTGTCCACAGAGTTGCTACGCAATTACAAGAGCATCGACAAGATCGAGGCATTCCACGACTTCAAGGTTTGAATGCAAACTTATTACAGTCCCACGCTTACGTTGAATTATTTATTAGTGAGATAGCGAAACAATTCAATCACGTTGGATCAACTGTTTGATTACGTGTTGGTTAGTTCACATGAACATTTCTCTGGTTGGAAAATATTATTGTTAAACTAATGTATGTTTAGTAAAATTCAATAACAAAACATGAAACAAATTGATATACATCGCTAGTATGTAATGAATACTGTGACAGCCTTTTTTTATCGTCCCACTGCTGGGCACAGGCCTCCTCTCACACGAAGAAGGATTGAGATGTAATGAATAAGCTATTAATCTATATGTATTTTTTTTCTGTTAACCAATACATATTTTCTGATATTTACAGCTGTTGGGTGACAGAGGCGAGCGTACCCAGTCGGCTGCCAGTTACTACGACCCGAAGACACACGTACTATTCTACACACAGGTAATATCGATGGAACACTTACATAAGCCAAATAAGACATAAAATGGAGAATGTATATGCCTCAATATACATTTATGAAGATTACAAGCTTATTGCAGAATGCATTCGATACTAACCTTCGTTATACAATAACATCGAATGGTAAACCTTCACCACGGTTGACATTCTTTCAATGTTTAAGTTATCTTGGGATACAATAAGGACTGGTGGCCGCAACCTTCACCCAACGTTCACATTAACAATGGAATTTGTTTGTAAAAAATCTATAGAATACCGCAGCCTATACCTGTGCCTGTGTTCATAGATTTATTGAATTATTGCAATACACTATCTATCTGTATTCAACTTCTACTATTGCCCTTTTGATCATGATCATTGTGTTTTCTAAATGTTCACAGTGGGGGTTCTTTTTTTTCAAAAAGTCCGTCTTTGCACTTTGGGTTTTCCCAAGAATTTTGTCCGTCTTTGCATTTCCCAATAATTTTGTCCGTGTAAATTACAAAAATATTTTTTTCGTGTTATAAGTAATTTAAGTTTGGAATCTGTACAGATGCTGGAACAGCATAGGTATATGTAGGTATTAGTACATGAGTGATTAACTTTCGTGACTATAAATATTAGTAAATAAAATAATATTATTTTTTGTTCAGGTGAACCGCGATGGAGTGGCGTGCTGGAACTCCAACAAGCCTTACACACCCGATAACAATCCACTCATCATCAACGATCCGAAGTTATTCGAGTTCCCCAACGACTTGAAGGTAAACAAACATTTTCCTTTCAAAAATTAGGTTTATAAACGTAAACATAGGAGCTTTTAACTTTCAAAAAGTATTTGTAAAAAAAGTACTGTTGTGCAGCCAAGTTTGAATAAATGTTTTGAGTTTGAGTTTTAATTCACGCAACCACGAGCTTCCGGTCATTATCAGGATTATCAAAATTAATGTACTTTTTCAATTAAAAGAAAACTCTGAGAAATTAAAAAAATACAAATCCTAACTACAAAAACTTAAACATCTGTGGAACACTTCAACGTCATAATCTGTAATTTTTAGACAAGTGTTCAACAGACGTTAAAATATTTTTGTGGTACGACGGATAGTCTTAATAATTAAGTATTTTCTTTCTGAAAATTCAGGTGGACGATGAAGGTATCCTGTGGGTTCTCTCAGACAAATTGGCGCGCTTCCTCTACCGAACAATGGACCCCAACGAGATCAACTACAGAATATTCAGCATCAACACCACTGAGGCTGTCGAAGGAACTGCTTGTCAGTAAATTTACAATATATAGGTTTTAAGTTCTGTGACTCTTTGTGTTTGTAGTTCTTGTAGCCTAAGTATAAGGCTTATTTATTTCTTACTTATCTCCACATACATATTTTGTGATCAAACCCAAGTGATTTTTTGCACATTTAATAGCATTTTTTACTTTTATTTGAAATCAATATTTTGAATTTTAAAAGGATTATTTGCGCACAGTTTAGGCCAGAAGTTTCGAATGTACCTAATACTGCGAACGACAAAAAACAATCTTGTTTTGTTTATCGAGTTATTTAACAATCAACATTTATTTATCTTTATTCAAAGTATATGAACTTACATACCGTATGTGTTGTTAAATTGTTGTTTTATCTGTATCTCCTTCAACTTACTTTCGAGTATATTTTGAGAATGACTGTTATCGTATTATGATAGTACCTACTTATTGTTTACTGCAATGTACTCATATTTTACTAACTACAACGTTTGATACAGATACTTAATGTTTTGAGCACCTACCTATATGTACTATATCTTTTATTAGAAGGATGAAGAAATTGCATTCACTATACTCCTACTACTAACGTTGTTCTATCTAAATGTTCTATTGGTTACTTGTTTATATTGATGTTGATCTCAGCAGTAATAAACAAAAGAATAACGCTATTGCAGCCAATTAATAAAGTGATATAAACTTTTATAACAAAAATATCTAGCAACTTGACATTATGACGTCAGACCTTATACAAGGTGTTTTATTTGGAAACATGCAATCGACAACTTTTAAGCTTACAATTTCTATGTAACTGTTCGCTGGTCTCACATTTTGCCGTCTATGTGTTCTCGAAGCCTTTACAAACTTAGATACTAATTTCAAGACACTGAAAAGAAAATATTCCGTCCGTTGTCATCATTACTGTATTTTCGACTGAATGGACTTAGTAACAGACACGCTGTATATAATATGTTTATCTTTTTTGTATTGTTTATATTAGTTCTAGTATGATAAGAGTACAAATTATGTAACTCATAAGGTCATTAGTAATAAACAAATTAAATATATGAAGGAGTGTTTCAATAATGAATTTACAGTTCTATAATTTTGGTTCAAAATGTTAACATAGGTCAAAAGTTTGTCACGTATATTGATTAATCACTATAGTATAGTACCTGTTTTAGTCGTCATGGGTAGTCGGAAGTCAGTAAGTCTGACACCAGTCCAAGCAATGGGTATTGGGTTGCCTGGGTAACGTGGTTGGGGAGGTGAAATGGGCAGTCACTTCTTGTAAAGCACTGGTACTCAGCTACATCCGGTTAGACTGGAAGCCGACTCCAACATAGTTGGGAAAAAGGCTCGGAGGATGAATAATACAGTACCTGCTTTATGAAGATAGACAAATTAAATTATAGGTAATGGACACTGATTCATATGGGACAATTAAGTACGATATTTTATTAGCAATTGAATCAATTGGAATCGTTCATTCAATTATGGACCTACACATAAAACTAGGTAGGGTAAATACGCCAAATGTCGGCCTCCCCCCAAACTTCGGCCGTCTGTACATTTTCAGCTTGCATTCATTCAAAAGGTATTTAAGTGTTAGTTTTGCTCCTCGAAATGCAACCTTGGTTTATACTCTATACGTACAAATCGTTACTATCCGATTCTGTCACTTACTCTTCTCATACTGAGCGTCAGTAGCGATTGCGCCGTTGAAACATCAAATTCGCACGTAAAGTAGCTTACTCGAAGTGAATACTCACATTTTGGGGATTGATATTAGAACGATAAAACATTTATTTATTTTTGTTTTAAGCTTGATTATCACTAATGGGTTATTTTTACTATATTTTAAGATAGTTTTTTCAGCGTTTTGCGTATATTTTTCAAGGAAAAATAGGAGGCCGCCATTAGGACAACAGTTTTGACTTAAAACCGGAGTTTCGGCCGTGGCCGACTTAAAGCAAATACAGTCTATTTTATAAATTCCTATTGTACTAATTCCGTTGGCTTAACAAGAGAATTTGCAAAGCTTATAGGAAAATAGATCTATTTTACGTTTAATAGCCAAATAACGGCCGGGGTGATATTAGTTGAATCTCGAGAAATAAGGTACAAGAAATAGAGGCCGACATTTAGAATCGTAACTAATTGTAATGTCGACCAGCCTCGAACTTAAGCGCCACTATACAGGCTGATGAAAAAATACTTTTATATTTTTTCATTTTCTCAAAATGAAATAATTTATTTATTATAATTCATTATATCGTGAAGGAGTTAAGTTTAAATGTAGGAGTTGACAGTTTTGTAGGCATGTTTATGGTAGCTTTATAGTTTGGGACTTGCTATCTATTAAACCGTTCTTATTAGCTTAAAAAATATAAATGGTTGGTCGTGAAAACGACTTTTTTTGTTTAGGGGAAACAAAAAAATATTTTACTATAAATTAAACAAATACAATTACAAATGTATACTTAGTATTATATTATAATTCTGCTAAAATAAATCATGTTAATAATATTTGTCACTGCCTTAATTTAAAACAGCCTATACCCGGCCGACATTTGGAAAAAACGCGACCGACCTTGGGCCGTGAATGGCCGACTTTAGGGTTTTTCTGTTCTCGACGCATCTAAGCCTTATTACTTTTTTCTTTTCGTAGATATATCAATCTTATGCCTATAAACATGACATAGATTAATCAAACTATCCAAAACCGCATCAGAAACTATCTTTCGTTGAAAACTGACGGTGCTATAGCGAACCGCAATCAGAAAATCGCTAAGGGGGCCGACATTTGGCGTATTTACCCTACATGTTTGATATTATATTGAGTGTATACCCAGATATAAGATACTGATCATTAAGCACAGGATGCATTTAATATGCAACGAAAGTACCAATCATGTGTGTGTAAACATTAGGTAATTACTAGGTAATAGTAGTATATCGATTTACTCCTAATGCCACATTACCTTATCTAACACAACATAATATTGCAAGAAATGCTATTACTATGTAAGCAAATAGCAAACTAGGTATTTACTTAACTGTAAATAATAGTTATTAAAGCCCATTCTCAATATTTTTACTATATGTATTCCTATCTCTAGTAAGCAAAACCAAAGACAGATAGAATATAGGGAGCGTCCGTAAGGCATTTGAACGATACACAGATGTGTATCATCGATCTAATGGGTTCACTGACCATTAGAGATATTCAATTTAATTTTAAATGAACATAGTGTAGGCATACTATACGCAAGTGATGGGATGATGAAATGATTACTTGGGTACCTACTTACTACCCATTTTAAATGACATCCTAAGATGTTTTTGCGAGTTGTACCTACTTAATTTTTCCTATAGGTACGAGAACTGAAGAAGTGGCAGGTGTATTTGTAGGTAGATATGTGTTACGGTGAGTATTTTTTAAACAATAAGTTATTGTCTGTTTACGATAATTAAGGTTTTTATTCAAATTTTCTTTCATTCATTACCAAGTTAAATCGAAAGGAAATAGCAGTTTTAGCAGATAAATTGAAATTAAGCTTACCATTAGGTACTCAGATTTGCTTAAATTAAGGACAGCATATAAGCTGAGGGACGAAGGTTCAATATCCCCTGCACGTCAGACAACTTTTATAGTCCTAAAATCGATCCAGGATAAGCTACGTTTAGTGCATGCGTAGTCCAAAGGCGAAAGTATTTACTTATTTATTTAAAGTACATACCTATTAATTCATGTTTCAATAAGTCTCTTCAATTCTTCAATCTTCTATCTAACACTGACATACAAACACCAACATTTAAAATGTAAATTAAGGGTAAGAAAATAAAGGCTCGTTTTGTTTTTTTTTTTTACCTATTTATTTGACTATGTCATGTTGTGTACATTCTTCTGTTGTCGCGAAATTGAGAGTCAACCTTGTATCAGCTGGCGATAGCTAGTTTGTTTAGCTGGGGGGGTATTAATCGGCGCGCGCCGCTTGTCCCTGTCATTTGCTAGTCGAGACTCGGTCGTGTTGCAACGAACTCGCCATGGCCTCCGTCAAAACTGAAAAAGTCGGCATTGTTGGCAGGTAAGAATTGATCACTTATTCTTATATTCGTTCGGTCATTTTTGAATGATTATTTTTATTAATGAATGACCTTGTATTGGCTAAAGTAGCTACTTAGTGCTTATAACAGGCAGGATGTAATTACAATAGCAGTTTTCCGAGACTAATTTACAAGTTTCCTTTTTATAAAATCTAAATTACTTAGTTAATTTATGGGAGGTCTTTGTTAAATTGTTTCAAGCTATGTAATAATACTTAGTCTTTTTCATTTTGGTATCTAATAAATAAAATATAAAATAATATAAAATAATATAAATATAAACATAGGTACATAGTTTATGTATGTTGCCGGTATATTTACATTTTAGTTGTTCGGTTTATCAAGTCGCACATTAGGGGAAGCCGGTTAACGTTTTTTAAACTGTAATTTAATAAGTACCTAGTATTTTTCAAAAACAAAACACTCAGTTTAAAGATTGATCTGAGACAAAACATATAAAAATGTTAAAACATTTAAACGTTTTTAGGAAGAAGGACACACAAAAATGTGTAGGACTGTTTGGATGACTATTAAAAAAATCGAATACTTAGCCTTAATTTAAATAATAATAACTTAATTACCATAAAATAACAATAGAATAATAATCAAACACGAAAAATTTACAAAAAGAACACTAAATTAAACCAAACACTTAGGTACTTAAGTACTTAAATAATTTCAATGCTACAGAATTGATCTATTCTGAAAGACCAATGTCAGTTGTAAATTGTTATTATTTATTGTTATACATAGCTACATACATAACACTAATAATATCGATGATTCCACGAACAAACTTCAAGCTCTGATTCTCAATTACGATAGGTTTATGAATGATAAGGAACGTTATCGTAAAGTTCATAAGGGGTTAATTTGTTGTTCCAGATAATGATATTGAATAAAGCCAATAATGAAAAATCTGTTTTTTTACCTATCATTTTATTCTCATCCAGTCGAACTGAAAACTGTAACTGAAAAAGAAAAACGTTTAAAACTTGGGAAAAATAAGAAAAATATTTCAAGCCTAATGTGCTCAGGAACTAGAAGTCCGTTTTGAAAAATTCTATCCGTGTTAAATAGCTCATTTATATATAAGTGGAGTAGTTACCACAGAAAGCAGATGAAACCGCTGCAGATATATACCAATTCAATGTTATTTTTTACTGGGTTTCGGCTATGAAAATTGAAATACGTATCTTCATACCGCATTATTTCCCACCGTCATGAATCGAATCGCATTAAAATCAGTTCACACAATTATATGACTCCAATAACTACCTAAAATGCCCTTTGTGCATGGCTGCAGTGACTGCACGCATTCCTGCAGAATTTGGGAGCAATGTCCCACTGACATTGACCGTTTCTTTTTACAAAAAGCTCCACGGTTACTAATATTTATCTCTTAACAAGAGATAGGTACTTATACGGCTGACCAGGGTCAAGGAGGAGAGAAGCGGTCGCTCTATGAAAAAGACTGGTACCTAAGTACCCAGTTGCATTTGGTTAAGTAGACTGAAAGACGATCTTAACGCAATGAAAAACATAGGTAGATGATGATGTTGGTTACCATAATAATTAAGTATACTTACATATAAAACTTTTGCTTAACATCTCCCATTCACAATTTCCAGTGGCCTAATCGGTCGCTCCTGGGCGATGCTATTCGCGTCCGTGGGCTACCAGGTGACGATCTTCGACATCATCCCGCAGCAGGTCACCGATGCCCTAGCCGACATTAAGGTCCAGTTGAAGACCTTGGAGAGAGACGGTCTGCTCCGCGGCAAACTGGATGCTGATGCGCAGTTCAAGTGTATTAAAGGTGAGATTGTTGATAAAATCATTTATTATTATTTACGAACCATTTAAGACATTGTCTAGCTTGAGATAGCGTGAAAAATTTACGAGCTGTAAGGGTCAATTCCCACTGAGAGAGCAGCGGCCGGCAGCGGCCGTAAGAGCACGGACAATGTACGCACAAATATACGGCACGGACGGACACGCCGCGCTCTCGCTCAATCCCTTGCATTTACGGCCGCTGCCGGCCGCTGCCGGCCGCTGCTCTTTCAGTGGGGATTGACCCTAAGAGATATTTCCAAGGAAAATACTACATTTGGAGGTAACATAAATAAACACCTGAAATTTTATTATAATGCGGACTTTAAAGTAACAGCTGTAATGCTAGGTTTGGAGAATTAACTTTGTTTGGGACGATACTTAAAACCTAGTGCTTCAGCCGGTATTTTTTCAAGAGTTTCGTTTTATAATAAGGCAGGAGCTCTGACTAAGAAATACCTTTAAATATTGATTTCCGAAGAGAATTCTGGCTCATGGTTAACCTTTAGGGACATATATTTACTAGCTAGGTATAGGTACTAGCTGTCATTTGTTTATTAATTGATTAATTTACTGAGTGTAAACAGCTTTAGACCAGTACTTTCGAGTAACAGCGATTTGATAAAATTTTATGTTGTAAGATAATAAAAAATACCAGTGGCGTGATTTATTATGTAAATTATGTTTTGTTTAAGAAACGTTTATCAGTGATACCTATATTTGATGGTATTATATTGGGTAGATTTAATTTCTTAACAAAACTGTTAAATTAATGACTTATAAGTACCTAGATATGAACTGGGTAGAAGAAAAATTCTTCCACATCTTCATCGCCTGAAAATAATTACTTATCTAATGCTTGCGCTATTTCATATTTTAATATAAACAACAGTGTGATAGGTATCTAGTTTACACACGAATCAAATAGACAAATACCAGCCTTGTTGGTTTAGCCGACAAACAATGCAGATACGAAGACAAATTATGTAACAGAAAACTGATAACATTTCTTTGGAAGCTTTGTTAAAACATCTATGGGACTCTGTTCTATTTGTCCTTAAGTATACGGAAATGATAATGAATATTTTCCCTAATTAAGACAATCGATAATAATGAGTGTTGTACGATTATCTGTTTACTGAAGCATGGTTCATGGAGTGTCTGATAGCGCAATAAGTGCATGGTTATCGATCCATAAATAAGGTACCTATGTATTGTTCCTATCACTCTAATTTGATAGCACATTTGCTATTTTAAATAAGATGCGCAAGAGACACCTTCTCAAATCTTGGCAACTACTCAAACATTATAGCAAGGGAAATAACTTTTCAGATCTTCAGTACTTTTTCTTATCTTTTCTCTGAAGATGAATAAAATAACAAATAGGTACCTAAGTAGTGTTAAAGGACAAAATTTAGGAAAGAGGCAGTGCGTGCTAATGTTACTTATGTAAATATCCGAAACGTGTTTTCCAACAGATAGGTACCTATTAGTAGTAGGACCTACTTAAAATACAGCTAGGTTCTTTCTTGAGAAGATTTTTGCAATGTTCTTTATTTATTTTTAATTTTTTTCACCATTTCAGGAACTTCGGATTTGGCATCTTTAGCCAAGGGGGCAATCTTCATCCAGGAATGTGTTCCCGAGAGTCTAGAACTGAAGAAGAAGGTGTTCGCAGACCTGGACAAAGTTGTGGATGACAAGACTATCCTGTCTAGTTCTACCAGCACTACTTTACCATCCAAGTTCTCTGAGAACTTAAAACATAAGGCACAGGTACTTAAATAATTGAAATCATATGAATGCACTTAGCAATTTAAAAAATTATAAACATAATCCAAAAAACATTGCCATAGTATTGAAAACCAGATCAATCCTCTATACCTATACAATGTTAAACACAATTTACAAATTGCGGTTAAGTTTTCTTTAAGAAGGAAAGTAGACCGACTTATTCGTAAACAACACCCACAAGGTACGTTATGCATCATACCTACCCGTGCCTACTGCACCGCATTCCTTGCAAAAATTGAGGTAAATCAACCAACTTTAACGTTGGTATTTTCCTTATGTTGGAAATATATAGGGACCAGGTACCAATAATAAAATAATATTGTAATTAGGTACATAGGTATTCTTACCGAAGTCGTAACCATATCGTAGATTCGCTTAGGTACTTGATGAATTGCGAGATATCCTCTTCAAATAATATAAATAACAAACAACTATTTAATTTCCAGGTTATCGTGTCTCACCCAGTGAACCCACCGTACTACGTTCCTCTTGTGGAGATCGTTCCCGCTCCATGGACCAAGAAGGAAGTCTGCGAGAAGACAAAGGCTATCATGCTCGAGATTGGTCAAGAGCCAGTTGTTCTAACTCGCGAGATTGATGGATTCGTGCTCAACCGTATTCAGTAAGTATTCGAATTTAATTCAACGACTTCAGTTGCTCTACAATGCCCTACATGATGACTAAGATAGCTCCCAGCTACCGAAAACAGTTTCCAGCTATCGAAATACATTTCAGTAACTAAAAGACTGGAGGAACTTTTCTTGACAATGCCTAGGGACTTCATCCAAAGACGGCCTTGATGGTTATGAATTCCTGTCGATCAAAATAACAAAACAAGAATGTGAACTTGCTTTCAAAACATTAGTCTGTACTGAAAGCAAGGTCCAACAAGGACAGTTACGCGAAGGCTCATAAGTAGGTTAAGGTGATATCAGATTGAAACGGCTTTGTTTATGTAGTACCGAATTACCAATTTAGTTTGTAGTCGAAAAAATCTTGAAATAAAAAGCTTTAATAATTTTTTTTTAGGTACGCTATTCTGGATGAGGTTTGGAGGTTGGTCGACGCGAAGGTCGTCAACGTAGAAGACATCGATAAAGTAATCTCTGAAGGACTTGGAATGAGATACGCTTTCCTTGGATCTCTGGAAACTGCACATTTGAACGCGGAGGGCATGAAGTCTTACATTGAAAGGTTCGTTTAACTTTAAAGTAGATGAAATCAGATAGGTGATAACAAATTGATCAATTATACCAAACTGAATTTCCTAGCGAAGCAGGATTCAGTATATTATGTGAAGCAGCGGCCGGTGGGACAGTAATTGTACCTACTAGGTCTAGTTATTTGTTCTAATTTTAATGTAAAGGTTAGCACCATGTTTTCCAAAAGACCTGTGTTACGATTTGACGAAGGTAATTCAAGTGTAGAACACAAACATGGTATCCTTTACGCTACTGCTCCACCTGCGTCTTAACGCGTTAAATTTTGGCATTACGCAGATGTGGCCAACGTTTTAATGGCAATTATACAAATGGCATTATGAATAGCATTAAACGTTAAGCGATAACTCGGGTGTCGGTTTTTTGGACACATCAAAGGGTTTTAGTGCGTAGCTTAGAGCGCTAAGTGATGTTGGCTACATTAATGCTATCTCATTGCACGCATGCAAGGACGAGTGTAGATACTTTGTTTAAGCGGTAACTGCATTTTACGAGCACGGTAATGGAATGGTCAAATGAGAAAGCTTTAGTTTTTAGAATTATTTTGTGTGTCTGAGTTTAACCTCTTTAATGTGTGTTAACGCGTTACTTCATGAGGGATTAACTCTTTGCAGAATTGTACCTAAGTGTAGCCAACACGCATTTTTAATGCAATAAGTAACGTTTAGTTGGCCATTGACATTAACGTTAACGCTAACGCAGGTGGAGCAGGAGCATTACCGTTATATGATATGAAATTTTAAAATAAAATTAACTTATTTTTGTGTTTCAGATACGGAGACACAATCCACAGCGTCAGCCAGACAATGGGAGAGATTCCACGAATGACCACCAGCCCAAGTGCCGCCACGATCTGTGAACAGCTGAACCGCATGGTACCTTTGGACAAACTGCAGGAGAGGCGCGCCTGGCGAGATGCCTGCCTCACACGCCTGGCTGTTCTCAAGAACGAGATGAACACGCTCAAACATAAATACAACTGAATTAACTATCGAAATAATTAAAAAAATACTATCCTAATATTTAAATAAAATGTTTATGCGATCAATTCTTTCGACCACAAGAATGAGTGATCGTTTATTGTATAGGGATACTTACCTACTAAAATACATAAGATTTTGTTGATGTTATACACTTTGTAACTTGCATTGTAAAAGAGTTTATATTTTACATATGAATATATTACATGTTATCTAAACTTGTAATGCTTTCTTTGCAACCCAATGCCTACCTTATAAGAATTCATGCATGACCAAGAGCTTGGACATAGTTTCCCACAATGATATTAAAAATAAAAAGAGGTAGATATCGCACTGGCACGCAAAAATTGTAGCGAACGAATTCAGACAATTGTCGTAATTTGTTTTAGTCGGCTTATACTTCAAGCGCAACTCACTACAAATAGCTATCTCTTTCTGTACCATACTTTCCGAATTATCTGTCGCAGTCGTAGTTGAAAATGACATTTAAGTACATTTGTAATAAGAACGCAACAATTTTTGGACGCCGCTTAGTATGAACGTAGCATATCTTCTTTATAATATCATTGGTTTCCCAAACCATGGTAATGGCTGAGTAGAAAGGTTTCCGTCGTCGTATTAAACACGCCTGTGCTACCCGCTACAGCTATGCGATTCTGTAACAAACACATCATTGATGCTAACAACGACGAGTTCACAGATGTCGCATCGTAGACATCGCTTTTAAAAACAACGTTGATGAAAACCGTATTCGGTTAGCTCAAAAGCTCGTCGACGATCTGCCGAACAACGATGACGGGTAGGATGTTTACAGTGTTGCCAAATTTCTTCTAAAGCAATTAAAAGTATAATCGAGAAAATCTCGACTAACGTTTTTTGGCGTTATTTCGACATTTTAAATCAATGTAAATGCATAATATGCATGTATAAAACAGATT
This sequence comes from Helicoverpa zea x Helicoverpa armigera, assembly GCA_033682625.1. Lineage (NCBI taxonomy): Eukaryota > Metazoa > Arthropoda > Insecta > Lepidoptera > Noctuidae > Helicoverpa > Helicoverpa zea x Helicoverpa armigera. The sequence continues at coordinate 7,971,396 of JAWIIS010000032.1, forward strand.
CTATTCGATAAGCAACGAATATTTAATTAATCATATCATTTTCGACATAGAAAATAATGACTCAAATCTTTGACATTTGTTATAATCTAGGTTATGTAGTATATATAGTCTGTGTCATTTCAAAACTCAAAACCAAAACAAACATTTTGCTCATAAACTCATAACTGGATTATATCCTTATTTATCTAAATACGAGATTTCAAAGCTCCAAATGGCTTTCATCGCGGTCAAGTGGACTTGAAAAAAAGTTGTACCCCTAACCAACGGCATTCTGCTTGTCCTGTGTTTTAGTTTGGTTCCAAAACTATCGAAAGTAAGTACACAGTACGTAACATTTACATTTTAATATACAATATAGTCTTTGTGAACTACGTCTATTAACTAAAATATTTATCTTTTAGTGTTTCCCAACGCACTGCTTTCGTTGAGTCAGCTGGAAGAGCTAGTAAGCTTTTTGGAAAACAAACCATGTTTGATTATGATGGGCCATGATCGTACTGCAAATGCGAGCAGTCATCAGGCACAATCCGAAAACAACAGCCCCAAACAGTGACATAGTGGGTGTATGAAAATATTGGAGCAGTGGTGTAAGGTTAGTAATCAATAATCATTTATGAACCTATGTGTGTTTACTGTTGCACTGAATCATGATAAGTATAGTAGGTACTCTTTTACATTGTGTTTTGTATGTAGGTACTAAATTAGTGTTGACAGCAGGCATATACATACAATGATTTTACTCTATCCTTCAAATTCAATCATAAAGGCATTTGAAATTGCAACTGAAAGTTAAACCACACCAAATAGTTGTTTTATTTATTTTATATATTACCATATAATTTTTGCTTGTGTTGCAGTACTGGAAGGACAAAAAGAAAGAGTTCAGAGGAAGTTCAGTTCTATTGCAGCTGCGAGGCAACATGAAGAATTTGCCAGAACTCGGTGTAATTGAGTTAAAAATACATTCCATTATGCGAGAAGAATGTTTTGGAATCTGAATTTAGATAAATAAATCCATGTTCATTATAAAATACAAAATAATAAAAAGACATGTTGAATTAAAATATTGTTTTATTAATTAATGATTACAGAAAAGTTAAGTATTTTTATAAAAATTACTTTGATACCTGCACACTACGGTGTAATGTTAAAATACTATTGATACTACTGATAAAAAGGTGAAGGAAAACATCTTGTGGAAACCTGGACTATATAGTCTGAAATCACCAACCCGCATTGAGCAAGCGTGGTCCTCAATGCTCAAACCTTCTCCGTGTGAGAGGAGGCCTGTGCCCAGCAGTGGGACGATAAAAAAAAGGCTGTAACAGTAACAGGTAAAATACATATGTATTGTTAGAAGTGGTCACACATATTATTGTTTATTAAATAACTTCTAGCATGACGTCCACTGTCCAAGTGAATGCTAGAGTCCGGCTTGCTTGTTAACCGGGTCACAGTTGCTTCTTACCTCGTACTTATCAATAATATCTGGATGGTTGATGGCATCTTCTGTATATTGTTGAGTCCTTGAGGCAGATGCCTGTGAGACATTGTTCTTGCAATGTCACATAGCATTATTTGGTACATAAATCCCACTAACCAAAAAATTGACAGTACATACAAAAGGTTGATGGACAGCAGGTTTTAGGCACCTATCCACTGTACTGTATGATGATTTATATTATATTGTTTAAGTGTAATATATTGGTGTGGTTGCTAATTCCTCCTTAACGATTCGCCTTTGTTAGGAAAGGAGAAATCTTCTTTCAACTGTCTAATCTGTTCTTCAGTCAACCATAATATAGTTTCTATCAGTAGTTAGTAAATCCATATTACGTATCACGGAGGCCTGACTTTTTATTTATTTAATTATCTTGATGTTTAGTTTCTTCCAACAAAAAATCATACAGGAAAGACGAACTGCCATCTAAAACATTAAAAATAGGCGTAAACGTTTCAGGAATTAAAGTGCGATAAACAAAACATCATAAAAACATATTTTCCCATTGCAATTTATTAAATAACTTGCTTTACTTACATTTTAATCGCCTTCATCCAAGAAAACATCCACAATTTACAAGCTTTTCAGTTTGACAGATAAAATCGAGGGCGAAGGCGAGGTTGTCGTTGCAGGCGAGGATGTTTCGTGTTGCTGAATACCGATTTTCATACATTTGGCACCAAACGTTAGTTCTATGTCACGCCGTCAACATCGTTGAGGCGCTACGATCGCGCAATTTTAATTAACGAATACCGCCGACTTTACATCTGATGTTACAACGATGATTTCTTGGTTGTAAAGATGTTTTGCCTTAGTGAATCGCACCCCTGGCCTTAAAACTGAGTAACCTATGTAATTGATGGGTTTTATTGAAACTGGTAAAGGCTAGAATTTAAGGAGAAATTGAGACAAAGGGTCGTAAACATTCTTAAGAAAATGAAATACCGCCTGGTACTTTTACAAGTCCCTGATTAAAAACTCTCAGCAAAGAACTTTATATTTACAAAATGAAATAGAGATAAAAACTTGAATAAAGGATTCCAATGATTTAATTTTAGCTTATGCTATTAAACCATTGATTAAAATACATCTTATTAACTTTTTCTTTATTACAAGCGTTTGAAAGAATCGACTAAATGTGGTTATTTAGTCGATTTTACAGTGGCAACATTGACAGAAGAACTTCAAAATCCAAAAACAATTTTAGACAAATATTTTTGTTATCTGTGGTTCTTGTCTAATGGAGCATTTGCGCGATCGTTCATAATTTTATTTACCATCATATTTTATTACACACAACTAAAAAGAGTATAATTTTTATATGGTTATTCGTCCACATCAATGGTGTAAATTTTGAGATATGTGTAATTTAACTAAGTAAATTTATTTTGATATAGCCTTCATGATCTCATGACAAAAGGCCTTGCAGTACGCATAGATTTACAAATGTGTTGTTTTGGTAGATAATGGATCCAAGAATGTGTAGAAAAATCAGTAGTAGTGAAAGTCTTCCAGATGCGGACAATGTGGAATATGAGGTATCAAACATCATTGCACCGCAAGAGAGCGACGACAATTTCATGCTGGATGGAAGTCCCGAGCCTCACTCTGTGACATGGCTAGACAACGATCAAATAGATGAATTAGATCTTAATTTAGACCAAACTAATTTATGTTTTCATAGAGTTGATAGCGCAGATATAATTTATAGAAGCAAGAAGAAAAAATGCAAAATGGTAGGAAAGTATGTAATGGGAGATGTGTTGGGGGAGGGTTCGTATGGCAAAGTTAAAGAGATGCTGGACTCTGAGACGCTGTGTAGACGAGCTGTTAAAATATTGAAAAAGAGGAAACTGAGAAGAATACCAAATGGTGAACAGAATGTACAGAGAGAAATACAACTGCTGAGAATACTTAGACACAAAAATGTGATAGAACTAGTCGATGTTATGTATAATGATGAGAAGCAGAAAATGTACCTTGTGATGGAGTTCTGTGTTGGTGTACTCCAGGTATGTATATGTTTTATTTTATAGTACAATAAATTGTAGTTATCCTAGCATCTATGAAGTAAATCATAAATATCTACTTTGAATTTTACTTCTGAAGACTACTTTTCCATTGCTATCAAGTCAGGATACTCAGAATTATACAGAAATATACTTGCACTATCTCATTTTATTGGACCGTAAACTTTACTCAACTAGATAATTTAGCAAGATTACTGAGTGTGACCCCTCAAGGTCTAGACCGCTCAGGTTATTCATATTGTTGCTTATTTTGTTGTTGCAACCATTTGTAACAATGGACATTGTATTTAACAATCAATTTGGCGTATTATTGCTTATTACACTTTATATTTTACTTGTAAATTGCCTTCAAATCAATTTAATTTTCAACCAATCAATCATCATCATGTTTACCAATAATTTTAATCCTCGTGTCTAGGATATGTTGGAAGGAAGTCCAGGCAAGAAGTTTCCTCAGCGGCAAGCGCATGACTACTTCACACAGCTCCTGGACGGCTTAGAGTACTTGCATGGTCAGGGGGTGGTTCATAAGGATATCAAGCCGGGAAACCTGTTGCTGACTCTAGACCATACGCTGAAAATCACTGATTTTGGAGTTGCTGAGGTAAATTAGTCTACTATCCATCTTTATTTAATTTTTCAAAGTAAATAAACTTCTAACAGCAGAATTTTCCATAGTTAATATATTTGTAACAGCTGCAAAAATTCTCATACAATTTCACAGTATCTCTCATTGAAAGCATGATATGATTAAGGTATTAGTTGTAAAGGTATCTGAAAATTTTAAAGCAATAGAAAATGTCATGTCAGTAAATATAAAAAGTTGGTAATACTGACAGTATCAAGAGAGGCATATAAAGTGCAGAGCATGTAGTATGTACTCTGTCATCTAATTAACGGCCTACTGTTAATCTGGCTAGATAATTCAATTGATAGCAGTGTACAAGTGTTTATACACTTAACAAGAGAGTTGGAACATGGCTTTGTTACTGTTGTAAATAAAGCAAGCAATCATTTACTACTGTAATGTTAAGCCCCTCAGTATTGTAAATTGATGCTCTTGCAGATACCATATGGCATTAGATTTGCCCATTCAATTAAATTAATTTTGCAGATTCAACTGTTCTATTCTACCTACGTAGTTTTCAAGTTCAGAGAACTGATAACATGTTACGTTATTTTAATTTAAATAGGATATCAAACAGTAAAATCAACTAAAATTAACTTTTTCATAAATTAAATCTTCCTGAGGCTTTTCCAAACAAAGTATAATTCAAATAAAAAATAACCAAGAACATAATTCTGGCCTTGCCACATCCTGCTTTGTACAAAATTATCAATTTAAATTGTAATCTCAAGATACATAACACTACATACATATGATACATATTACTCTTTTACACAAAAACATTTTGTTCCCTATACAATGTCTTGTAAGCAAATATTTGATATTCCAGGCTTTAGACATGTTTTCCCCTGAAGATACATGTTATACGGGGCAGGGGTCGCCAGCATTTCAGCCGCCAGAGATCGCAAACGGCGCCGAACAATTCTCCGGCGTCAAAGTTGATATCTGGAGCAGTGGAGTTACATTGTAAGTCAACGAAAATAGAACATTACCCAGTAACACTGACCTTTTGCTTTAGCATTGTTTCCTTTCACAAAGGGCGCATTATCTGCGTGACTCAGGATTGTGTGGGTCTCATTATGATTTCAGATGACAGTTTATGTTAAGTTGTAAATACAATATCATTATTTTTTAAATTTTATATATATATAATTCGTTTTCATTTTCTTCCCTATATGTGAAATTAAAATAAATAATTTAAACTTTTGATTATTGCCAGGGGTTGCAATAGCGAAAAATTCGGGTGTCATACTTCAAAGTTCAATTACACACCTATTGCACATTATTTTGTTAGTAAACATTGTGACTCATGATTAATTAAAAACTATTAATCATGCTAACTGCTATATGTGTTCACTTGTTTGTCACTCTGTATACATAAATAAATTATTTTCATTAAGTCATTGATTTATTAAGTGCCTATGTATAATAGCTTCTGGGCAAATACACTGCATTGTTTAGTGAGAACAAATAATCTCAGATTTACCTGTTTTGACTAGCGAAATAATACGTTTTATCAATTTAATGCTTAATATTCTCACAGTAATACATTGCAACTTTTTATTGTAATGATACTTTATTGGCATAGTATTTTCTCAGCGTCATAAATAACCAATCGTTAAGCTGTAATGTTTAATGGTAGTCCCACAAGTAAATTGTTTTTACATAAATAGGTTATATTCGTATAGGTAGGTCGTATAGGTCGTATAGGTCGTATAGGTAGGTCGTGGTGGCCAAGTGGGTAAAGGACCAACCTCAAGTATGAGGGCGCGGGTTCGATCCCAGGTCAGGCAAGTACCAATGCAACTTTTCTAAGTTTGTATGTACTTTCTAAGTATATCTTAGACACCATTGGCTGTGTTTCGGATGGCACGTTAAACTGTAGGACCCGGCTGTCATTGAAAATCCTTGGCAGTCGTAACGGGTAGTCAGAAGCCAGTAAGTCTGACACCAGTCTAACCAAGGGGTATCAGGTTGCCCGGGTAACTGGGTTGAGGAGGTCAGATAGGCAGTCGCTTCTTGTAAAGCACTGGTACTCAGCTGCATCCGGTTAGACTGGAAGCCGACCCCAACATGATTTGGGAAAAGGTTCAGAGGATGATGAAATAGGTTATATTTTTTTATCTCCTAGATATAACATACATCATAACATCTACAGATACCACAATATGGGGACAGTTGATAGAATCAACAGTATACTTCTGCAAACTTTTTGTCGCCTTATGGAACATTGCGCGAATCGCTGTTTGGCACCAATTTTGGGTATCAGCGGGGGGTATGGTGACATGCGCGTACTTACTGCTAATTTAGTTACCTACATATCGCTTTCGAATTTTGCGAAAACTGTACTTAGATATGTTTTATTCCAAAATTGGTGTAACATAACATACTTACACCTGTATTTTCCCAGGTACAACATGACGACGGGCCGGTACCCGTTCGAGGGTGACAACGTTTACCGATTGCTGGAGTCGATCGGTCGCGGGGAGCCGGCGCCGCCGCCGCCGTCACTGGGCCCCACGCTCGGCTTGCTTCTAACTAACATGCTCAAGAGGGACCCAGACCTCAGGCCCACTGTGCACGAGATTAGGAGGCACTCGTATGTATTTTTGACCCTTATATTTATTATCTACTAGCTGTTTTCCCGCGGTTTCTCCCGTGTCCCGTGAGAACTACTTCCATTACTTAGGTAAAATGCGGCGCATGTTACTCGTTGATAGTCTAGCTTCCCAATAAGTACTGAAAGATTTTACAAAGCTTTTCATTGATTCATGCCTAAGATTCTCTTTATAACACGAGCCGAGGTGCTGAAAATAATTTAAGTATATCAGGTTTATTTGGTTTCCCATTATCTACAAATTCGTACGTCTTACATTGCTTCGTACATCCGAATAAAGTGTAGTGTGTACCTTTAATCATCGCCGGGTACCTGTTCGGTACCCTTTAGCTTCGGACGTAAATGAGCTCAGCCGTTTTTATGTTTTTCTAACCTAACAATGTATTGTTTAGTTTAGTTTATTTATTTGTAAAGTTATTTTAGACGATTTCAACCGTGTCATCGCACGTGTTTTTGGCAAACCTTAAGTTTTTGCTTTTTTGACACAAAATTATGACGATTCGATGATGCAAATTAGGATTCAAACAAGTTTCTCAACACTCGTACGTATTTGTTAAACTTCTATAAGCAAGTTGTATTTGATTGAGACATTTACATTGACCTTGATATTGACAAAAAGAAAACTGCATTGATAGGATATTTTTAATGCCATTTGTTCTACAAATACTGCTAGCTCACATTACTATGTACAGGAAATATCTATGACACTTGAGTCGAGTAGTATTTTGCTGCTTCAAGCATAATATATTTGAACTTCACTTATGCGTTTCAGCAAATAATAAAATAGGATTTTATGTACCTAGGTTGTTTACAAAATAACATGTAAAACGTCTGTTAAGGAGGTTATGTTAAAGGTGAACGTTTTAATAGTTTCCACTTAGCGATTGTCGAGATTATGTTGTTTACGCATAAATAACCATTCATTCGACTTTGCGCTTAGGTAAAGAAAATGTTCGCATCAAGGATAACGTGCGAAACTGTAAATAATGATAATATGACCTGAGTGCACTTGTGGTACTTGTCGCTTTAAATAATGGGTCATTGAATTAAATTGTTTTCACTAAATTTCAAGTAGGTACGATATAATAGATTGTTTTGCATCTTCAAAATCCTTATCGTGCTATTGTCGGGATATGCATACAGTTACATTCATTTATGAATATAGGTACTAGCTCATCAGTCCCATTGTACGAAAACATTCCTGCTCAGATACCTAAATATCTCAACCCCTTGGTCGGAAAACTGTCTAGATATTCTTCTATCATAAATATTCATAATTTCTGACCGGCTGATTGCAATAGGTGCACATGCATCCTTTTTAGTTCAACCTCATTGGAACATTCCAAGGAGGTAAAAATGTATCCCAGTGATTCATTGACATAAATATAAGTAGGTATGAGTAGTCACTTACAGCGGGAAAATGGCCTTGTATTATTGTTACTAACAAAGTAAGTACTTTGTTTGTTCAATAATATAATAAGTTGCTGATAGCCCTCTTATCTGAACGTTTATTTATAACTCATCACGACTGTGCCCTGAAGGGCCAGGTAGAGAATTGGCCTTATTAAGTTATATTTAAATGGCCTAGATTCCTGTGCTAAAAAGGGGTGCTGTATTCTTCCACTCCTGTCATTCTTTAATCGTATGTGTATATGTATTTATGTGTAGATGCAGTCTGTTTGCTGTGTAAAATGTATTTGGCTACTAATTATACAGCCAGTTTCCTTACAGAAATGTAAACAATGAAACAATTAATTATCGATATATCCGACGTGGTGCCCATCATGTTACTTATTACGATAACCTCGTCTGGTTTCTTTTCCTCCGTAACTTTGTAATAGTGTTTTTTTTTATTATTATTTTTATTTAAGTTTTATATCCTTTATGAGTGATTAATAAATTATGCAGTATGGGAATTCCATCTTGCGAAGTAAGTAGGTACCTAACTGGCATTATGCCAGCAACTTCGTCAGATTGATTTTAGGTATTGAATTTTCCAACACGATCCCGGTTTAGGATAAACATTTTTACTAAACACTCAAAGGTAATCAATAGATGGGTAACTAATAATCGGCATCTGCATCGCTGGGACTTCTTCCTATATTTCTGTCTCTATACTTCTATACTAATTTATACTCCATACTAATAATAAGAAAGAGGAAATATTTGTTGTTTGTTTGTAGGTACCCTAAAGTCTGATAAAGTGCATTTACTGTTGGGAAGCTACACTGTCCCCGAGTAACATAGGCTGAACCCCAGCGTTCTTAAAATGACGTGTAAAAGTGATATAATGTCCAACTTGCATAATAAACGATTACATTTCATTTCCTATTTTATCCGGGAAGAATTTCCCCCGTGACGCGGGTGAAACTGCGCGGGTGAAAAAATTATGTATGTACTGTTTCCCATCTATCAATTTTATTAATTTACTTTTTTCATGTTCCAGTTGGGTGCAAGCTCGTCCGCCGCTAGAAGCCGGGGAGCGGCTGGTGACGCCGCGGTCGCGTCGCTCGGACGAGCTGCACACGTCCACCGTCATCCCCTACCTGGTGGAACGTCACTACCCCTCCGCACAGGAGTACTTTACTGAACGGGATTATAGACACGGTGAGTTAATGTTGTGTTGACTTCTTGGTGTAGATTAATTGTGATCAATAATAATTAAGATTCAAGTTCACCGACAACATAGATTTTTTACATTTACATTGAAAATAGAACGTTAAAATTCATAGTAAACAGTTGTCCTAATAAAAAATGACGTTTTTACTGTCCGTGAACTTGGGCCTGTTGGGCTTGGTCTAGTTGAAGCTGTGAATAGTACGTAGATAGTATCACATTGAAATTAGGGCTAAGCGTTTATTAGTCATTACGCACTTTGGGTTAACTGTATTGTAAATAATTCCTGAATCGCTTAAAAAGGCATCACTTTATAGACTGAATTTTTCTATCATAATATATCAGACAAAAAAATCCCGCTGTTATTTTTTATTATAGGTCGATGTTCTTGTTTGAGTATCTTTCTAATGTTTTAAATCTTAAAAGGCTCTGCTTCCCAAGTCTGCTTGACTCCAAGATGCTACGTATATATTTTTTTTCGAAATGCAGCGTACTTTGCACTGTATCTAGGGAAATATCGGAGACAACTGCAGTGTTGAAATGAGTGCTGATAACTTAATAATCGATAAGCTGCACTTTATACGTGCGTCCTGCTGATTTTGTAACCGATTCATATTCGAATAAATCATTGCATTACGTGCACTTTTAAACAATCGCTATTATCTTTATGTCTCTCTTCTCTACGTAATATTATATAGGCCATAGTTATATTGTCTGAATTATCACTCACGAGTACATTGTTCACTTTATCATAATATTTTGTTACAACAGTTTTTAATAATGTTGCAACGGTAACCAGTATCGAATGTTTTCATTATTCACGGCATGCACTGTCAGACATTGTCGTTTTACGTCTATTGTAGTACTTAATCTCTGTAAATACCATGGAGAACAAAATGACTAGCGGAGATGTCATAACGCAAATCTCTTAAGAAACTAGCGTCGGCAAAGTGCGGTGCGGGTGTTCGGGGTACGAGGAATTTTACTCGCTACACCATACTCCTACTTCAGAACCTGCCCAATTTTTGTTAAACCAAAGATCTACAGATGTGTCAAATAACCCGAACGCCTCGTTAGTTCACTCGCAACAGTTCGTGCGTATTTGACCTAAAAGAAGGCGCCCGACCTATTTAACTGCATTATGGCATCTCCGTTCATCTTTCTTCCTCGGCGGTAAATACACATGGGTAAATGTAGTGTACAATTTTCAGAACCTGATGATGTGCGCATAGCCGGTCACGTCCGAGCTCGCATTTGTTCCTTGAGTTAGGTTCGTGGCATGAGAGTGAACGACACCCCATCTAACGAGCTTTCTGCCTTTACCCAGCCCCTATCTATCTATAGCAATATACCCGCTGTAATAATATCAGGCTTATAATACAAACACTAATTTATATACCTACCAAAATAAATTTAATTTATGATGCGTTTAATAAGTACCTACAGTATAAAATATATTTTTCTATATTCATACTGTACGTTTGAGTTCTTTGACTAATTTGATGAATAATACTTTTTATGGCAGTGACGATTTTTAGAAACACTCATATATGCTATTTAGATACTTCGCTTCAGATTGATTAATTTATATTATTTTTGTGAATGGGTTTGTTAAAGGTTCAAGTTATTAAGCCCCTTCGTACATGCTAAACTCTGCAATCTGGTCTCATCCTTTCGTGTATTACGATAAGCCACCGTCTGCGAAAGGGCTAAATCGAGAAATTTTAATTTCTGGGAAAAGCTATTGTAAATAACATGATAACGAAGTATCTAAGTACGTAATGTATAATCTGCGACCTGTCAAAAGACTGGTATCCAAGTTAAGCTCGTGTTCCAGAGCTGGGCGACGGCGGGTCCCGCACCCTGTCGACTGCCGAGCTGTCGGACGCGGAGTCGAGCCGGCGCAAGCGGCGCTGGCACTCGTCGTGCGGCCGCCTGCCCTCCTGCCGCCTCACCTGATGTCACTCTACAACCCCCATACACCTCACCCCAAACCACTTTGCCGTCCCGAAGCTAGCCACTAGTCACTGCGCACTCAAAACGTACGAACAAAACGCAAATGTACCAACTGCGCATGCCCTAGAAAAAACACCTAACTTCAGAGCGGCAAAGTTGTAAGACTTGAACTGTACTTATCGCGTGTTACACTCCCCCTTTTCCTGTCAAAATTAAACACCCTAGAAATAATTTATGTTCGTTTTGTGTTAAGCATATGCTCCGAACAAAATTGGCTTTGGAATACTTAATGTTGCTATTTATTTGTTCGTATATATGGTTGTTACGAGTAGTTTTCTATATACTCCTCTAAATAGTAATGCAATTACAGCTTTATACGAAATATGTGTTTGAATGTGTATGTTGAGAGACCAATTATTTTAGTAAATTTTCTTATATGATATTCAGTCACATACTTCTATTAGAGCTAATATTACCATAGACATATTTATGATATTGAATAAGCAAGGAGTTCATGCGATGACAAAACAAAAATATATCAAGGATGTTAAATAGTACCTGTTTGATTTGTCTTTCATGGTATATGATGTACAGTGAACTTGTATTTAGAGTAATAATTAGTAGATCTCAAATTTTAACGTGGCAATAAAAAGATAATATTTTTATAAAAAATATCGCTATAAAACCAAATTATAATAGAGTTCTTGCCAAGAGGGAAGCACCGATTATATTATCATTTTTAGTTTGATTTTCTTTTTTTTTGTTGTTGCATTGTGGTGCATGATATTATCGATCAGCAGAAATTGTGATTGCACTGGTCGACTGCGCCCACGCTTCTCACTGGTTCGATCGACGGACAAATGCGTTCCTGACTGTGACAAGTAACTAGCTTGCAATATTTGTTTGAATGGTTTTGGGTATGTTCGAATTTCTTATTATTTTAGTTGTTAGATGTAAAGTACAAGTTATTATGGCGATTATTATACATTAAAAAATGTTTGTGTAATATCGTTGACACTTTAAAGCCATTGATTGGAATTTATTAAAAGAAGAATGTTATGGGATGCGAACAAATTGCTGCATGGTTTGGAAATTATAAAGGGACACTGCTTGTACACACTTCACCGTGTTGTGTACCTATTTCCTGATAATCTCTTTTCCCATCTCAACACCTCTGACGGACCTCACTTTTTGTAACTTATTTGTAATGAATGTAAATTATTTTAGTATTTAGGTATTATTAGGTAAACAAACGCATGATTTTCTGTACTTCTATTTTGGATTGTTGTTAGTGCATCATTTGTATATTGGACCGACGTTTTATATACGTTTGGTCTTTAAGTGATGCGAATATTTCACTATTTACTTCTGCGCTAAATTGTTTGTTCACTTAATGTTATTTAGTTGTGCAATAACTGTTATAACTTGATGGAATGCCGTTGTAGTTCGTAGTTTAGGTTAAAGCTTACTTAAGCCATATTGTAATGAGATTATTGCGCAGGTGATCTCTTCACGCCAAAGGCGGATTTTGCTAAAAGTATTTAATTTAACTGTAATAGTTTGTGTCCACTTACGTTGCACTTGTATTTTGAAAAGTGAGGTCTTACATATTACTGTTAAAACGTGTGTTTACGCTTAAATAAAATGAAAGGATGTATGTTTAGTGCCTGAAATGAAAAATAACGTAAAAAACTGAAAAAAATTAAAGAGAATATTAATATATTGTAAATAAAAAGTCAAAGTAATGTGCATTATGTTCTTCATTTTTTAAACCTTCCATAACTATTACATTTTCTTTATGTAAGTTATCTTGATGGGCTTACTGTTAACAGAACTTAATCATCTAGTTGTAACAACAGGGTGGTACAAAAGTTCGGTGCAATTGAGGACCTTATCTTCTACATATATTTACCATCATACCTAAAGTTCACAAACCTAGGTGGCAAGCAAGTATTCCTGCTTGATACAAAGCGCATGAATGAGATAAACATTACCTCAGTCTGTTAAACACTTTACATAATACAAACTGTACTAGACTGAACACGTAATCGCTCGCCTAACTACTCAACGTCAAGCAATTACTGTCCCGAGAGCTCGCTCATGGGTGCCTGTATGGTGTGAAAAACTGAGTGAGTATAGATATACAATAGTATAGATAGATTGACGATCTAGTGTGGTGTTAGTGAAGACAAAATTAAAATAAATCTGGTTAGTGACTTTTTGATATGCTGCTTTCCTTAATTTCCAATTGATAGATTGGCAATGCGTGACAGATAACAGTAATTATGTGACACAAATCCTGAAACGAAGAAGTTACTGTCCTGTAAAGGCTCTGGGCTACTGGGCCACCCGTATGTACCAAGCGCAACAATAAAACCATGCTAACCGTGATATTTTCAAAATTGTTATGTGCTATGATCAAAGTCATAAATACAACAATATTGATATCGAAAGCAACACATATGTGTTACACCTGAAAAAGTCAGCTGATGTATTTTTTGGCTTCACTAAAATGACTCGGTTACCAATCTATCTACTATTCTATATCTGTGGTCGTAAGCATGGGGCCCATGCGCCCGCGCACCCGCGACCCGATTCGCAGCCACAATGCGCGGAAGTGTCCGGTGCGTTGCCTCAACGGTCGCGGCGCCTTCCGCCATATCAGGTGCTCATTAATTGGAGCACTGGATTTATTTGAACAGGTTCCTTCGGTTGAGGTTAATTTTGTACCTACCTATTGTATAGTTAGATTAACTACCTACATATATTAATTTAAACTCGATTTTTCCTGCTCTTTTACCATAGCGTTCCAAGACTAAACCTTCGAATCGCACTATACCTATTTCTTTTTGTGTCCTTTGTAGGTAGGTCCCCCGTCCTACAACATCTGTTCACCCTACGTAGATTCAATAATCTTTATCGCCCTATGTACTGACCTTTTGCCTCTCGTTGTCGCCATCTGCGGATTTATTACATAGATTGGAAGTTACAACATTTACCCAGGTAGGTATAAGGACAATATTGATTTCGTTACTCAAGTAACATTTCCTAACCGATGTTCCTGCAGTATGTTTCTACACTCAGTAAAAGAATGTTAAACACCGCTTAATACGGCAGTTTGATCGGGTTTCTAGAAGAGACTTGGAAATACTTAAGTAATCGATGACACCAGTTCCGATAAGTGGTTGCCTATCCGACCAAGTACCTAGTCTAGGGACCTACCTGTGTCACCTAGATTAATGCGAAAAATCGTCATGTGGAAAATAAGGGGACAGGTAAACAGGTTCTGCGTTCATACCTATCAATAGGGTATTACATGCATTTTTGAAATATATCTTAAATAAATTCTTTAGTCTTAATATATCTCTAAAAAATTAAAAATATTTTTTTTTCTCACGTTATGTACGAATATAAATTAATTGTTTTATCATAATTTCAAATTTCGCGCGTATTTCGCGAAAACGCGGCACACAACGGACGCCATGATTGTTTTTTGGTCATGACGTCATTGCGTTAGTAAACAAACTACAGCTGTCAGTAATACATATTTTGATATGTATTGAAAATTTTAATAATGAGTAGGGGAGAGCGGGGCTGAAAGTGCCGGGGGTAAATTGTGCCGACGCGAATATCTCAAAAACAGAAAGAGATAGATATACGATCGTATTGTGTCGCGTAAGGCCTAACAGTCGCGCACACGCGGCTGCCATTTTAGTTGCGTCAGCGACGCGGACCGAGTCGTACTGCATGTGAGGGTCCTCCAGCGCCACGTAAGTAAATATTTTCGTTTCAATACTTTTTGGTCTCAAGCTAGCATTTTTCGTGCTTTTAATATGTGAGTTTTTGTAAAATGTTTGTTATTTATCCTAGTTTGTTATGCAGTGTAATTTTAATGCTTTCTGTACAGTGATTTTTATATGTGAGACAAAATATCACACTATCATAAACGGGGTAAAATGTGCCGTTCATGTGGGGCTGCTTGTGCCGCGGCACAACCAAACCCTAACCAACCTACATTGTTTCAGTATTGTTTATATTTACGCGAGCAATTATGAAAGAAAGAAAATACTTTTGGACTTTTTTTTTTTGGAATACTTCATACTGCATTTATTTTCTTTGACAGAATGAGGACATACGTAGGACATACATAAGCCGACTAAAAACCCCGCTAAGAGAAGAGTATTGCAAGATGACGACAGTTCTGATGACGAACAAGAATGGTTCTGTATCATTTGTTGTGATGCCTATTCTAACTCTGCCCCCTGGAGAACAATGGATTGAATGCAGAGAATGTAAGAATTGGGCCCATTTGCAATGTATTGAAGATGAAGAAAACCAAGCATTTGTATGTCCTAACTGTTATTCTGATCAATCACCTGGAGAGTAACTAGTTTTGGTATATTTTTTATTTCTTAAAAAGACTCGAGACTGATTAAAAAGTTAATAATTTTGGAACATATTAATAATTGATCTCATTCGCATAAAAATAAGTACAAACTATTGATTAAAAATACGTTTTTATGTTTGAATAATTACATAAGAAGCTTCCTTGTTTTTTTGTTATTATAATACTTAGTATTATACAATTAAACTTTAAAAACTGTTGATTTATATTAAAAAATATAACGAATAAATATATTATTATAAAACTGATGTGTTTTAATTTCCTAATTAATTTTCATTCATATAAAACTCCCAGCATTATCAACGGCACAACCGACCTCAGCTACGGCACAACTTGCCCCAGATTGGGGTTGGTAGTGCCTTGCCGCCTCTGTATAAAAAAATCGCATTTTCATAAAAACTATTAAAAATGTGCAAAATCTGAAGTTAAATTCGTAAAATAGATTAAATTTGGCTTAGGATGAACCACTACTTTCAGACATAGTACTTGTTTTATCCGAATCTTAAAAGGATTTGTCAAAATCGGCACTTTCAGCCCCGCTCTCCCCTAATTATGCTCCGTATCGTTGGTGTGTTGTTTCTGAATGTGAGAACACTAGTGTAAAAACACCAGACAAATTATGGATTCAAGTACCAGTGGATATAAATATGAGAAACACTTGGTTAAAAGTTGTTTACTACCGTAATGACGTCATTAGCATGGCGGCGACATTTCGTAGTGTTCAAAGACAGATAAAAAAACCTAAAAACTTTAAACTGCAATAAAAAATATATTTATGTACCTTACGAAGTGAAACTAACATTTCCCGATTGCTTTTCCTCTAAAGAATCATTGTAATACACTTTTAATTTTTTTCTCATCTAGACTAAAATACCCTATTGCGATGTGAGGTCACTATTTCTATTTGACATAGGTAGGTACCTACCTATAGTTATCGGCACGGATATTGAGCCCTGACCTTCACCTGCGCAGAAGCGATTTATTGGTTTATTGCCTTATGTGTACAGCGCGCAAAGCGATCCCCACTCTTCCGCCGAGAGCTCAATATCCGTGCCGATAACTATACTAAAGGGTTCTAAATACTTCTACCTATGTACAAAAGCGCTAAACGAGCATTTACAATGAGTCAAAGTTGTTGGTAAGCGTTGCGTACGGAGGAATGGTGTCATCAACACTTCATTACAAACGAAGTGAAGGGTTGCTGAAGATGGTCATTATCGTTTTTCTCATTGTCAGTTCATAAAGTTCAAGGTGCATTTTTTATAGGTTAATCGAATCAAACTTCCTAACAGTCTTTAGCGTAAAGTTCTTATGGTTCTTGATACATGCATTTGCTACTCACACACTAACCCATTCCCATATCATTTTACCTTCTAATTTCACTGTTAGTACTTGCCTACTTCAATTAGATATTTAGGGAAATATTGACTATTGTGCCATTTCTCAGAAGCCTGCCTCCACTAGGCTCTGTCTTCGACGTCACTGGCGAATACCTGGCAACCCCATCTTTCACTACTACATCTCTCCATCTCATTTTCTAGTGTTTTTATTCCAGTATCATATCATATACCTAAGTACTTGCATATGGAAATAATTAAAAAATATTTCCGAAACTAGGTGGTTATGAGAATAAGTAACAACCTAGGAATTTGAGTAGTGGGTCTGCTCAACTACCTACATATTACCTAGATACCTGCGTATCCAATTACACGTAACTGATCTTGCAAGTACCTAATCAAACACAAGTCTAACGAGTATTCAATAAAATCCTTACCTGCGTGGTGAGTAGGCAATCGCTTGTTTGCGCCCATTCATAAATGCCTTAGAGGTCGTGAAAGGATGTGCCGAGGATGCCAGCTAGTCGCTTTAGTCCTTGAAATAGTGTACAGACATTGTCATAGGGCTAACTAACGTGCACAAATGTGAATAGATAAACAAGTTTCTCGCACCTATGACTGCATCGTAGTTTTAATGGGATGATGCATAATTTTGATCATTCATTAAAATATTAATACGAGTATTTTACCTGCTTGAATTATGTGTGGTGCCCTTTTAACGATAGCTACTTGGTACCTATGTCCTCTGAAATCCTGAAAACAATATGCATGCTAAGATTAACATTTTAATGAATCTCTTGCTAGAATCTATGTTAACTTTTCTAGGTATTAGGTACTTGGAAATAAATTCCTGTAGCTTCCTCATCTGTACCTAATGGTTACTTACCCTACTGTTTATTTTATCACTATTCTTAACTAGCTTCTGCCCGCGACTTCGTACGCGGATCCTGTCCCTTATGCCAGCGACTACGGGGTCAGCAAAATCAAAGATCTGAATAGTCTGATATTGAATTTTAAGGGACCGAAGAGAAACGTTCTATATACTTAATTTTTGTACTTTAACAGCAAAAGCACAGCAGATTAAACAAAACGCTGAGAACTGAACCGCAATAGACGTGACCATAGGGATAAAAGTAGTGATTCTAATTAGTCCGCATTTGTGTGTGGCAAAAATATTACACAAGTATTATTACGTAAAAAAACATTAAATAGATGACAAAGTCGTGGTGACTTAGTGGAAGTCGTGGTGGTTTAGTGGGTAGAGAACCAATCTCTCAAGTATGAGCTGAAGGGTGAGGATACCTCGGTGGACTTTAAACGCAGATTACGCGCTCCCTGTGCTTACCATGAGGCACCTACCCTCCGAGCAGGGCTACTAATCCTGCTCTAGCGACTCCACTCTGGACGGCCAAGCCAAACCAGAGGCGTGAGACCTACCCCCGTCATGGTTCTAGCTGGGCTCCTGGAGTTCCACATCAGGTGTAGGTGTGGTTCAATTTTTATAAGTCAACAGAGAGTGCTTATCAGATTGAACAACTTTTTCTAAAACGTCATACCTCTATATGCTATAGTCTAGCTGGGCCCCTGGAGTTCCACATCAGGTGTTTTAGATCTTCAATTTGTGTAAGTCAATAGAAAGTGCTTATCAAATTGAACAACTTTTGCTAAAACGTCATACCTGTATATGGTATAGAGAAGCTGGGCTCTTGGGGTTCCACATCAGGTGTTCCAGATCTTAAAATTTATTATCTCAGCTGAAAATGCTCATCACATGAAACAATTTTTGCCATGGCACCATTTTTGTATCTCTTATAGTTTTGTTGGTCTGTTGGAGTTCTGCATCAGGTCTTCAAGTTTCGAAGATAAATTATAGCCTATATGTTGACCAGGCTTAATACTGATACAACAAAGAAAAAATCATTGAAATCCGTTCAGTAGTTCGGAAGATTAGCGTGTACAAATCTAAGAAGATGTATACAAACTTTCATCCCCTATTTTATCCCCTTAGGGATGGAATTTATCAAAATCCTTTCTTAAGAGTTGCCTACGCCATAGTAGCTTTATGCATGCAAAGTCTCAGTCCGATCGGTTTAAAATTGACAAAGTTTCATACAAACTTTCATCCCCTATTTTATCCCCTTGGGGGTAGAATTGATCAAAATCCTTTCTTAGCGGATGCCTACGTCATAACATCTACCTGCATGCCAAATTTCAGCCCGATCCGTCCAGTGGTTTCAGCTGTGCGTTGATAGATCCCTATGTCAGTCAGTCAGTCAGTCAGTCACCTTTGAGTTTTATATATTTAGACTAGCTTTTGCCCGCGGCTTCGCTCGCGTTAAGAAGTATTATTATTAATTAGGTATGGTTTTTGCGGCTTTACTTTTGTTTAGCGTGTGTAAAAAATTAGGGTCTACAAAACTTATTAACCACTAACTTATTAACAAACTTATTACTCATTAACCACATATTTGACAATTTCTGTACGCACCTCCATTGCTCTGTCTTGTGTTCCGTACATTAAATAAGAGAGAGCACGAAACAAACATGCACCGTCACCAACAATAGGGACGACAGTACATTCTTCAACTTCTCCATTAACGTTTAGATTTTCTTTAGCCATTTTAAAAAAAGTCTAACCAACAAAACCTAAACTTAAACCAAACGAAAACAAAACAAATGCCAAATACAACGCAGTCTATGACCAAAACTATTTTGTTCGTTCCATTATTTTATCACCCGTGGGGGTTGAATGGGGGTTGAATTAATCAAAATCGTATTTAAGCGAACGTCATCATAAAATTCTGATTCGTCATCAGGACTTCTTCATAAAATCTAAGAAGATGTATACAAACTTTCATCCCCTATTTTATCCCCTTAGGGATGGAATTTATCAAAATCCTTTCTTAAGGGTTGCCTACGCCATAGTAGCTTTATGCATGCAAAGTCTCAGTCCGATCGGTTTAAAATTGACAAAGTTTCATACAAACTTTCATCCCCTATTTTATCCCCTTGGGGGTAGAATTGATCAAAATCCTTTCTTAGCGGATGCCTACGTCATAACATCTACCTGCATGCCAAACAGCCCGATCCGTCCAGTGGTTTCAGCTATGCGTTGATAGATCACTATGTCAGTCAGTCAGTCAGTCACCTTTGAGTTTTATATATTTAGATTATCTTCAAAAATGTGTTGCCGTGGCAACGACATTAACAAAACACATTGTGAGCGTGCTTTTAGGATATTTTAACATTGACACTATTTTCACATCACATTTTAAGACGATAATCATTTGAGCCGTTGACCTTCTGTGCAATAAACACGGGAAAATGCGACTACATTCAGAAACAATTTAAAAGAATAACAGAACAGTCTCATAGTCTCATTTCGGACCTTGCCCCTAATAGGCTAATTGTTTTTATTTAGATTAGTTTATATAAACTTGGCTGAAAGTTTGCATAATTTGTTTGGTTTGAATAAACTGATTACGTTAACAAATTACCTATAGAGTAGGATATAATTATGTTTCCGGATTAATTAGGAAGAAAATATAAGTGTGAATGGCCCGCTTTTCTCACGCTTCTCCACTAAATAAATATGAATCATGCTTGCATCAAAACATTAGCTTATGTGAACAACCTTCAGGTGTAAATTCTTTTGTAAGACTACAAGTACATAGGTTATTGGCAGGTGACTTTTTCAATTGAATATTTTGTTTGGTAATGTAACCTGTTCTAACAGTTAGTAGTACCCATGGGATTGTGTCATCTTTCAAATGGTACTTATTTCCCAGCCCGTTTTGACTGCAGAGGTCAAATAAATGCCAGCGGCGAGGTATGCGGAACTTGCCACGGTACAATAATGGGAAAATTGATTTCTTGACAGTTTCTAATGGAGCAATAAACTGGGCAATAACAGAAAAGCTCTTTCAAACTTTTACTAAGTACCTATATTTATGCGAAGAGTATCGTGAGAAAAAAATATCTGTAAGTACCTACTGGTTTTCAGCTAAACCGGATATGAAATAAACTAGAATATCTACCGTTTTCTCTGATCCGATCGTTATGGGAAAACTCATTCTTTCTTGATACGAAATTTTGCGATTGAAATGGTTGCCTATTTATTTGTAGACTGCATCATTAGTCATTCCACCCTCGCGGATGTTGCTAAGCTTCGAAACAAATCACGATATCTTATTGTTAAAGCCATTGATGACCTATTCCACTGATGTCATTACCTACACTAGATCATTACCGACTTACATATCTGAAATCGGGTGACTGACAGTTCAAAAGGCTATGAGAATATCTGTTCATCCGCTTTATTCAAGATGTTCTAACAAAATAGTTTCGATATGGCGATCCGCACTGTGGTTCTTCACAATACCAGTCTCGCACGGTTAAATTGATGGGGTCAAAATCACAGACAAATGATGTTCAATAGGTGAGGCTCGGGCGCAGTGAAAGCGCTCGCGCAATTCTATTGTGACTCTGATTGATTTGCAAGATAGATGATAAGTTGCCGTATCATAGATGCTATTGTTCTTCCAACTTTAGCAATTAAACGCCATAAAATAACTCGACGATAGCAATCGAAGTGAAGCTGTTACTTTAATCTATGGGATTACGGCTCTGCAAATGGTCGATTATATTTCCGTGGTTTTTGTTTGGTGATTCATACATTTACACAGGCATAAGACTGTAGGTACCTACGATGGTCTTTTAGGCATTCTATTTTTCATGATACTTACCCGACATACGTAAACAAACCAACTAAAAGTACTGTAACTGTATGTAAGTAAACTTATTCCACCATTAAAATACCGAGGAGATCCTTACGCCACTTGTCTTCATTTAACTGATTAATTAATCCAAAGAACACGTAGGAGTACGAGAAAGTGATGCTAAAAGCAATACCGATCGTAGTCGCAACCTTTTACTACGCAACGCCATATTTGTTCATTAGAAACTATTGTGGGTGTTTATTAAGTAATCCAATCAACGTTAATAAAACCCTACGGATGACCTCTTACGCTAAGTTCTTAATTTATGGTCGTAGGTCACATTATAAAACTTACTAACTCTTACAACGTGGCATCATAAAATTTTCGATTTTAATGACTCGGAACATACTTATTGCATTCAATTTAGTCATATGTTTTAGTGCCTTCCTATTTATTGTCTCAAGACAATACCACGTCCATGAGCATATTTCGGAACTCCAAAATAATTGAAATCACTTATCTTCATGGTACAACCGTCACTTCTAAATAAGGCACGACTTCATGAGTAACAGTCCTGGCTGACGCTCTATCTACGTTATTGAATTAAAGTATCCATTCACATTCGATCCTCATTACGCAACAACCGTTTATAACTCAACGGAGTCATCATAAGTCTGTGAGAATGTGGTGTTCGTGTTCCATCGGCGATATCGAACAGTGTGCTAATGCTTTGGTTCTCTTCTACATGGCAATCAATTAAAATGTTTGAGAAAGATGCTCTTTATGGAAGTCAGTACCTACGAGCTGAAAGTAGTTCACATTATTTTCTTTACTACTGATAGATAGACAGATCCCCCGTAACTTACATTATCTATTCGGTAATAAGAGAATGTTTAGCAGCAACTATCGAGGTATTAAATTATCTTAATAATTTTCCGATATTTCCGGAAATTGAGTTATGTTTCAAGATAAAAAGAATAATGATGTCTCGTTAGAAGCTGTATGTTAGCATCTAGATATCATAATTAGTGTAGGAAGAGTTAACTCAAAGATACAGAGGGTATATTTTCGAAATACCCAAAGGATTCCGTCAGTCGCAAATCGACGCGGTTCATGCAAATATGGATATAAAGGAAACGAAGAGCTATATTAAGATCGCCGTACATAATTGGGAACTAAGTTTGTGGATGTTACTCAATCTGTGTGTATTGCTAAATTTTGTAGCTTCAATTTGATTCGTTTCATTGCATATGGGCGTTGTAAAATGTAATGGTGGTCCGTTGGGTCATAGTGAAGTAATATAGGAAATAATAAAACTTAGAAATTATTGTCGAAATGGAGATTTTCTATTTTAGACTATATCTGTGGAGCATTCATTTCACGATAAAAATGTTTGTTGTCTTCTTGAATAGTAGGTTCTTAGTAAACATGTTTTTGGGATCACTGCTTTTGAAACAGCATGCTTTTTAATCCAATATTCTCTGTAAATATAAAAGGGAAGTCGTCTACAGTTCGGGTAATGTAATGCATACCAATGTAGCGTGCGCGTTACTAACACAGTAGCACGCCAAGTCTCCATTGCAACTATCGAAGAAATTGTTATCTTTTTATCATCGCAGGAAATTGAAGATACTTCACGGCGACTGATAAATTGATTGCCCATTGAAGTGGTATCTGTTTTTGTACAGATATCTAAGTAATAAACGTACGAGGGATATGGTGTTATAAAATTTTATATTTTTATATCGAAGATCAGATATTTTATTGTCGGCAGATAGGCTATCGTGCACTGTGTCGTGTAATGCAGTTTGTCAGTTTGTGCCTAAATTAAAAGAAGATAAGTTTCGGTGGCGAAAGTAGACCATTTCATCTAATAAATAAAATAAAAATAAAAAAGCCTTTTATTTCCAGTAGATAATTAAAGGTTTACACTTCTTATCAAAAACATTAGATCTATTAGTGTTAGTTCTTATAGTTTAATCTATGTTAGTATATTTAGTATATATTTTTCCATTTGTTTATTGATTTCAGCTAATACTGAATCCAAAACGACGACATATCATTCGTGAGAATTTTCTATCAACTTGCCCCTAATAAAGAATACTTGACAAGTCACTTGCACTAAATTGCAGCTTAGCTCCATAACCTGAATTAGCGTGTTCCGATAATGTCACAGCCGTTAATATTTCACACGGCGTATTTTGCCGCCGAAGCCTCATATCATTGCGTTCCACCAATAAAAATGTCGACCTCAATTGTAGTACATACAACAACGTCTATTACAACATTGTTGAAATTGAACGCATTATCGACATTAGAATTTGCGTGTCGGGTACTACTCTTGACATTTTGAGAGATACCATCTTCAACCTATTGACCTCTAATATCGATATTACATTTATGATGATCGGATCTTGATGGTGAAATTTCAGTGTGGATCATCATGTTTTTTGTTTTCAGATTACTTTGCTGATTGTTATCATCACTGCACTTTTGATTTCAGAATGATCTGCACTAACTTCAAGCTTCGTGCAATTTCGTCATGAAAATTAAAATACCATCATGCTCAAAAGTTTACAACTCCGTTAAAGGACTTAGTCCTACCAAATATACTACAAACAGAGAGATCGCTCTTTAGAGATGCTATAAAACATGTTTATGGATTTGCTCTCTTGATACAGAATTCGCAGCTGCAGTCGTCTTTATATGGAGATGTTAGAAATATTCTAAATCTACATTTAGACTGCCCTTTTAGTCATCGAAATATCATCAAATACCAGGTGTTCGGCTCATAATAAATCTTCATTAGAAATATTATTCTGACGTCTGCTCACAAACAGTTTTATTGTGTACTAACGTTGATAAATTGAAAGGAAAACTGGACCTAATAATATAATATGTGTACCTATCTATAACTATCTGTTTAAATTTGCGTTTAAACCAATACTAATTTGCACTTTTGAAAAAAAAAACATCGATTATTTTATTAAATGTAACAAAAGCTTCTATTTATCTAGTATAAAATGGAACTCAAGGAAATTGAATTAGGTAACATTCGTTTCACGTGGCGCCAGAACATGATACACCTCGGTAACGACGGTTAGGGTTGTATCCTAGAAGTTCCACTTATCCATCTTTGTTAAAGTTAAATAAGCAATACTGTTACTTTTAAAACTTCCTCAAAATATTTAATAATAATACTATAAACACCGGCACGACCAGGTTGCAGCAATCATACACCAACACCTAGCTTACAGATACAAACTCATAGATAAGATAGTACCATATTATAAATACAAACCTGAGACAATTTTAGAAGGCAAGAATCATAAAATCTACTGGGACCGCACAATAATAACAGATAAAACTATTCATTACAATAGACCGGATATAACAGTACACGATAAAACTACTAAAACAGTTTACTTAATAGACATTGCAATACCCAATTCCAAAAATCCAAACCACCATTTGAACCATGAGAAACTGAGTAAATATCAGGATCTCGCGATAGAAATAAAAACCCAGTGGAAAGCGCAAACCGTTCACATTGTCCCCATAGTCCTGTCATCTACCGGTATTATACCCAAATCTCTTTTACAAAGTCTCAACACACTACACATGCCTGCCCATACACTACACATGCTTCAAAAAGCCACCATACTTAACACCTGCCGCATCACACGTAAATTTCTTACATCATCCACACTATCATCTACATTTTCTATATAATCATCCCTTACACGCTTGGCTCCGGCCCGCATGTAAGGTTTTATACTCTCTCTAAAGAGAAGAAAACGAAATAACATAAGAAATAATAATAAAGCATTTATTTCGAGTAACTAGGACTCATATCAGGTTAGTAACAATATTTACTTAAGACTATGTTAGTAAACTACAATATACAATTTGGTTACATAAAGATTTAAACGTTGGTCTCATATTAAGAAAAAAAAACTATTCTAAAATAATGGAAAAATGCAAACATGATTTCAAACTGTTCTTACTTTAAATGAAAATACTTGTTACAAAAATATAACGTCATGATGAAAATTCCTTATAATCCTTATTAGTATTTTTTGGGACAGCCCTAACAAGAGGTCAGGTGTGGGTCGCGATGCGCCCTCATGGCTCGAGGTCTGAGCGTCACGGAAGCGGGCGACACGGGGCGCCGGAGAGGGGAGGAGGTCGCTAGCTCGTGATATACCGTAGGTGAAAGCGCAACAGTTCGGTTATCTAACCTCTCCTTTAGGGTCTACCGGGAACATTTGTGGAAGTACGCTGCACTTCGAGTACCTTCGAGGATAAGTTTGACCTTTACTATTGTATAGTTAGAGTAAGTAGTATTTCCTATTTGAAGGTACTAGAAATATGTGAATAGAAAACGGTTCCTCTGTTTTCAAGGGTCATTCATCAAAGTGTAAGGTAGCCAATAACAGATCAATCAATCACAGTCTAATTATCTTCCACAAAAGATCACAATATTGACAACAGTGAATGAAGCTAATCAACAGATGTAATTAATACTAATCGACATGTTAGTTGTTCGAAGTGTTGCAATATGCGACGAGGATATTAGATAAGCAGGCAATTAAGGCCTTTCCTACATAGTAATACAAATATGGGTTATATAATATAACTGATGAGCACTATTAGATTAGGTTTAATAGGTTTGTCGAGACATAATCGAAGTCTAGATAATATTAGTTTGACTTTTGATCTGAATCTAAATTACTGTGGAGACATTTCTTATAAAAAATATATAGGTATTTATAACTGTCGTTCTATAAATGTTATTCGTTTTTCATATTCTGGCTGTAAGATAGCATAACCTTTTTAAACCGCCTGAAGGGGTATTTAATCATCGGGGCGTAACATGCGTGGTTCACTCAGCACTATCTATCATATTTACAGGTAGTTAGACAATACAATACGCCTACAATGAGCTACTGCCATTATTACTTGCACGATATCAAGCTATTTTCAGATTGAATGCTTAAGGCTATTTTAAAGTTCTTCATTTGATTACACCAATATTGTTCGTAGTTGGTAGATTTTGTTAACTTCTTTTTACAGGTGTACTTGTTTATACAGTCGGTTTGCAATAGGCTTCAAATTAAGCTTATTATCAATAGAAAATGAAAAGACTAGTTTTTTAGCTAAGGAGCACACATCTCACTTGCAGAGTCGATTGCACCCATACGTATACGGTGATTTAACAGGAAGAGGTTATTAGTTAAGAAATCTAGGACGACATTCCTCACAATTGACTTCATGCCATAACATGTTGGCACGTCTGAGTTTACGCTAGAATTTCAGCAATTATTCATCTAGATTCTTGCACAGCCTACGAACAAGTTTGCAAAAGTTTCGAAAGGTATTAATGCATATGACCAATCGATTCGATACGCGTTACGATCTGGGTAAATGTATCGAATTGGTCATACCGCAAATGTTTACACTATGGCCCATCGTTTGGGGGCACACACTGGTGCGCCAAAAATTATGAAATCAAATAATTTAAAGCGTGTTGTAAGAACAGAGTTATCCGCGACCTTCGGCAGCCGTGAGAAGCATCGGCGCGGTGCGCGTGCGACTCTGCATTGTTTCTCGTTAAA
Source organism: Helicoverpa zea x Helicoverpa armigera (assembly GCA_033682625.1). Classification (NCBI taxonomy): domain Eukaryota; kingdom Metazoa; phylum Arthropoda; class Insecta; order Lepidoptera; family Noctuidae; genus Helicoverpa; species Helicoverpa zea x Helicoverpa armigera. The sequence goes on from JAWIIS010000032.1 coordinate 7,998,822, forward strand.
TAATCGACAACAACTGCGCGCGTGTTGCAACTGACATGAACAATCATAGTTTTTGATAGTCGCGTGCATCAATACGCCGTTAAATATAACACAAAACATTAATGTAAGTCGTCAAAAAAGAGGAGAAGGACAAAAACTAACTGGCTAGTAGGTTAGGCTGGTTGCGCAAGACATACTTCAGCAGGAAAACGTGTTACCGAGTCAGCGTTTTATAAACGACTCAACAAGAACCGGGTGATATTCTAAACCAATTATATTCAATGTGTGTGAGCCACTAAAACAGAAACAGTTATTTATCTCGGCGATCGAATCGAGCAAATTGTGGGAATTCTCTAAGAATAGACGAGCGGAACGAAAGTGAGATGGCTGTCGGTCCTCCGCCTCCGGGGTGCAATCAGACAGACGTAATACCGTGCCGCGGCTTATTTGCATTCAATTAGCGATTGTTCATCCAATTATCAACTTCATTACTTACTTGAAAGAAAGATTTTAGCAAATTGGATTCTTACTTTCTTGTTATCATCGTTTGTGACTCACGATGGCTGGCGTTTACCGGAAAGCTTTGCGAGTTTCTGCATAATTCGTGCATTATTTTTAATTAATTTTTACACAAACCACAAACATTCCCTCTTTCCGTATTAGTATAATTTCTGTTTAATTAAACATCTTTACCGGTATTTTACCTTCAAATAATTGGTAAAAATTGTCGAAAATGCGGAACACTTTAGACCCAATTTGAACAGTGGTTATAATAACTTTAATGCCGAGATCCTGTACGATTACAATCTCAGCACAACTCCAGTTCCGTGTTAAGGTCATCCATACAATAAGGATGCTTCTTCAACAATAGCTTCCTGACCATTATCGCCAAATTGTCCGTTTAGTTATGAATTATTGCTGACTCATAACAATTTGGAGCAAAACAATACAAGAAGGCGCTCTTCAAGGATAAGATGTCACGCTTATAACAAATACGTGATAGATCGTTTATAGGTAATTTGAATAAATGTTGCAATTAAGCTTCTCGGTTAGTGCTGTAATTTAAAACCGTTCACGTTTAGTTGCTCGTAGCCATAAATATTGGGCCGTCAAGTGCTTGTAATGAAACATTTTTTTTAAATGGCTGGTGGCAATGTTCTAGATTACAGGCTTCGCTAATTAATGGCGGTCATGATGTATGAGCGATCTGAGTCGTGGTTCCCACGGTTGTTATCAGTCGCGCATCAGTCGTCGGCACAGGATCCGGTGAGCACCCGCCGGCTCCCAAGGTGTCGCAACTAATGCCTCAAACATCTAAGAACATCTTTTGACAATGCATGCATTGTTATCTGATAAAGTGGGCACAATACTGGCAGTCACAATTCGTAATTAAGAGTGTTATCTATGTTTTTATGTAGTTAGATAAATAATATTATGTTTATGACTCTAGTTTTAATGAAAATAAAAAATAATGGATAGTGGTTTAATGCCGGATACCATATCTCTATTTGTTAACCTTGGAAGATGCTGTAGATAGGCCATCTTTTTCCAAATTATCTTCATGCAAACATATTGTAATATATTACATATTCTTCATTCTGTAAGTTAAATAAGCAATTATTTTAATTTTAAATCTTATAATAAGATGTTTCCTCCAGCTAAATTGACATAGATTTTTATCCACCACTTCCGAATGCGTTTACAGCTGTAGTTAGGCACTATAATGGCATGTTTATTGTGTGCCGATCATTATCCGGCCTACTCGCGATGCTCGCAACATCTGCTTATGTAAGTGAGATGCAATACACGCAGAAAGCGGTAGACGGAGCCATCCTTAATTGTAGAGTAAGTATGGTCATTTCCTCGAGTCTAGACGTGCAATACTCGATTAGAGACAGTTATACTGTGAGGCTGAATGTAACCAAAGCAGGCTCCTCCACACCGCCCAACTTCTTGCAAAACAAATGAGGTTTTTACACAAGTGAAGTGCATAGTCATTTAAAACAATGCGTGTATGAGAACCTCGGCGCACAACAATAATTTTGTCGCACTTGTTAATCTAAATTGTAATTTTGAAACCATGTGTGTTTTAATGATAATCTTTGTAATATTTTATTCGCCGACATGAGTATTTAGAACGATAACATTGGTTGTTTATATGCTATCTGGTACAAATTGATGTGTATTACAATAGCAATGTTTCGTGAACTTTACAACTCAAGAAAACAAAAGTCGATACGTGTGTTGTAACTAATGAAAAAATAACAATAGATCATCAAAGATTCCTCAAGAGGTTGCTTCAGTTCGCCATGGTCTGGTCGGCAGTGGTCAGAATCCCGGGCACGCACCGTGAAGAACATTTGGTTCACGGCCACCGACTAGCAGAAGCCAGTGGAAGCGCCTCCCGGTTCGTAATAACGTACGTGAGTGAGGGGCGATCGCGAACACGTTACAAAATAATGAGTTTTGCAAATCCTATAATACCTGTTCTTATGCAGATTAAAATGAAAGTATCGATGTTGTAACCCCACGGAATACATTGTTTATATAAATTCATGAGTATTTTATGATCTAACTTATTACTATGCAATTAACACCTACTCAACAGAATAGCGCTGTTTGACGCATAACGAAGAGGAAATTAAACTTGTAGGTATTAATATATTTTATGGCACGATCAGGCAAGCTTTATATTATGAATCAATATAGGTACTCGATAAAGCAAGAGCAATTTCTTCATCTAATTATAAAGTCCTCTCACATTGTAAAGCACTTTAAAATAAGGCTTTATTCTGCATCACGAGCGTCAGAAACAAACAACGTTTTGCAATATAATGCAGCACGCGACTTCGCGTTTTCATAATGTCTATTACCTGCAATGCATTGTTTCTCAAGCCTTCAACTTTTGCCCAAAATTCGCTCTGACCTCTGACACGAGTAGAGCATTCGACCTTGTTTGAACATATATACGGGAGGATCTTCTAAACTTGGTCACTAATCAGCCAAGGTTAGATCTGTAGATGTCGCTAAAGACGACCTTTTATGGCTAAATTATTTAGATCATTTGTGTAATAGAACTTATAAGTACTATATTTTTTTGTAATCTTTGAGCAACAATCAAATACCGAGCTGCATTTGTATTTTGAAATTCAGGCTATCAAATTTTACAAGATTTTAATTTATACACAGCAGATAAAAAGAACAAAATTGAGCTGCTAAAAATAAATACAATTAAAATTAATGAAATGTACAGTACAGTTACAGTAATTCATTACATATGTATAACAGATTTACAAAGCGATATTATTGTATTAGTGTTATCAGCTCATCAAAGACATAACATAATATACCACTGTGGTAGGAAGTATAAACCAGCGGAAGGAAACCTGGTTCTGCTAGAGTAAATTAATATGAACTATTGAACGCAATATCTGGACTGGAACATTATTGCTTGTATAATATAACTGTATGAGTAAAACATGTACTATTCGTGTGCGTAATTGAGCCTTAATTGTAATAGCTCTTATACACGAGCAGTTTATGGGAACTGCTGGTAAGCAATCAAATAAAACTAAACCGACAAAGCAGTTAAAGTTCCATAAGTTTAAATGATTCTTGGTAATGTTCTGTGAAGTATAGCGGTGGACTTTAAGGTGCATATCAGGCATCAAAACGTATACCTACGCACTTTTTTACCTAAAAATATTTGTTATACAAAATAATTTATTAAGGAAGAAGTTTAGCTCTGAAACTTTCTACAAAATGCTGACTCATGCTGACTTATGCGTCGGCTGGTCGTAGCAAGATACATATTTGTCTTATACGCTATTATTTTTGTGAGACGTGCTTTGGCTGATAGATATTTGCTTATGACAAATGCTAGGTCTAAGCTTAGAACTTCATTAATTTAAGTGCTTGTTTAAACAAAAGTTGTCTCAATAGCTCAAGATTTAAAAGGCCTAATGTCGAAATGTTGAAAGTAATCGGTCAATGTGTAAGACGTAAGGTCATTTCTACACATCATCCTATTTATGTCAGAGATCACATTGTAGGCATAATTGTTGCTGACATACCGAGGTTAAACATAACGTTCTGAAGAAGCTTTTTTCCTTTCCTCATAGCCTAGTACATACTTACGAACAATCTTTGAATGAAGTGTATGATTTTTATTCTAATTTATTTAAATTAATTCAATACAAAAGTTAGATTATCTCCTTTTATAAGAAAACAAATGAATGTGCGGAACTGTTGAATATGAAATTAGGTTAAACATATTAAAAGGTTTAGAATTCTGAGATACAAAAAAATCTAGATTTTATAAGAGGACCAAAATAGCTAGCTTAGAATGTTACTTACATAATCATAGATCTGTGATACAATAAAAACTTAGGATACACAATAAATTATGCATATCAAGATCAACAAAGTAGGTGAACACCATGCAGGTACTGATATGGTTGTACCTACCTAAATATTTTCTTAATGCACTGACATTTGAGTTGCCATTTAAAAGATGATGACCAATAGCAGAGGTCATTGGACACTTCTCATAGTTATAAACGTGAATGACGTTTCTTAAGGGCCTGTGATGTGATAAATAGGCAATTTTAATTATGAAAACTTTGTAGGTATATTTTTTTTAATTTTGGTTCATTACTATTCTAGCAGTTTTCCTGCTATTTTGCGTCCTGTTTGAACTACTGCCCATACCCATAAAATACAGCCTAAGTCAATCAGGATGTTTTTTTCTTTCCAACAGTGAATTAATTTCAAATGTTTTCAGTCGTTTCGGAACCTGTAGTGTACAAACAAAAAACGATTCTTCTTTATTGTATAGAAGAATCATAGCTTTGTACATGACTGCGATGATAAGTATGGATCCAGATAAGTTAATAACTAACAAAAAAGTTTATTTTTGCAGCCAATATTTTCTCAGGTTTAAAATAAGACGTAGTAATGCAAAGATGCACTCACTAGGTACCTATACTAGTTAAATAAGTTTCCCAATAGCCGCAGCCTAGCCGTGGCTTCAATCTGCAGTTAGGTATTTGCTGTACGGGTATTACTGCATACAGGTACTATTTACTATTTTAAGACTACCTTGGAAAATATGCCTTCGAGCAATAGGCAATACTTTGATGTAGATATTAATCATACAGCGTTTATTAGTAATTTGAGTAACTACTGGTGAATTTTATGACTATTACTGTTAAAGCTGTTATTCTATACAAAAAATACTAGGCCGAGGTTTACTGATACAAAATTGCATCGGGAAGTGCATCATTACAATTTTGTTGCTTTCAAGGTTCATCTCAAAAGCTCAATGAAATAAATATTTAAAACGAATAAAAAATATTTTTTGTTTTTGCTAAAAAATCTTTGAAAATACCGTAACGAAAGGGAAACAGGTTTATTGATGGAACCAAATGCAAATTTCCACCTCACGTACAAATATTACGCAAAAATACGTTTGAGGAATTACGCTTCCATGGATCGAGTACCTACATACAATATAATTTGTGATTTTCTGAAATGAATCATCAGTAGTATGTACTACCGCAGACTTTGGCGCCTGACCACTGGTGAATTTTTGCGATTAAAATCCTTCGGCGCTATTCTATCCTAAACTCTTTATAGGTTTAACCTTCTAAGAAAGCATAATATAGTTTATACATATAGTATTCAGGTCATTAGGACAAAGCAAGAAATGATATGAAATTTATTTATTTGAAAGAATATAGATGCATTATAACAAAAGTGATTCTTTATCTAATCAATAAACAAAAAGGAATCTAATGGTAGTCAGGCAGGAGCGTCTCCTATAGTACCTACCTACCTGTGTCGAATCAATGTTTAACATCAGAAGACACGCCTGTTTGAATTAGTCAATTCTATGGGTGGGATGTTGCACGCTTCAGATTTGCATACAATCTGTTCTTTTATCTTATTGCTTTGCAAAAATCTCTCGAACACAATAGAGCTTTTGAACAACGATCTTGCAGTTTATTGGGACTTAAGTATGCATTTGGATAATTTTGTGGAGCAAAAAATAAGAAGGTACCGCATACATAATATGGCTGCTTCCTTTTGTCTCAGTCCATCCAAAGGTTATCTAAGAGATAGAATTTATTAACAAGACCGTCCTTTGTGTCATCTAAACTTTTAAATGTTTAGATTTTCTTCTTGTATTATTAATTAGTGTACATAATAAAGAATATACCTATTTATCTACATATCTTTACATTACAAACACACATACTTTCACGTTTAAATTGTTCTCCAACAAACATAGAAGCTGCTTTGTTTTTTTCATGTACCTTTCAACTCGTTTCCCGCTTCACACATTAAAGACTATCAACAGACAATATTCACGATTATCCCATCTTTGTCTATGACTTGTGTCCATAGTAACAAAGCGCATTGTTACAACAATTAAAGAATAGCTACATAGATAATATTATACAGTTTTTGTTTGTCCTAATGAGAGGTACAATGGATGTGTTTGATTACAGCGGTCGCACCTTCGGGTGAATAAACATTCAATAACCCTGTTAACCCACTGGTGACTAAACAATCGGCCGACATTTGGCCCGATGGTTGTCAAAATATATATATTTTTTTAAATTAAATTGTGAATTCAATCGAAGTTTTTAGTCGATTTGATATAGGTCAATTATCTGATCGTTGTTATGTGCGCAATTCCAAACTCCTTCCTTCTGTTTTTTAGAATAGAATAGAAATTATTTATTTAAAATGCCTTATCAAGCGCCCGATCAAGCTATCGGCTGACCAAAAAGTCTGTAGTGTGTTTGTACTCCACCGTCGATCGTCCCTTCCAATCACATGCGTGGCCTTACATACTCGTGTATAATTAATTTTAGTAGCGATGCAACCACCAAATTGCTATTGGTAAACTATTATTACGTTCTCTATTGATTTACGAGTTTGTTTGTTTATTCGCTTCTTCAGATAAAAAAGAATACCTACAGTTTTTTTGTACGTCTTTTTTGTTGAAATAACTCCTATTTACGGTTGCAAATTAATGTAAAACCAGTTAGTATCAATGCATATCAAAACAGCATTTAAAATTAGCTGTGCATAATTTAGCAGTTCATTACCTCTCATTACGATTCATACATTAGTTGGCTCCATTCTTAGCGAACGAACTGGGTGCTGGCGAACTGTACGAATTTGATAGCGACCAATAAATTTGTTGTAGTACATCCCGTGACTTAACAATAGAGAATGGCGGCTACTAAGGAGGCTTTTCCATTATTCTGATCCGTTACTCGTATATCTACGAGACAACTAACTACTGTATAAACAAAACCATTTTCAAAAAAATATTTTCAAATACACTTTTAGTAAGCTTCTGATCTCGACACTTATTCAAATTCAAAATATTTATTAGTAAGTATTCTCAAAATATTCTAAACTTAAAATATTACCCCACACTTAGCTTTTAAGTTTTAACATTTCTTTGTAGCCCTATTCCAACATCCGATTCAAAAGGAAAAAAAATATGACATGTGTACGTTCCATACACCTACCGTGGTCATTGCTTTCAACACCGTTCACAATCACCATCTCCCGGAACGTATTGAAGAGCAACTGCACAGCCTTGTTCCACGCATCTGCACGAAGCGACTTAAGGGTGCGTCTACACGGTGCATGTAGCTGGAGCAAGTTGACATGCGCAACTGACAAATGACACGTGACAGGAGCACGCGGGTGCGTATTTTGCTTTGGTTCATGCACGAGTACCTTTATCCTCACGTTGTTTAAGGGTGTATCTACACGGTGCAAGTAGCTTGCGCATGTTGAGATACATGCGCAGGTTACATGCATATTTTAAACGGGCGGGTCCAGCTACTCGCGTATGTACCAAAGCATAATACCCACTCGCATGCTTTTGCCACTTGTCACTTGCGCATGTTAACTTGCTCCAGCTACATACACCGTGTAGACGCACCTTAAAAATCCATGTCAATCTGCGCATGTGCCTCAACATGCGCAAGCTACATGCACCGTGTAGACGCACCCTAACCTGCGGATGCTGCGGTTAATTTTCGAACATCATGATTAATGATGGCCGCGTAATTATGTGCCGTTTGCGGGGGCGTGAGAATCTGTGTTGCACCACATACGTGATAAAACTGAGCTCGTGTGTTACTGTAATTGCTTCATTATCTAGTTTACAGTGATAAGTGTTGTTTCGAAGTTTGAATTTGGATTGCATGGTTGAGTTGTGTATGGGAGGGCTTTTTAAGGTCAAGGTCGAATTAATGATAGAGTGCTGTGAATTACGATAGGACTGCAGCAGAACCGTATTTCTGATATTTTCGTTCCTTATCGTAGTATTTTTATCAAAAATCTTAAAATAAAATTATATGCATGAAAAGGTTATTATTATAAAACATTTATCACCCTTAAAATTACATACTATACAATATTAAAATTCATAGTTACGTTAATATTACATCTATCGATCAAGCTGTATAACTATCTTTACGTTAACTAATAATAGTTTTTAAATAAAAACGAAACAATGGCTAAGTTTCCACATAAATATACCCTTTAAAACGTTTGTCGGAATGTGAGCATCCTCTGTGTAAAGGTCACCGCGAGGTCATCTCACGTAATGAAGATACTGGAACGAACAAACTGCACACAATAGGAACGTTACAATTTACTAGAAGGTGAACCACGGAATTTAAAACAATTATTTTTAATTTGCTCGAATTTTACAATTTTATTGTTTGTAAAGTTGTATCCAAGTGTGTGATTATGTTTTAAATTCGAAACGATATACATCGACTAATTTAATTAAAACGAAGATTGTAATTAGATATAAGTAGCCTAGCTAATTTAGCCAGGTCTGAAAACCTAAGAATGCATGATAAATTGTTTAACACAAAAAACATGGTATATTTGTAGCTCACCACGCTCAGCACAGATTATATCTCATTGGAACATTATAATATTAGTATAAACGCATTTCGTAAAACTGAATCCTGGCATAACTGCGTATAATTTTAGCAATCTGCATGCACTAAGTGCTGACGCTTACTTGATAATTTACAAAGTGAGACGGTCCAAAATGCATAATATAAGAACCGTAGCCAAGAGGTTGTTACTATTTGCAATCATACCTACACATTTACTTATAATAAGTTTTATTACAACTCGAAAACGGATCACAACTATATTGTCCTAAGTCCGATCACCTTTTCTGCGTTACAGTAGTGAATTCTATTTGGAAGATACTGAACAATTACATAAGTTCATGCAGAAACGAATCCTTTCTGAGCTCATATTATGTTTTACTTGCTTCGACCCTACATGTGAGTATTATATATTTATATCCAGTATTTAAATTGAAACTTGAAAAGAGCTATTCAGACTTATCGCGAATCATCTTTCCTCCTCTATGTGGCTGCACATTCGATGTCGTTGAGGATTCCTACAAAACTTGTTATGTTGGCAATCGGCATGTATGTTTCCTAAGTAACGATTAAGATCAACACATAGCATTACATTAGGACTAAGTGGGAAATTACAACATACTGGGTGAGTCCATTATAATGAAAAGAAAGGTATGTATTTAAAAAAAATACCCTAACCATAATCAATATTTAGAAGGGAATCATTTTCCTAACCAAAATATTATGTAAATATATGCAACCGGATCGGATACAAAATAACATTCAAAACAGGTTTCCATTCATTTTTCGAATCAACGTAATTTATTGCTCTTCAGATTCCATTTAATTAAATACCGACGACCGTGTCAAATGCGTGCAAAAATCCTTGACATGTTGGCCCTTCAAATTGTACGTAAGTACGTACATTGTAGAAGATGTCATAAAACATTCAATTATATTATTAAAGTTCTTCTGTTTGGCATTCCTGGCTAATAGTTACTACAATAAAACATTACTACATAGGTTATCTTGAATCTTGATGTCACATTCCGCTATCGGTGCGACCTCGGGCTTATGACGCGGTGCGTCAGAATCGCGGATGCTCGTGAGATGACCCCAGGCTTACCCTGAGGCAATCTGAGGCAACTGTAGCGTCGTAAGTTCCATGTTTGTTAAAAGCGCTCTCGGTACAGCACGAGTATTGAATACTTGTATGCAATGCTATAAAAGCGGTGTTGTTTCTCTCGACACCCACGTGTGAAGTTGTAGGTTTAAATCCTACACGAAAGTAATAAAGCTTTCAGGTGTTAACTATACTGGGTCCGAGTGTTTTTCTATATGTGTTTTTAATATAGCATAGAATAACTTTATTTTCTAGACACATGCACTTTCGCTTTGAAGACAATTTTCACACATTCTTAGTGTTTCTTTTATTCATCTTTGTTTACGTAAATAGTTTTTTACAATAATTACTGCAGTCGAGTTTTAAAGCTGGCGTGTTTGCGTGAAGAATTATATGGAAGAGGAAGTGTTAAGATTGCATCCATTGGCACTGCTTCAGCTGTGTTTACTTGCATACAACGATTCAACGGGTAATTATAAATCCACCCATGCTGTTCAGTTAGTGAAAGTATAACATCTAATAGTTTTGTTAGCTTTCTTTACAATACATCTTCATATTTTATCTATACTATCATGATAAGGAGGTAACATTTTTTGTTTGTTTGTATGTACCCTGAAGGCTCCGAAACTACTGAACCGGTTTGCAAAATTATTTCTTTTTAATGTTAAAAATCTGCTCTTCCTAAGTAACATAAGCTATATTTTATCACAGTACGGGTAGTAGTTCCCACGGGACGCAGGTGAAACCGCGGGAAAACGACTGGTAGTAAATAAAGCTGAATATTTGAGTAGTTCTATTGCGACGCGAAGCGATGTTTCATGTCCTACGTGACATTTAATTGCGTGCAGTTCTCAGGGCATTACAGAACACACGTTACAATTTATTGCGAACGTAAAACGAAAACTATTCTCACTGGCGTAACTCACGACTTTTGTCACACCCATGACTCAGTTCAGTTTTCATTTACATTTATTTAATTAAATCTGACGCGAAAATTAAAATTATTTTTGTATCATGTAAATAATAAAATTGATAAAACAGTATTTTAACCAACTTCAGAAAAAGGAATTTCTGTTTGACCTATATCTATAAATGTACGTTTTTGTGCGACTACCTCACGTTTGGCATCAGCATAGTATTTGTCAGACTTAGAAAGTTTTTATAAAAAGTTTTATACAAATATATGTACACACTATTTCTTTAGCTTATCATATATTTTCTTAAGCGTCAACTACATAATCCTTACCGCGAGTACACACAAGCCGGACTGCGGTCACCTCCGCGAATTAATTGGCTCGGCTTATCCCGTACTATGCCGCATCGTACCGCATTCTACGCACGTTTCACAACGTTTAAACGTGTCGCTTCTTTTATTACTCCCATATTGTACAATTATGCATAAATGTTTTTGCTTCAAACAATAAAACTGGCTACCTGCAGATGTATGAGTCAGATAGGATTTTGAATTCTTAAAATCTTTGTGCGAATACCCGCATACTGTAGACTAACAGTCGGCCGGCAACCAAAATTTTCTGTCGGTCTGATACCGACCAAGTACCTGATCATTGTAATGTGCATACTAACATTACTTTTCATACTGATTTATGAGCCCAAAGAAACAATCGGCCGACTAAAAGTTTGCAGTGTACTCTTAATATTTATCCGCCTACAGATTATATTATTTACCTGTCGTATCTGATTTTAAGCAAATAGCATTCAGCATTCCTGAATTTAATGCATTCAAAACACTGGTTGCGGTTTTAAGTAAAGTTTATTTTGTTAATTTTCTTCACATTTTAATATAGAAACATTGTACCTAATATCCTGTCAGCCGCATGATCATCAAATCGTAAAGGCGATAAAAACAGCACTTTACGTACGTGGGAAATGTAATTAAGGATGACTTAGTGCTTAATAAAGTATGTACTGACCTTCGCTGTTTCACAAATTACTATGTGTTATAGAGATAGGTATGAAAATAAATATGAGAAACTTGATAAGTAAGGTTGTAAAACCCGATGAAGGCAATTAAGGATCTTTGGGGTACATTTTTAGAGTAAGTACGTTTTTGTACATTAAGAAAAACACATATTTCAACATTTTTTGAAATTACTAAATTCGTCATTTCGTAACTCCCTGAAAAAGACATCAACGCGCGAAGTACTACGCGAGCTGCCTTCGTACTAAAGTTCATACATACAATCCTAATGAGTTACTATTAATCATGTCAAACTCATGGCAAATGATATTCGATTGATTAATAAACTAATTGAATGTATGCATCGAAGGCCCAACCATAATATTGACCATTACATAATACGCGTTACTACTTTTTCCCGCAGCTTCACTTAAATACTGAGGAAAACTCGTAAAAATAATTCAATAGTCTTAGTTATGTTTGGTACATAAAATGGTTCAATATTTGTCCTGCAAAACCTTACTTTCGCATTTACAAGGATACCTATTTCACAATTCTCACTCTTACAAGGCGAGGCAAACAGTGTGCAAGTTTAGTTAAGAAAACGAAAGTTGGCAGCGGATCCTGTACCACGTTTACACGTAGAAGGCTTGCAGCTTCTTCGTATGCGGGTCGGCTAGAGCTAAGGAGATAAAATACGGGTCACACCACGGAGGAACGAAAGATCAGCGGAGATGCCATACGGCTGGTAGGTCAGGCACTTTCTTGTAGGTCAATTAACGTACGATTTTTTTCTAGCAACCAACCAGGAGTTTGGGTTCCTTTAGACATCTGTCAAAGATTGGTCTTTATTGATTGGTGATTTGGTTTAAAAAAATTGGCTTATTTAATTAAGTCCCTCTTTTCTTTGGTGCGCTATTTTCATAGGATAATTTTGCGCTGTGACATCTCCGCTAGTCATTTTATTCTCCATAGCACAGATGCTCCGTTTGCGACATTAGGCGGCACACGATTGCGTCCTTAAACGAAGCTTAAACCCGTTCGATGCACGCCAATCTGCGCACACGCATACCATAACCAAACTAAACCAAACCAAGTAATTTATTACCACCATTATGCAACTAGGTTAAAATCGTTTCCATGTTGTAAAAATTTTTAATTAGAGCTAAAGAAAAGTTTAATTAAGTCGAATTACGATTTGAATAATGATTAATTAGTGATGTTCTGTTCCTGGTTTAGTTGGCTCACCGTGTGTTATGTGATGGTATGACATAGTTACAAAGAGGTTACTAAATGTGTTAATATTTCACGTCTATGTGCTAAATTGCTTACAAATGAAAGTGATAGTTAGAAATGTGATGTGTTTAAACTATAACAGTAACATTTCTCTTAAGATTTCTCTCGCGAAATGTTATTTATATGCAAAAATAAACACTAATGGGGGTGCTTCGTGTTCTTTTTGCGGTTTATCACGTTTTGTTTGACACGACGGAGATAAGTTGACGAGACGAAAACTGAGATAAGTATCACTTGCTTTTTAATTCTTGTTTTGTAACGTTAATGTTTTGGAAACGTGTGTTTTTACCGATGCATTTCAAGGCTTTGTTGAAAGTGACATTTTGCTGAGACCCGCGGGAGTTTTAGTTTTGTTGGTTAACTTGCACTTTGTTGAAATGTCACACTTTAGAATATGTACATGCTTTGCAAATGATAAACACTTCGAACGCAAACTAAAAAATGAACCTTGTTTCATTTTTTAGTTTGCGTTCGAAGTATTTAAGTTCGAAGCGAAGAAAGAATACACACATCATGGATATGGGTCTATCTACCAATACCTAACTGTTTCTATAGACTAGAAAAGTGTAAGTGGTAAAATGATGACATTCTTATTTTCCATTAATTTGTTGTCTGAAAAGCGAACGAGACGTATACGTCTCACACATACAGACATATTACAAACTACAAGTTGGTGTTTGCTTCATCTCCACATTCGTCCATTGTCTTGATTGTTATAACCAGACGGCCAACGCAAGACAATACACCTCATATGAAGCAACCTGGTGACAAATACACGATCTTATTACAATGGCATAAAGTTCATTATTTGCTAATTATTTTTCAGTCATCAGCGGTCAGTAAACAAAAGACGAACAGTTGATAAATGATGACTTATCGTGACCAGTACTGGACGGTTTGAGTTGAAAGTTGACCTCTAAATGAACCTAATTGTTGGTTTTATCTAGCCATTTTTGGGCAGTATAATTAATAATAAGATAAGGAAAATTTAAAAGAGAATTGTATTTTATAGTCAATGTGTACTACTTAGAAAATTTATTTTTTGAAGTAGTATGAATTTGGTCTATTCTATGTAAATGCTTTTAAGGTGCTTCTGTATTTAAGTCTGCTTTAATATTTGTTATCAAAAATGTGACGAATTCTGAATTCTATTTTTCTCTGAATTACACATTTTTATTACACCCAGTTATTACACTCGTACAAGGAAACTGAAAACGGAGCCTAAAATAACCTAAGTCAATAGCCTAAAGTAACCTAGGAAATACTATACATATACAGACAAAAGAGTAAAATCTCATTAAACGACGACCACAGCCTTAAACAAAGAGGTATTATAAGATTTATTTACGTCGCGAAAGCTGCGAGTCTGAATAGAATAGGAACATAAAGTTTTATATTTCCGTACTTAATATTACATAGGGTTTTGTTGCAAAAATACGAAATTTTTCTGAGGAGTTATAACTTAATTATCTACGGTGGAAAGACTCAAAATATGTATGGTCTGACCATCTTTTATTGCAGTTGACAATTCTGTTAGTCAGTAAAGCCCTTGAAAGCTGACTGCTGTCTGTCTACTGCCCAAAAATCGGTAGGGTTATTTAAGTCAGCGGGAAATAATAAGAATCGCGAATTTATAAATTTCCTAGTTTATGAATATTGACAATATTGGCGTAAAATAATACAATTTATCTCTTGTCTTACGAAAGTTCATTTTTCTAGGAAATGTATAAATTCGCGGTTCCTGTTATTTTCCGGTGACATATATAAGTAAAAGACAGTAATCTAATCTATGATCTATGATGGAAAGATTCAAACTATATGGTAGTAAATGACCGTAATTTAGGCGTAATATTAGCTTTACTATAACCGTATGTGAGATAATTAGAGTTTGGTAGCGACTTGCGACAGTTTATCACAAGCGGGGCGTTTTGCGTCGCGTCGTGAAGTCGTGTCATGTCGCGGTTGGTGCTTCACTACTATGAGAACATGTTCTCGCTTTGAATAACTTGATTTTTAAGGTAAATGTTTTGAATTAAAATGGATTATATTCAGGGTTGATATAGCTTCTGCTGCTATAACAAAATTGAGAAATTTGACACCCATTTATCTCTCTCTCTCTCTAATATAGACTAAATTAACCGAAATTTTATAAATAATACTGTCATAGTTTGGCAAAATGCGCTTGCCAAGGAAATTTCTAAGCACCCTGTTGACACTTCTCGTGACCCAAGGGTTGGCTTTTATTTCGCTCAACGATTAAGCATTGCCATTCAACGTGGCAATGCAGCCAGCCTTTTGGGTTCACTGAAGGGTGACAGCGATAGGAGCAATTTTTCGACACACTTTATTAGTTTTTTTTTTATTGTAAATATATATTTAGTTTTTTTTTTTTTTAAGATAAAGTACAGGTTTGCAATTGTTAATAATTAATAAAATTTCCTGTAATACTATAACATTATAATTTCGACTACTGACTATAATGATAAAGTAAACAATACGACAACTAGTCATATCATGTAAATGCGACTTTACACACGGTAGTGGTCTCACGTGTACGGAACGAGGCAGGTGAGGCAACTCGGGACACCTCATGGGAATCTTTCACGACTTAGCGCCGCCTCGCGCTCCCATCAAATGTTCACTCTAATTTATGCGTGCACTGACTTTTGCAGGCACTCTATTTATGGCAGATTTGGTTTTTGAGTATTAAATATATTTAAATATATAGCAGCAAAAAAAAATAGTAAAAATGTATTCGATTCGATGTATCGGTAATTTTATGGCTCTGAATCAGCAAGTATTTATCTGAGGTTGCAAAATGTTCATGTTAAGTCTGAAATCTAATAAACCTTAATCAAATATTTGTGGAGAACTGTAGTTTGAATATGAAGAATTTTAGGATTTTATCTAGCATGTTTACTTCGCCTATAACAAACTCATACAGGAAGGCGTAACATTAGATAAAATACAGATGCTAACAGATAAAGCATCCTTGTAACTATCTAAATACTTATTGTCTTCCTAAAACATACGCCTTCTTAGATAAATCACTGTTTGTTTAGCTCAATGGCAAGTTTTAGCCGTGAATCATCGAGTAACAATATGCTGTGTTGTTTAATTACATCGGTTTCACGGAGTAAGGAAAGGTGAGCGGAGATGCTATAATGCAAGTAGGTTAGTCGCCTTCTTCTAGGTCAAATAGGTATGATCAAAACGATCAGTTACGAGTGAACTAACGAGGCGTTTGAGTTCTTTGAGACATATGCAGACGATTTGTGGTATTAAAAAACAATGGTTTTGACGTTCTAAAAGTGCTGTTTTGCTACCAAGTTTGAATAAATGATTTGTTGGTCGGCCACAAATCGTTTAGGTTTCTGGCCGATGACAGGCATTATTTAAACGATTTGTGGCCGACCAAATTAGACAGTAACTTTCCTCGTCCCCCGCACATTCGCATTTTCACGCGCTTCTTTCTTAAGAGATTTTCCTTTACGGCAACTCCGCTAGTCATTTGTTCTCCATGACTGATTGCATCTGCTAAACAGTGGGGTGTTAGGTATTAGGTGTGGGCACAATTGGTATGGTGTCCCACGCCGATGATATGCATCTGTGCTCGTTGTGCGTGTGAGGATGCTGTGAAAAATAAATACTGTATTACATGTTATGCGGTTTATGTAAGAGTTGATGTTGTAGAAGCATGCTACGAGTATTTGTAAGGAATATAATAATATAATATTTTTTCGTTAAATATTTATCTATAACAGAAACAGTACCAAAATAGACATAAATATTTAAAATTTTACTTTGTTATTGCTTTTTCGATTTTCATACAGCAAGTTTATGATATTAAACCCTACTCAAACAAATTCATTAAGATTGGTTTGCAGTCAATAAGGTTGCATTTAAAAGTACTTTACAATGTCTATATAAAATCATCATCATCATCTTTCTGTCCTTTTCCCAAGTCATTTGGGGTCGGCGTAATATGTCTTTTACTTCCATTCCTCTCAGTGTCTATATAAAATAAATAAATAATTATCTACCTTAGAAATTAGTTATTTTTCGCAAGTCATGTGTAAGTACGAGTTTATTGCTTAATGGTTGGCCCGCCTCACAAATTGCTTCACTCACATGGCTCTGAGTTAACGGGAAGCGACTGCGGTAACCTCCGTGACCCATTACAAGTATACATCTATGTAGTTGGTAGTTTGGGCTCGCTGACTAATAATTGAAAACAGAGAATTTTGTAAAATAATGATTACAAGCTGATTTTGTGAATCTCGCAAATGCTATCAGTTCCAAATAAAATAAATAAGTTTTTACCATGCTTTATAGTTCGCAACTATTATTAGCTAGGTACTAGTAAAACTAGTAGCAAAGTTGTCTATTTTCAACAAGCTGAGGTCTCGTTAAGTTTGACTGAACTCCCAAACGTGCCCATGCATATAAATTTACATACAATGCATATTAAGCTTCTTATTATTTTTGCGACACCGCGGAAGAAAACGTCAAGTGGATTTGAAAAAACTCTGACACTAGGATTTGTTAATGCAATAGGAATATGGAGAAGAGACGGAATAAATATAACTGAAAACTTATAAACTACGGTATAAAATAAAATAAAGAAACTACAACTTCTATTAGCGAATAAAACCCATTGAATAACTTTAAATTTAATAATACAGTCATTCAGTTGCTCTTTACAAAGACTTCCTACTATTTACTTTTACAAATGCATGGAGATGAAGACGAGAACAGTAATCACACTGTTATGCCTTTATTATACGAACTTATTTACATAATGTACATTGTCGATGTGTGTGTAAATGTAATGGTTCACATCTAATGTACATACGGTAGATCTATATTTTTTTCTGAAAGTAAAAGTCGTATTATATATGCGTATTCCTAGCGACAGTAAATACTCATTGTTGTTATTGCATTCTGCATTCGATATACTCAAGTTACATCAAGCTTTGATTGCTTTTTTGAACAGCATTTTCATCGTTAGTTTAATGGACTACAACACTCGCATGCTCGATAAAAACGCACTATATTGCTACATTCCCTTTATTGATTATCTCGACACAAAACTAATGATCGTACCAAATCGTAACAGAACTAAAAACTTGAGTATCTCACGCCTATTATGTGCCGGCATTATTTAATCAGATTCATGCAAGTGTGTATTATCTTGTATAATTAATAATTTTAAAAGTCTTGCAATTAGGGACAACTCAAGTCACATAATTGATGATTTTCTCAATAGATCGTCTGGCCGTGTAATAGATTTGGCGGGTCGTGACGTAATGCAATAAAACTTATGAGTAATGAGCTAACAAAACAATAGTTCGTGGAGATACACATCGGTGATGTCTAATAAATCACGCGTCCGGTTCACTGGCAAATGCCACAGTCTCATGAGATGAATGAGAGCGGTCACAACTGTTAGATAAACATATGTTTTACTTTCTTAAAAGCAATAACTTTTAATTTTGTAACTGTTTATGTGATAGGTATTTCGTTATATACTTGTGTGTGTAGTGCATTATAAATATAGTAGCATAAACTGATGTGCACAAAAAAGAAGTTGAAAACCTTGTGCAGAAAAGTTTCGAATCATCGGAAGATATTTAATTAAATTCTTAAAAACATTAAACTGTAAAGGAAATAAGTGTTAACGAAGCTGCTAGTAGTCATTAACAAAATTGATAAACTGCTAATGTATTAAACTGTGACTACGCGGCATTCATCTACGGGGCGGGCGGCGAGCTTTCAGTTCTCCCCTCCTTCGGCCGGGCGGGCGGCGCGCGCGCACCCAGCCGCAGTCCCTTCGCGACGCACCTCGCGACAACATGTCCCCTCTGTGGATCTTGCTAACATTGCTCCCCGTCCTGGGTAAGTCGACAACACGCGTGTGACCCGCACCTGTCTACTGTGCCATATCGGAAGTGACCGGAATTATCTAAATATCACTCGTGTTCTTTCGCCGCTTGGTAATGTTGCTCTGTGTGATTTTTCCACATTTTGGTTTGTTGTGTTTTGTTGCTGCGTCTGTAGTGAGGATGTTGGTGTTAGTGCTCGGGGTCGGGCTCGTGCGTATTATGTGGAAGTATTCGTAGTTTGAGTGTGCCTTGTGTGCAGGACGTCCGGGGGCGTCGGAAGTTAAATATAACAGTTTATTGTTTGGAAATGTAATTTTCATGCACAAAAATATTATCATAAATAACTAATTATTAAAATCAATACTTTTGTCAATTTTCTATAAAAAAATCTTATTCAGGAAAACACCCTTCCAAAAGTATAAAAGTTTCGCAATCAACCATTAGGCGTTATCGCATACATAGCAGGTATATTGAAAACAATGACCCATAAAGTTTGTCCTACAAGTAAACTCAACATTTTGTAAGACGCATAACACAAACATCAGGTTGCACATTACAGATGTTCTCGTACGTCGCTGCGAGCACTGCACGTCAGTTGCGCAACTGATGCACTTTCCATTTGCCGCTGCGCCCGCGCCGATCGCGCATCGCCACGATAATCGATTCCCCGGATTTGCATAAGTGATATTCCCACGGTCCGCTCTCCGTAAGAACTAGGGCGGCGTGACGGCCGGCGAACGGATGGGTCGACTCAAGGTTCATGTGTTTGGGCACTTACCCGAGTGCAAATATCAATGCAGGCAAGCTCGGGTTGTGGTTGAAGGGTCGCTTGCAGTTCGTACCTACGATCGCAGTTGGGCAATTGTTGGCCCCGTTTGTGGTTAGATATTTGTGTTTGACATATAATCCCTTCCCTTCGCGACCGTAACCAGGTTAAATAGTTACTATGATCGGATATTTTGTAGATAGAGAGGGCTTAATACAAGGTACTCTTTCAAACGTCGCGGAAAAACCAAATAACATAAATGAATTAAATTGTCAAGTTTTAATTATTGCTTTCTAAATGTAGATGTAGATTCAATGGATAT
This sequence comes from Helicoverpa zea x Helicoverpa armigera, assembly GCA_033682625.1. Lineage (NCBI taxonomy): Eukaryota > Metazoa > Arthropoda > Insecta > Lepidoptera > Noctuidae > Helicoverpa > Helicoverpa zea x Helicoverpa armigera. The sequence goes on from JAWIIS010000032.1 coordinate 8,019,035, forward strand.
TAGCTCATTAGCTACCTGCGTTGCTTGAACATTTTGCAACAGTGTGAACTAATAACGTTTTTGCCACATAACATTATATTGTGTGGAAAATCTAATGTATTGAACCGTAACAATCAAAGCGTGAGAAAATTAACATTTACCTTGTATTTGAGTATGAATGAAAGCGAAAGTATAAATATTATCGACATATATTTCTGTGCTCGCAGCATATTTTATTGACTCGATATGAATGAACGATCACCTGTCAATATTTCACTGAGTCATCACAACAATAGTTACATCATCGCATACATTAGCACAAGTCGCTGAGTAGCACTTTTTGAGTCGAGTTGCAAATGTAAATAAATAAACAAAGAAATTTCCGGTGTAGCAATGCGTTTGCATATTATTGTGACATTGATAGCATCTGCTATGCCAATAAAAACTTGATACGTAATTACGACATCAATGTAATTTCACGGCACATCAAACTAACAGCTTTGTATGTATGTTTACGAAAGTAGAAACAAATGAATGCTCTCGACGTTACCGAAACCATCCATCACGCCGGATTCAGTTCGGTTATTGTAAAATGTCCTATCTGTTAATCAAACGATGTTGTATAATAGGAAACGGTAGTAATTTGATTAACTTTATCTGTCATGCATTGTCTTCGTTTTATCAGTCAATCAGATCACGTCTTTCTTCCGTCTCAAGCACTCAGATTTCTAAAGACTGATTACATTTTTTATTCGTGGCACAATTCAGGCTTAGGTAACATATTAAAAGAAGAACAAATTTCGAATCAGAGAAATGGGAAGTAACTCATAACTCATAAAGCACGTACGCAATTACCTAAACGGTAATGTCTGCTCTTTGACCTCTCGGCGGATTAAAAAATGATCAACATTTGTTTGTGAGCGTAGTAAAGTTAGACGTTATTAGCTTACATAAGGTAGTGGTGTGACCTTTTGTAGAGGATGCTATGGCACCTTACAGCGCGCGCGGTTGCGCAAGCGCGCCCGCGATCTTATCGCTCACCCCGCTGCCCCCTCCCACGGACCCAGTATACCACACGCATGGGAATCCACCTTTGTTATTTGATCTTTACTGGACTGTGACTGTTTTAGGTGTAGAACAGAATTAATTGCTGTTAATGAATCAGTTTTTCTTTCGAGTTGAGACAATTGATATTGTCTGTTTCGTGTTTTTTTCGTAGCAACGTTTTAAGTGTGGAACGCAAAGCAAAGCAAATTTTTTTACCCTTTATTCGAAAGGTAACCATAATTTATAGGTTTAGATCAATAACGATCCGTAAACGTGTCAAAACTTTTTACTGTAATATGTCACTCTATTGACAAAGTCTGAAATAGGCATCCATAAACGCTGTCCAATACAGTATTACACGCGTATTATTGTCGTATAACATGCGTATTATTCCGCGCGTCTTAGGTAATACGCACATGCGTCCGAGATTATTGTGCACTGACCATTACGAATTGGTAACATTTGTACCTATGTAAAGTGCGTTCGGGACTATGCGGCGGAGTCTAATCGTACTCTATTCATAGAACAAAGTCATAACACTCAGGCAAAATCTTAAAATAATATACTGGTAGATGTGTATTGGTTGTCAACAAATAAAATACATACTTCGCGCACGTAATTATTTTATCAATCTTCCGAAGATTTTTTTCAACAATTTCGTTTTCCAATTTGTCTTTGTGGCTTTTTTTCACTTACCTAAAATTTACTTTAATGTCTTGGAAAGTGTTATAAAAATAAATACAACCTTCTTCAACATGAAATGGAATTTCCGAGGAAGTTCGTCAGTCACGCTAGCCGCGATGAGTGATACCAATTACTGACTTGACTAGACGTTATTTTTTCTTCACTATAATTACCTGGGCATCGATCATTACCCGTAACACATTCCATTTTGTACATCGTCTTTCGAAATAAATAACCAATTCAATTAATCGGTATCTGAAGAAACTGTGCGTTCTGTTGCAATGTGTAGTTATGGTTAATAAAATGGTTTAATTGCGGTGATGTTAGAACCACGTTTTATGTTTAGAGATTTAAGTGCACACTGCAGACTAAACAGTCGCCCGACAGTTGACTCGATGGATGCCGTTTTTTTTTTGTTAAGAAAATCTTGATTCCAATCAAGGTTTTGAGTCGGTCTTATACCTGCCGGCTAAATACCTAATCTTTTATCATTCATCTTCACACTGATTTACGAGCCCATCCAAACTATCGGCCGACTAAAAGTTTCCAGTGTGCCGGTTTTCTTAGGTTTAATGGTGCAGGTCACCGCTCTTTCGCAGATCTTACCTACATTCACCGGGATTAGCGTGCTTCGCGTTATAATGTCGCAATGTACTCGTCTCATTAGACGGGTTAGTCGCAAGAAATTGCAGGTTTACCTAAAGTGACACTGTTCGCACAATAGTCGCCTTGGACGATGAGAACTGTCTATCATTGCCATCAGAACGACCAAAGCCACTGCAATTTATTGTTATCTGCAAAAATCTGTCTGGTGTACAATGTTGTTGTGGGTTTTAGAATGTTAAAACGGGTGTTGACTCGATTTCCTTAATACCGGTGGCAATATAAAAATAATGCATTTCTTCCTAGCAGTAAATTGCCAAAAAAGTAATTTGCCGTTAATGATTTACAAATTGCATGTTGGTAACGCTATTTGAGTAATAATTAAATATGAAACATCTAAAATGATGGTCATTTATAGCACAATTCTAAGACACATTTCAGATTTATAAAACTTACATAATACATAGACATAAAATGAGAAGTGAAACTCATTTCTCATATACTTATTTATTTTCCAAAGATATAAATCAGTTATAAAAACAAGAAAGCTAGTCTATGCGCATAGTAATTATAATAATCAAATAACTCATGCATTAATAATGTGTGTTCGCACCAATTATGTGATTTGTTTGATCAAGTCAGTAGTTAGATTTATTACCCATAATTTGATAATAACATCATAAAAAGCTTGTTGGTATATCATCTAATTCAGATGCTGAAGCAATATGTAGATAATATAAAAGTGCACATGTAGATAATATAATATAAATAAAAGTCCATAGATATTACCTATAATACGAGTACAATAATGTACTTCATCTAAAAAAGGGAAATAGTCAAAGTCAAAAAGTTTTTATTATTAAAGGCTTTTTTTTCAACACGGCTACAAAAAGTACCTACACAAAGTATTCAAATATGAATACAGCACGTACACATCAGTCTATTGCATAACCGAACGCTCCCGGTTCACATTTTTATTTGTAATCCTTACAAGTACGTTTTCACTCCGTACAGGGAGCGCCGAAAGGTTCAACTGCAAAGGCAGAATCTTAGGCGCATACTATGCGGACGCTAAATCCGGCTGCAAGGCTTTCCACGTATGCGTGAGGGTCGCAGGCGGAGGCATCCGAGACTTCAGGTTCTTCTGTCCCCCGGGCACGCTGTTCCACCAGGAGGCGCAGACCTGCACGGACTGGGGAGACGACGACCCGCTGGCCTGCCCTGCCGATATCTACGACGGTCAGTTCGATCTCTACAGGATCGGATCCGGTGAGCCAGCTTTTGCAACTAACACTATGCTCACCAATATCGAAATTTAGTTAGTCAATTATAATAGCAAAGTAAATAAGATCATTTCTTCGTATTGTACGTCAGTACAAAGGGTAATTAATGTGGCATTCGATGATACTATATATTGCCATATTTATAAAACTGATTCCATTTTCAATTCAATATAATTGAGATATTGAGAATGTTTTGTGAGAAACAAATACATATTACGATTAAATTAGATACTCAAATGATATATACAAAGGATGTTTAAGACATTGATTAATGATATTTGTGAGTGCATGTAATTAATGCTATGTAATTAATTAGAGCTGTACATAACTTACAAGTTATTAAAAACCGCTTAGAAATACAACCTTTGAATTTGGAGTAGGCAGCTCTGTATAGGAGTAATTTGAGAAGCGATTTCAACTCATCAAAGAGTTTGTATAGATAAACAATTATGTGTATTGATTAAGCAGTGGGCGGTAATCAGTCATAATAACTCATGTTATTATTATTTGCGTAACTTCTTTGGAAATTACAGTAGAAGTAATAGGGAATACAAGGTCGACGTGCAGAGATGACTAATTATACCTACCTCATGAAAATTATTGGTATAAATAACCTGTGACCTAAAACGGGTTGTTGACGCGTCTCCTGCACTATTGGTAATGAATTGCAAAACATTTAAGCTTCAGCCAAACGCTTGCATTCTAAAGCTTTTAAAACGTAGTTGATTGTTTCATTAGACTGCAAATTGGCGCCTGTTTCAGTAAATCAGCAAGCTGAAGCTTCACTGTAAATGTAGTTTTAGTTACTTTTATTTATTGAATGTGTGTTATAATATATTTGTTTACAACAGGATTTGACACCAAGAAGTTGTCGTCTTATGGAAATCGCGATGATGAAGCTGAATTCGGTCTCCAGCGAGCCGAGACCGGAGACCGTCGGTTATCTCAGAACAATGTCGCGCCAAACCGACCCGACTCCGACCTCCGTGCAGCGCACTCTTCGGACTTCTTCAGTGGACAACGTGACCGTGGCCGTGATGAGCAATCCTCCGTCGCATCCTCTCCCGCCCCTGTCTCGTCCCAACAGCCTTACCAACGCCAATCCTTCCGAAGACCCACCACCCAACGCACTTATCCTACTACTCAACGCACATTCCCTCCTACACAGTACACGACCCCCGCCTCGCTCCCGTCCCCTCAGCAGCCCGCCATCCCGCCCCAACAGTATGATGCACACTCTAAACGCAAGCTGGTTAGGAAACGCCCTATCTATGTGTCCACACAGGCACCTCCTACCACCTTCCCACCGAACACTGCCCCACAACAACAGTATTCTGAGCCTCCCCAACAAAACTTTAACCGCCGTTATAACACTCAAAATAGGCAAACAATCACCCCACCTCCCAACGTACCTCCGCAATACAAACAATTCAAGGATGAATACGTTGAAGTTCCCCGAGTCACTCCTAAGCAAAGTAACAGATTTTACCCCAGTAGCGCACCTTCCACTTTCTCACAGTCCCAGTCCACCGCCGCTCCACGGTTTAATAAGAAGGATGGTCTCGTAGAGTTATATAATTACGACGCACAGTCAACTCCAGGACTTACTGTTCAGAACGAGAATCGACCCTTCAAAGTTAGAAATAGTTTCAACGTAGCTGATGTTCCGAGAGACCCCGAATTCGCGCGTGCCAAGAACTTCAATAATTACAATAATAGAGTAGAAAACAACAGGGACAATGTCAGAGATACGCCAACAACTCTAGACTACAGCGTTTCTGCAAGAACTTTCCCCACTACCACGCCAGCTTATAAAAACTTTAATAGTGTCTCTTATGAACCTGAAAAGAACAACTTTGTGCCTTACTCGAAACAAGCCTATTACAATAATCCCTCGACCACTGTTGCTCCGACCACGACCTACTCGACTGCACGCCCCGAACCTCCGCTCAACTTGAACACGGTAGCGTATAACACTAACCTCGCCTTTAACACTCAATCTGCCAACTTTGCTGAAGATGACGATGAAGATGACGGCCAATATCATCCTCCTCAGGGCGAAGACGATGGGCAGTACCGCCCCGAGTTATACGACCGCGAACTCCTGGCTGGTGCTCATTCCCTCAATATTGCTGCGAGTGGCAACAGGCTACCCGAAGATCGCAAGAAATCTGGCAAAACGCAACCTCCTCCTAAACCATCGGCTCAGACTGCAGCTCCAAGGCCATTCAGGCCTGCTCCTTCGCCTACAGCACCACCGACTACAAGAGCACCCGAAGTAATCTACACGACTACGCCTCAACCGCAGACAGTGAACACGCAACGTACTTTTGATTATTTCCAAACGTACACAACCACATCTCGGCCGGCTGACTATCAAGCGTTGAACCAGAACTATGCACCCGCTAATGAGGTATCTGTTGGGCCGACAACGACTGTTGCTCCCCGAGTGCCGGAGACGCGGCCCCCTCGTCCTCCGAGCCGCGTGCCCGTGCCGCCCACGCCGCCGTCGACCCCGGCGCCGCGACCCACCACCCGCGCTCCGCACTTCGCGAATCCTCCGCACAACAAAGAAGACAACAGTTATGACTACGCGTACTACGACTCCGATCCAGGGTTCGCAGAATATGACCATATAGAAGAATTTGGTAAAACTAAAACAAGAGCGTAATAAATATTGTGTATTGTTAAATCACTGCCATTAAATTAGTCGCCTCTTTAGATCAACTCCTAAGTAGAAGTTTTTTGATGTTTGAATTCAATGATAACCTTATTGAGTGGAAAAGTGTTTGTCTAGTTTATATGCAGGGATATAGGTTTAAGACTGCTTAATCGTAAATGCTTAAAACGGCAGCAGCAAAGTACAACTTTTGTAAATAAAACTTGGAGATAATATTTATTAGGAGGATCCCAGATTTGTCATACCACTTAAATGTAACAAATGCAGTTCTATTTATATCTAAAGAGGCTTACCAGTAGTTACCCTAAATTATTTGTGATATTATTATTGATGTTTCTATTGGCATAGTCGTTTGTTACTGTATAAGTATTTACAAACAATCGATTATGGATTTGGGCAAGTAGAAGTTGTACTCTCACTTGCCAACATTGGTGTTTACTGATATAGATTTACGTTTATCTACGTATGTACAATAGAAAGTAAGTTATGACGATAGATTGTAAAATATTTCATTGTAAATAAAGTTTTCTTAATAAACAATGGCTTGTGCAATTTGTGTCACTTCTCAAAGCACGTGAGAACCGGTGAACAATTTAGACGTTTAGTCGAGCACTGCACATATGCAGACAAACAAAAGAACGCTTTCGACACTATGCTGTGACGCGGATAGCTATCTAAACACCACAGTTAAGTCACCTTACACACTATTTAATGACTTTTTAAAGACCTGCTCAGCTGGAATGTGTGTAAATGATCGTCTGCCTAAGAATAGCGTAGGAATTTCATCTAAAGAATCTACTTACATTAGGGTTAAACATTTTTGACCATACATCAATTTTGGCAAATAGGAGATAATAATACATATTACACTACCTAAAACTGAGTATGAATATTGCAGCTGGCATACCTCACTATATTACATAAGGTACTTATCAAAAGACTTAATTCCTTCCGGAAAACACATTTTCCTGAGCAAAAAATGTTCCATACATTTTTCTGAGAGTCAAAAGTAGGTCACACCATATAGGCATTTGTAACTTTCTTCTTAGCTATCCAGGTTTCATCTGTATACCTAATCAGATCAAACATAATGTCCTAAACGAGGGAACTTCTATACATCGAACAATACTTAGCCATTATGGTAAGTAAAGAGGTAACACATTGAACGCAATTTTATTCGTGCGAAGGAAGTCAATAGATCACCTAATGACTTTACTATCGCCGATGCGTTCACACGTTATATAATAATGGTCTACATACATACATAATCTACAGCTTTTTGCCTACGCATGTAACCAGAAAATACGGAACACCCACTTCCACGATTAGGTATACAAAATAAAAGACTTGCTTAGGATAAATGTGTGCTCTACGAGTCTACGACTATTAATCACAAGATGGATGCTGAATGCCAAATTAGGTAAGTTATTTTTTTGTTTGATGGATCATTGTATGTTGAATCCAGGTTGTATCCATGATTGGTATTTTTCCGATTCGATGAGATAGTCAGATTTTGGATACTTTTTATAAAAACTGAGTTAGGGGATTCCCCCTGAGTGAAGTAGGTTTTTACTTTATGTCACTAATATCAAGGACGAATTAGAATATTAATAAATCAACGGCTGCCTGGTGTATGTAATAGGTAAGTTGCTCATATCAGATACACCTAAGTACATACATACCTACCTATTGGTATTATTGAATCCTTAAGCTAAAGCTAAAAAAAATCTACAATACTCTTTGCCAGCGCCATCTGGCGTCGAGTAGCTAAACTTACAATACATGAACGCTGAACATTATTTTCTTATATAAAAGTCGTATCGCAGTAGCAACTGGTTCCAATATTAATTTACTATCATCATAAGTAAATAAGACTCTCTCACTCGCCTTACTTATTTCTCGACTGCGGTTTTACCGTATAACGCTAGTTCATCTGTTCAAACACAGATGTCGATAGTAGTACTTTTCGTGCAAACATTTGCTGAAAAGTAAGCTTCTTCTCTCGGCATTGCTCTTAAAAACGTAAATCACAGATTGAAAAGTATTTACGTATAAGTCTTGATATAATTATTTTTCTTAGTGAAAGTTCTTTTTCAGAATTAATTACCATTCCCATTGCAGTCGTTGATTTATTTATTACTTAAGTACGTATTTTAAATATTTAAATATTAGTAGTTTCCATATTTATACTTTGATATGAGCTAGTAAACAAACACCTTACAAACAAGAAGTAGGTAGGTATTGATATCTACCCACAACGTTTTTAATCAAGACCCAACCGCATATCAATTAAGGATTATTCATTGTCTATGCTAACAAAAAAAGTTGTTGGGCCAATCAATAATAATTTAGGTAACGACATAATATCTACAAAGTTTATTTTAGATAAAATAAGTTTTTAACAAGATAGAATCGGAACAATTAACTACGCTTCATGACGGTTTCAATTCTCACATGTTTCGATCTCACACTCGATGTAGGTAAATATTTATAAGGAAATAAACAACAGCTTTTTATAAGAAAAAAACTGCGTATAAAGTACATAAGTAGGTGACTGGCTTAATATTTGTCGGTGTATTTCATACTTTGCTATATGATATGATCCAGTAACAAAACAATTGCCTGATGAAACTGGGCAGTAAATATGTACCTTACATGCTGAGTTCTTTGATCTGAGCTTACAGGCTAGTACTTACTTAAATTCCCTCAACCTTAACGAAACCTTTAATTAGTAAATAACATAATTGAAATTATTTGTTGAAAATCAAGTTTATTGTTTAAATAAAATCAAATCTAACTATGCTAACTCTAACATACTAACAATTCTTAACTAGTATTGTAACTTGTTTCACCTGGCAATCGCTTCCAAAATTATTAAATAAACTATGTGTGTTTTTCAACGCTATAGATAGCTACACGAATATTGATGAACAACAAAAAAAAAGAACAGATAATGATTGGATCTTTTGTAGACGAGACAAAGACCGTTCGGGGAAAACCGCTCTTTTATCATCAATTTCTTGTAGATACCTGTCTGTTTATCATCTTTATATTTAGTAGGTGCTTATCTAATGGGAAACTCACAATGTTTTTTTTGAAGATATTTGAGCTTTGAAGATGGTAAGCCCAGACAGGATTTAGACCGCAAGAATGCGAATGACCGCTTTTTATGCATATTTAGTGTTTTTTACGGTAACGTTACATAATAGAAGGATAATGAATAATATTAAGACGGGGCACATGATCACAGAAGAAAAATTTTTAAGCCATATGATACAATGGCTCTCGCTCGCGAGAACAAAATTAGCTTTGCCAGTGCACTTGAACAGAAAATAAGTATGATGTGTTTAGGAGTGTCAAAGGTAGAAATAACAAAACGTATCAATATTAAATTCTCTTTTATTAACTTAAGTATCACAAAGTATAAATGTACGATTACCCTTTAACATATTTACAGAATGTCGATTTAGGTACTTATATACATATACATAATGCGAATAGCCTTGATTCACGTAAACTTAGCAAACACTGAAACGTGGATATTTTAATATATCCAACACAATTTCACCATTTGATACTTTGATTGAACCATATTTTCGAAAGTACCATTTTCAACAGTACCAGTTCGGAGACAAAATTGTAGGATCATTTGGGTTTCGATTTTTGTAGACAAAATGTTTAACAACTGAATTACAATATATAATACTTCGGTTACTCCATGAAGGTGTATTAACTAATTTTCAAAGCATCTACTCATCAGTCAAGCTGGTTCACAAACATCAACAAAATGCTTTGAAGGTTATTACAATATTGCTTCTGAATCAAATAAAATTGGATGTGCAAAAAACCTGCTAGTGTTGTCTACAGTCATCATCGTCATAATTCTGTTAGATACCAATACAATTCAATTTCACAGGGCCTCCATAAATCCTACCCGGATCTTGAGCAAACTAATAAATTCATAACACTACTGTTTCTATATGATCAGTAGTATCAATACAGAGACCATACATCGCAGCCATTTTGCCACAAAGTTGTCTCTAAACGTCAAGCGATCTATGTGTTTGCTCATTAACACCACGACAGATCATTCAATATATCTCAGTTCTTTAAGTGGCGTGCTACGACGACACACTACGTCGACGCAGATACTTATACATCTATTAGTTTCGCACACAGTTTGCTGTATACTTGAACTCGTGTATACTCAATCGATTTGGACGAACTGAGTAAACTAAACACGAGAGCAGATAGGTAGGTTACTGTGCATAAATCTTTAAAACCGGCAGCGAAGGCATTGTCAAAAAACCCTAATAACCACGAATGAAAATACTGGCTCTTTCTTAGTCCTACCGTATCCACCCGAATAAATAGTCAAGAATCATTATTACTAAGAATCCTAGGGACTTACAGTATTCGGTTTGAATAAATTACAACTACTATCACTACTGAGCTACGTATACAAATAACTTATAACTAATTGAGCTCATAGCCCCGTCGGGAACCGCGGCTGAGGGCGGGCAATTTTCGAGCTTCCCGTTTTGTACTTTAACCAATTTATTGATACTCCTAAATTACTCTAGGATAACGCTAACATATTATTATAAGTGACACTGCAGTCTATGTTGTGCATAATAACTGACGCATGAGTACTCGGTGTCAATAATAACAACTAGTTTATGGTCAGTATAATGCACGTTCCGTGCCAACTGCAATTTGTAAGGGCTTTGTGGCAGGACTGACGCGTCACCCGTAACAAGGTTAGTCTGTACTCTGTAATTAAAGGAATTTATGTGAGTACACATAGTGTATTCACTCGGCGCGATGAGATTCATAGAGAATATAGACTAAGGTAAGGAGTAGGCGATCACTGCGAGGCGACTGCGCCCGCCATCCTCTGGCGCACGTCGCCGAGCGCCGACCCGTTCCCGAAGCCGTTCAGTAGCGGCAACATCCTCTCCTTCGTCTCCGACTTCAAGTCCTCGGCCTCCACCTTCACTTTGGATTTCTCTTTCTGCAAGTAAACATTACGATTAGTCACAGTCACTACGTTGTCAGAGTCGATGTGTTGATTATGTTAATTGATTTTATAGGTTGCCGTAAAGAATTTATTAATCATTGAAACATGGGACGTGATAATTGGTTTTGAAAAATCTTAATGTGTACTTGTTTGACATGTTTAGATATATTATATTTGTATGCTGCAAAATGCTCAAGGTTTTGTATTTAGAATAGGCATTGGTTGCAATTAGTGTCAATTTTGTTATGACAATGAATGGTCGATTTGACATGTCACTTTGATTAATGTGGCTAAAAAGCTGTAATTGTGAACGTACCTTGGCTTTCTTGCGGTAGGCCTGTTTGTAGAAGTCTGAGAATAGGTAGTAGAAGAGTACGGCGTGCATGCCGATCCACCAGACGAACGCTCGCGGGTAGTCGCAGTCGATGAACAGCAGTTGGAAGGCGTGCAGGAACACCAACACAAACTGGACCTGTGGCAATATCACGTCATGTTTACAAACTAGGTACACTAACTCGAATAATCTGAACATCTATCTTCATTTTGACACCAGTCTCCTAATAAGAAATGACTACACCAGCCTTCAAATCAAACATCACATGATTTAGTCAATTTCCGTCCATCAAAATACTGATGTAGGTTATTAATAAACTAATGAGCTTGAGAAAATGATTCGGCTCAAAAACCACAATTACCGCAGGATATGTTGCAAAGCGTGTAATAACAAAATCCGCTATTCAGAAGCTACGTCAGCAGCAGGAAGAGAAGGGTGACGTTTATAATGAGCTATTGAATAGACCGGCATGGCATGTGACGTCACGATACATGCCATGTGTATGTCAGCGACGTTCAAGGGTACACACTCGCTCGACTTCAACTGATTGCAAAACATTGACATTGGACAGAACGTAAAACCATACCTGGGGCTATTCGACCATCACCGACTTATCAAAATCGTATACTAAATCATAGTTTATTCAGTATTATCTAATTTATGTAAGGCGGTTATAATTATAATGTCAAGGAGAGTCTGTCTCTTGCTTCATTTACCATTTACAATTCGAATTGAGATAGGCACCTTTTACAAATGCCAACGAAATTATAAACAAAGGTATATATATTAATTTCTTGGTCAGATTCTGAATTGTACCTATACTATATTTTTTAAATTGAGAATGACGTAAGACTAATATGGCCAAAGACAAAACATAAAAGATCACTTTCGTCTTTCTTTTGTTAATTACATCAAGGATTCCATATTTGAAAACTCACCATCTGTAGAGCTGTGAGGTATTTCTTCCACCAGAGGTACTTCTGGACCTTAGGACCGAGGGCAGCCAGCAGGTAATAGGAGTACATCACAATGTGTACAAATGTGTTCAACATTCCGAAGAAAGTAGAGTGACCACCTGAAACAAAATAAAATGGAAAGTTATTTAAAGAAGTAAGAAAGGAGAAGAGGAATCACCTAAGTAAGTATGATGGATCAATGCTTCGTATCAAATAGTAGGTGCTGCTCAGGCTTTACCTAGCAAAAAGTTTGTCAACCCTAGTGGAAATAAAATATAGATGCAAACGCTCATGACCGAAATTAGTAGGTATCATCCTCCGTTAGCTGACGATGTTTTTTATTTGACAAGCATTTCTCGAGCTGAACTTTAAATTAATAATACTAGACCTAACCTAATAACCTAGCATTCTAAATAACTGTTTAAAGTATTAGTAAATTAAATACCATAGGTATAATAGTTTAAAGACAAATACTGACCGGTTCGTAGCGGTACAACGACTCCGAATGTTTGTTAAAACGGTGACTTAGACTAATTTCCTAATACTTCGCATACGGACATACGTGAAATATTTTTACTGTAGGTAATTCTAGAATAATCCTTGTTACGGATTTAGACTAACAAACAATCCTTGTCTGTGTTGAGCACGTACATACATATGTCACTTTATTACTGGTCAAATATTATTGTTATGGACGCGATTTCTCGTAGACATCTCCGTTCTAGAAGTTTGGTTTTAATTTATACGGAATTGTAGACTCAAGAGGAAAAAACTACGTGATTACAAGAGTGTATCTTTACCAGTTGCGTCAGTCACGGTCTTACTGCAAACAAATTAAATACAATTTTCTATTTAATGTGCAAACTCTACTGAACAATTTATGAAGTACGTTCTAAAATTGTAAACAAATAGTGTGCGACTACACTGTATAGATTATGTCATTCTTTGTTTATTATATATTTGCAGTTCATTAAGCGCTTATTATGTACAGAACTTTTCATTGTAATTAGCGGGAATATGTTAAGTAACGAGCTCAAGTTTCAACGAGGATATAATAAATTATGAACCGTTGCATAATCGTGCAGGAATTTGTAAATAAAACCAGGGAGTTATTTTTCCTTAAAGAAATCAGTGATATCTAATTCTTGTGATACAAATCAGTCGTTGTTATCACGTATTGTGCTTCCGTTCTCCGTTATGTTGAGTATAAATTAAGCAAATAATGCAGGGAATTTTATGGCATTTCGTGACACGAATCAAATTTTTGAGGAAGCTTTTTGAGGAAATCCAATTCTTTCGGTGGAAAACCCAAAATGCGAAAGTGCGAACACCAAAATTTAAGTTACCACTCACGTTTTTGCTTCTTTTTCTAATATAACAAAATTGGCCGATGACACAATAATAAGGTTGTGGAAAATTTACATATCTCGGTAATTTCCCACATTAGACTTGTCTGATAAAAACTCCCAGTAAAGTACTTGTGTTTATAGTTTTTTTCCCAGCCGCATGCGGATTATGTGAACATTTGTAACAAATAACCGACTATTACTGATGCAAAAAATTAATCATGACTTGTACGGATCTATGTAGTCATTACTAACAGCCGTATCGGTATTCCCAACAATTTTCTTTTGCAAACGTTGTAATTAAAACGCCGCTGTTTTTCTTTCAAGCGGTTTGATTGAGATGAATCTGATAACGAATTAGTTATCCTTTTATGAAGCAAAAAAGGACGTAAAATTTAACGTTTTAAAACGCTACGAAACTTTTTTTGCTAACGGTGATTAACCGTAAATAATTTATAAAAAAACGACGCATTTGCTTATGTTTTGACGCTAGAAAGAATCTCAAAGTGCAGATTAGTAATACGTAGAATAATATTTACGCACATTTCATCAATATTCAAATTAAAAAATAAATATGTAGTCAATCACCTTGGCATTTTTATAACTGCTACATTCTCAATTTTCAAAATTGGAATGTACAAATTCTGAATACATAAGATTTGTGAACATTTGGATATATATTTTTTTATATTATCTGTTTTAAATGAAAAATGGGTACAGTCAAAATATGTTTGAAAACAAAAATAATTGATTTGTCAGTTAATGGCAGTATAATTCAAATAGGTAAGAACATTCGACAGTGTCGTGGACTCTGAATACTGATTCAGTTAAATCAAACAGAACTTTGGAATCACACAGATTGTTGATTAAGCAAACATCGAATGCTAGGTAAATAGTGTTGTACTAACCTGGAGTGAACTTGACTCCAAACCACACGGACATGGGCATGATCCCGTGGTGGATGACGTGGAGCTTCGACACGTGGTCAAACTTCTTGCGCATCACGAAGAAGATCTGGAAAAAGTATCGATATTATTGACCAAATATTACGCACATCACTAAACGTCAAACCTGTCGCTTAGGTGAGAGATGAGAAAACTAATTGAATACTTGATCGATTGAATGGAATTGAAAATGGTGTCTATTAGTAAAGCATTATATACTTCTAATCTTTGCAATGCAAAACGTTGTGCTTAGTTAGCGCTTTTAACC
Organism: Helicoverpa zea x Helicoverpa armigera; assembly: GCA_033682625.1. Lineage (NCBI taxonomy): Eukaryota > Metazoa > Arthropoda > Insecta > Lepidoptera > Noctuidae > Helicoverpa > Helicoverpa zea x Helicoverpa armigera. The sequence continues at coordinate 8,034,179 of JAWIIS010000032.1, forward strand.
AATTTACTTTTTGAAATCCTGATATATGATAATATACTACTTAACATATTTGACATACGATACAAATATTGATAATCATATCAATTTATGAGACACTTCAATCAATCGAAATAGCTATTAGTGCTATTAGCAAGATTTGCTTGCAACTACAAAGATAAGCACGGTCTAAGCATGAAATCGATTTAAGATATTTACCTATTTGTTTGAATAAACCTACTTCACAGGTGTTCAAATTCACTGAGGCAGCTAATTTATTATACCTACATGACTAATCATCAGTAATAGAATCGATGACTAAACTATTAAACAGCCATTATTTCTTTCATAAAAAAGGTTTTTGTGTAATTGAATAATGATATTCAAAAATTTCGAATTTGGAATTGAATAACGTTTTGTCACATCGGTATAAAATTAATTAAAAGAAGTTCACAAGCTCAATGGCCAGTTCTTTGTGAGATATGGAAGTCGTTTGTGTCTCACGTTGAATAAAATGTGGATTGCCTATTCGAAACAACTTTTATCACCCATTTTGAAACTTGATTGTATAGACGAGGAACAGGATCGCCTAGATCCGGTTTGAGCTATTCTTTATTATCTACAGCTAATGATAAATTCCTTGGAAACCGGAAAAATGAAATCATAAAACCGATTTTCTACAGACTCATCTTTTTGAGAATTTCTGAGCTTTATATAATTACATTGATCGACTAACAAAGTAGATAATTGATAAACCAATATTTTAGTTAGTCTGTGAACATGTTCGTATATTTATTGATAGCAAACTTTTGAAGTCAAGGTCCAATTAACGTACGACGCGAATTGTACACGACGAATCGAGAAACATCCCATCAAATAATCACATATATACATATAGGTACATACATATACCACGCTAAATTTAGCACGTATTGTAAGTAAACAAATTAATCTAATATTGGAGCGTATAATTATGTATGTATGCGTATTTTAACTAATAAAGCAGTCTGTACCAGTTTCGGAAATAAACACACCCGATTGTCAGGGTACGGCCTTGAACTTAGTCCATTATAGTAGCTTTTTCAGGAAGACATTTTACTGAATAATATACCAAAATTTTCCTATTTTTGTAAGCCTGATTGGTAGTATTTCCAGTTTCTTATGCTTGAGGGATCGATGGCAAACGACTGAGTATAATACCGATGAATATTCAGATATTTGTTTATAAGGAAGTGTTTCACGAACCTCCGTAAACATATTCATACACAGGATACATCCAAGATACAAGATTAGTCAAATACAACAAAACGGTCGGCGAATGGACAGTGGACAAATGGTAGCCAGGAAAACCATGCTTATAACAGCGAGGCTGGCCATTATAACGAAACTAGATTTTCAAGGGTTCAAGTTGACGAAGGCTGTTATTACACTTAAGGCTTCGCATAGTGCCCCTGACTTTATAGCACTTTATTTTGCAATCATAACAAGTTTTAAGCACCATTTTGCTGCAAAACAATAGTTTTATGTAGCGAAAATGTGGCTTTTGTTTGAAGTAAAATGTTTTATGAGACTTTAACAGCATCAAAAATTGTATAAATTACTTTGGTGCATATTTGGACATGGTCATTTTTTAAGCACTCGTTGTATAAATCATTATATAATAATATAATGCCCCGCAGGGCATCTGAGGCGGATGACGGGGAGTAGCGACCCCGCGGGGCTATATATCCGAGTGCTCCAGGGAGAGTATACTGTCCCCCATCTCCGGCTTGCCGGAGTGAAGCATGACGGGGGATAGGTCTCCCGCCTCTTGGCTTGCCCTCACCGGCCGGTCAGAGTGGAGTCGCTAGAGCAATGCTCGGAGGGTAGGTGCCTCGTGGTAAGTGGCGAGTGGGCCGGTGATGCTGGACCCACAGGGAGCGCGTGATCTGCGTTTAAAGTCCGCCGAGGTATCCTCACCCTTCTCAGCCGCTCATGTACCTGTTGCCCTCTTGTTGCTTTTCAGTGACTGATTCCCGGGGGCCCAGTAAGTGAGTTGGCGAGTCTCCACCTGCCATTTTTACGTGTATTTATTACATTGTTATCGGCAGGTGCCATAGTTCCCGTAGTTTCCCCATTCCTAGTCCATTAGCATCCCATCACAATAGCCCAAGTAGTTTTCATCCATAGTTAGCAATAGTTTAGCACAGAACCGGGGATTGTCCTTGGGTACATTTCTATAGTGTATACAGGGATAATCGTCGGTTTTGTGTCACCATTTCATTAAAGTTGTCTCAAAAGGGCTTCAGCGTGTTGGCTTCGGCCCCACGTTCGCCTCCCAAAAATCCGGGACTCTATAGTCCCGAGGTCTGGTACAACATACAAGATAATAATAGAACTTAAAGACTCCACCTACATTTTACTACAAAAAGCCGCAATCCTCAACACGTGTCGCATAGTACGAAAGTTCATGCAATTGGACGAACATGGCATAACACCTCAACACACACAATAAACACACACATACATACTACACGCTGCATTTACTTGGCACCCGCCCGTAAATGTAGTCGAAACTAGCCAAAAGGCTAAGAAACAGAAATGTTTACCCCAATAAATAATAATAAAATATTTATTTCACAAAAGCTTAAACACATTGTACTGTTAAACATTAATTTGCGTATAGAAGGTTCGCCATATGTTTTACAATTAATTAAAAACAAAAACTTGAAACAATAGCCACAATAAACATGCCTTTATTTGTCAAAATAATTTGTCTTTTATTCTATTAGAATCTCAAACTTAACAATTACGTAAACGTTACAAGCATATTAAAGGATTTATGGGCTTGTTAACTTTTGAACTTCACAGTAGGTATAATAAACTTAGCTTTAAAATGCCTTTTTATTAGCATATTAAAATAGACACCTTCATCCAAAAGAGTAATAGGATTTTCCTTAATCGTCTATGTATTATATAATAGTTCCGTGGGCCTCATAAAAAACTTTCCGGTTTACAAGTTCAAGTTCTCAATACGTTTTATTTATGTTTTTTACCGATTGAAACTTATGGATTGATGTTTTTTGTAATTAACAATGTAAAAACTTACCGTATCGAAGAATTCTGTGAACTTCGAGAAATAGTACCACCAGCAGCCATGGACCGTCTATAAAAGAAGAACGATGAAAAGCCATTAAAAATCACAATTTCTTAGTTAACAAGATACAACATATATTACTATAAGGAAGATTATGCTGGCGACTAAGGTACTACCAAGCATGGGTTCCTGTTTACTTCATAGACAGTGAATTCTACAATTTATCAGATATTTAATGAGAAACATAGGTATGCAGGCTGTTGACGCACTCGACATAACATACTTAACACAAAAGAATACCAATCAATTAGATATGTGGTAGGTAAATAAATACAACATACATAACATTTTATTGCCAATCGTTTAGCACAATGCATTTGATTCCGACTAGGAATGTCTTATTTCTAACTTGCACTGCATACGAATATAAATATTTAACATATCTATTTATATTTTGCCCAATTAAACACTAATAAAATTACAGAAAAAAAAAAAAAAAAATGCAATGATATGCAATATGCATCTCGCAAGCTCTCATTATATATTTTTTTTTTAAATATAAGACTACAAACACAAATTGCTGGTGCAATCTGTAGGGTAATTACACACAAATGCGAATGAACTTGAAGGCAAACAACCTCGGCTCACCTAACACATGCGCCTATGTACAACACGCCTTAATTGATGCTAGCACGGAGCACCGTCAACAAAACAATATATACTTCATTACAGTATAATATACATCGCTACACAAACCAAGTACGGTAGTAATTGAAGCTACCTGCATAGCTATTTCTCTTGTCAGCTGTACTTGCACAAGACAGAGCACTTACGAGATGTCATTATCGAGTTCATTATTGCAAATGAGTTGCAAGAAAAATATTCCGCACCTAATACTTAATGGTAAGGTACGGCTCCTGAACTACACTCGACAAAGTACGACTAATGTAATCACATGACTATTCAAATCGACTGATTAGAACAAAGGATTAATGATTCATACGATGCAATGACAATTTAAATTGCTTATGTATAAATAATCACCATAAATTGCTATTAAATTTTCACAGCCTTAATGGTAGTTTTAACTTTGTAAAGACGGGTTAGGATATAACTAAAATGCCATTAGCCTCAGGTATGCGAATCTAATAATAAATATTTGATATCATAAATGTAAAGATGCATGGTCTTTATGTTGATAAATTATCTAAAAAGATTCGAAATATCAATTTTAGCCGCTATTTTTTCCCGCTTAGAATTGCAAATAACCTAAGGTTTGTACGACAGGTGTCTATTAAAAAGTGCTTAGTGTACAGTCCAGTTGGAGATGCGCTGCCCATGAACGTAAACAGGTTTAGGAAAGTGACGAGCGAAGGTTCTCTTACCCGCATCGCGTCAGGAGACCTCGAGTAGTCGACAGGCTGACACCGAAAACTGTACGTCGTGAACCACCCGCTCTTCAAACTCTATAAAAATAAAAGCTCCAGTAAGTAAAGACAAAGATAAATAAAATTCGTATCAATGTAATAACTAATCTTTTGCATATTTATTTACCTCATAAAACAGCCAAATACTGAATAAGACTTGGAACAAGTTGTAGAATATTAATACTTTTTTCAACTCGAAAGGTTTTCTATTTTCCATCAACTTCGGCCCCAACACCTGGTAGAAAAAAAACATGAGATGCAATCAAGTAATATGTCAAAACAAGTGATTGTCCGGCCCATACAAATGCCACGTTCTTTAATTGAACTATAATTTGTTACGCAACGCGTACTAATAACGGTGGCAATTTCCAGTGGAAAACATTCCTAATGATGTTTAATTTGTTTGACGTTATATCAATTGTTAATCGATTCTTGTGACGTATCGATCATTATGCTGACATAATACAGATGTACGGAAACAGGTAAATACTTACTTTAACTGTGAATACGTATGTGAGACATATCGCGAGCGTGGGGAAGGGTGACGACATCAGAAGCCAGCCTTTCACCCTCTGATCACTTTTGTTGTCCATCAAGTCATGGTAGCCCTCGACAAGCCTACTCAGCGCCTCCATTTTCACTGCAACAATCACAACATAATGACAAAACGTTCAAGTGCACTAATTAAACACGAACACTTTTTATATTTGTTTGGATTACGTTAATGTTAAGGTGCGAGCACACGGTATTGCGATTGCAGAATGAGCGGTTTTTGGTACAATAGTAACTTTAGCCGCTTACTGTCGAGCGTCAAGTTTGCCGAATGTCAGGGTGGACCGGGTGCCGAGCCGATTCGCCAATCGTCTCAGCTACGCATGTTGGGCCCAAATTAATATTAAATATCAAATTAGCTGAGAGTGAGCAAGTAATAGCGATACAATTATCTTAAAAATTAAACAATTTATTAACTGAATTCAACCCTTGGTTAAATATAGTTAACCACGGGTTATTACGTAAACGCTACTTACAACTTATCATCGACCAGTTTAGATTTGAGATGTTCTATGGGAAATATTGCCGATGGTTAATCTAGTGGGCGTTTTTCGCCTCACCTAACTTAACCTGCCTTATTAGGCATTATTAATGACCTGGCCAAATTTTAAATTATGCCGAAGTATCATCCGGGTTCGTTGATTATTAAGAGTCATGCTGCACGACATTTTTCTATAACCATTAAGAAAATCCTACGATTTATATGCAAATATTTTTTTCTAGACAAACTACCAATACAGAGGCGACTATTCTTTATAATATCAGCATCCTTCAAAACAGAGAAAAGTTGTCAAACTATTGGTTGTGAAATTATGTGGCATTTTATTTACTTAATTAAGCTGATACCAGTGCTATGTGCACCACTTACGCGCATACTTGACAAGGTCGCCGATTAAATTAATAACAACATTTGGAACGAAAGAAGAATTGCTTAAAGTAGGCTTTGCAGTGTTTTAATGGAACTGATTTAAGGCCGAATCTAATTGGAAGTTATTTCTAAAACAGCGAAATGTCGTAAGTGAATCTAACCGCAAACAGTAATAGGCATTATAATCACTAAACAAATTGCTACGAAGAGAATATATTAAGTAATTAATTAAGAACATAAATCTCCTAACGAGCCAAGGCTAACCATTTATAATTCCATAAAATATGAAAATTCTGCGTCTATTGATTGTTTTACACATTGTTGTAGTAATAAAACTCCATTGATATTATAATATGGCGACCTTTTCGAAAACTTGTGAATTATGATGGTGTATTATAAATTCTATAAAATTGTGACGTTCAAGGTAATCTTGCTATTGTCATTTCCCAATCTTAGCTTCGATCCGCGCAGACATAAGACATACGAATTGATTATTTAAAGGTGAAATTAAATTAAAAGTGCTCACCGCACATGAATATTAAATTCTATGAGTTTATAGTTTCATCATGTTTTATTTATATGACATTTAACAAATTATTCAAAATAAATACGAATTCATTGTTCGACAGCTAAGAGACATTTTTTTATTTGGTGACTACCCAGATGCATCCGTAATAGGACAATTATAAAGTACTTTGTGAAGTTTATTTTACTCAAGTTCATTACCAGGTAAGTATATGGATTTGATCATCGTTGGAAATTAAAATAAGCACATTTAGGTCCGGGTAAATATAATTAATATTGTAGGTATCTGTGACAAGGTGTCCCAATATTTAATACCAACAACAAATAAATCTAACGTGTATTGAAAGAAGTTATGTTTGCTTTGTGCACAAAATATTGCTCGTCCTACATTTGTGACGGTCATCTGAACACCTATTCGTAGGCTGCGCGTGGCGGAGCAAAGTAACGATCCGAATAGAGTGCAGAAATGACGCACATGCCAAATGTTTTCCGTATTGAAATATTTATCGAACAATGAATCGACATCTCATCTCGATTGTTTATCGATTCACCAACATCTGAAAACCATTCACACAGCCAATCCAAGGCTAATTGCTTATACGTGGATTCACTTATAAAAAACCGTATTTATGCGAACCTCGTCGCCTTGATAACGATATGTGACATTTTTTAGGGCATAAATAAATAAATATCACCTTAACCATTGGACTATGACCCACTTACTGAACCTGTTATTAAATCAGTGTAGACAAAGTATCGGAACGAAATTTTCAAGGTGCACAATTTCACTGAGCCTTGTAAATGAATGCTAAGGAGAGTCACAATAATTAAGTTGCGGTAATTCCGAGTGAGACTGACGTCAGACAATGTCGACACAGATAAAAGGATGGCCGCAGGTGGAAACGGACGTTGTGATTGTTTTATTTCTCGGAAGATGCACAACATTCAGGTTAGTAGTCGCAGTAGATTACAGTCGAAGGTACGTTCTGTTCTGAGAATGCATAAAACAAAAGCGTACAAATGTCATAAAGTGTCACAAAAAGTACGCCATCTGCAGTGAACTTTTATCTCGATTTAACCGGAAATATCGGATGCTGCTCAACCTTTGACGAAAAGAAAAGGTACATATATCGGATAAGTGAAATACATAATGTCAAGTATACATAAATATCCGGCATTTTCGTATATTATTTCGAAATACTTGCTATTAATGTGAGTTGTCACAGTCGCGAAGCTTTGAAAGCTTGAGCACAGCTACTCAGGTTCCGCGATTCTTATCAAATTCTGACAGTAGACGAGGTTGATGACTCAAGCAGATAAGTAAATGAATTGAATTACAAACATAGTGAACACAGGTAGAAAATTATCATCTTGTACATGAAAATAATGATTGTTTTTTTTCGGATTTTCCGTTCCTATAATTTCATACTATGAATCAAATAATTATATGCATGAGTAGGTTTAGATAAGTAATTATATGCATGTCTAGAATTAGATAATTATAATCTCGATATTATTATTTACTCGTATCATTATTTCATCTAGGAAGACACGTGTAAATATGACGCGCATAACATTAATCTTAATAAGACAATTCTGTATTGATACCGTTGCAACATAATTTATTAAACTCCAACTAAAATACACCTTGATAATTCTATCAAGGCTTGAAGAAATAACCTGAGATCTTATTATAAGATCAATTATTATTTATTATTAGCTATTATTTTCTAAGATCAATGAACTGTTGGCACAAATTATAATATAATAAAAGCAGCTATAAAAGTATCAGAATTTATTTTTAATTTCGGTTCAGCATGGCTTATAATTTTATCGGACATATTTTTTTGTTTTTCGTTTTGTAGAATTTAAACTGTGGCTCATCTGCATAGACTACAACAAAAAATAATGAATGCGTCCTATTTGATAGCCAGATCGCGTAAGTTCGGACTCTAATATGTACATTACTATATAAATTAAGTGTAGCCTTGTACTGGTGGAAAATTACACAAACCGGAAAGCAAGACTAATCGTACAAATAAAATAATAAAAACAAAACAAGTTGGAATTTATCTTATTAACATATAAAATTCAATTTTATGATATCACTGCACTTTAGGTTCTATGAATAGGTTATAATTAATACTATTATGTTTAAAATAAAACTTTCCTGAACTGTAAATTACTGTGTTTATTAAAGGAAAACCAAGTATTTTATTAAAAAACAAAGGGCTAATATTTCAATGTCCTGCAATACATGCAATTTATGAAGTCCAACAAAAGAAACTTTAAATTAATTAAAAACACAAAATTAACTTATAGGTACCTACAACTCCCAATAAAGAGTTATTATTATTTCAACAAAGACACGAGTATAAATCATGATTTGAATAATACTATCCGTTATATATTCGCATAAAGTCCAAGTGAACTTTGAACTTACCGGGTCAATAGCAGTAGATAGATAGGTAGGTTCTAAATCAAACTGGCTCAATACGCTGTGACATTTCAAGTAGTAAAATATTGGACCATACTTATTCAGCTATATTTATCATAAGCCTTCCGTAAACAAAACGACTTAAAACAATAATAAATTTTCCATTAAGTTTCGGTTGAAACTTCTGGAACAAAAACAGAGGTCCGCCTAAAACGTGATGAAGTATGATTGAAAAATGTATTCCCATCCGCCTGTCAGATATTAATAAGTCGTTGTTGGATTTAAAAAACTACAAAGCCATTACAATCACATTCATATTAAATTTCAGTTAATACATTTGTGGATCATAAAAAGGAGGAATTACAGAGCCAATGCATACAGACAGAAAATTGAAATAACGGGTCGTTAAAATTTCTTTTTCATTGAAGAGAAACATTACGAATGTATGATTGTTTAATAAATATGAAATTATCTCTTTTTACAAGGAATACAATCGATTAACCTTAAACGATAATCTCTCTTTACAAATTTAATTTGGTTGGAATTACGAGTATTGTAAGTGATTGTATAGCAAGTGGGTACTTAAATTTGAGGCTTCACTTTCCAATTATTTGTATAAAATATTACAGCTTCAGGAAATACTTGTACATTTGCTTATTGATTTTTTTTAATTAAAATACACTTTCACTAACAATTTTGACGAAAAAGGTTACAAAAAACGTAGTTATCCCAAACACTTCCGATCCGAATGATTTCGGTATTTTACCAAAATTACCTTATTGTATACCCACCCGTTCAACGTAGGCAGGTCGTCCAAGAGATGTAATTAGTCAGATAGTGCTCATATTTAGAAGAATAATAGCAACAATAACTCCGAAGAATCACCTGCGATATTTTCAGTCACATATATCAAGGAAACTTTCAAATTATGATCACTATTTTTTTATTATTAAACATATGTAACGTTACGCGTAAGTTTGAAGTGTATATGAGGTGCTAGGACCGCGCATGCCACGGTCAGTGCGCACCTATTTTATTACGCATTGACAAAAGCGTAGTCGGCGCGGGCGCAGCATACACACGACGTCGTTGACGCGCCACCAACAAGCCGCCTAGGGCTGATAGCTTTATTTACAAACCTTGACGTGATGGTATTTCCAATGTATCAGACGTTTACTGTTATATAAAAATAAACCGCATTTTACGGGTCATAAATTATGCTAATTAAACGCAACTGATTTTGCTTTTAGCAGCTCGAATAAATTGCATATTTTGGCAGCCCTGTTGTCTACGCTATACTGACTCCGACCAAGCTCTAATTATTGTTTTGACCGTGACTTTAACCATTCCAATCCAATCAACGCAATATTTGCGCAATTTCTACGCGACCAACAAAGACTACGGTCACGGTTACCCATCTTGTTTCCATGGAAGATGAATAACATCATTGAAGCTACGATAATTGCATCAATGGCAAAACAAAAGACTGGAAAACAATAATGGCGATTCGGATTTTACAATTACTGTAAAACAATCACTACAAGTACCTTCTTAGGCATTTATTGTATCTAGCCAATTTGAATCTGGTTCAGTTTATAAATAACGAATGCTTTACTAACAGCAGATATCTATTCATTCAGATTTCTGTTTAATAATAGTTTGTAATTAAATAGAATTGTCGAGTAGGTATAAACTTGCGTCAGTACATGTGAATGGGCGTGGGCAATATGTCGTTCAAAACATTGTAAACATAAAACTACTAGATCGATATTACGTATATTGTCGTTACGAGTGCATTATAATATCGTGATTGTAAAACATAACTTATATTTTCTTAATACATTCAACATTTATTATGATCAGATTCAATAAGCATGTAACATTAGCGCCGTGGGTAATATAATTTTAATGCACAAAGTGCACGTCTGTAAGATAAACCTCATCTTGTTCTTTTTGACCAAAGAGGTTTCGTGAGACATAAAGAATTTATAGTTGGCGAGTTCAAAAACCAGATCACAGAAAAAGAAAAATAAATCCTATATGTGAAGCAGTCGTAGCCACTGCGGAGCGGTTTTTAACTATGAAAGGAGCACTGACAAGTTATATTCCACTTATTGCAGAAGTTCCCAAGGTCCTGCTATATATCGAGTTCACCAAAAACAATAAAAACCTCGAACTGGTATTTCTATTTTTCAAAAAAGTCCCGCCGTAAAAATGTGGTCCAACATATTTTGAAAAATAAAATTGTTTTAACATGAGTCTTGTTTACTTCCTCATTTTATTTTAAGATGTCAGTTTTGATACTGTAGTCATTGATTTATTTGGTGCATATCAATATTTATTCTTTGAAAGGACCGATCTTAAAGATATTTTGATGACGATGATCTAAAACATATTGTCTTGACTGAAAACTTAATAGATGCCAAAGTGAATTTATTTATAATCAGTTTTTTTTGTCATTCATTTAATCCATTACTCACTATTCAAGAATGTATTTTATAATGAACTTATTCAATTATTGTATTCTTTGTTACTGTAGGGAATGATTGATTTAAATGTTCATCATGTAATTAAAATTAATGATATCAATTAATATTATATCCACGTACAGTTGGTATGCATGAGTATTACTCTATTAATGATCTATTGTGCATCTGGACTTTTAGGTTATGTATCCGTAGTCGGCAAAAACCGAGTCAAGGAAAATAATTACAATATGAAATAAAATAATATCACGAAATATAAAAAATATGCGGTAAGAAAATTGTTTAATCTGTGAGACATGAAATTACTTCGAAAAACACGCATGTTTCCAAATAAGATCCGGGATTATGACTTCAAACATAATATCCATGAGGACTTATTATTAAAAATGAAATACATATAATAGGTAATTTAATTACAAAAGTAAATGTTAATTTCGCATAAACTCTTGAGTCTATGTACGTACATACTACATTATGCTTAGGTTATTAACCTCGGCAACCACCAGACAAATCGCCTTGTATAATTACGGAAAACCATTCAACAGGCTCCTAGAGTCACTTTTTGAAATATTTTAGAATGTAACAAGGATAACCTTCAAAATATACAGAAATAACAAAACATGTTTGTTACGAATCCGGACCTGTCCTGAAAACTGGTAGTTCTTTAAAAATGTTTAGGTATTTTCCCTAGCGAAGTTAAATTTTAATAAAAATAATCTCTAAGATACAAAAAATTACACCTGCACGATATTTTGCGAAATTATATCGTTAACTGAATCGTTTGGGTTGCAAAACATTTTATGGAAACTTATATCAATGCCAACAATGCTAAATAAATTCTAACTGATAACAATTTTCGTAAAATTATTCCTTTAGTGGTACAATTTTGTATTATTTAATTGTATTAAATGTTTGAGCTGCTTTGATGATAGGGCAGAAGACACCGACCTTTACACGTTATATTTTTTACACGTTTGCATAAAATAAGGACGGGCAATAATCATAGCGTAATGTCTTTGAGTCATTGTCCCTATATTTTTAGAAGCATAGACACGCGGAATATAAAGCACGCTTAATGCGACGCCCGCTCTTTGTTGTTTACTCTGAATATATTAACTCTATGGTTGGTTACACTTCACATAAGTTACATCATTACAATTTTATTATATTTCTCTGAAAAACCTGTCCCATAAAACTTTAGATAAATAGATACGTATCAAAATGTCTAATGATCCAAAAAATCTAGCTTTTCGAGTATAATTTAGACAAGTTTATAATTTTGTTACATATTTTAACAATTTAATAATATCTTATTAAAATATTTCGACGTTTATTGTTCTTATTATTCGTTTATAATTTTGCATTGATTACGTTTCCAAAATCGAATTGAATACAGAAATAACAGTGCTTAACTCTGAACGTTGTTAGAACTCTAAAATCTGAACATAGAACTAATTTTCAAAAGCCCATACTACATGCCCAGCTAAGCGATACGTTACGATACATATAAAAACGAACGACAGAAAAATGTGCCTCCGGAACAGCGTAGGGGAGCGAGAGGCGCGGGCGGCTTCCAGTTGCAACACCGTAATAGCTGAGCGGTTGCGAGACGCGAGCACTTGCATCGCTTGCGACACGGCAACGGCACTTGACACAGACAAGCAAGCATTCAGCCTAACTCCCAGCGCCGCAAGTTCAATATCGTGTCATTCGTCATTATTCCTTTATGGCTAGTAGCCTCCTTGAAATCCAGTAGGACTGGCTGGTGCTAATGTAAAAGCAGTATTCTGTTTTCAAAATTCTTTGAACTGAGAACTTCTATGAAGCAAACGTTTTGAATTACAACCATTCTTAAATCAAACAGCCATTATAATTTTAATAGTGATTTTACAAATTGCGATTTATGAATTAACTATTTCTTTCAATTATCATCCACAAATCTCGCTTGAACTGTAAAACTTACATTTCAGAATCCACAAAAAGGTAAATAGGCATAAAATATTACAACCACATACTCAGCTATGTGTAAATCAGGAGATACGAGCAGATGGCTGGCGTTCTAAACCTTCACGTGTTATCTATCAATCAGATCCGGTGAAGCAACTGAGCCCAATACCCCACGGATTCATATCTCGTATCATGATGGGTATATTACGGGATATTTAGAGCACATCGTATTATCTTTCATGCTAGGAGAAGGCCCCGTTTACAAAGTAACGAAGAAAATCCCTTTAAAATTAAAGTCACAGTTTTGAAAATGGGAAAATGGTCTGTAAAACCATGAATGGAAATGCTACTTTTGCGTGATTTTTGATGTCTTTTCCGACGTTTAATCTCGTGGATTTTTAAACAGTTCTAAAACCATCGTCGAAGAGAATAGCAAACACTTACGGTGTTCGTATAATAGTTCAGTCAACAAGCTAAGTTCAATGTTATCATAATGTATGTGTCATGTCAATATAACCTTCGGACTTGGAAAAACATTTTCCTCAAGTTTCCGTCCGTCATAAAACGCCATTATAATTTCCATCGGCAATTATACGTTGTAGTGACTAATGAAACCATTAAAATCAGCAAGGTCTAGATTATTCACTTAAAGTTGTTAAGTAAGTTCTCACTATAATATGGTCGGAATAAACAGTTTACACGACATTGTTAATATCTGTCAGTTTAAAAGGTTTTTGTTATTTTATTTTAATAAAATGCAACTTTTTTTTGCAGTTTTACTCAGACCCTGAAGAAACTATAGTATGAATACCTACTATATTTTGTGTAACCAGAAAAATATATCAAAAAGAAAACAGACGTCAACATGTAACTAAAACATTTGCTTTGGACCAGAACCCTGATGTTAGCATCTCCGACCACAGATAAAATAAGAAGCCAGCAAGGAAAGAAAATCCGATGTTTTTACTGACTGTACCTATTAAGCACGATCATAATCAAATATATTAACGTTCATATTCCGTATCATTACTCTGATCTGCATCTTATGAAACAATGTTGTGGATTAATATTTCGAAATTAAATTATCAGTTCTGATGCTGAGCATTCATTTGATATTTGATAACTTAAATCTGGTGGTCATTAAATGATATTAAAAGAGAACCTTTTAAATACAAATGTCCTATGGTAACGTGCACAGATTTAAATTGTATTAGCTGTGAAGAAATAATAAATCACGTTCGATTTGGAAAATAAATACAGACTTCATATAAGATTAGAATAAGGTTTTTTTTTTTAATAAATAAAAACAACTGCTAACACCTGTAATACTTTTATCTCAATAAAACTAATTTGTATTTAGGCAGAAAAAACACTTCATCTGAATAACAACACTCGGAAATTACAACATCCCTCGCAAATTGATCAATGAGCTGCATATTTTTATGATGAGCATAACTTGCTGCATTCTTTGATGACGCTCTTAATGGCACATAGTAGTTGAAAATTATTGATACTATTATAAATATTTAATTGTCTGGGTTTTAATAGCGTATAAATATTTTTGCTCTCCTCTTAATTCCTGTTTACGAAATTATTATCTGCATAGTATTTATTCAACGATAACTAATTAAAATGTGTATTAATGGGTACTAAATATTCATAGAATTATTGTTATATTTTATTGTATAGAATAGAATAATTGCTATATTTTATTGTACTTTGTTTCGTAATTTTTGTTTCAATTTATATAATATAGGCAACTGAGAGAGAATCTTACAAGCTAAAGATTAAAATCCGATAATGGGACCCATATACCATGAACTAATTTACCAACTGGTAGTTACAGGATACTAATTTGCTCTTAATAATTAGCATATTTTCATGCCCAAAATAACAGTCACAGTAATTAAACAAAAAAGGGTTTCTAATGTTCTGTTTCGCATTAAAAGGACCAAAGTATATTTATCGTAATCACTGAACAAGACATTCAACGATATGGAAAGTATTCAAATTAAATGTATAACGAAATCAGAAGCCTTGACCATTATAAATAATAACGCATTATTAGTATAAGATAACATCTTTTTGGTTAAATATATGGAATTATTTAAAGAAAATTATATTATAAAAAGTACATTCCTACATACTTTGATTTTGTATCAATCAATGTCATACTTAATGCAAACCTCGCACATTGGTTATTATTTCGATTTATAGAGAGGTTGCGTAGACCTCTTTCAGATTAGTAAAATATTCAGGACACAAGTGAGTCCGAGGGAATTACCAAGTTTCACATAAAATACATTAAAGTTAATTCTTGCGTATTTTCTGCAATCGAGCTGGATTTCAATAGAAACTGCTTGTTGTGTTAACTGATTAGAACCCAAAGACTAATTTAGTATCTAAATGTATAAAATCGCTGCAATTTTAAGTCGCTAAATGTACCTATTTTCGAAATAACATTGTGTTTCACCTGTAACATTAAGTGTCTTGCGTATTAAATCGAAACAATTTAAGACAGAGAAATAATTTAATTATGTATAAGTAAGAATCTATTTTTACTCACATCTGTCATATGAAAAATTATTGAGTTCCGAAGCAAATAACGATACAGGAAATAATTGTACCTCTAAACCTGTTCATAACCTGTCATACCATAAAAATGCTGAAATTCCACATTCAACAAACTGAAAGTAATTTTACAGAAGTAAATTTTAATATAGACAGAGACTATATAAAATAGAGACGAGAAAAAACCTCGAACATTATGCCTAAATCCATGTATTATCTATTATAAGATAATATATTCATATATAAAATGATTATCATACACCATCAATATACCTCATGACATTAGACAGCACCGAGTTGAAGGCCACGAACAAAAGGTGAAGATCGCCATCACCTTTGAGAAATTTTGTAATCTTGCACGGATCGATAAAAATAATACGTTGTTAAAAGATTTTATGTCAATATTGATTTGCATGGCAGAAGTTTTTGCTCAACTTATTATTCAATGTTTGTCTTGTTAACTCTTTACTCCTTTGCACTTGATAAATGCGCAGTCATGGGTAAATATGTATGGTCGAAAGGTGTATCGCGTCAAAGCGTAGGGCTGAGATGAAGCCGTGACTGATGATAATGTTCCCAGTACTAAGAAAACTACACACGAAACTTTCACATAGAAAACCTAAGATTCGATACGCTTTTGACCCGGATTGCTTTTACTATCTTTGAATATCCTACGATAAAGCAAAAATAGAAACGCGCTGTCACCGTTTCAGACGGTGGAAAAGTATTAATGTATTCAACAGTTGTAAGAAAATGAGGACATAAACATAAAAAATGAATGGCGGTGCTATTTAGAAAATAATAACACGTTTTTTTAATGATTGTTGAGCATTTTTTGCAAACGGTTGAATTTGGTAATTTTAATATAACGAATTTAAACAGATTAGAATCTTATTTTACAAAAAATAAATGTTTCATAAAATGACCAATGATTTTGATCAAAACTATTAAAACAAGGTTTTGAAAAGCTTTAAATATGTTATTTCACGGGAGACTGACGAGTGTTTTTATTAAATTATTGAAAGGTTTCTATTGATAACTCTATAAACACCGTCAAAATTCTTTCTAGTATTATTAATGGGAAAGTAACACCATCTTTTTATCCGTCAGTATGATAAACCAAAACCTCGGAACCAATTTATAAATTGGTTCACATAAAAATATGGACATGAAAGGTACACAGATGGTGTAGAGCTCGAGAGAGGGCCATAGGCTACCTTTTTATCCGGGTAAATGAGGTATTATTGCAGGGAACAGCTAGTAATCTCACAACTTATATGGAAACAACAAAGCTACTACACATCCGTCGACTACAATCACGTAAAGAATTCGGACTAAACAAGTCAACATCAGTCGTCAAGAGACGCAAATAGGAATCTTTGTTCCATCGCTTCCTACACTTATAAGTAGATAGTTGTTTGTCGCAAACAAAGCCAGTTAGTAAACACGTCCTGTAATGCAGATACTTTGAAACAATAAGATCTCGTTTACCTTTAGAAATTTTCCTTATTATAACGGAAAAAATGTTTTCGTGATTTTTTTTTGTTGGATTACGGAACTTGATTCTAGAATAGCTTTGAACTAACAATTCCTTCTGGTTATATTTTAATATATCTACCGTTGAAAACAGTCATGTAAAGCTGAATAATGATGTATTATTGAGCAATAAGAACTAATTTACATGTTCTACAAGTTTTCAAGACAACGTAGGCATACAACATTGTCATAAAGAACTTGTGATTTAATAATAAAAGCCTCCGCAACTATGAAAAATATGCGCAGCTTCTACACAAATCAAGTTTTCGTAGCAATACCATTCAAAGAATAAATATATTCCGCAACGTAAATGTAACGACCGCACATACCTACCTACATATTCTCATTTTAAGGTAATCATGTTTTTTTTAAGCTTACTTACTTATATTTAAATCAAGCTACAACTTTTTAACCAGATCGTTATTTTTGTACTTTTAATTGATCTTGACTTGTTTTAGCCAAAATTAAAATAAAAAGTTTTTTTTAGCTCGACCGCGCCTACCAATGTTTCACAGACGAAGCTGATACATAGACGCAGTAGCATTTCTTCATCATTTTCTATGTCCAGGCCATTTATTAGCGTTCAAGGTGACAAAGGATGGGTGCTAGAGATGACACTGAACTTGATAATGCTTTAAGTCAAGAGACATGACGCTTCGGAAACTACTAAACGATTTCTTATTGACTTATGTACTTCACACATATATTATCCAGTGATAATTGAACGATAGATAAAAATACTCAAGGAAACTTCTTGGTCCTTGTAACTGCAATATAGGAATTACGTATCTTCGTGCACACAATAATAAACGCTGTGTTTCTTCCGTCATTATTACTGCGTTCTTATATCTTTTTTTGTTTTTTTTTATTGTATCTATCTGTACTATATAATAGCATTATATAAAGTCTCTATCCTGCCTGCAGATTTGCGTAACGTATTAACAAATAATTCATTAAAAGGCTCAAGAAATGGTCAAGAAATTGTAATTACTTATTAGTTTTGTGCAATCATTGATTTTACCGCAGGTAGCAGTTTTTACATTTTTATGTGCAAACAACCGCAAAAGGTGTAGAAATTTTCAATGGATTGTATTATTATTATTATTTAAAATATTTTATAGTAGAGAAAATTCTCGAATCCTATTACCGCTCTTTCATAATTTTAGGATCGGTAAAAAACTGCAGTTTCTTCAGTGCTATAGTTTATTTGGTGAGAGAAATACGAATTTAAGTTTATAGTTGCTTGTATTGGTTATACTAATCACAACTTACCGGCTATCTATCGCTCCAGCACAAGTATTCACTAAAGACACTGGTGTTATTCAATGCAGTATATCTATAGCAAAGCAACGTGCGCAAGAGTACGGCGCGAACTGCGAGCGCGTGGCCAGTGGGCATCCACGGAGCACTTTTACACTAGTAATGTTCGCGCGCGCTCATTCCGCCCGTATATATCACAGAACTACTTGACGTCACAGACTCCAAGATAAGGGCTTCGCACCATCAATGTCCGCGAAGCCGTGCTCTATCTGTGAACATCAATCAACTAACGTATCGATAACAATAACAGAGCCTCTTCGGTGCAGTCGGCTGTAGCATTTACGTTTGAATTATTTCATAATATTCGCGTTTATTTACTTATAAAATAGTTTGATGCAACTGTCATCTCATACGTCCTTGGTTTGACAGCTGTTTTTTTTTATTAAAGCAGAGACAAAGTGTGGGTGTCTTGAATGAAGTTCCTTTGTTTGACAACCTGAAAAGTTCAACATGAAAATATAGCAGAATTTCCGTATCGGTGCACATTAAGTATATCTTAAACGATCTCTATTTAAAAACCTGTATGAGCTTGATACAAAAAAGTAAACAGTGATTTGTTCTTTGTTCAATTGATGGATACTGAGCCAGTTTCTTCGGATAATTAAAATACAATTACTAAAAGTAAACCATCCATTCTCCGCCTCTTTAATAGTTATTCGCGCGACATAATAGTTATACCTTGGGTATGCTAACCAGTCAATGACTTCGAAGCAACCCTGTTCTGGTTTATCAAGTTTTGCTGACAACTAGAGTTCTGGTACTCTTTACTAAGGTTTTGTATTGTTAGCTAAGACTTTGCAAAACTGTAGTTACTAATCTTGTAAAGACAATTTAGATTTAAAATGTTAATTTGATGTAATTTGTACAAATATACTTTGAAGTTTTTAATAGCTTCTTATCTACATTGTAAATAAGTTCTGGAATTATTGTGGCTCTATGGCCCACTTGAGCCTCGCACAAGCAATTGTCTCAAAATCATTAAGCTAATTGATGTCATAAGACGATATACTTTAATTTCTTTCAATTATCTAGTTCGATAGTTATTCGTGTGTTTACACGAGATCATACTATTCGTTACTAAATTCGTGTGAATTAGCTTTTGCTATATATTTTTCCTCTTGAAAAAAATCTGAAACGAAAAACTATGTGTTGGAAGCGCCAATAAGTTGTAAACAACTTGGGCTTTTTTTGCGGTAAAAATAAATGCTATAGACATCGGCCGCCTAGTCTAGTAAAATTCCATAGTAGGTGCATTTTTTAATACTTACTGACTCGACCACATACGTTCAACAATACCTACACATAATATTGGAATAAAACTTAAATGCTTTTTTATATTTAATATTTAAAAATATACAATTTATTTATATTATTTTATTCTTGCCTGTGTTTTTATGTGTACATAAACTGTTAAATAAATAAAATAAATATACTTAATATGTATTCAATTGAATAAATGAAAAAAAAACATTGTTCCTAAACTTTATATTCGATAACTCATAATTCTACGGATAAACATGAATATGTTAACAAAGGTTGTGTGGATGAATCGAGAAGATCCCAAAATAACCGCCAAATAAACAGTAAGCTTGTTTGTTATGATATTTTAAAGTAAAGCAAAAGGTTAAAAATAATAGCTCCGGTTTAGCCGTTTTGCCGTGCAAACTTAACAAACAAACACATTGCGCATAGATAGCGAGATACTTCGAGAAGCGAGATAGACATGAACCTAAGTAGAGAAATAAGATACTTTTCTTACGAACTACAATAAAACTGTATAAACTGTAAGGTATAAATAATTATCTACCTATTGGTATTCAGCTAAGAATCTAAAAAGAGAAACATTAATAAGTATTTACTTACACAAAATCAGCTTTTACAACATTCAAAACAAAAGATTTTTAAATAGGTAAACTATTACTTAAACAAATAAACATTATCACATGAGGATTTTGTCGTTTATATTTGAGTAGGCAAATGAGTTTTTTGTATCTGCCTATGGTTCTTAAGTTTAATAACGTATAGTTTTTCAAAACACAAGGAAAAAAATATTTCAGGAACAATACTAGATCCGAAAAACTCATATTCAGCAGCGGCACTTACGTCGACTAAATCACAAAGACAATGTCAGTCATTATTAGTACACTCTGATTACCGCAGGCATAGGCCGTAGAATTAACTCGTTGTGAACGAACTTGGCCTAATTTCACCTAATTTATTCCGTCATATCAGTCAGCTGTAGAAATTAAAATATGCTGTATCAAATAGTTTTATATGAGACCTCTGCTTATGCTAACCATGCTAAGCTGTTGATAGTTAATTTATACGGAATGCTTAATGAACCAGCTGCTCTCACGCCTAGCCTTTATAAAAAAAATGTTTCTTAATATTTCTCAAATTTGAAACGTCACAGTTTCATCTTGGACAGCTACCACAGTGAGGAAGGTTACCTTCGCACTTTCAATTTTATTTCCACTGACGTGAATGCTTGTTCCTTTTTCTTTTGATACAAATTGCTGACATTTTCTCGATCTGCTTCAAACAAGGACAAAACTCGTAAATCTTCCGGACAACGTGAAATAATAATTCATTCACAGTTAAGCCTATAGGTATAGCAAGAAAGTGACTCGAACGTCCTCCTTTCAGATTTATGATTACGTTAAAAATAATTATTGCTGTATTTAAATTGAAAAGTTTAATAGCCAAAGTAATTAATTTTAATATTCGTTATTAGAAAACCGGGTCTATTTTGTGGTTTTTATTTCACAAATTGCAATATCAAATCTGACATTTCTAATTCAAAATTATCGCAATTGGTTCAGTTTATGTGAATTTGTCGTAAATGTCAACAATTGTATGCAGTGCCCGTGGGCTCTAACAATCCGTGAATGTTAAGCCTTTGTAGCCATTTCTTTAGTATTTACCAACAGCCACATATTAGTTAAAAGTCGTGGTGGCCTAGTGGGTAAAGAACCAACCTTTCGAGTATCAGGGTGTGGGTTCGATTCCAGGGTCAGGCAAGTACCAATGCAACTTTTCTAAGTTTGTATGTACTTTCTAAGTAAACTTAGACACCAATGGCTGATAAAAAGGTGAAGGAAAACATCTTGAGGAAACCTGGACTATAAAGTCTGAAATCACCAACCCGCATTGAGCAAGCGTGGTGATTAATGCTCAATCCTTCTCCATGTGAGAGGAGGCCTGTGCCCAGCAGTGGGACGATAAAAAGGCTGTAACAGTAACAGTAACATATTAGTTGGCCAGAAAAATAGATATACATATAAGTGCCGTAAAATGATAATTTAATCAGATTAGTACTCATTCTGTAATGTTTCTTAACAGGAAGCGCTTCTCAGTTGGATCAAAAGCAGGTAGAATAGGCCTCCTTTAACAAGTACAATATAATTCTTTTGAAAAAATCCTATAAACAGATGGACTTTAGTACCTTCGCAATAAAATTCTATACTCTATATTAATTACAAAGGCTTTCACAACAATTAGAAGTTTTGTAATGCCGCAAGGTTGCATTTTATTTTATAACTTTTTTATAGTTTACTTATACATATTGACATTATAAAAATGAAAAAGGAATAGTAATCAGTTACAGCTGTGGCGCAAAAATTTTGAAAGGCCAGCCATCGGTCTTTCGAATGCATGTTGCACATGATTATAATATGTATTTTGAAAAATGCATACAGAACAGGTCAAAAAAAATATTTCTAGGACTTCTAATAAAATAATGTTTATTCACAATCAATCATAATTTATTTACAAGTTCATTAATCATAATTTATTGTTTTTCTTACATTTTATAGCATTAAAGAACCAAAACAAACAATTTCTTCACTAGCATTCCGTTACCCAAAAACCATGAACTTCGATAACCTTAGAAACCATGCATGATATAAAAAATAGCTAGATGTCGACCTCGAACTAAATTTAATTCAAAGACAATGTTTGCCAACTTTTACGTGGACGTTTTACTACTCTTTAATTCTATTCTATCCATTTGTACGAATGTATTTAAATATTTATATTCAGAAGCATAATTTAATTTAATTATTATCTATATAGGACGATATATATATATTTTTAAATTAAATTGGGAAAAATGCCGTGACCTATGATGCTGATATAACGTAAACAGCTGTTGAACTCAACGATACTACATTACATTTATTTAATATTTTTTTCTCTTTATCTTTGAGTGAGGAAATACCTAAAGATCTTTGATACTGCTAAGCTCTTTACGTTTGCGTTGATACAGTTAGATATTAAAACCGATGATGCTACTTGCCATATCAGAATAATATCTTTAACTCATGATTATGACAAAAATATTATTTTTTAATAAAGTGTGTTTTTGATATGTGACACAGATCTTCTAATAACCCCTAGAAATAATACTTGTAAATAACCGTCAAGCTGATTTGACGGTTAAAAAACTCTGACACTACGAGTTCCTGTAGTTTAACGCACTCTATAAGAAGAAGAAATATAACATACTTATCATACGCTACGTACGGCCTGCTACGCAAAGCCACAGCCCACTGCTACGTTTTGTCTGCGTAATCAGACAATTCAACCTAAGGTGATCGAATACCACACATCTACATAATATTGTCTCGATTTGATTAATCGATTGAATTATAAATAATTACAGGTTTTCGATACCCGATTTTTAAAAATAGGATATGATCGAACATTATTGGAGTAGAAAAATCGAGATAGAATTTGTAAACAAA
Organism: Helicoverpa zea x Helicoverpa armigera; assembly: GCA_033682625.1. Lineage (NCBI taxonomy): Eukaryota > Metazoa > Arthropoda > Insecta > Lepidoptera > Noctuidae > Helicoverpa > Helicoverpa zea x Helicoverpa armigera. The sequence continues at coordinate 8,057,645 of JAWIIS010000032.1, forward strand.
ACCCAGGTAGAGAATCGATCGTAACACACCTTGGCCTTTTTTGTTATTGTTTTCTACATTTTCGTAATGATTCTAAGAAAGTACATTATGTAAATAAAAGGAAACATAATGGAGTTTAGTTTTATTTATAATACAGATAAATAGCACAAACTATTATAACTGCCCCATTGCAACTTTTCGAGAAGTTAATGGACCTAGTCGAGAGGTTAGTGTATCAGAGCCAGAATACTCGTATAACTATTTATATTTGTAACTAATTGTTTTTCTGATATTATTATTTTTTATTGGAAGGTGATATTGTGTGTGACTGCATTAAAGACATTGACAAACTTTAAACGCAATAAATAAATATAATCAGTATAATGCAGACGAGTATTTCATGTCTGTTGAGGTTTATCTGATTATATAAGGGCAACTTCAGTGGCTTTTACTCCAAGTTTCCTGGTGAGCAGTCCTCGCATGACGAAACCAGTTAGTGATGCACAAAGTAAGTCACAGGCCTTTCCAATAAGGTTTAATTTTATTTTTAGGGTTCCGTACCTCGAAAAGAAAAAACGGAACCCTTATAGGATCACTTTGTTGTCCGTCTGTCTGTCTGTCTGTCTGTCTGTCTGTCTGTCTGTCAAGACCCTTTATCTTAAGAACGCGTGGACGTATCAAGCTGAAATTCACATGAAATACTCGAGTCTATTGCCCCTTTAAGCTGTGAAAATATCAAACTTCTAAGCCAAGCCAATCAAAAGATACAACCGATTATGTCGATATTTTCAACAAATTTTCGACACTCGCAAAGGAATCAAAACCTACAGGGTACTTCCCGTAAACTCAGAATCTTGAAATTTGGCACGAAGCATTGTCATATAATGCAAATATAGGAAAAATTGCGAAAATCACATTTTTTTGTTAAATAATATTAATAAAAATATTTTAATAAAATGAAACTTACTACCTTATTTCTCACGAACGAATAAAGGTACCAAATTGAAATTTATACCAAATACCTAGGTCTATTGTCCCTTTAAGCAATGAAAAAATCAAACTTCTAAGTTAAAGCGATCAAAAGATACAGCAGTTTTACCGACACCCTAGACGAATTTCCGTCACACGCTAGGGAATCAAAACCTACAAGGTACTTCCCGTGAACTCAGAAACTTGAAATTCGGCACGAAGCAACGTTATATAGTACAGATAAAGGAAAAATTGCGAAAATGATAAATTTGAAGTTACATAAAATATTAAAATATTATTTTTGCTTACATGACATAAAATATTTTTTTAATGATTATAAACTTACTACCTACCCTTTTTCACATGAACGCGTAGAAATATTAAAGTTTTGAATAAAAAGTGAAATTCATATCAAACACTTCTTAAATATAATTGCCTCTAAACTGTGAAAAATTTTAAATCATTCAAAGGTCATTGGGCACCTTAGTATGGAAACCATACCCACGGCGGATACGAACGAAATATAGCACAGTATAATGATGGGAATCTAGAGCAAATCAGGTGTAAACATCAAATATTTTCCTCATTTCAATGGGGAATTTAAACGACCACGTTTGACGGATTTGAGAAATCATTTCTTTGTAGTGAAAGAGTATACTCACCGTTTATTTCCATTGTCATCAGGTCAGGATCTGATGATGGAAATCCTGAGAAATCGAGGGCAACTATCAGAAATTGTAGGCATGCATAGGATTAAAACTTGATTCTCAGATGTATGTCTGGTGATTCTATCAAACAGTGAAGGTTTAGAGCTTACCTGATGATGGAGACGTGAGAAAGTCGAGAGAACTCCTCAACGGTATGTTTTAGTTACGTCGTGTTTGGGCTTATATGTATTATTCGTATTGACGAGAACTTTTCACAAAAGTTAAAAATAAAAACTTTTTACAAAAAATAAAACAACTTCTAAAAACAACAAGAAAACTGTTTATATGCATCGGTCTAGATCTCGGTGGTAAATATAGATGCATCCTCTAGACACCGACTTCTAGACCGATGCACCTAACATCTTTTTAATTTCTTCCTTGCTTTTGTTGCTTGTTGCTTGTTTATATGTTTGAAGTTGGATTTGTGTGTAAAATTCTACAAAATAAAATAAAGCCGTCTTTATAAAACAAAGAAAGGGACAGAATTACACGTTTGTCAAGGCTCTAGAAACGTAAAGCCAGCAGCCCCGAATCCTACTCTCTAGAAGTCGTTGTTACAATTCGACAGCTACAAGTCGTCAGGCGGTTTCGAAAAAAACCTGAAACTGGGGCTCGTTAGGTGATTAATCCCTCAAAAATAAAAGATCCCATTCCTGCAATGGCTGCTTTAACCCAAGTAAGTTGTGAATTCTCATCACCTAGAATAAAATAAGCTCCAACACAAGGTTACGTTATAAATTGTAAAGGAGTTCCCATAACTATATCTGAGCTTTGCTATCGATCACACAATGGCAGTCAAACCTATCTATGTGGAAAGTCTTCGCCAATACGAATAAAATAAGCCATACTCCACGATTTAAAACTACTTTGATTCATGTCCGTCACTTTTTACAAAGCGGGTCAGATATGCCCAATAACCTTTAAGACATAATTGGTTATTTTCAATCAGATTTCTGAATGATGACTATTAAATATGTTGTATATTGTTGTATATGTTGTATAACTTTAATAAAATAACTTTAACAAGGTACTGGCCTACTATTTTAGTTATATTATAAAATAAAAAATATTAACTATTTTGAATCTTCGAAATTACCATAACTATGATTGTTCTAAACTGAACGGTTGGCGCGAGACTCACTTTTTATCTGTACAGGATTTGTACGGAACCCTCGGTGCGCGAGTCCGACTCGCACTTGGCCGGTTTATTTAAAGTACAAAACACGTCAAAGGTCAATGTCAACATTCAATGTTCAATTTTGACCTTTATACTCAAGGATTTGACCTGTTTAGCCTGAGGTACAAAGTTCAGTGATTAAAGAGTGAAAACAAGCAAAAATGGAAAATGGCATGCGGCTGTCGAAAGAGTCTATAAATATTTCTGATTTACTTACGATATGTTGACAGTCATCATCTTTTTACTATTGCTAAGAGGTTATTTTTTGCGATTATACCTACTTTCATAGCGCCTATAAAACTATGTCTTAATTATCTTCAAACCTGTTATTAGATCTTAATGTAACAACATATTATCTAAGAATGATAAAGCGCTACTTACGGCTTACTATGGAATAGCTGAGTCCCATTTACGGTACGGAGTCATTTTCTGGGGGAACTCGACTGATCGAGACATAGCTTTTAAGGCTCAGAAAAGGTGCCTTAGATCCATGTTTAAGCTCAAAAGTACAGACAGTTGTGTGCCCTATTTTAAGCAATACAAAATCCTGACACTTCCATGTATCTATATCTTCGAAGTAGCTATGTTTGTTAAACAAAATCCGTCTCGTTTCCAACGTCTAGCTGATGTATGTCCGAGAAATAGACGAGACAATAGCAAATTATGCATTGTGTCGTGTCAAACGAGTCTGAAGCGCAACAGTATCTATTGCATGGCCCCAATAATATACAATAAGTTACCAAATGCCTGGAAAGACTTAAGCACACCACTGTTTAAGAGAAAGTTACGCCAATTTTTAAATGATAAAATTTATTATACCATATCAGATTTCTTAGCAGAAAAATTATAATTTATATGTATAAATGTTTAATTGTAAAATTAGTAGTAAGTTAATTGATCTCATATAATATTGTGATTATAAATAATAGATTAATAGTAGGTAATAGTGTTTAAGTAGGTAATAATGTTTGCATGCCGAATGGTAAAATATGGCTGAACTTTATAATTATAAGAACTTTTGTATACCCATATTTGCAAAATAAAATATTCTATTCTATTCTATTCTATTCTAACCGGTGTCTTATATGTTTAATTGTATACATAACTATGTATAAATTTTGCTTTTCGGTACTCTAACTTCCTTAAATTTTTGGAAAATCAAATACATAACTCATTTTAAGGAGTAGGAAGAATAACAAGATTGTTAGAATAACCACATTCAAACCACAAAGCTAACCCGTGTGGCCTTTTATATTTTTCCGTATTTTATTCTACTGTACCTAATTTTCTGTTTCAAAATTAAGATTTGCAAATAATTTAAAATATGAGCGCATTTTTTAGTATCAGTATCTTTTACTTTATCATTCATGGTTTTTGTTAAGGTACTGCACGATAGCATCTGAAGAAAGTTTGCCGGCAAACTAAGTAGGTATAGCTTTAGAAGACTGCCCAACAGAGACTATAATTCTGAATAAAAAATTAGGTAGGAAGGTTATATACAACATAGGTTTCCTGTGGTCTAAGTTTCCTGGAAATAACAGTAAAATTCAAATCTGATTTATGTCTGTGATAATCAAAATCTTGAGGAAGCTACTTTGACATTGAGTCATGGTAAATGGAGGATCGTGGGCAAATCCCACAAAATATACTACTGTTATATAAATAAAACTTACATAATATGTATTACCCAGTTCGATACATTTGACACTGAAATTCTCAGAAACTCAACGACCGGTTGAGTATATTGAAGTAATATTGAATCATAGGCACTATAGCCCAACCCTTATGAATGAGTAATACGGTAATGAGAAAAGTATCTCGACCTTTTATATTTAAATCGGTGAACAGAAACATAATATCATGGCTGTTTCCCTAAAATAAGTAAATGACACTTATACACCCACAGTTTAAGTAGAAACATACATTTCACGTCCAAAAGGGGCGTAATTTTTGGAAACATTGTTGTCAGCCTTATGTATTGTCTCATTGAAAGATAATTATGTTCTGACCAGTCTTAACAAGTGCTATCGGGTTGACCGGGTAAATAGGTTGAAGAAGTCAGATAGGCAGTAACTCCATGTAAAACATTAGACTGGAAGCCGACCCAGACATAATTGGGAAAAGGCCAGGTAGATGATGATTCTCTTTACATTCTGTAAGGGCATTTGTGTCACCTCTGCTATAAATACACGCCTACCTCGTTTAGTCTGTTATTTAGTTAAGGAAAAATCTCAGTTTTATGACCTGAAGTTTATTTGGCTAGTTATGTCATTTATTTTAAATTGGTAGAGCAATAATTACTTATGATAATGAAATGAATGCAACTAAAACTTAACTTATATGATCAAATATCGAAATTCCAATGAAGAATTTAAATAAATAGCATATTAAACGAAAAAGTTAGCTGCAGCTCTTCCGCCAAATTCCAAAAAAAAAAATCCTTTTGATATTTGATAGATATCGGGTTTTAAATAAATGCAAATATCATAACATTCACTGGTTTAACCACTATTATTTAGATTACTCTTAACCTTATCACTGAAGATCTCATAACTAAAACTTGATTTTATGTAAATTTGCTATCACTGGCTCACTGCACATATACCGTAACGGTCGCTCCTTGATTCTAAAGCTAACTAGGAAACGCAACCAAGTTACAGCTAGAAATAAACTTCGGAATTCGAGATGGGAATCTCTAAGAAAACCGGATACTTGAATAAAAGAAGCGTCTAGAATTCACGCATGATCAAAATTTACAAGAAATAGGTACAAGTATTTGTTTTGCTAATAGATTCAGTCATATATTTGAGGTAATGCTTACAGACTAAACATATAGCCGGTTAAAATTACATCAATTTAGATAGCGGCCTAAAATGACGCGGTATGAATTTTAAATTTGTTTTTCCGTAGTAGGAGTTAACTTGTTTGCTAGGACTATTTTCTAGAAGTAATGTACAACATTTTGAATTCTTTTTAGTTTTGCTGAATTAGAAGGCCTCGAATTTTATTTTCATTTTTATTAGGCTTAACGAGTAATGCGGATAAAAGGTTTTTTTTGTCTTTTTTTACGGTTTTCCACTTATACTTATATACTGAATGTAGGATGTTGACAAAGCTACAATTTACCGTGCGCTTGCGTAAATTGTAGTTTAGTCAGGATCTGTAAGGAAGTTTACAAACGACTTGCCTGTTCGGTACTATAAAAATTGTGTATCCGTCACTATTCCATGTGTGATATCTACTATTCCACTTAACAGAACGTTACACACAAAACAGCAGATTGATTTTAATTGGAGTAGTGAATGATAAAAGTAACAGTAGGTAAGTATCTAAGTAACAAAATACCTACACGCACATTTTTAAGACAGGTAAGTTAAGGTGAGGCGCGCTACGAAAGACAGCTTAATTCTAATTTATTGAGTCAAAAGTTTGAATGATTCAGCAGATCAGTAACAGATATTATATTCTTGACCCCAAAGTCCTCGTGTCGGCACACGCGGTGTTCTCATCAAGGTCATGAGGCTTATTGGTGAATGGTCCTCGGACATTCACGCATTTCATTTCACGTCGATATCACTCACGCATTCATCTTAATGTAATTTTCATATGTCCCACGACGTAGCTAGTTATAGGCTATATCAATAAATCGAACGAAATAAATCTTGATTTCTTAATATGTGTAATAGGATAGGTGGTACCCCTTGAATTGTTACCTACTGAAAACTTATTGAAAATGGAAGTGATGAAAAGACAGTTAACAAAGAGTTCTAATTTTTATTTAGCTTTGCATGAGTTGGAACAATTAATAAGTTTGAATCGAATATTGTTTGAAAATGTTTTTTTATTAGTTTTTGAGCAAATTAAATTCAAAGAAAATTAAGGAAATTAATTATTTTTTTAGAAGCGCGTTTGCAGACATATCTACTACATGACTAGAATAAAACATCGTTGAAAAGATTATTGTTCGGGTACTTTAGACTTCTGTCTAGCGGAACATGAAGGTATACCTACATACCTGCTTACCTACGTCTTTTTGTATAATTTTCACACTTTTACCGATCCTCAATTTGTTCCAGTACTTAACACATCCATATAACTGAATCAGTCATATTCGCTCAGACAGGTGTTAAATTCACACTCTTTACAAACTTTGTACCTACCTTACTAGGTTTATTGTAATGTTTAATGGCGTTACGTCACTGAAACTTTGCCTTTTCATACGTAATCTCAAATAAATGATGATAAAGGTACTTCCCTACTCGAGTATTTAATAGTTATTGTTAAGGAATTTATTGCGACCTGTTTCAAATTAAACCTAGGTTACATTAGGAAAACTTAAATGTTAAAGTTACGATTCAACGGAACTTTTTCCTTTGAGGTTAGTCGTATTGAGGCAACTTTGCGGCTCTTTTTTTGAAAATCATGACAACATTTCCATGCATGATTGAGATTTTTTTAATTTAACATTTTGTTAAATAGTTAATAAATGACTCGATAAAATTCATGAGTAAACAATGAGTGATTGAATTTTGCTTCAAATAGTAAGGATCAAAGTCCCCGATCGATAGTCCACGGCGTGATACCGATTTGATTAGCAAGTTCTTGGGTCGGTGACTTACTGCCACCTGGGGTCCGCAGACTGGTTTGAAAAGCTTCCAATCTATATTTTATGTCCCTTGAAAAGTATTTTCGTAACATCTTCTTCGTATTAATTAAATAAGGTAAGGTAAACCATACTTATTAACTTATCTTTTCACGTTTCCTTCTTAGGTATAAGTATTTTTTTAAGCTTTTTTCACTTACTACTTACCTACTTAGGTCCACATTGACCACCTTCTTATCTATTAATGTCACACAATTTGAGAAAAGCTTAACTCTTCTTCATTTTCACACTGTACTACGGATAACTGCATTAAGCATTGGCTTCTTCTTACGAAACTATTAATCGAAGCCTTTTTATCTGTAAAAATAATCGGCTTGCCTTCAATATTGATTTGATAAGTCATGTATTTACTTAATTAGGTAGGTATAATCGTAGGTACATACTCGAAATCTGTTCGATTCACGTACATAAACACGAGACGTGCCAAATCATCGCAATGTACTTAAATAAAATCAAAATCACGATGATAAAGGTTTTGATTATGTAACCATTAATATTTATGAGTTCACTTCAAAGGAGCAAAGTTCAGTAAAACATTCGGTTCAGGCTAATATTTTGATGACATCATCGCGTCTAAATAACGATTTGTTTGACAGGTTGAAGATCGAAACTATACATGGGTAGGTACATATTGATTTGATAAAGGTGCTTGTCCGTTGACATTTGAGCTCGACTTTAATCCTATCTAGAGAATCAAAGGTCATAGTCCACCCACTTGGACGACTCTGATCCACCACAACCGCTCCAACCCAACAGTGCTTAACTAGGACTACCTACCCGCAAACTGTTCGCTGCCGACGACAGGCAGCCGATCACGATCACGAGGAATCACCCAGCAACTTATGATAACTACATATCAATAGTATTAGTATCTTAGTATCTATGCATATAAAGAACCCTGTAAAGTAACTAAATATATCTGAGCTTAAGCATGGCGACAGAGTAACGAGCTTAGACTTGATTTTAAAGCCATAATATAAGTAGGTACACATTATTTTCTTGTCAAGTGATTTAATACAATGAAAATCGAACTTTTTTTAATAACCCGTAACTTTAAAGCACTCCAGTGTCTTATGAAATGTTATAAGTGACCGATCACTGTACAAGGTATGCCAGGCAGTTAGAGGATACCGAAACGATGCCTACCGTCCTTAAGCAAATTAGTCAAACACAATGATGTAATCGCCGTAAGGCATCTAATTTTATAGCTATAATATGGGTACCTACCTGTCTTTTCCTCGTCCTTTCCCAGAAAATGATGAGGTGATATTTTTGATTTGATGACCAAGATTAAATTGTATGTACCTAAAGTACCTACATACTAGTACATACTCAACAGAAATAAGACAGTATTTTTTTTTTAATCGGTACCTAACAATAAAAAATAAAATCTGCAACTAAATTATCTATGCCCATAAGTAAAACATTATCAGCTAAGCACTCACAGCAAAAGAGTATATATTAGGTACAAAGGCACCTAGCTAGCCCCAGACCCATGACAACTATTTGAGAAAACAGGAGATAAATCTGATCAAGCTCAAGTCCTATTCGCACATTTTACTATTTATAAATGAAACTGTTCGTTAAGCGCCATCTGTTAGGCAGTAGCAGCACTATAGCATCTAACAGACTGTTCATATAGCGCCATATTTTGACCTTTTGTAGTAAAGTAAATACTTTAGCTACTCGATCCTAGATAGCGTTGCAAGGATACGAATTGGAATATCCTAGTAAAAATAATACTGTCAGCAAAACTAAAAAGTTCCTCTATTAAATCCTCCGGTACTAGAGGTCTCTGCGTGTATGTATGACTGGTTACTGCGATTGATTCAAAAGATGATAGATGTATGGGTAGAAGATCCCTCTATATATTATTTACTGATTGAATGCGTTTTAGTATTACTGCATTTTTTAATAACTAAAATATACCGATTAATGAAGGACGTTCCAATTTTTTGCAATAATTATAGTACCTATCAACGTTGACGAAAGTATAATAAAAATATTTATAAAATACTCAATTAACAGAATTTAACACCAAACGTATAGTATTGAAATGCATTTTTTTTTTAGTTTTTATTTTGTTGTACATTTTTCTTTCTCGTGATGAATGACGAAATCCGAGAACATCCAAAATAGTTGGGACACTGCGATAAATAGTGTGGCACTTTTACTAGTAGTTTGAGCACCAAAATAATGTTTTCTAAGAATTTTCGGAATATTTCAAGATTCAAAATCTTGTATTAACTATCTGGCTACTTGTGGAGATCGCCTGTGACGTGTGTGGAAATTGAAAATAAGTGGAATCGAATCGACTAATGTTTCAAGAATAGCCACTGCATCACGCAAATGTCAGGAAACACGCAAGTGTAAGTCACATCACTACGAGGGTGGTGCCGAGTGGGTTGGATTGTACATAATTATGTATTATTTTTAATTTGTTTAATTTTCTAATTAAGTTTGTCTTCTGTTATTTTTATTAATAAGAATGAAGTTAATAACTTAATACTCTATCAATAAAATAAGTTATTGAATAACAATTTTGGCGTCAGCTATTTTTATAACCTATTAGTGTGTAGATTGAAGCTGTATGAATAACCGACAGTGCCTACAATTACTGTTGCCTCTTGTTCGAGATCTTCTGTTACCTAATTGTGGTTTCAACATTTCGTCGCTCTCTTTGGAAATAATAGTGTAAATAATGGTAAGTGTCACTATGATCATTTTAACGATATTAGTCATTGTACACGCCCACCGTTTGCTATCTTTTTACTCACTAGCAAATGTTTTTATCGTTCTTATTTCAAAGTTACAAACTGCTCCGATAAAAAATGCAAGCCGCATTAATGATTGCTAATTAACTTTCCACGAGTGTTGAAGTAGTTCATGAATAGGGACTTACAGTTTGATGACCTTATTTACATTTATATGGAATTATAAAAGTGTCATTTTTACGATAAAATAATTAACACTCTGAAAAAGGTAAGCAAACTTCAATGTTTCGAATGCATTTGTTACCATTACTTTGTTTATTTTGGCCATTCAAATGTTTTTTCAATGTTTATAGTAGTCAATGTGGCACTCCTAACAAAACCTAATATTGTTCAGAGATTTGAGTGGATATAACTGCAATATGAAACAAGTGTGCATAAGATTGATTTACCTGCACAAAACACTTGTTACTGATACCAAGTAATATGAAATAGCTGTAAAGTTTAAATTGCCTTGAAATTCTATGCTATGTATATGAAGTAAAGTGTATACAAGAGTAAATATTATAGATATTTTGACTCATACAATATATTGGGCAGTGGGTCGTCATGAGTAGAATGCTGCATGATTCCCACTGTTTATGTGAATTCTGCTTCGACTTCTGCACTCTTATACAAAATTAAAAGACTAATCAAATGTACGAATACTTATTTCATCAGGATTTAATACATTGTATATTTCTTTGATTTGCTGTAGACTATTATTTCTATGATGTCCTATAAATAATCATTTGTATAAGATTGGAAAATTTGGTAGAACTTGACCGCAGAGAGCTATTGAGATTGTTAAGTTATTTAACAGTTCTGTTAACTTCTTACATAAGTAAATATGCATTTGCTTTAATGAATAAATTACCATCACATTTTATACACAATTAACTTTGTACTTCTCATAATGAGGTGTTACTAATTTTCCCTACGTAAGAAATAAGTATGATTTTGTCATATAATACTTTAACTTGTATTATAATATGTGTGCTCCTAACGGAACTCACGTATTATTTCTCTAAAGGCCCCAATACACGTTGGCCCAAGTGCGGCCAATACACGCCATCACCAATGTGTACACGGGGTATTGGTGCAGGTTGGCGGACATTTGTCAAGGTTGGCGCGCATTCGGCGAGTTGTCGGTTTTTTGGTCACACATCAAAGGAATCTTGGCCCAGCTTGGCGTGTGGTGTTTACACATTCGGCCAATGTTTAGTTCGTCACCGGCCGCTGAGGATAGTACCACTTTTGTGTTGCGTGTAAAAATAAATATAGTAGTGTAGTATAGTATAAATATGTAAAGTAGTGTATTATAATATAAATATATACATATACTTAATAGTGTCCAAATAAACAGCCGCAGCCATAACTACCTCGACGTCCATCATACGTGGTTTACCAGGCAAGAATGAGCCATGCGCCAATGTGTAAACACCATTTGATCGTGGCCTACATTTGTGCATTGCACAGCTTGGCCCAACACAGGCCAACGTGTACTGGGGCCTTAAAACAAAATATCATTTCTCATGTGATACTTTTTGCACATGCATGACACACATTTTTGGCATAATATAGTAAAATGCCAAAGAACTACTCAAATCAACTACGAACTCTAAGTGCTTGCCGATATCAAAATCTTACGATATATCAAATATGATAAAATATCAAGGTAAACAATAATAAGAATATTTTTAGTGTTCCATACCCAAAAGATAGTATGGGACCCCGTTACTCAGACTTCACTGTGTGTCCGTCACCGAGCCATATCCTATGAACCATGATAGAGTTCAAATTTTACAGACAATGTACCTATTCCTATTGGTGCTATTTCAACTAATACTGAACACTAGAATATAATAAAATTGTAGAATGCTCTCATACAACAAACATCACCATGTTGGCTGTTTTTATGGATTTTGGTACCCTGATATTGAACCCTTTGAGTGCGAGTTAAACTCACACTTGGTAATTTTTTTTACAAGTTTGTCAATTTAATCTTATCTATTGCCAAAGTCCCCAAATATCTTGTGAAGAGGGCACAAAGACGAGTTCTGAAAGGGACATTAATAGCCACTTTATAAACAAGTCAGTCAGTATAATATTTGACTAAAACAGCAACTTTTATTTTTTGCTTGAGATTAAACTATAACTTAACATTTTTTTACCTTGTTTATTACCCAAGGCTGCTTTTTTATTGTTATTACGTGCAATTGTTTTCTGTAGTGTATTTGTGGAATAAACCAAATAACATAAAAATATGTAAATGTTGCTGTTGCGTAGAGTCGTCGTGAGTTGATTTCCCACTTTATTTATGTTTAAAATGTATTTAGTGCAATATATTTCGACCGAATACTTCGAGAAGGCTTATGAACTTCCGCGATCGAGAAAAAACAATTTAAAATCAAACAACGCAAGTACATTAAATTGCCATTAATATAATATTAGGGTTCAATTAAACCGTAATTGTTAGATCAAACACCAGCAGATTCGTGATTGCTAATGCTCTTGCGTGTTCTATTTCCATTATCGATCATAATCGAATTTTATTCGTGAGAATGATTGCTAATCCTTAATTGGGGATTATCACTATGCTCCCCAAAACGATATCTCGTCCAGGTGTGTCTGAAAAGACTAGTCATACATAATTATCTCATAATCAACATAAATAATGATAACACTATCTGATTGACCGAATTACTCATATTTTTATAGTATCTACGTTACGTGAAGCAACTATCTTAATCGGTATAGGTACCTATCTACAATTTGGTAATAGTGTAAATTCAGAAATTCTTTTCGTTTACTTCTCTTATCCTTTTTGTTTTTGGTAGACGCACTGAACACATCATCCAGTAATGGTTATGTGCGAAAAATACGATATAATAAATCGATCAAATCCGGGAAATACACAATATGATACTTGCATAAAGAAGTCTAAGATTTCATATAATTAGAAGTGGGGTACCGGTTTCTGCTGTACTCCTTTGAGCTTGACACGAGTTTATATAACCTGTAACAGCAGTTGCACAATGCTATGGAAAAATTTCGTAATTATTGTAGTTTAAGCCATCTATCGATGCATCAATATGCGCCCGTTCTTAACTCTGCTTGACAAAAGAAAAAAAAAAAAACAAATTGAATGCAAAGGTTGTTTGCACCTGCAAATCACTCACTACGTAAGTTATATGAAAATAATGCCGTTTACGTGCATACATAATTATTTTGTTTACAATAAAATCATGATTTAAGCGTTTTCTTGGGTACTTGTAGTAGATGTTATCTATGTCTCTTCCGTCTTAATTAATTGTAGTTATTAGTCGGGTACCTAAGTAGGTGTCCCACAGTTATAACCTTGTCTAAATAGTTTTCAATATGAAGATTTCAGCAAATTCTGTTATACATTGCAAATACTGTGAAATCAGCATTCCGCATGTGGGAACTAGATTATTGACATGACTTGAGCGTCTGTCACTGCGACAGGTTCGCCGATTTCATAGGGTACAAAGTTCTTAGTGAATGGCCGATCTGCAGATTTGTTTCTAACAGCAACGTCTTAGTTTTGCGCAAAAATACCTATTTACAAAGTATGTTCGTGAAACATCGAATTCCACGCTTTTTACCATAGTCGTGCGATTATTTCGAAAATATCTTAAATAGACCTTACTAACTTTATAATGTCTATGTCGTTCAAAAATTCAGGCTATTCTAATTAAGTGGCAGGCTTGTAATTAACGAGTTTCATATCGGTAGTGCCACAAATAATGCTTCTTAAAAGTACATAGGTATTAGTTAAGACGCCCGCACTAGAACACTTTTTGTTCGGATAAATACCGCTGTAATTGTGCATGCGAAAACTATTGTGCAAGTCATATTAACTGCAATAATATCATGCATACAGATACGAAATTTCGAAAGTTAAACTGCGGTTTATTATTTAATAATCTATTAATAGACTTAACTATTTCAACACTTTTTTCATATACCTAGTATCAAAGCACCTAGTATACTTTTGGGTACCTATTAATTTGCGTTTACCATAAAATAGTAAAATAAAAGCGACAATAATTGTCAATAGGCCGGCGAATAGCCTTATCAGCGACTAATCTATTCATTTCTTATATTTAAAAATAGATCGTTTTTTTGTAAAATCTAAGTAAATGCCATATATATGCAATAAAATCTTTTGTATTCAAAGTAGACACATAATAGTTACTTAGCATTGGGCTTGATTTTTTGAAATCAACATATCTTGCGAAATCATAATACGAAGAATAATGATTATTATTTTGACTACCAAATGTGTGCATAATATCCAAAATATTCCATGTTTCGTATGCAACGCCTTTGTCTTTTAAATACAATTATTGTACTGGGTATAAATTAAATATCAAAACCTAAAAAACACGTCGCCTAGTGATAAAAACAGAGTGAAAACATTAAGTAATTCAGACATACAAATGTGCCGGAGGCTTATTCATTTGAGAAGGCTCATGAAAAATGGAAAAACACGCTGGCACACAAACAAGCAGATGAGCAAAATGGGGGAACAGAGAAAAACAATAAGAACCCGAAAGGCATTTCTATAATCGTACTTATACGAAAGTTTCTACCCTGTTGCGTAAAGTAGTCTCTGAATATGCTAAATAATAAATCACGTGAGTTTGCTAGAAGCATACTAAATCAATACTAAATATTGGTTGAAGCACCTAAAAAAACTGTCCAGCAACTACTTATAACTTCAATATTTAATCTCGTCAAAACTTAATAACCAAATGACGTCCATCTGATGAGCAAATCACTTAAACACACATAAAGGCTCCTAAAACAATAAATATAAATAAATTAAATGATCATTAAGAGATTTTTCTTAAAATTCCGGCGTACCTTTCCATCTGGTTTGTTTCCTATTGAATGTCCTAATTACGATTCACTGAACTGAATCCTGCTTTTTAGGATCTGAGGCCTGAGGTAAAGGGCTGAAAAGGGGCAACATTTTGCGACAAAAACCTTTACAGACTAGAACGATAACCTACTACTATTTCTCCGAGTTTCATACATAAACTTTAAATTCATGAAATAAATAATAGCACCTTTCTGCAGATGGTTTTAAATGAGAGTCAATAAGGAAATTGCGATTTTAACCCAAAATCATTTTACAATTATAATTTGCACGAAAGGAACTAGAATCTCGACAGGTTTTTCAAAAAGCTTTCCTTATTTGTTCTGTAATAAATTGATGATATTGGGTCTGCCATTGGCTAAATCGTAGTTGAAACTGGTATCTCAAAACAGCTATCAAAAATTGAAGGTCTCGTTTTATAAATCATGTTCTATATTGTTTTTGCAGATATCACTTTACTAGCGGAAATTCGGCAGTCCTGACCACCGTTTCTCTGTGATAACACCAGCTGTGTATGTGGTAAGTGAAATAAATCTGATGTGTATTTCTACTGAAATAAGTCAAAAGATTAATGTTTTTGGGATTTATGTATTAATTAAAAGTCGAAATGAAGATATGGAATGGTGAATATGAAATATTTCATGCATGATTCGTCAAATTAAACAAAATGTACAAGCTTGTTTTTGGGGTTGAAAATTCACGCACAAATGTGTGTTCGGTAGATCAAAGTGACGAGTCCCACGCATAAGTAAACAGAAACAGTACAAATATAACTCCCGGAAAAACCTTGACTGTTGAGCTTGACCAGTAGGTACTTCAGCAATCAGTCAAGGCAAGGTAGATGCGATTTTTATTCAAGTTTTGTTTTAACTTGCCGTATTAAATGACGGAGGAAGTAATACAACATTTTTCACATTTTGAAGCAGTCCTCTGTCCTTACCCACTAAGTACTGATACTTATATCGAAATATATTGAGATCTAATATAATTTTGGCCAAAATATGTATATCGTACCGAACTTGAGTTATATTACTGAACATATATTACATGTACTTCAACACTTATCCTTTAAGTTAATACGCCACCTTCATGAATCAGTAGAATTGTGCTAACTTAAATTAACAGATTTCGACATCGCTCATGACAGTGTCATGGCTGCTTTTGGGCAGATTTCCAACAATATTAAAAAGACCAATATGTGATTTTTTAGCTAACTTATGTCTCAACAGGAAAACACTATGTATGATTAATACTGATACTTACGAAAATAATCTCGTTTACAATACTTAACTCGAAAAAGGAATAAATCATAAATCTGTTGGATGCTGTGATCTTTAATCTAGTTTACCAGGATCAAGGTAGACCGGTGTCTCGTTTCGTATCCCTATTTAACGAGGAAATAAAGTAAAAAAAATGCAAAGTTCAACAAGTTGCATGTTTTGCTCTTGTATTTTCATTAGCTACCTACTTTATATTCTTGTTTATTTATTTAGAAGGAAAAAATACATGGCTGTTGTATATTCGGATTTAATTATATTTGTTAAACGAGAAAAAGAGTCATTCTTAAGCATAATATGTGAATTAAATAAGGGGCATAACAATTTCGCGCTTTATTTTCAGGAATCGTGAGTGCATAAGAATGAAATTATCCGCTAACTACATTTTGTCAGATACGATTAGTTTCTACTACATGGCTTCGGAAGTCAAATAGCGCAGTCATAATATTTATGCTGAAGGTGTACTTCGTTTGTAACATTTTTCTAAAACGTGAAAAATATTTAGCGTTATAAAAGTCAAACGGACGTTTGACTTAAAAATTCGCACACGTATCAAGTCTTGATTAACTTTTTGTAATTACACTGAATTTATTCAAACTGTGTGATTATTATACTAATTGCACTTTTGATGAGTTGAGAGATATAAGTTTTTCTTGAATAAATAGAATTATATTTTTAAAATTATTTCATGTAAAGAAATTAATTTACATGGTTCCAAATAGGATTTGGGGTTGGTCCGGTTAGAAGACTAAATAGTTTCCGTAGATCCCTTTTGTGCGAAGGTCGAGGGTCATAGCAATTATTGGTAGTAGTCAATGACGTTTGTGTGACGCGACATTGTGACGCAGATAGTTCGCAAAGACGACGGCGCGATGGTACGCCGGCGGCAGCGCGCGCGCATGTCAGTCAGTGACGGCCGCGCCGGTGGACGCCAACACCTGCGCGTGCACATACATCAACAACGCGAAAGTCGACCTGCTTGCTTTTTATTATTTGTATTCACGCGGTGTACATAACAGACACAGTCCTATAGAAAGGACAGTATCGTCCTTTCGTCGTTCCACGCCTGTTTTATTCAACATACGTACCGTTCAAGTAAGTGCTATCAATAAAATCATTTTAATTTCGATTATTAAACCCAAAAAAAAAAAACAATTTTCCATCGTCCAAGCAACCCGAAAATCAGACATTAATGATTATTTTAAATTTTCGCATTCATTTTCTTTCATCGATATACGTTATCGATTTATTATTTTCCGTGTTTGCTTTGCTGAAGAATGCAGTGTAGCTGAATAAGATTACGAGCAATTGTGTTAATCGTAGTATGTGTACATATGTTTGATTGCAATTTTCACTACCAAATTCCCAATAAAGAATATTATTTTAAATCTTGACGTAGTGTCAATTTTGAATACATATTACTTTTCCTCAAAATTCCGGTTATCAAATAAAGGTATTTTACATGTGGTAGAAACATAACCATCCAGTTTCGTGGAACAATATATATTAACGGAAAAATCTCAATCATAATTCAAGATGTTGCAATTAACATAAGCTTCCTTGTTTGATGCAAGTAGAGTAATGCATGCATTTGTGTTATACGTCTGATACTGACCATATTGTCGTAATTTTAACTGCATTTCTACACAGCAGTTAAAAATATTCGTCTTTGCAATAAACTCTGTTTGTGCAAAACTTTTCAAAACTGTGTCATGTATCCGTAATAAATTACAACATTAAATACCAATTTCTGCGTTGGTAGTATTTAATTATGTGTTTCGCTTGCGAGTTAAATTCGAAAACGTCCTTGTACAGGACCCAGAATACCATAACCCCATGAACGTAATTAAGCAAATCGCATTCCATTGAGTGTCAAACAGGGGCTGTTATTGTTCCATCACAGGTTACATAAGCAACTGACAAAGATTTCACGAGGTTCCTATCTAATTGATCATCACTGCATATCGATGAATTTACGCAACGCTGCGTTTGCGTCGCGTTGTTGTCGTCTCGGAGGTTCCACATCGCTTCATGGGCGAGCTACAATTACGATACTTAAACACTTTTCGAATGTCATTATCTTGTAATGACTCATTTTAAATTCATCGAATGATCAATTTTCCTGAACGTATTTACTTTGATATCTGATATCGCAGATTAAGAATGATTCATTGTTGCAGTTTTATCTTTATTGGATACACTTACCTTGATTTTTGAATATGCAAGGACCTCAATCAACCAATGGAATATTCATAGTAAGCATTGACATTTAATTGGAGGAAATTCAACATCGAATGTTCTAGCTGTTCTTGCTTGATCTTGAAACAGTTCAGGCAGAGGTCAAGGAAAAATAATGAGGACCATACTGGTGATAATTTTATGTTATTATTTATCCAACATAAGTCAGAACTTCTTCAAGACTTGTAATCTTCGTTTACTATATTCGATACACTAATCTGTACGTTGGACAAGTACCTGCTTATTAATACCTGTTTCTTTCATTAACCTTGTTTTAGTAATTGTCCAAAATCAAAAAGAAGGTGTCATAAAAGCATGGCTTAGTAGATTCATTTACAAAAGACAATTGTGATAATTTGTCATTTGCAGAAAAGCTGCACATCTTCTATACTTTTGATTTTATCATCCTTCTTGTCAGTCGGGTAGTATAGACAACTAAATAAACTGCACGGTAAGATCAGAGCATTGCATATGATAATTTCGTTATCGACATATTTTGTACAATATTAGTGTATCTTTGTTAGTTTGTTTATTCTTATTGATGCACATATTTAATTCAAAATTCTGCTTACCAAGGTTTCCTTACTATGACCTCATCTATAGAATCTCCCTGACATGTATATTATTGCTGTATAATATCTAAAATCATAAAATTGTAACCGGTTTGTTTTGCTGATTAGACCACCTATTTTTTATGTAATTACCTATAAACATTCACTATAATGTAGTTAATGATAAGGAAATTCACACTATTATTCATTTTTTAAGGAATGTTTTTATCCACTTGCGTTTCATTGTGTACAAATGTATGCATTTATCCAATAATTATGATGATTGCTTATTACGGTCAACGATGCTTCTAGACTCTTAATCTAAAACAATGTTATTCATACCGAGTACTATTACCACCTATGGGCACCGAGCTGGAACTTTATTCACTAAAAGGTTGCAATTAAATTTCTCAACGAAATGAATTTTAAAATTGGACGTAGAACATACGCGATATATCCATAAATAAATATAACGCAATGTTAAAAACTTGACGGGATGGTTGTCGAACAGTGGTGTGTGGTGCGTACGAGTCTGTGGCAGTGGGTCAGTGGTACCGCAGGGCGCAGGCGCGGACGTCTGGCGCAACACCCTTACGTAAAGCCTGCGGACTACGGACCGAGGCCCGGTGAAAGTTGTGACTACTTCATAGAACACTCGAGACGAAAACGTTTACGGTCCCCTTGCCGCGTGTAAACGGTTTTCCTTGCACAAGGATCATTTATATTTCGCTTCGAGATTGTCATAAATGTTGTGGTTCGTCTTAACTTAGCAGCACATGTGCAATTTACATAATAGATAGTTAAAGTTATTATTGTTTAGACATAAACAAATGGGCATGGGCAAACTACTCAACTTGATAAATAAATAACGTATTGTTTTTGGGTCAAATAAATAAATAATGAATTTACTTTAAAATAGGTAAAATATAATTGTTTTCAGGAATTTATTTATCATTTAAAATTATTTAAATAAAATTTCCTACAAACTTGTACAAATTAATATACGCCTTCAGATAATAAAATAATTAATTGCGACCTTAAACTACACTTAACTTTTAATTAATTATTAAGTTTCCTGAAATGCAAAAATCACAGTGCAAAATGAATCTTTCTTATCTTAGTTACCTATAGTTATTACTTTTGAGATTATGACAAAACCCGAAATAAACCCGACCCTTACAGCCGTCTATGATCTATCAGAAATGTCAGGTTCAATGCTGTTGGGTCAATATTCCGGATTATAGTATTTGGAACATCATAAGATCTAAGAAGAGACTTTCTAAGATAAATGTATTTTGTAAAATAAGTAATTGCATTTAAATACTTATTGTTTTTCATATACAGTAAACAAATAAAGTTAACGTTAATAAAGCAACAAAAGAAAAGAATATTTCCCTTCAATGTGGCAATAAACAATTAAACATTTTGAAAATATTACATTATTTTATTATAGCGTTTATAAAATTAAAATATTAACTTATGTAAGCGTTATACTTGCAAATGGGTAATTGGGCTCAAGTGTAGGCGAGTGTAAGTGAATTTTGCCGTGAAGAGCAGGTCAAGGTCGGTTACAATAGGCGGTTGTGCAACAGCTACCTGCAGCTGGCTTCGTGTCGTGTCATCTCGTACTTTTCAGCCACTACCGGCTCGCACAGCCGTACCCGCAACAAAGTACGCGTAAACCGATTCACTTATTTCACGGTCATGATTTATAATCATCATCATCAGTAACTAACCTTGCCACCTGTCGTACCCGATTATTACACCAGTACATGGTGCCGCGTTGTTGACGTCGTTTGCATCTAATTTCCCATGATTGTTTCCTTTAATAGGAAACTTAGCTGGTTGACAGAACTGGCGCTTTGATTCATAGTGCTGGCGAATTTGTATCAACAAGATCTAGAATTTCGATGCCGTAACAAAGGTTAACAATTCACAGAACGTGACGATAGTCTAAAAACATGTGAGACGTGAGGTTTAGAAACAAACCTACGTGCCAACATAACTTCCGACCAGTCGTGAGCAACTTTTCGACTTGATTATGACTTTATTGGAGTCGAAATTCTATCTTAGATAATCAAAGTGAATAATTAATTTTAAATTCATGTGATGCCGAGGCCTTATCTAAAACTAGACTGATAGTTCACGATTAGCAGGTCAGCTTTTAGGTATCAGGGCAAACAGGTTTAGTCATCGGTCAGTTGCCCCCCTTTTGCTTGGTAGAGAATAGCGATGTATGATGTGATGCAACCTCGGAATACTCAGTCATTCCAAATGCGAAATCACCAAAGTGAATAGCTAGATTGTAAGGACTATGGCGCAATATGTTACCTGGTGGTCGCCGTTCCGCCTTAATTTCATTTTAACGGTATTTTTTTGCTAATTTTGACACATTATGGGTTCATAAGTGTCAACAATATGCTTTCCTCTCGACCATATAGTAATTTAACATTTGTGATCTAACTACTGTATTTTTTTCCTTAAAACCGTCTGTAGCTTCAAATGGGACCGCCCATTTGAAGCTACAGAAAGACACGTGTTGACATTAAAAAATTCAGGTCCAAACTAATCTAAATAACTAGTTCCCAAGTAATATAACAGATTAATATACGCGTATTTCCAGTTCTAAATAAAATCACGAGTGGAAGTCACATGTAGGTAGCGATCTAATAAGAATAATAAATGACCAACAAAAGAATTCCGTAATGGACGAAATCAAATCAATCAAACCATGCCCCGACAGTAGCAATTTTATATCAAACGAATATTGCCCTTCATTTCCGATTATTACTATAAATCATCGATAGTTTATTCCTTCCATAGTGTACCTTTAGAAAACCACAGATTTACGTCATATAATTTTTATCGAATCTCGGATATAGCATTTGTTATCGCTGTAATGTAATGAGAAAAAATGTAATATTGCGTGAGCGACGTCACTTGGCTTTGTCTCTCTAAAGGTATGCATTGACTTGCTTGCAACAGCCGGAACGCACGCACGAAACATATTAAAGAATTTAGTGTTGATTATGCAGGCGCTTCGTATTGCCAATTTCTTTCAAATTGACAAAGAATCTTTCGGACATACTTTTTTTTATTTCCTATCGGCCCTTGTTTTGCCGACTACGAACTTTCGGACTGTTGTGAACCCAGTCTACTCAATTATCTAACGTCACTTCAACAACCATGAATTACACATTTATTAAAGAAGCTTATGTACTTGAAAAAACCGAATGAAATATGGATAACAAAACGAGTTTGACAACACCACTTCTTTACAATGGCAATGACTGATGAATCGCAAACGCCATCACTTAAGTCTTACATTTTCTTACAGCACAAGCAACAGAAGTATTTCATAACCTACATAATTGTTATTGATACTTAGGACTTTCCACTATTGCCGATTTTGGACAAGGTCAAGACGGCTTTGTTCGCTTTACGATGACTTTACCTTTTTGGGTTTTTCTTAAATGTTGAGGGCGTCTCGAGAATGCCATTTTGCGATGTAAATATTTTTTTATGACTAGCGGATATCTACGCTACCTTAATAAACAAATGACCAAAATATTAATTGACTGTAGCTTGTATTATAAAATATTTTTGTTTTTAATATAAATACAACATAATTTTAATAAGTTTCTCTTTTGTTACAGATTTAATTAGTCGATAAAGAAACCTACCCAAAGATGGCAACCGTATATAATTGGTACAGAGACCTGATGGACAACAGGAGTGGTAAGTATATTTTACTAATTTTAATATAGCTTTAAATAACGCCTCGTTCAACCGACAAACCTATCCCAAAGTCGTATAAATAACTTTCGTTGTCAATTAGGTACATTCCAGCATTTGTAATGATCCGCATGTTTATTAATTGTCTCATTGTTACTCAAATTAATCTAGTAAATATTCATCATCACTTGACCTTTTTTGACAAATGGTACTTATACTTACTCATATATAAAAAAAGAGTAGAATGAGTTTGTAGTATCTATTTAGAGTAGAGGACCCCTGATAGAAAAATATGTTACTTCAACCATCACGAGGACCTTAAAATATTGAATTATTTTCAACAAATCCAGTCCTGAGTGCAAATACAGTGCGGTGGGATCGTGTTTAGTCGAGTCTAAGAGTTTGCTCAATAAGTCGTTACATAAGAACTGCGGAACGATTCACACTCAGACGCAACCCCACTCTGGTAACGTTGCGCCTTCTCCGGTAGAAGTTATGTCAACTGCACAAGCGGCCTCGAAACATCAGTCGCGGTTATTGAGCTACATACGTAAATCGTAAATCTGGAAAATACGCACAAATCGCATATATCACTTGTATATTCTTACACATAATCGAAGTACCTATTGAGAAAAATAACTCATACGTAGTAAGACGTAATCGTTGATCTGGCAATTTTATAACGAGACCTTTGTCCAGTAAATCACAGTGATTATATGTGGGCTATTAGGTAGTTACATTCTTTTGAATATTAAAACGATTAAGTTTAAAGTTTTTTTTTTAATTGTCGTTTATATTCTACCTGCTACATATTATTACAATATTAAAAAAATAGGATAAAAACTGTAGAATCGTTTTATTACGGAAAAGATTGTGTTTGTAATATGATTTGTAAGATGTTAATTTATCATTGACACACTATATACATGCAAAGGTTAAGTATAAAATTACAAAAACTCACAATTATAAGATAAAACCAAATAAATGAAAACAAATTAATTAAAATTAATTTGGTATAAAAGGTTCTTATGCATTGGCAATTAAGTAGTCAGGTACTATTATTTAAATATTTATTGGGGTTATTAAGGAACCCGTTTCTCAGCCAGTAGTGGTATTCGAGATGTAAATCTGAAAAATCGTCTTTACATTAATCTCAATGGACTAACGGAAAGAATCAAACCGTAAGGCAAAATCAACTTACTTAAAAAATCAGAGATGTAAATCCATCTTGAGCTAACTGTGGGATAATAAGTAGGTCGTTAATAAATATTAACCTCTATAATAATAAAACTTTAGTCTAGGGACAAAGTCCAGAGTACAAAATATAACATAATTCACCATCACATTTTATCAATATCCTACAAATAAATCTTATGAATCGTCAACTTTGGCTGACAGTGTAAACAGTTCCTTCTCAATTAATATTTTTGTCTAGAAACTTATTATATTTATGTTTTCTTATAGCAGTCGGACAGTTTAGCTATCTTTATTTTTCCTTTATGCCAACCCTGACATGAAAATGTATTACGTTATCAGGAAAGTTCATTATGAAAATTACATGCAAGGTGTCAATTTTCATACAAGGAAAATGATACGGGATGTATTAAGTACATGCAATATTTATGTATGTTATAACTAAAGTACACATTTTCTTAAGCAAATGTATGCTTGTTATATTACTTTATTGACATTCAAGTTGGGTATTTTTCCTGCATTACTGGCTAAGCTTTACTAGGAATATGGCTCTATTCGCCATATTGAGTCGTGTCATTTTTCAAAACAAGTCCGGTTGCGCATATCGAAGTAATTGTTCTTGAATTACTATACTACCATAAGGAGTTAAATATGAAGAAGAAGATAATCAGGTCCTAAGTGGTTAATAAGAACTTACCTACAGATTTTTTTAAGAAAGATTTCTTTGTTAGTAATAATAACAGTCTATGCGTTGTACACAATAGTATGCTTAATTATCCGTCCAAGAATCAACTAAACGCTGTATTTATTACAGACTTAGTTAGATAGATTAGATATATACTTCATCATCTTCCGAGCCTTTTTCCGGATACGGCTGAGTATCAGTGTTTTACAAGAAGCGATTGTCTGTCTGACCTCCTCAACCCAGTTACTCGGGCAACCGAATAAGCTTCAACCACTGCCAAGGATGTTCAGATAGAAAGTTTTAATTACCCATCAATACATATTAATTTCTTCCACATATCCAAGCAGTACTAGAAGATATATCAATTTATAATTTTCACCAATTTCTAGATCCCCGAGTGAAGGACTGGCCGATGATGTCATCGCCATGGCCCACGCTGGCCGCCTGTGTATGCTACGCGTACTGCTCGAGGGTGCTCGGCCCCCGGTTCATGGCGAACCGCAAGCCCTTCGAACTGCGCAACGTGCTAGTCATCTACAACCTCGCACAAACAGTATTCAGCGCCTGGATATTCTATGAGGTAAGCGTTTCAAATGTAGATAAAAAAATAAAATATAGGTGTTGCTATATATCAAAATACTTAAGCGTTTGTCTATGCAAATTTTCAAAGTACTGACAACGTTGTATTGCTCTCTGTTTTTTTTCGATTGTGACTATGCTAAGCCTGTTTGATGTATTTTGTGTCTACAAGAAAATATGTATATTTTTGTTCACGGGTGCCGTCATATTTTCTGCCAAAGACTCATCAGGTAAAGGGCCCCAGCACTCTTCCTTTACGATCTACGTAGCTAGTTACTACTTCGGGTAAATACCCTCGCAAAGGGTAGAACACGCACGAACGGCCAATGAACTTAGATACAACTTGATTAGTAACTAGAAATACTTTGTAGCAAGCAAGTACTTATGTATATTCATTATATTTATAAGATGGTGATCAACACTTGAAACATTTAAATCAGTCGATCAATAAGTCAAGTTAACCGAACTAAGTTATTTTTATGTGTGGCATTTAATCATCTGGACTTGTAAACTTGTCGTATTGAGATCGTCGACCTGTTAACCTTTTATAAGGTTTAGCATTATTGCCCAAGTAAATATAATTGGGCACTAAAATAGCATTAATGAATATAAGAAAAATCCCCGAAGCCAGTTGTTTTGATTATGTTTATTTTATTTTCAGTATTTGATGAGCGGCTGGTGGGGTCAATATAACTTTACGTGTCAACTGGTCGACTACTCCCGGAGTCCAATGGCAATGAGGGTAAGATATTACTAATGTTTACTTCTGATATAGCATGATAAACAACGGAAAATACCCCAGAACTTTTCACAAGTAATTTTTATTTAAATTTAGGTTTAATCATCGGTATTCCCATGGAATTTGTAGACGTCACTGCTAATACATATCATTAAAATATGCCCCGAATATACATAATTGTGGTAGGCTTAACACGGTGACCCCTGACGACAACATTTTCATATTCAAGTTAAATTATTAGCAGATCCTGTCAGTTAAGTAAGTGGGTTTTAAATAGCATATGAAACTTTATTAACGAAATGAAAATAAAATACCTAAAAATCATTCTTACTAATAATATGATAATACATAAGCATAGCACGGCTTTTGTTACTATGACAACTTTTAACATGTTGGGTAGAATACATACCTACATTGAAAAAAAGCCATTTTTATTTTCATGATTTGGGTACGTTTCCTTCATTTTAATGTCCTAATTTCTTACTGTCGTCTTAAATAGGTAACAATAAATAATATGAAATGTATGATAGGAATAAAACAATAAATTACGTATGTACGTAAAGTTTTATGAGCCATCATAATGGACATGTGAGATATTATGAATATTTCATATATAAGATTATTCTGGTACCGTATTCACAGTAGTCATATACAAAATAACAATCAAAATACAAATACTTCCGCATACGTCCTTCTAAATAATTAGAGACATCGCGAACACACAAATAAAAATATAGTGTCAACAATAGTTTTACGAGTTTGACGCTAATGTTCCAAGAAGGACAACTCTATTAGCATTCCCTAGGCCTTTGCTTATTTACCCATTAAATTGTTTAAAAATACAATATGATGGCAGTTTAAATACGTACTTGGACAAATCAATGACAGGTATCGGTGAATATGTGTGATTAACCTTTGAGTAGGTACGTTCGTTTTCGAATAAGTTATTTACTAACGACATTAGTAATCAACAGCGGACCACTTTGTATACAGTACCTATTAATGTTCGTAGTAACGGGTGTTTATGAATTTTTAAACAAAATTCGGGGTTTCATTGTTGTAACTGATTTACCTACATGATTAATTTTGTGTTAATTATGTAAAGTCAGCTTCGAGCTGTTTTGGTACTTATCAAACTTATTTAAAATTAGCTCAGGGTTATGTGGGTTTACTCAAATTCCACTCCTACAGGTTTATTTGGGTTTCACAAAAACGTGGGTTTTTTGTTTATTTACATTCATTCTAAAGTTATAAATAAGTTGTTTTTCGATCTGTGTACCTGAACCAGTCCATATTTAGATACTATTTTTTTCTGTAAAAAGATTTGGTTGACTAAAAAATCTGTTTATAAAATGTTCCAAAAATAAACAAATTTTAGTTTATTTTAAATACTGATAAACACTACCTGCACCTGCTAATGACTCAAACCACGCATGGTCAGGTCATATCATACTACAACAGCTGACAATGATTTATCGATCCTGATAAAATCACTCTAATATCTAATAATAGGAGATTATCTGTTTATAGCTGTGTTAGTCATGTTTCCATCAAACTAATTAGCCGATAAAAATTGTCTGTCGTCAGGGTCCTACCCATCTTTAATCCCGCTATCGTTAAAACGCAATAAATTAATAAATCCTATACATACCTGTTTCTAAGTATATTTTGGACACCATCTTGAGGAAACCTGAACTATAAATCTGAAATCACCAAATCACATTGAGCAAGCTTGGTGATTAATACTCAATTCTTCTCCGTGTGAGAGGAGTCCTGTGCCCAGCAGTGGGACGATAAAAATTCTATAACAGTAACATACATACCTGTATAAGATTATCCTTTAGCATTTTTTCATTATTAACCGAAATATCCTTTATTGTTCAGATGGCGAACACATGCTGGTGGTATTACTTCAGCAAGTTCACGGAGTTTATGGACACACTTTTCTTCGTGCTGCGCAAGAAAAACGAGCACGTGTCCACTCTGCACGTCATACACCACGGCATCATGCCCATGTCGGTGTGGTTCGGACTTAAGTTTGCACCAGGTAAGAATAATCACCATCCTACTATATCATTATCGAAATTTTACTTTGAAGACGGCAGGATGTTTCCTTCTTCCGTAATCTTCTATCTGCCGTCATCTTACAAAGAAGCCACATCTTCTATCTATCTCCATTTCTAGTCACATCGACTTTCACACAATTCATCCACGTTCATGACGTGCCTTTCACCTTCAAACTTCCTCTCATATACTCATTCCTAACTTTTACCCATTTCCATCGCACCGTACCAAGTATCTTAAGAAAGGTTCCAATAATGTTGGGGACGGCAGCTGAGTATTGGTGGTTTGCATGGGGCGACTGCCTATCAGACTTTTAAGCAAGAGTTACCAGGCAACGAAACCCACTTATAAAAACACCCGCTTATCAAAACTTCAAACTGGTGACGATTGGCAGATACCTACCATTAGATTATAATGCTATAAAGCACGATTTTGTCTAGGTAATCTCACATCCACTGACTAAACTCGGCAAGCGCCACTTAGGCTCCTTAACATTTATCGCAAAAGATGATATTATTTATCTGATATGATAGCAGTCCGATTAGAATACGTTTCAAACGAAAATTCTAAGTAATCTATGACTCACTTTTTACGAATAAGTTGGCTAGCAACAAATGCAAATACTTCCCAAAGTGCAATGGCACGCTAAGAGCTAATCCTAAGTCAAGATAAGTATTGAGGTGCAAGCAAATTGTTTAATCTGAATAAATGTGAATACTCTATGACGAATGACAATGACGAACCTAGGATAAAAACATTCCACTACAAAGTTTAGTAAACTGAAGTAAATATAGAAATAGAGGTGAATGTGTTTATGACTACTTCTATAATAAATAACTAATCATGAGGTTTGTTTTTAACAAATTATTTTCTACTATCTAGGTCATACAGATACTATGGGACAGAACAATTCTATTTGTAATTTAGCAATTTCTAATCAACTAATGTTGCTTTTTAATAAAAGTTATTTCTAAAACTGCCGAAAATTACGCCGATGAGCTTATGACGTACCGTTGAGGATTGTTAATATATTCAATTATGATATTGTAACGCATACCTGCCAGTCTGAAAGATACCGAATATAATTGGGTCAGTGCGTGGTCTACATACATTATTGTTTTACAACGTGCATTCCTGACACGCACTTTGTTATTCAGCTTAAAGTTATGACATGACAGCTTAAATGGTGAGGTTTTACTATCTACTACACTACAATGTAATTTGAAATGTAATAAAACAGTTATTTGAAAAAATCTACGATGGTAAAATACTATATCAACATAGCAAGAATACTTTGTTCGTGAGGAGTAAATTTTAAATATATAGTTTCTAAAAGTAGAGCTAAATAGCCTAAGTATTATGTACATACCTATGTATAAATATAAGCTGCAGCAGACTATATGTTTAATTAGTTTAATTCATTATTTGAACGTGTTTTGTCGTACTGAACGTTCAAATTCAATATGAAGTTTCATAAGGTATTATTGGTAGAGTGCCCTTACTGTTCCTGATTACAAATTTAACGAAAGAGCTACAACAATGCCTTACAAAATACTACTTTGCTTAACTTTAACTTGGTTCATATTTGTCAAAGAGGTCGTACCAAATATACATCGTAATAATACTTATATCAAACAATTTCCTTCTAGAATAACTCAATAAATTATCATAATTACTTCCTCAACAGTATTCGAAGGTGCGTAAACCGACGAAATAATGTAAATACATGTTATTTGCACTACAAGGCCTCGTTGCCTTCTACAAAACTATGAATGAACAGTTTGCTTCCTCGTTTACCATTCCTGCTTATTGCTGAGGAAAACATTTACAACACTTAAGGCACTGATATATGAGGCTACAAATTCTGAAAATAATGAGAATACCGTAGCTATTCTATTGCTGTTTGAAAAGAGCTAGTATAGTTTTGCCATTGAAATATCAACTTTACGCCTATTTAAATACAGTTATAAATGGCCATAAGCATTTAGACACAATCCCTGAAAGTAACAAATCAGTCAGAGGTATGGTACGTTGCGCTTCAGGAAATTTGCACCGACATAAATCTTCACTTTAAAACTTGATTTTGTCAGTTGTCATTGTTAAAGCTCAGGTTTTAAGGTATGCGGATACAGTACTGGGACCGTTTCCACTTAAAACTGAGTATATTGTATAATGTTGCCTTATATCTTAACAAGTTTGCCTTCCCATGACCTAATTACTTGCTTATCTCTTTAGGAGCTCGACGCCAAAATCTGCGAAAATAAAAACACATTATGAAATCACTTCCGAATCTAAGGCACCGTTTTTAATTTGGATACTATTTTAGGATTGGTGTGTAATTCCTAAATAAGGTTAATTAAGCATTTAGTAACATATTCAGAAAACAAGGTTTGCGATATTTAGCCAATATATTGTAGGTGTTTCAAAAGGAATGTCCAAGGATGTGTCCAAAATATCTAAGTGTGAAAAACCACGATATAAAATTAAGCCAGTTTCTACTAAATACACATTTGAGTCAATGTACTATTTTATACATCTTGTTCACAAAATACGAGTAAGTACCTACTCGATTTACATCATACTTTTCATAAATCGATTTAATTCACACATTTAGGTAGCAATTAATAGATGTCATGTCAACCCATCGTGATGTTCCGGACTTCATTCACGTGAACGAACACAGAGGCATTGAAAATAAATCGAAGTGCTAACTACTCAAATAACGACAAATAAGCAAATGTGATAAGCGAAAACACATCCGCAAAAAGTTTAAAAGGCGTAAAGGATGTAAATGATAAACTAAATAATAAAGTATTTTGTCCGTTTATGGCTTTTAACTGACGTTATTCAAATCCGTGTTTCGTTTATTTAAGTTATTGTCTCTATGAGATCACGTACAAATATGAAAATGACGTATCTGTGCTAAGTGAATATGACAATTTTTGATATTTGTATTCTACTGTCGTCATGTAAATTGCGTCTTACACTAATATTTTTGATGATACTTAGGTACTTGAGATGTAGGTACCTAATACTGGCGTATAAATCCTATCTCCATAAGCTATTAAAGAAAATCAGACATCCATGTATGAAGTTTATTATTTTAGAATGCACATTTATACATTTATTGTGCCGTAAAAAACACATCGTATATTAATAAACCTATAAAGTTAAATAATACTAGAATTATTTTGAAAGCAAGCTTATGGTACCTACTGTGGTTTCAACATGATTACACTTTTGTCATGAATGGAAGTTCACTTGGTACCTACCTGTCAAATATCCACTTATTACTTTACTTACAAGTTACCCTTGTAGCCGTACAATGAAACTTCTTATCTGTCAATTGAACTCGGTTCTTTTAATATATGCAAGATGGAAAAATTCTACCGCGACTTATTGCACTCAATTATAATTATTTATTTATAGATTGATTCTTAACCATACGCACTTACATATTTATTATTAAAAAACATCATAAATAAACTGCCAATGTTTATTCATCAACTTCCTTAGTTCTGTAAAAATTACCTCAGTTAAGTTAACATACTTATCCCTAAAACATTTTCGTCTACAATAGCGTCCCTAGTAAATCAGTATTAATCATCAATAGTCTTAATTCCTTGAGGAGTTGGGAGTTATTTAAAACCTTTTATTGTCTACAGGTGGTCACAGCACATTCTTCGCTCTGCTCAACACGTTCGTCCATATCGTAATGTACTTCTACTACATGGTGGCGGCTATGGGCCCCAAGTACCAGAAGTACATCTGGTGGAAGAAGTACCTCACAGCCTTCCAGATGGTAAGTACCACGAAAATCATAACTTAGGAAAAAAAGTTCGGAATGCCCATTTTCAGTACGAAGCTTTTTTGGTTGAAATTCTCCAACAATTTATAGGTGAAAATAAGTCTTGTTATTTTCTTCATTATTTCGATCTTGTCGGTCATATTGAACGGAGCACGTACTTTTTTAGAGAATACGTTATAAGAATAGCCCTTAGCGCTATAAAAACAGCTAAAAAAACCATGATAATTGACTGGCGGATGTTTTCGACACCAAGCAATGTGTTTATCAGATTATATCTCCGACTATTAGATACGCTTAGAGAATTATTCAAATATAAATTAACAAAATATAATTCCTTTTAAGAAAAATAATTAAAAGAGTTTCATGTAATTCTACACGATTACCGTGACGAATAAGTATATAATAGTATGTATTTTTTATAATTATAAACTTGACTGTTGTTGTTCTCTGAATTATAATTGATCAAAAAAGTCGTATTAGTGAATCGAAGCTTGTAATTGATGTTTTGGATTTAGATAAAAGATAAAGTTCCGGGTACACTGACGTACTTGCTCAAAGGATAGGGTTTCTCCATAATCGCCATTATTTGCTTCTAAAAATAAACAAACAAAAACTTACGACTGTTTAAAATTAAATGTTTTTCTTCGTAGAAACATAATGTAAGCTTTTTATGAACATCTACATTGATGTCCGAAAAAATATGACAGGTTTCTTGTAATTAAGATATTTTAATTCTAAAGATATTTTTTTTTAATTGTACATTATATTTTAAAATAAACTAAATCTATATTTACTTAAAAAGAAACTCAAAACTAATAAAAGGCGTCGAGAAATTGGTCCTCATCGTTGTCACCCGGTGTACCCAAAAGACTGGCTGCATTGCCACTTATTGATTACTAGCTTCTACCCGCGGTTTCATTCGATGGTGACAAAAACTGTGTCCTCTAATTTTCAGCTTACACGGTTCAGCCATTCTTGACTTACAAAACGTGTAACTAACACGAATTTCTTTTATATATGTGTATAGATTTTTTATTATAAACTATTTATTTCTTTGAACAGGTTCAGTTCGTGATGATCTTCACGCATCAGCTGCAAGTACTGTTCCGGCCGTCGTGCCAGTACCCGCGAGTGTTTGTCTACTGGATCGCAATGCACGGCTTCTTGTTCCTGTTCCTCTTCAGCGACTTCTACAAGGCGAGGTACTCCAAGGCCGAGAGGAAGGCCAGGACCAATGGCCTGTGTATGGTGAGTCAAGATATATATTCACAAAGTTTAATATGTTCTATGAAGCCTTTTCCATGTTGGAGTCGACTGCCAGTCTACATCGAGACACTTATCAACCCTCTTGAACTCGGTTGCCTGGACAACCTACCCTTTGCTATAACTGGTTGTCAGACTGACAATCGGGTACCAGAATTGTGCCTTGTGAAACGCGGAGGAACCTGTTATGTCATAGATGATCACCTTTCCACAGGCTGATCACACAAAGCGTAGCTTACCTTTGGACGATGGACCCGTGTGATTACTTAGCCACGAGCTCCTCTTTCTCACAGTTTAATGCTAACAGGAAAGTCAAATAGTTTAACATTACGCGGTAATGCCCCACGCTTCCGTATCTAGCAGGAAAAGTACGTGCTTGCGTATGAAATTTTAGGTTTTCAAGATCGGCTTAACCTCGTATAGTCAAAAGTGTGGAAACAAAAATTTTGTATATGTTGACATTTCCTGTTGGTTTAGATTTTCAATTGTGGTTAAATTCCGAATATACTAAATTGTACCCAATTTCATCTAAATTGATATTCTTGCAATTTTAAGCAACAGAAATACAATCCGGATTTTCCTGTTATATCGATAGGGTCCTTGAATTTAGTATTCCGACTTAAACTTAGAGGACACATAAGAAGGTGCATTACCGCATGAGGACTATTTGTTGAGCTCTTCAGGACATAGCGTGATGTACAACCTTGTTGTGACACGCGTGTCATCAGAGATTATTGACACTTATGGTCTATGAGCCGCGTGTATTTACAGAGCCACCGACTAAGTTCATGACTGCGCAGTTTGGTTTGGTTTTGCCATTTTATGAAGTTTTTTTCGCCAAGAAAAAGTCAAGTTAAAAGTCAGTGAATCCCCCGCACATCTATTAGTTTTTTCACCGCTGTGGAACCCGGTTACATTACGTGGCAATACAATGGTTCAATGGTTCGAAAGTTAATAATTTTTCTCTCGACAGACGGTGATGGACGACAGCAGCAGTTCGCTGACCGGCAAGAACGGCTACAAGCAAGAAGTGGAGTCGCAAGTGCCGAGTTCGTACGCGTCATCAGGCGCGGACGCCTTCGTCCGGCGCCGGCCCGTGTCATAGTGCCCGCGACCGAGTGTTGTGACGTCACCATCTCGAACCTTCTATGTAGCCCATCGCACACACCGCGTATAGTAAAACGAACTGAGGATTACACCTATAGGACCATGTACATTTTCCAAAAGTACGCTTTATTGAAAATGGACGTGCTTGTATAGTGTCGTCTTTCGCGCGGATTACGATATGCTAACTATACGAGTATGATACGTGTGCTACGGGCAAGTGTCCATCCGCCGACCTGAGACTGATGTTGTACGAGACTGTGACACGCCGCGAGTGACGACGTGAGTGCGAAGTGCCCGGGACTGTTGGTTAAATAATGTTTCAGACTATATTTCTACAAAGAATTTAGATATAAACATTATTACTTCTATAAAGTTTGTTGATGCACAAAGTCACTATTTTGGATCTTGCTTGGATTGTCTAAATGCCTTGTAATTTTTTTAAGTACAAAGTATGTTATTGAAAGTTTCTATAAATTGTTAAAAATCAAAGTCTCGATTGATGTGAAATCTAGTCGCGTTTTGGCGATATATATTGTTTTCTTATAGTTAACTGGAAGCAAGGGTCTATCAATGCAATCAATAAATCATGTTGATCAGGTTCTTTTTGTAAACATCAGGAGAGATAGTGGTCATACGGTGCCTATCTTTAATATTCATACAATAATGTTGATATATTGTCGATAGGCTAAAGTGAGATGGGCATTTTGTATTATGTATATACTTTATATTATTTTAATTTTAAACTTACGTTATGGATGGTATCATGTATAACGAGGTGTTTGAAAGGTTAACGGATTTTTGTAAATATATTTTTATTATTAGATGCTAATTAAAAACAATGAAATAATTATGTTACCATACATTTGTTAGATATCCAGTGTAGTTTTACTAACAGCAGTTAATTTTGTCCCTTCTAAGCTCTGTGCTCAAGTACCTCATTCTTCCGCAAAAACCTTTTATACATAAATCTTGTTTATATATTTTTTGATAGAGAACAATTTGAACAAATTGATCATAAATTGTGTTAATGCACAATGCATTTTATTTTTAACGTTATACAAATTTCCCCTGTAACGGTGAGACTGTGCACAGACGTTTAGCATTAGAGTTTACCGCAGCAAGGAAAGAAGCATTTCGTATTAGATAATTGAAGTACTCTGTGTGTAAATGTTGATTGAGAAGTAGAGTTACAATGTAGCTAAGTAAGTGAGTAGCGTTTGTGCATAGTCTCTGGCCGGCCGAGTCATCACGATAATATTGTAAGTATTATTTTATATGATGTTCTGGTATTACGATGCTTTAAGTGTTGTGCAATGTGGAGTGCCGGTTGCTTAGATCGCAGGTGAGTCCGCGACACAACAGTCCTGCTCAAGTAATTGCTGCGAATACACTCTTTTGCAAGTTTATTTATTACTTTAATAAAGGATTTTACAATTGATACAGTTTCTTATTTTTTTACCTACTATACATTTACCTATGTATAAACATAATTTTAAGGAAAATATATGACTGCTATGTTTCCATAATTAGTCATCCCCATTCCCCACTTCAGTATGTGATACTTCTGAGACAAAGGATATACAGGATTCTTGACAATGAAAACGAGTTATTATTATTAAAAAAACTGATATTGAGGCTTATACCTGTTTTGGTCCTCTGAAACAGGATTGTGAGATACCTGAGCGACGACTTGCAATACTTTGAAAAGATTCAAAGATAATCCCTCGATTGCATAATGTTGATACTGATCCTTGTGAATTGAAGGTACCATCTCATCTGTATCTGTGTATTAGACCTAAATAAATACTTGTTTAATGTACTTCTCATTTTCGATTAAATTAATTTACCTGTCCATTCAGAACATTCAATGCACCGCTCCTTTTACACAATCGCATTTAAAACATAAGTAACTTACCATGTCGGCGAATTGAAATGGATCTCACTAAACCTAAATTATTCATAAGAAAATGCAATACTTAGATACAACTGGATGCTTTCAGCACAAATTCCGACACCTGTTTAAAGTTAAGCACCCATAATGATGGCGTCCAAGGACATATAAATATGAAGGTAAATGGCTACGTTCATGCACCTGTTGCCCAATGCAGCAATCATTTACAAATAATATTATTATGCTGATTTTAGCGGACCCTGGTGTTTTGCAAATATGTAGTACGTAAATAACCATTACGCCATAGAGCTCAATTGGTACCTAACAGTTACCAGGGCCCCGATTCTCTTAAGTTAATAATGTCAAAATCGAATCGCAATATGATCTTAATAGCAGTTTTAACCATATCGGGCATTCTGCTACTAATAAAAGACCAATCGTATTCGATTGACATTTGATTGGTGTGCGATTGGTCTGCTATTTTGATGATTTTGGTCTATACGGTAGTTTGCTGTACAATCATTTTGCAATCGTAAATCATTTGCAGACAAAATGATTCATTATTGAATGACAGAAAAGGATAAAAACGTTTATTTCAAAGAAAAAATAGCGGAATGCCACATACGCTTCAATCGTAATCGAGTCGGGATTGGATCTCAGTCGAATCGAGTCGAACGTCAATCGAAGGTCGCTTAAGTAAAATTAGGAGAATCGGGCCCCTGGTCTAGGCTTTGTTGATCACCTTTGTAAACCACCCGTGCTCTTGTCTCATTCTTTACCTTGGTAAATCCTTATGGAAAACCGTCGCCTGAGAACTGACTGCTAAACTGGCTTTACTAGAATGTGCTCGGGAATCCAGATTCTTCTTCAGAACTAATTAGTTCCTAACTAGCAGTCTTCTGTAAAGATCTCATAAAATTGTGTTCTAAGTATACTGTATCATCGAAACTGTACCTATAATCAATCATTAACATTAAAAATAAAAAATCCCCAAGAATTGAGAACCTTCTTTTAATCCTTTTTAGGAAGTCGGTTAATAAAAGAAGAAATAGGTAAAATAAGACTACCATATAATGGTTGTCCTGTTAAAAAGAAATTGACCTTAAATTGCATTTAATTCACGTCTAACCTAATGTTTTCACAAAAAATGGCGCCTGAAAACACCCGACATATTTTCAATTCGGAATATGTGCACTTACGCTCTGAGTTTTGGTTTAGGTACTACGCGCGACCAAAATTCGTTAGTGTGAAAGCGCTGTTAGTCCTGCCGTGAGTTGCACTCAAATTAATGCTTCATTATATCTATTGCTGATACTTTTTAAGATTTAAAGAAGCTTTAATTTTAATGGACCTTTCTGCAACTGACGGTAAGGTACCTATGCATTTTATAATTTAGTTGACTGCACTTTGATTCAGTGTCAGTATAAACGCAGATGCCTAATTTTAACGGGCAGGTAAGTAATCACATTTATTGTAGATACAAATAACAAAATAATGACCCAGTAATACCAAACTCACGTGCATTTGGTAGATACCTAAAGATTTGTATTCAAACTTTTTGCTCGTGGTTTCATAAGGACTCGCTCTCAACCGAAGCGGACATTATCTGAATGGCTTTGTAAACAATAACTTATGATTTTAAATATCTCTCGTATTCTTTACAAGTTTAGTAAACCACTTTGCTCACCTATAAGAATAGGTAAGCAAACACCTACCTACCTGTACCTATCCTACAGTTATCTCACGTCAAAAACCTTAAACACGTGAAATTAAAGTACCATAGTACCTACAACTAGTAAATTTGGTTTTCCTTATTTACCTAACTTATCGGAAAATTTGGCTCCTTCGGTAAGCCATTCAATTAAACAGCTAGACCTTTGAAGGTTTCAAGAGTACCGACTTCTAAAAACCCCAAAAAAAGATCATCTATCAAGTGCAGTTACGCATATTCCTACCTACGTACTTATTATCATATTTCAGCGATAGATTTTGGAAATAACAAATGCTAATGATTATATAATGGTTTGGAAAATTTCTTCCTATAGGTAAATACTTAGGTATATATACCTATAACTTAAAATATGATTCAGTAGGCAAATCAAGCTTTAAGCAAATAAATAGGTGCTTGTGTATCTATGACTATCGTCAGCTAACCACTTAGCCA
Organism: Helicoverpa zea x Helicoverpa armigera; assembly: GCA_033682625.1. NCBI lineage: Eukaryota > Metazoa > Arthropoda > Insecta > Lepidoptera > Noctuidae > Helicoverpa > Helicoverpa zea x Helicoverpa armigera. The sequence goes on from JAWIIS010000032.1 coordinate 8,096,094, forward strand.
CGCTAAAGTAAGCAAACAGTAGGTAATAAGTATATTGACAAAATGTATAAATAGGTACAAACTTATACAGTGCCTACCTACTTCTTATTTTACGACGCAAAAGACCTCAAATGCACTCAAACTTCATCCGCCATTATGGTACTCCGAGTGGCTATTAATTTCAAATAAAAAAAATCCAGCACCGAAATTACCTGAGTCCTAAGAAATCGGTGCTTGATATAAATTATACTGATGTAACAAAGAGGAATCGATTGCTTGTCTGTACCTTATAGGCTCCGAAACTGTTGAACCATCATCCTCCTGCCCTTATCCTGCTTTGAAAAATTCTTTCACTGTTGGAAGCTAACTCTTCCCGAATAACATAGACTGTTTGTATCCAGTACTGCAAAAAAAAGTAATAAAGTAGTAAATAATTTTGTTTGTATATTAAGTTCACGTATTGTTGAATTAAGATCTTCAAAGGTACAGGCGTCATTGGCGTCATCTGACAAAAAGCGTCACATTTTGGCATCCATACGTAGAAAACAATTTGATCTAAGATGCTTCGCACGTCAACAATTAAGTGCTAATATCATCTGCGGCTTTGCATAGGACTGTACCTACATCATATTCACAGAAAAACACTCACACACTATAATGTTCAAATAATAATATTTTTTAAGGATATCGGATTATGTTTTCATCTTCTCGCACAATGCTTTGAAATCGTATTGATCTGGTACTAATACCACATTACACCATTACTACACAATATACATCCTTACTAACATACTATGTAAATGCGAAAGTAACACTGTCATACTTTGAAGCTATAACCTAGGTACTACCGAAATCTTAATGAAAAAGCTCTAGGTTTTTTCATTAAACTGTATGCTATATGTAAATAGTTCCTATGAAAAGCGAGGAACAGCTAGGTTCAGTAATAGATTTCAGCGTTTTCCGTGAAAGCGTAACAACCAAACTAATACTTTTCCACAATGGTATTAATTGATTAACATCGGTCGGTTATGATAATAAGAATAATAATTATGTCCAGTTGTCCACTCCTGAGGTACCTAATTCAAAATACAAATAATTATCATGTAACGCATGTCGCACGCCATTTGTTAAACTAGTTTTCTTTAAACTAGTTAGGTATGTTAAGTAAACTTAACTATGAGACTACTTCCCATAGTTTGTCGGTAAAGTTATTTTTCGGAAAAATCAAGTGCATTAACTGTATATATGTATATCATGTCATCAACATCTCCCGGGCCTTTTCCCAACTATGTTGGGGCTAGTCATCCAGTGAGTTCCAGTGTTTTACAAGGAGCGACTGCCTATCTGACCTCCTCAAGCCTGTTAAACGGACAACCCAATACCCTTTGGTAAGACTAGTAGGCAGACTTACTGGCTTCTGACTAAGTACCTACTTGCACCTGAACCTGCAGTTTATCGTTCTTATAAATTATGTAAAGTACTTATATCTAGGTCTCATCATACATAGTGGTACCTCTCATGGACTCAAAACTGACACACATTTTAATCCGAAGGTCCGTTTACCAATAATGCAAACAGTTTTGTCAAGTTGGTTCCGGCTTCCAGTGCAAACACATTTGTCCATTGACTGACCAGTTGAATACTAATTTATGATTGACTGACTGACATGTATTTAATACCTATATTTACCCTAATTGAATTTTAATAATTCATTCACACAGATTTTTTATGTTTTCATAAGTTTAGCTTGTAGTCATACCTAAGTAGAAACAGCAGCCAACTTCAACCAATTTTAAACTAAGATCATAAGCTGGGTTTAAATTTTACTCACGTTTCTTCTTTCACACTTTAAGAAACTATTTCGATACTTACTTAGATAGTACCAACAATCAACGGCTCAGTCGCTGTCTACTGTACTATTGGACAGCTCATGTCTTAGCCACGGTGGGGACTGAGTTGTGTAAACATCGGACACCCATCCAAGGGCAAGGCAAGGCGATGTTGCTTAACTTCGGCGATAACTTCTACGCGGCAGACATTTAACGAGCCTCTCGCGTCCAAGAATACATAGGTATGCAAGTTATATACCTATGTATGTAGTAATCTAATGTAGAGCTGTGACGCCGCGCTTTTAAAACCAGTACCTATTAATAGCTGAGTTGTTGCAAAATGAGGCTAGGGATTAGGTATTAAGGTCGGAAACGTTTATGTGAGAACTGTTTTATGTTTGCGAAATTGCGTGCCCATTATGAAAGCGACATTTTCATGTATAATTTGTTTGTGACTTCCCAAAAAGGAGGTTGACAAGGATGTTTTTATGCGTGCACAACTAATACGTTTTCCTATTGATCTGAAACGAAATCGGCGGCAACTTAGGTAAGTGTGACTGCTGATACTACACATCAGTTAATGTGAAGAGCTCATCTGAACACATAGAGCGACTGGAGGGAACACCTCAATAGTCTGCGTTCTATCGTACATTGCCGTTTTGGTATGGTCAGTCAAGTGGTCAAATCTTCTTTAATTACCACAAACAGACGTCATTAACCTAACAATACTAACCTTTAATGAGATTGCTTCACCAGCCATGACTTTGGTTTGGTCTCTTCAACTTGACATTACGTCTCCAACAGAACAAATATGGAATCACTTAAAAATTGACTGGCAATGAAGATCACGACCTTTGTGCGCGTATCTGTGCAAATAATGATGGACAAATGTTTGCTATACCTACTAATATTACCTACGTATGTATGTACGTATGTCATCAAGGGGATTCGACCGAATACGGACGTAACATTCAACTCGTGTAAATGATTATGACGGATAAACTAAAAGTAATTCTCCTTAATTTTATGTTTTTTTTTAATATTATGAGCTATGTTGCATCAGTCGGTACGGTATTTACCGAACAATACCTATTTATTATTTTCCACCCGGAATACATATGTTGTTGTTTTTTTTCTATTTTTCAAGATTGATCATGCTTTTTAGTTTTAGTTTTTTTTTTAATAATAGTTTTTAATTAAAATTTAAATATAATATTTGTAGATAACTCATAATATACTTCTATAGTGTACTTGAACTTTAAGTTTTAATAATAATTTTAAATAGGTATTACTTAGTTTTAATACAAGCTTGAAAGTCTGGCATTGATTAAATATCTTGCATGATTAAGATTCAATTTTTACTTACTTTGTATGTCTAAGGCTAGAATAGCTTATTGTAAGGTGGTCCATTAAGTATATTGGCTTAACATAAGTAAGCATATTCTTTTAAATATGAATTCGAGATAAAAGGTCATTTTTGATTGACTAAAACATAATTTATGCGAAGGTACTTTTCATCAATAAAACTTAAACAAAATCTCATGTCAGAAACTCTGAAGGTCTGAGTGTCTGTTATTGAATATTATTATATCAATAATCCTTAATACATTTTGATTTACAATATAAACGGTTTTGTAGGCCCTGTCCCCTCTTTTATGCTTTTCAGTTTTATTATCCCAATAAAAATACCGGCGTTTATTTTTTCGAACTCGATCGTTTTTGGTTGATTTTGACTTTAGAATTGGCTATTGGTAAGGGCCGAGGCTAAAAAAGTAATACCTTTCAATGTAAGGAAGACCAGTCTTTGTAACAGTAGGTCATGGGTAAATACCTAACTAACCTAACTAAAGTCATATCTAAGACACCAGATTTAAATTATTAAAGAAACGACGCATTTAATTAATTATTTATTGATTATGCAACTTTATTCGTAAAGTACAATTTAGGTACGTACGCCAAGATATTGTATCCTCAAAGTCTGAGTAATGTGACAAAATCCAGTTCAAAAACAAAATGCAATAGTCACGGTCAAGTGTCAGCGTAATATTTGACATTAAAACTTGTTATGAGCATTACCGCTTCATGAAAAAAAAACTGACTTCTTTGATGTTTGAAATAACGTTGATTATTCAATTTAAATTAAATAATATTTATACATCCTCGCGTAACTATTGAATAATTACAATGAGTAGGAAAAGTCATGAAACACAAGTGTCATCTCAAAACAAATATCTAGCCTATTATATCGGTCCTTGGTTTGTTACAGCACTTCCACACTGGAGAATTTTTCGCTCGGTTCGTATGTACGAGCGGTCAGTACAGCGTAGGTTTTAACGTCATTTTTGTTTTTGTACCAGTAGTTGTCAATCATTTTCTCCACCGCCTGGACGAATCGGATGATGACGCTCAGAAAATCTGCCAATGTGAAAAGCCTATTACTTGTGTTAAAGTATGTACCTATGCGTGTACCTATTTGTTAACTACTTGAACAAATATTTGATTATTGATTAGCACGTCATAAGACATTCAAAATGTAAGGAAAAGTACTCACGTCTTTTAAAGACAACACGATAAAACGTTAATTTTTTGGTAATACTTTTTGTGATTTTGTGGTGTTTTTGTGAATTAATGCGGAGCCTTATGGCCACAAACTCGTTCTTCACATATCTTACAGTCATCGAAAAAAACAATTAGGTACCTACTTACGCTGCTCCCTCTCTAAAAAGTTTACTACACACACAGTGCACATTCACCTGGGTTTATAATTATATCTACCAAATATAAAACCAATATCTAATGATGACCAGTTGTTGCTGGAGTTCGTTATACCTACCACTTCTTCTTCCCAGCAAAAGCACATAGGCAGTGGTGAAGGGCGGGCGTTTTGGGGACTGTCTTTTGTAAATTTGACCTTCAAAAAGTGCTGATTTTCAGCCTACTTTGAATAAATTACTTTAGATTTCTTGATTTTGACCTCAATTTAGTCCCCGATCGATATTTAAATAGGATTATGATGAATAGTTCTTAGTTTCATTACTTCTCGATGCAAATGAAATATCATTATAGCAACCGTAGAAATACGATCAATATGCCTGATATTACTTGCATACATATACAATCTGATCTTTAAAACTCGCTCGAAGAGGAAAATGGCTTTATTCAACAATTATCCTAAACCCGTATTTGTGTTGCTTTGCCAGCTATTAAAATACCATAAATAAGGTATTGATATTATGTGGGATACCTACCTCGTGATCCCTTCCAGGCCTTTTTTTTAACGACGCTAAAAATCATCAAATGACCCTTCCCACTGTGGGTTAGCAGCGGTGAGGGAGTGTCAGACTCTTACTGACTAAAAACCGTCGCCGCGTCGTGTTCCCTCGTAGGCCTTTTATATACCAGGGCCACGGTAACTCTTTCGAACAATCCGGCAGCCCCGGCAGGCTTTGGCCCTGCTGGGCCCCACTGGATCCCTTCCAGGCCTCACACTGGTTTCAGTTTATTGCAATACTTCCATGCTAATTTATTATTATTTATAACTATACCTTGATGAATCTACGAAATGTGTAATTCCAATTAAATATTACTTAAAAATATATGCATGATCGTGTAGGTCAATAAATCTTTGAGGAAGACAGAAGCAGTATGTTACTGAATGCGGAAAACTGAAGGAGAACCAGTTGATTTGAGTCGATGCCGGAGATTGTTCAGTACTTTACACTTGAGGTGAATAGCTCGCTGAAGGCTCCTAAATCAGTAAACTGACGAGGCGTTGATTGACATGTAATGAAATATTATCTGAGATTTATTTTTCCTTAAAGATTGTTCATAGCTAATTTATTCTTATTTTTTTAGCTGAACTTTATGCAACGTATGTTTAATTCTTTAAATTAATTACTGTAGGAGCAATCAACGAATAGGCGTAAATGGAAGGAGCTGCACCGACAAGATCTGGGCTCTTAAATTACTGATGATGAGTTAACGAATCGAATAATATGCACAAATTGTATCGTTGCATTTTTCTCAACTGGCAACGTAAGTAACTATAACTAGAATGACATAACATTCAAAAGTAATAACGTCATATCGATCATACAGCACTTTACAGTATTATGGCACTTACCCCGTCGCCCTTGCCACAAGGCCCACAAGGCGAGCACACAGTGGCCCCTTCAGCCACAACCTTCCAACAATTTGCTGACCCGCATGTCAATGACCTCACGAGTGACATCCACTACTACACTATGGTCAACTATATAAATACTACACTAATTACTTACTCACTACACCTTGACCATATTTGAAGAGTACTATAAGTGCGCAGAAAAATATTATTGCATATAGAGGTATAATTGAGTGGCCACTTCAAAATAGTGTTAGATAATTATTTTATTTTCTTACCTAAGTGTTTTCAAAGAAATTTGTAAAATAATAAGTGTTCAAAAAATTGGCTAAAGAATTTGTATTGCCATCCATCGTAGCAATGTAGCCAGCTTTTTGGGTCCGACCCCCGCTGCCAACGATGAGAGTTTTTTGATGCATAATGTTTCACTTTTTAGACCTTTTGTAAGTTATTAATCATGATTGATTTGGAAAAATACACGAATATTTGCTACCAAGCATCATGAAAAGGATTTTTCTAATAAAAGACATCAACGAACGACCCTCAGAAGAGAAACACTACCACTGACTTTAATTATTTATAATTAAAAGGCTTCCTTGGAATAAATTATACAAAAAATATTGCTTATTAGTACACCATTTACTTATTTCATTGAAAGAAGTAAATATAATTCACGTGTTAGTACACGCAAACGGACGCATCCTATGTAAGTACACGAAAGATTTCCTTGACTAGCTTTGGCAATGACCAATTGTCGATTTACCCGACTTCGCACGTAGAGAGGAAAACAATTTAATTCGTCTGTTACGTATCGAATAGTGATAACACATGTGACTTTTTCGTAGCACAACTGATGTAGGTATTGTTGTTTAAAAACCGCGACGAAAACATATAAAAACTCAATCTTCAAATTATTTTATTTCAATTATCTTAATCGTGCTTTAAAATTAACATTTGATCAAAACAACTAATATAGCGTAAAATTTGAAATGTATAAATTAAAGCTAGGCAAGGACACAGAAGGAAGGAGCGGCGATGACAAACAGTTTCTTACTGTGAAGTGACGGTTAACGATGCACTGTTGTGAAAACTGCTGGCTTTCAATAATTCAATTTTTATCTTTTACTGCTCATTAAAAGTTGAGAAAATGACTTCTTCAATATATTATTTAAACATAAATGAATTGGAAATCTATTGTTTGGAATAGTAGCTGTTTTCTTCAGTCCTGGTGAATATTTTATGCACCAGAATTTTTCCAGACAAATTATTTTCACAAATTCAAAAATAAAAGCGCTCTGTAGCTTCGCCCAGGTACTTGAACAGTATCCATGTGTGGAATCTTTATGCTAATGGTCCGACTTTTCTACCGAATGCGCAAGTTCTAAAGCATTCACCTAACATTTTATTATCCAGCCATTTCACAACTATCGATCGAATTTTTTCTCTCTTCAGTCTGACCGGCTGCAGCCAAATGCCCAGTGTATTATATATGGAGTGAATATATTACCTAACTAAAGGAGAATTAAAAAAATATACCAGGGAAGTACCTATAAATTGTATACTTACCAGTTATTCTCTAATGTTGCAATAGAAACATTTCCAAGTAAAATATAAGAAAAAACGTATACTCAACAAATGATATATTGTCCATCGACGATTATTATTGTCAAGAAATTTCTTAGAATAAAACAATTAATGTAACATTAAATTATTATGTTTAAACAAATAAAACTGTCATAAAACGTAGATTATACGATGCTTGCTAATCACTATGGGTCATATTTTACCTAATGGTGATGGAAATGATATGTTTTATAATTTTTCTACCACCTATACTCGTAAGTATGTAGTAAAATAAACAAACTAGTCAATCCTTGTTCCTGTGTTTTAAAATTTATGTTTGCTTTTCAAGTGTCCCAATTTTCATATTCATTTTATTCCTTACTGAGATATTTACTACAACTTGTAATTATTTTGTTCCATTCCAATCTGATTTCTCTTTGGTCCTACAGTTACAGAGTTTTCACATTAGCGGACTTTTCTCTCGGTTTCCGCAGCAGAGTCGCGCTAGCTCGCGCAACAGCAAACAATTGACAAACGGTATTGCGAAGGGGGTCTAAAAAGTTAATCCGATGTAGTTCTGATGGGCTGCGGGATTGTTCGAAAGAGTTACCGCGGTCTACGAAGCAACACGATGGGTTTAAGTCAGTAAAAGTCTGACACTCCCTCATCGCTGCTAACCCATAGCGGGTGGAGTCATTTGATGATTTACCATATAATATGATTCATCAAACTCAGGAGATCATGTTGCGTGCTTAAATCGCATGCGTCAATAGACCAAAACGGCAGACGTTAATTTAAGCCACAATGTCACCTTCCAACCAGAAGTCAGTTTTTATCCTCGATTCATTAAAAATCCATTTTGCATAACTTATGCATGCCGTTCAAGCTCGTTATAGGATCAGTTTCAAGAATTTCGGCTGTAAAATGTATCTGGGTTCATTGACCTGAATCAGGTAAGGTCTGAACCTTAATTAATTTATATTTTAAAAATTCACTGTTGATTTAATTCTGAAGTCACGTTGTTAAGTAAATTAGTCATAGGTATGAATTTTAAACTACGGAATTAATTTGACATCATCATTTTACATGCATTTTAGACAAATATTAAATAGATAATTAAATTGCATAAAATGAAAAATATCCTTGTTTAATATTGAGTTTCAAATACCTACATTGTGCTGACACTAATTTTAAAAATAATTAATATTTGATTATTAAATTGCATAAACTAAAATATATCCATGTTTGATATTTAATGATCTCATATACCTACATAATTCTAACACAAATATTAAAAATAAACATTATTATGACCGTGATGTGACGGAAAATTATTCTTAACCAGAAGAACTTACCTAACTCTATTAAATAACTCATTATAACTGATAAGACTAAAAACGTTTAAAATAAAAATAAGCGTAAAATGATCATTAATAGTAATTTTTAAATATTCATAAAGTTCATTATTCCAAGGCCCTCTGAGGTTATGGGTCTACTTACACATCTGCTAAGGAACTGATAAATATTAAAACACTAGCTTCTGCCAGTGGTTTCACCCGCATCCTGTGGGAAACTCTGCACGAACATGAATAAAAAGTACTCTAGCTAGAGCCTTCCTCGATAAATGGGCTATCTAACACTGAAATAATTTTTCAAATCGGACCATTAGAGTTCTTAAGATTAGCGCGTTCAAGCAAACAAACAAACAAACTCTTCAGCTTTATAATATTAGTACTGCTATAAATTTTTACAATTCATTCGACCAGTCCTAAAACGTACTCCGGTACGATTTGTAACGTGATTCGTATTGATCACGTGTCATCGATATAATTAATTCCTATTTTATCGTCATTTTGTGACGAGACACGTGGTTACAGAATTTCTAAGTCACGCGACAGTTAATACGCGTCATAGATACTTATGTAAATTCGAATCATTTCTTTCAGTCAAACTACATATTAGCAGTCGAAAAAGTGTCTGTCAAAGTAGATTCTCTAAGCGCGTTGCAAAATTCAAGCTTCGAGTGGTTTATTAAAACAGATTATGTTTTATGTACAAGACTTCTATTTATGGGTCTATTCACAAAATATTTACATTAATTGAAAAAAAATCTTATATCTATACAACTTAAAACTAATACAGTGCATCAACAAATTGCTCCTCATCGTTGTCATTGGGTAATGTACCCAAAAGGCTGGCAGCATTGCCACGTTGGATGGCAATGTTCAACCTCTGTGCGAAATAAAAGCCAGCCTTTGGGTCCCGGGAAGTGTCAACCAGGCGCTGGGAAATATGTACAAGACTTGATTTTAGCTGGATCTAAATTATCCCACAGTTTGCGTTTAGAAGAGTTAGAATTGCCATACAATGTAGCAATGTAGCAGTCATCTGGAAAATCAGTCAAGTTTTTGTGTTTATTTTAATGAATCGTATTTAAGTACTGGCAACAGTTTTGCTCGTTTATAGGTATTTAAGCTAATGCTAAAAACAACTGAGACTTAGCGCAGGACCGACATTAACGTGCTCTCCGATGCACAGGTGTATCATTCACCTGATAAATGGAATTAAAAAATAATTATTTACAGTTTTACCGATGATTAATCTGCTACCAATGAAGAAATAAAAGTTGTCACACTTCATGTTTTGCCAAAAATTACCGCGTAAATTTTCAAAAATGTAGTAAAAGCTTTGACTTTCAAAGTCGAACCTTCAAGGTTTTTGTATTTCCCTATGCAGGAAAAGCTACTTACTGACATAAAGAATGTACATACCATAAGTAGAAATATTGTAATGCACATAGACTAAGTTGTTCCACTAGGTACCTACTCTAAAATACAAATTGCTTATTATATAGAATATGTATGCATTGCTGAGTACCTACTATCATAATATCTAGCATATGTATATTCAACATCAGTGTGCTTCAAAAGATACTGAGATAATTTACATGTGGCAATCGCAAATCAATGTAATAGTTATAGCAACATTTCGTATCAACTTTGACAGACTCACTATAACACAGTGTTTGGAAGTTGTAGTATTCTTTTTCTAATTAACCCTTCTCCATGTGATTTAATTTATTATCATGTATAAACTCGCATTTAATGATGGTATCACAATGAAAACAAAAACATAGCGGCGCGTGATAAAGGTTGACGACCTTTCAGAAGGGTTCGCTAAATAAAGGCTGGCCAGCCTGTTCTGACGCAGGTCAACTGAGGGATTTTCCGCTGTGGGACTGTATGAGATCGAACACGACTCGAAGGTTCTAGAACCAGATTTGAACATTTTTGAAAGAATGTGAGAGGTGAGAGGGGAGGGATCTGAGACCCTTATCAACAAGCTAAGTTTAGCAACTAAGTGGAACATGTGAATGCAAACTTGAATGAATCTAGATAACAGCTCAAATCACATACTTGAGGCTTGAGGTATTTGCTTAGTCACAGCCTATCTGCAATCTCGACTTGCATATCACACGTACGTAGGACATGCTACACTTAATTACTCACAATTATGTTATTATTTAAATTTACACACTAGTGACGGTAATCGGGCTCAATTGGAAGACGGAGTTGTTCCCGGCCTGTAATGGCCGTCCATCAAATGTAAATGCTGAGCAATTGCTCATATACTTAATTGCTATTTTATTGATTATACATAATTATGTAGCCGAGTGCATTTAAAGCCGATATGTAGATATATGAGTCCATTTCTAAACAAAATAAATTACAAGAAATGAAAACGAATCTTGTTACCTTATCCCATAAGGATCCCGCCGGACCTGTTTTGCCGAAGACCAATAACACAGTGAAATCTAAAGTCGTACAAATAAAATAAAATACTAAACTCAAATTCATTTTGCTTCAGTTAGGTATGCTGACATAATTCAAATACGAATGGTACATTGGTAGCACCTGAGGTGATTATACTGTAACAACCTACTGTTTAACCTAAATTAGTTAGTAATTTGTAAGTTTTACTTCTGTTAATTAGTACTGCAAAGTTTAGGCTAGAAATACAAGCTACTAGATATTTTAATTGATTGCACCTTTAGACACGTGTTAACCTTAACGCATACAATTAACATACATATATTCATCTAGTTTTATTCAACTTGATTGCAATTACGGCAATATAAAATCGAATAATAATGTAGTTGGCGTAAATGTGCATAATTGTAGACATGTTATGGACCTGCCACCAGATCCAAAGGATATTCATTCGCATCTTCGATATTGCAAACTTGTAGCCAAACTAGGGATATAAAGGGAAGAAAAACTCTGTGTCTGCATGACTACAAAATTGGAACGAATTGACACCATGCTTGTGAGGAGAAATAATCATGTTGGTATTTAGTCCTAACACCATGCATAAGTTTTCGTTCAAAGAGCTCCAAGATAGTTAGGATAATTAAGATTATAGGTACTACTTGTCTCCAGATCTCACTCCGGTGGTGTTGGGTTGCCGTCCCATCGGGCTATGAGAGTAAGGGAATAGTGTGTCTCTGCAGATGCTTGTGCACTACAATATGTCCTGTCCAGTTCGCTAATCTCCTTACCTATATGATAACAGCCGCCATGGCTCATTATGGGCCAGGAGCACATCATCATCATAATTTAGATTAGTCTTCTCATTACTTGATTTCCTCAATAGGATTGTTCCTTGCGTCAACCAATGCGGTCAATTTTTTTGATATTTTTATTTTTATGAGAAAATTGGACGTGAATCTTGCGGTGCAGAGCGGTCTTTTACGCAAATTGTTAATCATCTTCTAATAAATTTACCCTTTCTAGGAAGTTACTGACGAATAAAGTTATAACGAAAGCAAAAAGCGTTAACATTGAATTGAGGAAGAGCACCTATTGATTAAAATATTAATAACTTTACCTAAGTGATATACAAAAGACTTTGCATATTAATGTTGTTAACCGGATTTTCCAGCCATAAGCCTCATACGTCAATACTTGGTACTCCTGTTAAAGAATACGCATTTTTCGTTCCGCTTTTATTTTGAAACTGCATCACATGCGAACATTTTTTCTTTGTATGGGTTGGTAAAGAAAAAATGTTTGCATGTTGTATTTTGAGATGTTTATTCAATTAAATTGATGACGGAATTCTGTAGGTATCTTTGGGTCAGCAGAAACTGGAATGTATTTTTTTATTATGTTGTTGGTGGAGTCTACCTGTCTGTCTGATAGTCAGAACATCGACCCCAGTTTTCGAAATTTTTGGAGTTGCAGGAAATATTTTTGCATGTCCTGAATAGTTTTGCTTTGTTAACTTTTCTTTCCATCCCGTCTGGATACAGAGGATCTGGGGATATAATCAGGTATCTCTGTATTCTACAAGTCTACTTCCAAAGACTGGTCTTGAGTGTCGAACTTGTTTCATCCTCCGAGCCTATTTCCACTCCACTCCACTCCACTCCAGGCTCCGGATGTAGCTGAGTACCAGTGCTTTACAAGGAGCGACTGCCCTATCTGACCCTCTCAACCCAGTTACCCGGGCAACCCAATACTCCTTGGTTACACTGGTGTCAGACTTACAGAACTTTTGCTAGCTTAAAAGCTTCAGATTGAAAATCAAAAGAATATGTTAATGTCGGCTTTTAAATTAAACATAGGTAACTAATTTTAATCGCTAATTAAATACGATAATAATTATGTAAAATAAACTTAGCACTAAAACCTTATTTAATTTGAATGGAAATATACTAAGTTTAGTTATGCTAATCAAGCATATATATAATCTTACTGTTTATTTAATAAAATAAATGATGGATCCTGTTTTCTAATGTCTTAAGGATCGGGATTGATCGATAAGATTGAGATTGGATCCAGCCTCATATTAAGATTCTATGCATATACCTATAATTCTCCTTATCAACTGCTAGAAGCCCAGACTCACATTATAATTTTCTTAATCAAATTCTTTAGATAGGAAATGGCATCGCATTCAATAAAATATTCAGATTAATAGTCTACGAAGGACTACAAAATAAAGTAAATGTAGGCATACAAGAATTGTCAAGTTTTGAAGTGGAAAACCAATTATAACTTGGAAATACCGTTTCACCGGTTTTCATGTAAGATCAAAATAACAAAACAGATAGATTTTAAATGCCATGAATAAATGCCATATCAGACAGTGATTATTTTAGGTTTTTTTAATAGTTGGTATTTCCATGAGAAAAAACTATGAACTTTAGTATACAAAACAGTTATTTTTTGCCAGTTTTCTAAAAAATATGTTTATTGCCAGTTAAGTTTGCTGTGGAAATACCCTTGATAAATAACTGGTTAGATGAATACCTAAACAATTTTTTTTTATTAGAAAATATTGACTTAAGTTCCAAATTGTTAGAGTGAAACGATTAACTGATAGGCAGACGAATAAAAGTTCAGGTAGTATGAGCATACCTAAATAAATGTTTCACGTTCCTTCCAATCAAATGAATTCGATATAATAAGTAAGGAATCCTAACAGATTATAAACACATGGCCTATCTGGCCAACTTGAGAGTCAAAGGGTATTTGAGTGGGGCCACAGACTGGGGCCATACTTGACCTTTTTAAAAATAATGGTAAGCTTCATTATTTTTAAGACAGAATGTTGAAACTTACAGAAAAATAAAAAAATAAACAACCAACTCTATAAAAATCTAATAGTCGTAACTCCCATTGTAAGTGCATCGGTGCATTGCAAAGTAATTTCAGAGATATAAAGTCGACGCTTAGAGTAAATTTCCATCAGCTGCAAGAGGGTTGGTCCTTAAATACGTCAGCAATTTAAATACTACTGTTTTTTACTCGCATCTGACGCAAAAGGGATTCTTCCATTTTGTTTATTATAACATACCTACATATTATACGCGTGTTTACACATTACGCTGCGCCTACACAGCGGCAGCGGTAAGTATGCAATTTGATTTCACGTAGTCAGTGATAAAAATGATCCCATTATACCTCTATGTTTAATAATTCCAATGATCGTTTATACCTAGGCTGATGGGAATAAAAACGGGGGAAAACCTCACCGCCATCATAATAATATAACTTAATACACATTGATACGTGAGAGTAATGCTATTTACTTAGTTTGAATAAAAAAGACGAATGACGTATCTTTTTAAGTCCAAGAAGTGACCACAATGTAACGTGGTAGGCATGTCCATTGACCACCTGCGTTTTCTAGGTAAACTGGTCACAAACGTAATAAATAAATAAAATACATATGCCTCATTCAATATCATTCTGTTTTTCTTAACATATTACAGTTTATTTAAACTTTAAACACTAATAAAATAAATAACATCTAAGTTTACCAAAATAAATATTTATTAATAACTAAGGTATCCTTATATTTTTGTTCTTTTACGTAGTATAATCGTAGTGTTTATTTCATTCATTATCATGAGTATCAGACTGCAGGCCAAACAGTACAGGTTCACCTCTGACTAATGCACCCCTTCGAGGAAAACAATCATGATATTACATTACATTATAAACAAGTTAAACAACTAAACTTCTCAGATAAACATTATAAATAAACTCAACCTAAATCTAAATTTAGATTAGTCAGTACTTTATTGTTTGTTTAAGGTTTCGATTTGAAAATACTCGTAACAAATCCATAAATTAACCAAAAATAGGTAATTTCAATAAAATGTCTCTGAACATCGGTATATCACGTTTGCAACATTGATTTATTTACTTCGTTAATGTATGTTCTTATTATTATTTAAAGACAAAATGCTAATGCTTTTTACATGGGTACAACATTACATATTGTACATATTTGGAATTATAACCAGATCTTTAAACATTATGTAGGTACTTATTACTACACTCTACTACGCTCAAATTCAGGATTGGCCGAGTTACAATTGATATCGTCGTTGAAATGAATGTATTTTTCTTCTTTTTTTCATTTTTCTTTTTTTCGATTTCAGGTGAAAAGTAAAATTGTGTTAGGTCTAAATTATTTGGTTTAAACTAGTTATAAAAATATTAATTATAGTTCTCAGAAGGCGTCGATT
Organism: Helicoverpa zea x Helicoverpa armigera; assembly: GCA_033682625.1. Classification (NCBI taxonomy): domain Eukaryota; kingdom Metazoa; phylum Arthropoda; class Insecta; order Lepidoptera; family Noctuidae; genus Helicoverpa; species Helicoverpa zea x Helicoverpa armigera. The sequence goes on from JAWIIS010000032.1 coordinate 8,111,629, forward strand.
CTCTTGGTATTTTCCTACGTCCTTTCGGAGTCTCCAAATAAATGGTAGTTTGTGTATGCATCGCTACTCTCTTACGCACCCACTCACGTGATTTTTGCATAGTTAGATAAGTCTTTATTTTTGCTATTTTAAGTTTTTTTATTAGTATTCAAGAATAATTTGGCAAAATTGGACATGATGAATTGGTTAAACTAGTATTCTCTTAACTCGAAAATCAATACTAATAGTGCGATCATTATGGTATATAAACTTGGTTCTATATAACTATATTAGGTACTAGCCGTTTTCCCGCGGTTTCACCCGCGTCCCATAGTAACTACTGCCCGTACCGGGATAAAATATAGCCTATGTTACTCGTGGATAATGTAGCTTTCGAATGGTGAAAGAATTTTTAAAAACGGTCCAGTAGTTTTTGAGCCTATTCATTACAACCAAACAAACAAACAAAGTTTTCCTCTTTATAATATTAGTATAGATAATAAAAATCAAGTTTAATATATCGTAAAATCAAGTAATTTAAATGTTGTTTTTAAAATGCTACATATTTAAAGTCCTTTTTTCTGTGTTATTTTTACGTATCTCAGCTATAAATAGTTTTTAATATTTATAATTTCTATTTTAATTTATTTTATTTTTGATGATGCATTAAATTAAGAATATATTCACGATAGCCACTCACATTACTTTTAAACGGTTTTATTTAGCTTACCCCGTTTGTTTTATTATTTATTCTTTCTTGGGTCAAATTTAGAAATTGAAATTTCAGTGCCTTACTGTTGTCAGATTGATCTGAAATTTGGTACACACCTTTATTTCCGATGACAATGCAATATAGTAATATCAATAACATTCTAAATCCAATATGGCCGCCGGCACAAAATGGCGGATTACATATTTTTCCACAACCCCCTCATTATGGGTATCAAATGAAAGGGCTACACAAGTAGAATACTGTCAGCAACCCCAGCGGGGCCCAACAGGGCCAAGGCCCGCCTGGGCTGCGGGATTGTTCGAAAGAGTTACCGTGGCCCTGGTACATAAAAGACCTACGACGAAACATAACTGTTTTTAGTCAGTAAGAGTCTGGCACTCCCTTACCGCTGCTGACCCAGGGAGGGGCCACTTGATGATTTTTGGCGTCGTTAAAAAAATTGACTTTTTTTTAAAATAAGATTGTAATAAATTATCAGGTAAGAGACCGTGTTATAATAATGCACTAAATGAATAAGATAGAATGAGGAATATTCGGTAGGCATTTTCATTAATTAAATACTAAAAACTAGAAATATAAAAACTAGATAGATTTTAGTCTAATATGATCGGGACCACCTACGTGGGTTGACAAGTAAGTAACTATTTTTTTATATTCTCGTTTTCAGTGCACATAAGATAAAACCGTTTACCGATTTTTTTAATTATTGGATTTATCTACGAATCGGGCAATGTCTAAGGTTCACGGTGATAAAAGCTACTATAAATACTAAAAACCTCGGGCAACAGCCAGTATGTAACAGATAATAAAAGTATGAGATAATTTTAACAAAACAGTCATCTCTATAAAATTGAGACGCTTCTGTATATCGATCATTTCAATGTACCAATAGTTTAATACGCTTAAGTGATCGATATACAAAATCTCCTTACATATAACTTGATCTCGTAAAATCGCAATTGCAATGTGACAATCTAAAGACTGTGCATTAGTCAAAGTTGCAATCGTGAATTATTACTTCTAACTTTGTGTAAATACATTAACATGTAAGGCAATCTAAAAAGTGCTGTATTTGATTTAACTTGGGTGTTAGACCACTTCTATCAGCCCTTTCACACGGCAGTCCAGTTTTGCGGGACCGGCATTTTACTGTATCCTGCAAAACTGAACTACGTGTGAACACAGCGTCCGTTTTTGCAAGATTCCCGCTTTTTACTGGACGAACAATCCAGTATCAAGTGACAAAACCGAATCGCACAAATCGACGGGAACAGCATTTTGCAGGATCATGCATGCGGTTTGCTCGTGTGAACACTAGCATATAATGTCTTTTGCGATCAAACGGGATCCTGCAAAAAACGGTATCCTGCAAAAAACTGGACTGCCGTGTGAAAGGGCCGTAAGGTTTGACCGATTTTTGATACACTTGACAGTTCTGTCAGTCAGTACAAAAAATGCTATTTTCGTTTGAAAATTGACAACGGTACTCCTTTACAATGATTGATCTATCATTTTGCTACACGTTTTACTACTTTACAAGACAACATTACCTTCAAAGTAGTTCAATAAATTGCAACAATGTTCGAAACTGCAACTCATGGCGCGTTTGCTCATTTTTATTTACATGTTTTATTTGCCGATGTTTATATTCCTTAGTTTGCTAATTAGTGACCTAAAAGGTGAATGAACGACCATATTTTCTAAGCTTCTGTATTATTCATTGTTTTATTCACAAACTACAAATCGTAATCATTAACGATTCTCCTTACATACTTTCTATATATTATCTAAGGGTCGGCGAAGGATGTATCTTCGTTTCAGACGTCTCTAACAGAAGCCAGTTTATTATTCATTGCTGCACAGCTCACATCATATACCTTTTACACCTTACCTACACAAAAAAATAATAATTGGTACTTAATAAAGTACATTCAACATCTATGTATGATTGCTCAAGAAAAGTAGGTATTATGTTCGACTGTTTTTAGTTAGAAATTCGGGACATACGAGGGTTTTACCCTGCATCTAATCCATATAAATTATAATATCCCTTAGTTAGGATACAAGATAATTCCACAAATAGCTGGTGATACAATTAGGTAAGCAATTGTTAATTTGAAGGTACTAAAAGTAATTAGTTTCCCACAATTATTTTAATTATGAAACTCCGCTTCTAACTACCGCTACCAGAATCATAGGTATTATTAAACGAAACAACATTTAACTAAACTAGAATCTATCAAGAAATCAAGCAGTATTAATTTAATATAGGCATAATTATGTTTATGTATGCATCGATCAAATGTGGTAAAATTCCACACTTACAATACCCTCTCGTATTCGTGGAAAATCCTCATTGAACAAACACGATAATTTCATTTAAAAGCAATGCAAATGAAATAAGATGCCATCTATGCGGTAGCCGCAGTCTGCGCATGACGCTCATGTTATAAAAACCTCTACAGACAGTCCAATGTTGATCTGCATATCAAATCATAGTTTTCGCTGAATCATCTTACTTTATCAGATAATAAAAAAAACTTATTCAAAGACGCTTCTAAGTTATGGTCTGTTATTAAAACTATTGACGCTTCGATGACTAAAACAACTTTTTTACCTTTTTTTAAAACATCCACCCATCCTGAAATATTCCGATACAAACAAGTCTATTTTTGTATGGGTTTCTGCAGCGTATATTCCGGTCCTACGGGCCATTAGGGCTATGACGTCAATGCTTAAGATTAACTCGCATTTCTTTGACTTTTTTTATCATTAACCTGTTGCAATTACGTGGGTTTAGTACTCCTTTACTTTATTCCTTTTGCAAGTGCAGGACTTTTTATAGTCCTACGGACGTCAGAGGTCCAACAAGTTTTTCTATAATTTTCCAGGCCTATGCACATCTGCAGCTGCTATTTCATATCATAGTTTATTTTACTGATATTGCTATTTTGCTTTTATGCATGCAAAAGAAAACGGAACATTTTTATGTTTTGATACTATGATGAGTGTACGTTTAGTGCAAATCTACTTACATATATAATATTAGTAACTATTGATTTTTAAATCACTATTTACTGGGTTCGCGACCCGCTACGATGATTAATTCCGGATTCTTCATGAATAAAACGAAAATTTAACAGCAATTATAAAATGGGTTCGGTGTCACCGTCTAAATGCTTAATTGAAATTCATTCAACTATAAACTACCGGTGTCTACCAATGTTGAATAATGGCAAGGGTTGTTTGACTGCGCTAAATAAGAATGTCATGTATTTTCATTGAATCGCTGCGTCTCTTAAAAGCTGGTTGTGACGAAGCCGACCGTAGTCTAAGGGTGGATGATATTGCGGGGCACAGCTAGTATAAGGGCTCCCAAACAAAACTGCGATGCGATACCGCATCGAAGGAACTTGCGATGTATCTGTGATACGATTTTGTGTGGGAGCTCTAAGATATGCCTACAGCTACTTTATGCCTACTAACATTTGTCAAAACATAATTTCGTGTTCATTAACAAAACTCAATTCAGGCTAGAAACAAGTTTGTTAATAACTGTAATTCAGAGCTTTTTGGGTCAAACAATGTTATTAACCGGTCTTTTCCTTTACTTAGTTGTACACATAAATCACTTTAGTTTGCATATATTACCAGGAGTTATCCGGTGCCGAAAACTGTAGTTTATCAGTATATTATTATTTAGTATAGTCTCGAACCTAATGAATACTCCCATTAAACCCGGTCGCCCATTTGTCGCCAATAGCTCTGCCTGAAACGTTATGCAATCTTGTATTTCCTTAATTGATATGAGTCAATACTCAATACTTTATTAGCATTCCAAATGGCATACAGGGTACATTGTTTGACCAGCGCTTAAAAGAAGGTTTGTTAAAACATTTTATTTAGTTCTTAACAACAATTAATTGTAATAGCTACACTGAAGTTTCAGATGTTTGACGTTGCATCGTTTGGATAAAGACGCATTTCAATAAAAGTACAGAATTTTCAACAAACGCCAAAAGACGCGGAAAGAAAAACATTTTATGCATATTCGTAAATCGTCAAAGTTAAAATTAATTTGGTAGCATCACGATGACTATTAGAAAAGTTAGGTTTATTAGATACGAATACAATACATTAACATACGTAAACTGGCGTCGAGAGCAAATAAGTAATTCACGCAAAGTGCCTGCACACATATGTATGTAATTTATGCATAAATCCTTGTCTATACACTAGTATGGATGTCAGTAATGACTAGTTTATGAAAGAAGGTATAAGTATATGAATTATTTATTCCTATTTACACCTGGGCCCAAGTTTACCGACATAAATGATATAAAAGTCAGTTTTCTTTTAAACAATTGTTTGCTATTAAGCATGAATTTCAAGTTCAATTATCAAAGCGAATAGTTGTTTTAAGTTAAATGACTTACTTGACAACTACACTGAAAGAAATAACGAAAATCAGCTTTCCATTAGAAATAAGTACCTAAAGGTTCTAGTACGTACTAATTGGTGTTTATCTATTTCGATCAGACGAGTACCTACAAAAATGACCATTAGAATATGGACATTAACACATTGATGTTTACGGAAGTGGCAGTCAAAACAAAAGAGTGAATTAAAATTCAATTAACTCGTCATCAGGTTAGGTTAATCAACTATCAAACGTTCAATATTTGTTCAATACGTTGCAAAGGTCGGTGTTTAATGCATTCAAATATTAACTTTAGCAGGTTATTAATACAAAGAATCAACGATCAATTTTCCGTGAGGTATTAAACTTCTGTTATTGACGTCAAAATGCTTTTGTTTTTTCCAGAAAATAACGGAACTAGCAGTTAGGTACATACAAAATAAATATTACAAAGCTGCATATTTCGCGAGAAAGTAAGTGCAAGGTCTCCAATTACAATTACTTATTTAACTTGTTCCAAGTACTTATGACGGATTACCATCTTGTTATTGAGGCAATACGAGCTTAAAAGGGTTTCCTAATTTAAAAACATAATAATCGAACTATTGTATTTTTGTGGTATGGAAAGAACACTAGTATTAGCTCACAAAACAATTCAGCATACCACCTGTTTTGAGACGAGAACACGCACAATAACGCGATGAACGGGCCAAATGAACGTGGTCTCAAATTGACGAGTTCCTTGCAGAACCTCACCACATTAATACTTAATACCATTTTAAGCTTTAATAAGGTTATCAGCTTTGAGCGAGAACGCTCGTGATGAGCTTTAAAATTATGTAATTTTTATTTCTTTAAAATACATATTATGTTAAAGCGATTTAATAATGTTTTCCGTCTTTCATGTAGATATCATAGCTAACCATTCATTAATTGTTTCCTCAAAAATGAAACAAACAGACGTTCAAGAACTTTACGAATAAAAAGATGTAACATCCTTATTTAACACTGAATCGATATCAGTCATTCATATTCAATATTCAATTAAGTGCCTATACAAAACAAATAACTATTAAAGTTCTTGTGAAATATGATTTTTCCGTATCTTAAACCACAAATGACGTAGTGGAGCTAATAATCTAATAACGTATATGTTTTATTGTAATCGATACTTTTTATTAAAAGAAAAAAGTTAAAGAGTTCTTTGTTGTTCTAATTTATTTCATAAATCACTACAATGATAGTTTTTCTTCGTTCATCCTTACTAATATTATAAATGGGAAAGTGAGTTTGTTTGTTTGTTTGTTTGTTTGTTTGTTCCGCTTTCACGCCGTAACTACTGAACCGATTGCTTTGAAATTTTGCAGACGTAAAGTTAGAAGTCCGGATTAAATAATAGGGTACTTTTTATCCCGAAAAAAATAGATATTCCCGAGGGAAAACAAAAATATTGTTTGCTTGATGGATGGATTGTAGATGGCGCTGTGTGTCCAATATAACCGAATTCCACGCGGGCGAAGCCGCGGGCGGAAAGCTAGTAGGTAATAAATGCTAGCAAATAATTTATGAGTAGGTAAGGCATCTAATATGAACAGTTCAGGTTTATTTATAGAAACCAAACTTGTATTACAAAAGTGGAAGCTAACGGTTGCCCTGTAAATCACATATGCAAAAAACTGGTCCTGGATATAAAAAACATAGGTAGGTACACTAGACTCGAAATACAATTCAAATAAAACAATGTCGGACTTTGATACCAATTAAATTTTGGAGGTCAAAATCCGAACACAGCTTGTAGGCAGCCATTGTAGGCAACATTTGAAATAACGATAAAGAAAAGTGTTTCAAAACCTCAAAAATTTTACGATGCCACAAAAAAAGGAGACTACTGAAATAGGTGGTTAACCACTAAAGCCCAAGTTAACCGACAACATAAACGTCAGTTACTCTTAAAACAACTGTTAAGTTTGAAACTTGTACGTGAAAAATAGTAAACATTGTTTTAAGAAAACTGCCGTTTATGTTATTGGTGTAATTAGGCCCATGTTTCTAAAACAATGATACCAGAAATTGGCGTGCGTTTCTTTACGCACATTCGACATTTTAATCGAATATTCGGCAAGTCAAACTAGTAGCTTGAACCTTGGACTTTGATACTATGTTAGTCAATATTGTAGTTTACTTATTGAAATAAAGAGTTACACGTCAATCAGTAGCTTTCCTACTAAATATTTAAAGTATTATCTCCGTCACAAAATAATGTATTTTATAAATTATCATAATTTGTTTTTTTTTTGTGGATCTATGGTCTGGAATAAATTATAATTATTAGAAATCTATCTAGAAAAAAAACCGCATATCATGTTAACCGCATATTATGTTTTAAAGATTTTTAGATTTAATGAAAAATAATTATGTATCGTTGTAGTAGATTCTTAATAAAAAGAATTGTCACAAGAATTATACAAATATGTAGAGTTCGAATATAGGTATATTAAAATTTTACGTTAGTATAATGATGATGCAAATCTATGTAGTGTCAAAGAACTTTTTCAGAACAATTATGATTCAGTTACGGTAACGCACGTAAGGTTGTGTGACCTCTTGAGTAACACGTACATATGTTTATATACCTTCTTGTTCATAATCTTAATTGCTTGAGTAATCAAGTAATAATGTTTCATAATATGAAGCTCCTAAAAAGAAACCAATGCTTAGTTAATAACGTATAAAAACTGAGTATTGAATTGATACGGGACTAACTGACAGCTGCAGATGTATGTAAAAATACCGCTGAATAAACTATGAATAACAGCGTTTTCACACTAGCGGTATTTTATCGCGCGTAGCAAAACCGAGCGTGTACGCGCAACACATTCCAAGCGGAAAATCTGTCGCTTGGTTTTAATTGGGCATTTGACCCAAAATTAAATGGTTTATCATACATTTGGCAAAGCATCTTAAAATAATGACACTTTCATTTATCGTTTTGATGGAAAACTATATATATTTATTTTTTATCGTTGGTTTTAGGAAAATACATAGCATTATGTGAAAAATCTGTGACGTCATATTTCACATTTTCGTTCAGTAAATTGCATTGCGTTTTTGACAGTTCGTTAAAAGTATTGAATTTGACTTTTTGTCAAATACCGAATTGTTACCTTTTCTCAATTGTTTGACACCAACCCGTACAAATCGAGCGGTGTCGCTCGGAATATCCGGGAAAGTTTGAAAACGCTGTAAATGCATAAACAAACGAACATCAACTACCTTTTTACGCTCCTAAATTGTCACTTCTAGCTAAACTCTACATCTAAATTATATTTAGTTGTCAAAGTCAATATTGATATAGCATGGCGATGTTTCTCGACCATGATGATTTTGATCTATGAAAACTAAATTGAGACAGTGGTCATCAGCATTAAGAAGTCGACATATTTATCAGTTAATGGTCAATAAGACGAGGATGGAAAATAAAATGTAGAAATTGCATATTTGTCAAATCCCTGATTATTTAAATACATATTGTGTAGTTGTTGACAAAGACTAAAAATTAATGAGAAATGGAGTAAAGGTTCTTTTCCCTTATTTTTCTGAATGAATTCCCACGTATTAACATTAATTCCTTAGAATTCATGTAAAACCTGAAGGTTTGCACCTTTTATTTGCTTTGCATGGAATATTTATGATCCTAACAAAAATCTTTTAGCAAAATGTAGCCATTTAATGAAACTTATGTTAAGTACGTACATAAGATACCTACATACATATTTATAAAATCAATTATACCTACAGATTAGAAGGTAGACCGAGGAGCTTACCTTCCTCGTGTTTAGTACTAACACCGCTTCCATGAAGATTGGCTAAACAATCATTTTGAAGTGGTGAGCCAAAGAGATAGTACCTGATATCAGTTCTGCAGCACCAGTAATAACGAACATAGGGGTTCAATAAGAATCCATTATCAGAGCAAAATATTGGTGCGATATTAGTAAATGAGCTAAACGATGATATGAGAAGTCAAGTTGAAGGCGTGTGAATAGCGATGTGATAAAAGCGCGCGGGGATAGCGCGCGCCGCCAGTACCGAGCTCACCTGTACGCCGTGCGCAGGCGCTGTTTCGCGCCGCGATCCGAACGCCATACTTTGGCACGCACACACGCAACCTCGCGCCCCCACCCATACACACGTTAATCTGGACAGGACATCAGCTGTCCGCTACTGACATATTGTGAATGTGCACTTGGACAGCCCGCCCTGGAGAACTTACTTCCGAAATAGGAGCTCGCCGGTCTGGCAGATCGATCACTCAGGTGAGCCTAAACATATTATCTAAACGAGTTGCGTCGCCAGCTGAATCATGTGATGAACTCACTGGAGGTGGATCACAAATTGACAGTACGATAGACTTCTCAAACTTTACTATTTGTCTGTGAATTATCCTAAAGAATTTGTGGCCGTTACAACGTGTGTTTGACTTGCCGAAATACATGATTTGAATATCACAGTATATTTACATAAATATGTTACTTAAAATTTAAAACGTCTCCTCTTATAAAAATTCACTTTGAATGATTCATACTAATTAAAAGTACTTGTTTATCAATATAACATGAATCGATTGCATTGGAAAATTCTAACTGAACAATAACAGGAATTGTCCTCAACTTTTCACTCTCAATTCCTTGACAAAATTAACTAAAATGTGTCAAGTTCACAATAATTCCCGCGTTTTCGTACCTATGCTCACCCATAGACGCTTCTCAGAGGCGCTAATTGGGCTGAGAGAGACTCGTGTTCCCAATCAGGGGTCAAATCGTAAAGATCAAATGAAGTCAATTTTAATGAACATTAGTTTAAAGGTAACAGCAATAATGTTCGTTTACCTCAAGTTTGATTTGAGTACGTGTCGATAACAGGAAAGATAACTATAGGAAGAAAGTTTATCAACAGTGGATAACATCCGCTTCTCCGGTGCGCGTTTGTCAACAAGATATGGTATGCCAATTGTATGGACAGTAGCGCAAACATTAACTGAACTGTGAACTGAATCGTAGAAAACATGCACAACAGGCGCAACAGAGTGCTCAGAAAGGAGCTCGGTTTTGAAGCCAAGGATCCACCAAGGCGTTCTGGTGGCGTTAGTATTCCCAACGCGTGTGGCGGCGCAAAGCGGTAGGCGCGTGACGTAAGGTCACAGCGCCTGGCCACTGACATGACACGAGATTAACATGCCTCCCTAGCGGGCTCGCTGCCTACCTCGTAACGTAACCGCGGCCACATCGAGGGGCACCATCAACACCATCCACTGACGTCCTGCACTAATGCCGACTCCGACACGTTATCGATAAATAGTGCACGCTTATCGCTATCGACATCTACCAATCTTGATAACGAACTAACGCATTAATCACGTAGTTTACATTTTTAATGATAAAATTACTATAAAACACGACTTTGTAATGATATTAAATCTGGTTATCGTTTGATTAGAAATTATACTACCTACTACGTGCTGAAATGTGCATTTAAATAATCTTCATCTAATAAGAATATAATTCAAAGAATGATCATTGAATATGATGTTTTTAATAAACAACGATTTTATTACATATCTTGGACGGATTTTACATATCAAGTCATCTTAGAATACAATGCTAACCCAAAAACGAAGGTATTCAACAAAGATAAACGATAGTCTTTACCTCTAATTTCGGCAAAGGTAAAATTGGAAATAAAACATGGCAATAAAGAAGCATAATAAACTCATTTTATCTGAACATTCAATTACGAAGGCTGACATGAACAAGGAAAGCTAACATCGGAAATCATTGAAGGTGAACAAACCAGCCGAGCACAAATAAAAAACCGCGAATAAAACTTGTTGAAAGAAATAATTTCACTGACGTCAGCGACTTAACACATACCCCGAATTATGTACTTATTTACTTTACTTTTCAATTTACTACATGTCTCACGAATATCATTAAACTCTATTGACCTCCGAAAAAAGTTAGCCGTTATTTCTGACTACTTTTACTATACCCATCTATCAATCTAGAACTAGACACGAAAATAAATTATGCTGGTTCAGTGAATAGACCCCTTACGACTTATTTAAACAGTTACATTTTAACTTCACAAATTAATTTTCAGAGAACCCACATTATGCGATTATTTGCATTTTTTCTCTACAAAAAGAGTCAATGTCGATCTCTCATTGAACTGAATTATATACTACTGTGTTGCTTATTTTGCTCTATCCGCGATACTTAATTCTGAGAATACGTCAATATGCCATATTATTGAGAACAGAGCCGATATCAAGGTCCTATCGGATACATACGTAAAAGCCTTAAGCTACCTAAATAAGGCTCATTGTAGTGATTTCGTATTTTAAACATAATTTGCTACATATATATTTTGCTTTATCTGTCCAGAGTTGCTCTCCTTGCGCAAATAAATTCTTGTTTCCATTTTCCGAAAGGAAATCATTTCTTACATTCAAGTGGCCAAATGCGTGAAGGAAGTATCAATAAATAAATGGCTTGAACCATTCCATTGCAATCGATAATTATGTCTTTCAGTTGATTTGTCCTGGTCATTCAATAACTTCTTCGATTTGAAGTGACTTACAGATGTTCATAAATTCAATTGCTTTCCAGCAAACGTTGGAAAGTAGTTAATTTGTTGGAAAGTTAATGTTTGAACTATTGAAAGATTAATTTTCCAACAAATTAAATTACTTTTTCAATGGTATGCTGAAACCATTGAAAAACTGACTCTTCTTTCTAAATACTTCTATTTCTTCCATTATAAGTGAAACGATCTTTGTCATCAAAACCTCAAAATCAAACACCTTATTTTCTTAATTTCATTATGTATCTGCTAATTACCAGAACCAACTTACAGGACTTCCAATACTGTGCCTTCGTCTTTAAACTCGACAATGACTGTAATATCTAGACTAGTTCTCCTAAGGACTTTTATTTTTTCCCACTTATTAAGAAAAACAATAATGTCAATATAACAAAGGAAACTGCAAGTTGGTACTTCGAAGCATGCAACATGCAGCAGCACCGCGTCTACTTATAATTGCATGACGCGCGCATCGTTGCGTTTTTCTCGTCTTACTTCACTTTCAACATTCTATCACTGTCAGTATCTACTCCCAAATAATCAGAACAAAATTATATTGTTATTCACAAAGTTTCAAAACAATATTGAATTGCCAGTCATTGTACATGCAATCTCTAAGTTCTTTCTTAATAATATGCTTACAAACACGGTTTGCATTTTATAACTTTTTGTTGTTAGGAAAATGAGCAAACAACAAAATTACTTAAGGCGAAGAGTCGAAGACTAAAAGCAGTTTTTATTGCATTCGGTAACAATCATGTATGCCGTATAATCAGTAAAGAGGTTGGTTGATTGTTTGAGAGAATAAAACGACCATGCCACACTTTACAAGCATAGCTTGTGTTCGTACTGTGTTCCTGCTAATACGTAGAACCGGTAATGTGAAAATAACCTGGTAATCTGCACCATAATGAGACAAATCCTGTTTGATTTGTTTGATCCTGCAATAGTTGATTCTTCATCTTATCCAACACTATGAACCGAGAAATATGTCGATTTATTATAATTCATAAATAATCCCGTGAAACTAACATTTATTGGCTTGTTCACGATTAATAGATTTCATGAGAATTTTTATTAGGTTTATAAAATATGCTTATTTAAAACAATTAAACGTAATGACTTGTAATTGGGGTCCATTAAGTGCTTTAGGGTTGGATTTTTATTGTAGCATAAAACATCATTATTAAGTTCTCAATTAAAATGGCAAATATGGTACATTAGAATGCCAAATATGCATCGTTTTTCGCAAATAATTTGAGAATTTCTTACGTAGTTTAGTTAACCTTCGGTTGAACTCCGTACACCACCTAATTAACGCAACTATTTAGAGAGGAGATGCGTGACCGAAATTCTTAATTGAATTACTCTTTCATCACAATACATATCGGATGTTCCGAAAATATGCGTGGTTATCAACACAACCGGTTTAACATAATTTTAAATCAACTGATAATTACATAGCACTGATAAAAGCGACTGCGAATTACAGTCAATTTAGCAACGTCCAATGTCCATCTCATTTTTATTCATTATCATATTTAAATAAATCATTACTGGAACTATAATTTTCAGATTAAAATTTGAATATGCGTAGTGTATCTGCTGTGTATTTAGGGATTGGCCAATAATTTCCAAACCATACTCGGTTAAATCAATCGTCGAAGTCGCATAACCCAGATTAATATTTTCAATGTCGCTGTCGTTCTTTATTAATTTACTGAAGATAAGTACGTACTTTCCTGTAAGGTCAGATATGTTTTTCGACCAGATACAAAGGTTGTTGGCATTGACATTCAAAATCTTTTATACCTACAAGCGTTACGTTAACTGTGCTTATGTCGCAATTTATTATATCTTTTTTAGATACTTATAATTAGATAGGTTATAAATAACAAACGCAGGCACATTTTTATAAATCAGATTGTTTAGTGACAAAATAAGTGATTAATTATGCACTTATAAAATTAATGCAAAACTATGCTGCAATGAATATTGATGAAAATTCTTATATAGGTATGTACCTACTTTAATTTTAAATATGACGTCGGTATCGCTTAAAACAAGGTAAACAAAATGTTTTGACTCGAAGTTTATCAACTAGTTAGACTCTATAATAATGTAGATTGTAGACACCTGCCTAATTAACAAAATACATAAAAGAAACTGTTAAAAGCGCCAAAAATCGACCGTATTTGCCAAAATGTAAATTCCACAAAATAATATTGAACAGCTAATCTATTAAGCCAATAGAGCTTTTAACCTTTAAAAATTGGAAATCCCAATACCTTCAATGGCGATCGATACACAATTTCCTCGTCTCATCCTAATGATCATCGCCATGATGGAGCTAGGAAGTTGCGTTAACAAAGTCACGCGAAATCTCAGACACATGTAACGTCACACATTTTATATTTGCCATACCAGTATCCACTTACTAAAGTGATAATTGAAAATTCATACTATTGTAGGTAATGGATAATGTTCGCGCATGACAAATGGCAAATTCCCATGCGTTAATTGAGTAAGCAAACTCAAAAATTTACAAAATCTCTTCGATATGCTTATTACGTACAATCTTACAGACGTTTAGTTATACATTAATCAAATTATGTATTTAGTGGCTAAATGTCGCGAAAAGGTTTTTTGAAGAAAGTCACGCAAGTTTTTGGTCTGCTGGTTTTAAGCTGTTGAATTTGAATACGGTGACGAGCGTTACGTTTAGCAAGGATAGTCATTTAATGGTGGACGAAGTGTTAGAGCACGTTCACATCGGCCTCGCGTGTTCGGCTCACGCCTGCAAATGTTTACATTTGCGCCGACGACGTCCATCGCGGCGCACCGACCAACGATTAGTTGCAAAATGATCGCGGCCGAATTGAGTTCAGGGTCGGCAGTGTTGCCTCCGGGTGTTGCGCAAACGCATCGCGCACCGCAGCCATTTCACCAATAAAGAGAACATTATCTTTTTTCTTTTGGATTAAGTACACCCTATATGAAAATTTTAATTAGTTTTCTTTTGCGCAACTGATTAATTATGAAAATTAATTCAATTACATCAAACAAAATATTTCTCCAGTAGCTTGTATGATGTGTAGCTTAATCATCCAAGTTTCAGACAGAGTAAAGTAAGGTGTAATGGAATGCTTCAATGACTATTCTGTCTAGCAATAATGTGGTATTTGTTGTGCACGTCGCATCTGAACGATAATCATTGCACATTCGCTTCCATTACGTGACTATTTATTTGTTCTCCCTTTATGATCTCAACGGCTTCTTAGATTCTGTTTTACTTCAGCCTTTTTCTTGTTCGTATATTACGGAACCGATAAACAAAAGACTTAGCACCTACTTGAGTAGATAATTGTGCATAACATTCCTACTAACATTTACGTGTCTCGATTTGCTTCTTCAACATAAAATTGATTACCCACTTAATAACCCGAGCAAAAAGGTTTGCCAAAACTTTCCATACACTCAGTAGCGTGTAGTATTTGAATTTCGCAATCTAATAATGATTATAATGTGCGTATATACGTATAAGTATAATATGCGCGATCCCTTCTAATTTCGTCAATGACGGTTTAAGTATATCGCGTGGAGTGTTTTGTCACTTTTGTTGAAGTAAGTTATCGCAATTGTATAACGAGTACCGAACCTGCGTGGTGTGCAGTGTGAGTGCGGGCTCGCAGCTCGCAGCCCGACACCCGCGCCCGCGCACTCGGCCTCGGTGCAGCACTACGCATTCTGCAGCGAGCGAGTTATCTCACTCAACGCTCCACTTTCAGTACGCGCCGATAACGCAGCGCCACTTTCCACCACCTCTCCAATATTTGAGATTAACACCAAACATGGAACGTTTCGCTCGCCTTGATAACTTTACCCAAAATACCTTGACTTAACATCATTCATGCTGTTAGCAAACCTCTACGTTTATGAACTATCGAATCCGTTGAATTACGGAATCGTACACCGTCTCTATTCGTATGAGTGGAAGAGGTACAAGGCCTCATCATCGATTAAGCCAGAAAACCATACATACCATTGCTTATAAATATAATTTATTTTCTAATGCATACTTATATTATTTGATCTCATATATTCAAGTGAGCTTTACTTATCACTCATGTCATGAAATAACTAATGTAAAGCAAATGTTTGTTCTTGGTAACGAATGAAGTTTTTTCTTATAATGTACACAAGTTTCTTTAGTTTGCGGTTCGTGATTTTCCGTAACCCACTGTTCAAGTAGGTACCTATTTTTTCGTCCAAAGTACAAAAACACATAATGTATTGAATGCTATAATCTTTACACGTATCTTGATCGTTGAAGTACCCTGATGTTAAAGTGTTGTTTAGAAGATAAAGACAAATAATGATAGGTACATAGAGCTATTTTTACTCAAATAAAACATTTTACAACAAAGGTAGTTGAATTAAACCTTTATCTTTCTTTAATCTACATAACATAACATGATTATAAAGAAACCTTATACCTAGGTAGGTACGTTAAAAACTGGCAAAAAATCCTGTGTTCTCAGAAATACTTTGTACCTACAAGACGAGAAAATTTTAATTACAACTGAAGTAACAAATATGTCTAGACAAAAATAAACTTCCAGTATAACCAGTCCTAATCATTAAAAAAAACTGAATTTGCATCTCTAATGATGACAGAAAACACGAATTGCAGTAGCGACTGAAACAACAAACAATGTCACCTTAAAACCACAAAGTTAACAAATAACCTTTTAGTGGACATTCGAAAAAACAATTAGTGGGCGATGTAGAAGGTGTACGAGTTTCATGCTGTCAAAAGCCACGTTAACATAATCCATCTTAGTACGTACTTCAAACAACTAAATCCGCCTTTGCAGTTAACGTTTTCCGCATCACCATAAGCGTTTAAATGCACTGCTACTTATCCATTGCATCTTACAAATTACAGTCAAGTGTTGCCTCTTATCTGTGATGATTTGCCATCAGCGAGCAATCTTCAAGTGTCATCTGACCACCTTCAAGCTGAAAAACAATGTTAAAACTCCGGCAAAAACATTAATATCGGAATTCTCACCACTTAAAAAAGGAATCCGCCTTTATTCCGGCCGAAAATGAAGATTAAAAAATTTAAAACAATTTTCGAAGACAAATGGTCATTATCGCTTCGTCCATATATGTCTGTAGTGGAACTCATGATTCAGGGTTATCAACGTTACGACCTTGCGTTTGGTACTGTTTACGTGGTACGCTACCGCGGAACATCGCTGCCCACCTATATTTGGCAACTGCAAGTGATGTCGCGGACATTACAAAAGATTGATAACCCTACGAGTTCTACAGGTGCACATAATATTAAATGGAACATGGAGAGGGCACTTGTTTCGTCATTATTGTTGGATTGTATGATGTCATCTCTTTATTGCGTAGAAGTGTCTAGATTGAGTGTAGTGCTATCATTTTACAATAGATAATGGTGATATTTAGAAAATTATATCTTCTTCTTCATTTACTTAATACTTAACTATTTTTAAATGTATGAATTATGGATCTACTAAGTATGCAAGCCATTTGTAATCCATTGCATCACTACGCAAGAAATGAATACCTTAATTTCATTGAACTGTTCTTCCGAACCTTGAACGAACTTATATTTAGTAACACCCAAAATAATTATGCATAATGACCGTAAATCATATCATCCGTCTAGGCCTTTTTCCAATTACGTTGGGGTCGACAGGTCGCCTACCAGTCAAACCGGATGCGAACACATACCAGTATTTCACACAAAACGACTGTCACCTGACCTCTATACAAATTACTTGGTAACACTGATTGTCCCAAAGATGGACTCGATGACAACAAGTTTCACCTCGACTACACATTTCTAGGTGAAGTTTTGAACAAATCACAGCGAAAGATTAGTATCATAGCCCTAGATAAGCCTCGCGAATTAGATTTCCACGAGCTATCTTTTTTGCATTTATAAAGTTAAATGCAATGACGCATACATCTAATTTACGTCGTTAAATTATTTATTTAACGTTAATGTAACCAACAACAATGAATGGGCTAATAACTTATAAATAAGTAGTAACAACGTATAATAATATGTAAAGTCGGCGGCGGACAAAGAAAATTACCATTTTCGGTAGTTGACCAAACATATTTGACACTTTTTTACCATAAGTCATGCTTACTTAGGGGAAGAGAGGGCAAGATGGTTCACTTAACTTGAATAATGAATAAAAAAAAAACCTTAATAGAATACTAAGTAACCTTTAATTTCTCAAAATCAACTATAATTAAACTTTCATAATAATCAAAGAAATGACTCTAATTGTTATCACAATTGTTACACGAGATCAATATATAAAATAAAAGGTTTGATTCATTTTGCCCTATACTATCGGGTAAGATGGTTCTAGCGGTCGGGCAAGATGATTCAAGATGAGACAATGCTCAAATATCTTGACAGTCATCACAAAAGTATGTTCCTCTTCCAAGATAAGCTGAACAGGCTTCGTGAGTCCAGTCCTTACACTGGGAGCATTGTATCCAGTCTTCAGCTGGAGGATGTACAAATTGTTCCTTGCATACTGTGCAATAATAATCACGCACAGTTTTGGCAGCACCCCGCACCGATTTTTTTTGTTTCATTCTTGATGTGGACGGTGTTTGATAATTTGTGGATGATAATAGATTCTCCTTGCCCAAATTTTTAACAGCACGCTGTTCAGCCTTTTGGAATCTTTGGTTTTGGTCCACCTTCACAGGCGTCGAAGTCAAAATCTCGGCTTTTTGACTTTTCCTTTTTCTTGTAGTCATTTTCTGACCTACAGCGGTTGGGATTGGACGTATAGATTTGAGAACAACCTCAGCAGATGTTTGTGAATCAGGCATGGCGACAGTGGATGCCACAGACATTGACGGTGATAGTGGAGGTGTCTTATGAGTCGGTACTTCTAGGCTAGTAGATGACATGGCCGTGAGTGGATCCCTGTTAATTTGAAGTCCATTGGTGTCATCCATTTGCGGTTGGTCGGTAACTGAGGCAGGGGCAAAATCACACTCTTGGAATAAATTTCTGTTATATGGACATATTCCTGTAGTACGAAATCCACTAATAGAATTTACGGGAGTGGCACCTTTCAAATAGGCAGGATTAAATATTGATGCCACATCTAGTTGTGCGATGGTTCTACCTGGATGTGCTTTGTGAAATGTTGCGATTTCTTGCTCGAAATACTTTTTGATCGGTCCATATACAGCAACATCTAAAGGTTGTAGCTTATTTGTAGTATGTGGTGGAAACGACAGAAATATTATATGGTGCTTAGTAGCGTACTCAAGAGCAGGATAGTATTTATGTGACTCGTGGTTGTCTAACAAAAGAAGTAATTTCTTTTGTTCTGTTGGTCGCGTCTTCTCAACTAGAAATTCCAACCAATTCAAAAATATTGGCCCAGAAATCCAGCCTGAATCCGATACAGTGCCTTGTGATCCAGGTGGAGCTCCATCAAGCAGACGAGGGACAAATCTTTTCCGCTTAAAAATAAAAAATGGCGGTAGGAACGATCCTGCTGCATTACAGCAGCACACTACTGTCGTTAAAACTCCTCGTTCTACGCTGGAGATTAGGCCAACCTGTCGCTTGCCATAAGTAGAAAGAATTTTTGGGGGCCTGGTAGTAGATGAACGAATACCTGTCTCGTCCATATTATAAATTTGTGTAGGATCCAAGGAGTGTTTGTCGATCAATTCTTCTAAAAGATCATAGAATCTTTCTACCTGGGGACGGTTAAATCCACGGGCTCTAGCCAATGATGTAGGTTCAGGGGTTCTTAGCACAATTGACGTGTGCCTTTTTCGAAATCCGGATAACCAGTCTTTACCTGCACAACCTTTTGGAAACCTGTCCCCTTTACCTAGCCTCTGAGCAAATTCTCCAACAAGTTTTTTAAAATCAGTAGGTGTTAGACCATAAAATAAATCGTCCATTGTTGTGAGATATTTCTTTAAAGTATTTTCTTCGTCTGCAGTAAAAATTGGTTTGAACCTACCTAAATGTTTGCTGGTAGATCTTGTTTTACAATGTCTTAATAAGGTACTAAACGGAATGTTGTATTTCTTTGCTGCAGCGCGAACCGAAGTTCGACTAGCTTCTTCCATAGCCCGTTCTAAATTTTTTTGTGTCCAATCACCTCTATTGGTTTTTCTTTTGTAATTTGAAACCATCTAAAACAGAATGAAAATATTTTTTTAGGTTATCGGGTAAGATGAATATAGGAGGGCAAGACGAATATGGCCATATTCATTTTGCCCGCTAGGATACTTTACGAATGAAACATAACCTAAAAAATGTAATGAGAATACTGTTGGAAAAACTTTAAAAATACATTAATTTACAATATATAAACTAACTAAAACAGTGAAAATATTTTACATAGATGACTAATTCCGTTAGAAATCTCAAAACTTACCGTAGTCAAATATTTTAGTGTCGAGAGTTCGTATTGTTTTTTGTCGCTGACGTGCGTACTCACGCTCTGGCAGTCCGGTTCGTACTGGTTTGCGAGCCCCCGCCTCACCGCGCGTCTACTTGCGCTAAGGACGTGTATGCGCTGATTCGATAGAACAAATTATAAGAATGATTCATGTTGCCCGCTATATTCATCTTGCCCTCCCTTCCCCTACGAATAGTCATTGAAAAACAATTACTTCATTATTCAGATACAACTCTTTTGACTCTTTGAATAATGCATGAAATTAATAAATCTTTTACTTTGCTTTAACAATTCATTAAGAGAGTGATTATGCTTCATTCAATTGACACGTGAATTTCAATGATTTCTTAACAAGCTACCATTTTGTTTTGTTATTAGTAGTAGTAGCTTATTTGGGATTTGTTTCGTGTATTAAACAAAATGGCCACTGTTATATTGCCAAAATATAATATATAGTGTGATTGCACGTACATGCGGGGCCAAAATCAACAGCCTTCACGGCGTGCGTGGTCTAGTGGTAACACTGGTAACCCGCTAGTGTCGACACGTGCTTTCCAGTGCCCACGGCCTCGCGCCCTTTGGGGCCCCGCGCTCTTGCTACAATACGCTAGCGTAGCAAGCGTAGCACCCTACAGAGTCCGTGTGTAACCGTGAAATTAATGACCTATGTAAATTGTTGCAACATTCAATAGAAATTCCACTTAATATTCCACCTACTGAAAGTACTGTAATATTACAGTACTTTCAGTACCGTAATATTACAGCCGTATTTTTTCCATATGGAAAAAATACGGCTTTGTGTTCTAAATTCATTACCTAAGTGACTAATGTAGTTAGGGAAGGTCACATTAGCCTTTGCAAAAGTTTCAAAAACACGTGTTCTTTTGCTTACAACATGCTTGGTTAAATGAGATGGTATCAGACAATTTTGACAAATAATAATTGTTATTCTACATATTCATTCGTAACCTCGTAGCTCGTAGCAGTGCTACGAATTTCAAAAAACGTAGTTCATAAATAGTGGAAATAGAGTTCCAATATACCCTTGTAGATAATAATATGATGCGTACATACGCGATGTGTTTATATGAATGTAATTATTAATGATATATAGCTTCATACGGAAGTGTCTTTTCCTTGGGGAATAATAAGATCTCTGTACCAATGGCATTGAGTTAAAGCGCGGGGCCAATATTGAGTCGCAAGATTGAATTAACAGAATCAATATGGAAAATTGAATTCTTATGAGGTGTAATTTATACGATATTGGGATCTCTTTTGACTACCTACTCGAATAATGAGACTCGTGAGATTTCTTCTTGCAAAAACCCAAAGGTTTCATTAAGATTCCAAAACATCAACTGCAGCAGACACAAATGATCGAAAAAAATGTGGTAGCAATGTTTTGATTATGACAAACAATAAACCACAATGTGACCGCTTTATGTTAAACTTTTATAAGAACAATCAACTATGACGATGTATTGTACATGCAGATTTATTTACGAGCTCCTACCTATTAATATTTTTAGTTTTATGAATTGAAATACAAGTTGCATGTAACTTGAAAATACGCAAAACAGTAACCAATTTAATGACTAATCCAACTGCTAATTAAAACCCTACACAATAATAAAGAACCCTCTTAGAAAAACAATCGCGAACCGACCGCATGCACAGCACCGATTGCAAGAGTATTGCTCTCATGTACATGTCTACAGATCACCAGTTTATCTAGACCCACGACTTTTCTCGGTACTAAATCCAAACCTACCGTAACTGACAAATCGTGGTGTCTTATCTTCACGATCAGCGCCATCTAGATAGACCAAGCTAAACTAGTCAGTCTGAAATGCTTTCACGCGCCTCGTGGAGTGCTGCATCGATACATTTCAATGAAAGTTATTTTCAATTACAAAGAGGTATTTTCGACGGCTGCTAGCGTGCAGACGCGTTGGCAATGTCAATGTCGACCGATTGCATCGGGTACAGCAACCACTAACGTAACCATTTGAATACAATTGCTGCAGATTAAAACTTTACACATTACTTATTCTGTCAGCGTTATAACATATTATGGGTATTGTAACTAATAGCTGGGTTTTATTGCTTTGCTACTTATTTTATCGTGGATTCAAAGAATTTTCCTGTAGGCTTTAGACTTTAGACACATAGCATTAGCTTGTAGGTAATTCATTAAGCGCCGTGTAAATATTTTATAAGTATTTCTCAAACAGAATGAAAAAGGTCGGTAAACCGGTAAAGTACTATTTTCCTTATTAAAATACTTCATGAAACTAAACATCCCCCCAAATTGTTTCAAACTTTGTCCGAGCAATTTCTAAACTCAAAAAATTCAGAACTGTTTCCAAGCATTACTTAATTCATTTTATTTGGACAGGAAGCTTGTTGTAATTTTAATAATTCGATAATATTTAAGTTATAAAAATAATATGCATACACCTACCGTGTTGACCATGAAACGGTCACAAAGTTATTATCTCATTTTGATAAATGTTTGATTTTATTTGACAAATAATAAATGCAGCCGCCGAAAACAGCCTAACAATTACCGCTCTGGGAATTATACGGGAAAATAAAAATTCCATTCCAACAAACGTAATCTTGGCGGTTATTATATATCAAATTACACTTAATAATCCTGAATAATTGACATCCATAACATTGATTACAGCATATGCAGTACACAAACAGTTTATTACTAGACTATATTTCTCAGTATTAATAACCAATAACTAATTTACACTGGCAAATGTAACGTCAATAGAGCAATAATTGTCATAGTTCCTGTAGTTTTAATGATCGCCTTCAGAGGTAAAGTTCAGTGGAATAACCTGTCCAGTAGCTGGTATATAGGTAATCAATTCATTTACGTGTATCAGCCGAACAATGATTAACGATACCTAGCATAAAACAGAGGCAATTAAAAATTAGAAAAAATCTTGTGTTTATTGAGATTACAATTGATGACTAAGTACCTGTATATTTCTATTCATATTATGATCTTATAAACATTGCTGGCTGTCGATCGTACGCACGGGACATCACTAGAATGTCAATACTGCGGTATTCCCCAACCGTCTACGCACAATTTGTTTCCCCTGCTTTGTGAGTAATTGTGAAGACGCTAACTTAATAGGCTATTGTAACCAAAATGATCTGAATTCTCTTGCTCATTCTGTCACCTAATTAATATGGGAACCATAAGGCAAGAGCGCATGACTCATTGTTCTTGAAATTCGCTGGCAAAGTTAAACCCCACCAAAATTTCAATTGGCCAATTTACAACAAACATTATTTTAGGATAAATATGAAATCGGGCAAATATTCCATAATTACGTATTTCTATGTAGAACCGTCTATTGGAGTTAGTTACAAATAGTGCAGTCATTAGTTTCAACACTGGCACTTAGCTACGTTGCCAGTCTTGTAATCTTAACGTAAGTGAGCGTCAATCCGTTTTCCTTGTGAATACAATCGACCGGTAACGTCTTTGTATTGATGTCATCTTCGCTTCTTTCACAGAATTACTTACTACTGTGTTATCGCTTCTTTGTTGTTCGAAGGCACTTTGCACCACAATAACTACATTAAGCGCTGAACACAGTAAGAATGTAAATATAATTATAATTCCAAGTACGTGTATTCCCACGCGGCTGACGCGACGACCATGACGGCAACGGCCTGCAAGGTACACACGGGCCTCTTCAAGTCAATACTGCAAACTAGCCATGCACTGGCTATGCGTTTAGGTAATGTGCAAGACATTGCAAAGCCGGTTATCATACAAATCACCTCAGCTTAAACGTTAGAGGAATAAGTACTCGGGAACAGCCAACTGGAAAGATGAGAAACCAGTTCGATATAAATATATCAAATAGTAGAATGTGTTCATGATAAGGAGAGGTTGATCGCGCGGTGCACTTGCGAGCACCTCGTCGAGCCACTCTGCTCAGCATTACATAACTCGACGTGCAGTCAATGACCCACTTAGGCACGAGGCGATTGCTCCGTCTAATGACAACTACAAATTATATTACTTCTATTCTAAAATTCCTGCAGTATACTACATACGATGACGACTCTATAATTTCAATTCATATTTCATGTGTTAAGTCCAACTAAGTAGAGGTACATACATAAAAGCAACATAAATATCCATTCACTGTTAAATGTTACAATTATTATTCATTTATAGGCACAGCCTTGAATTTGGATGCGCGGCCTTCACCGACAAAGTGTTGAGTACCATTTGTATTGTACTGATCTTACACCACTTGATAAAAGGGGATATTGCACACTAACAATACGACTATAAAATTAAGTTACTATTTCGAACACGTTTACGTTATATCCCGAATAAAAACAAATGAATTAGTGAACACAACAAATGAATTGGTGAACAAAACAAATGAATTGGTGAACAAAACAAATGAACCGATGAACACAAAACAAATGAATCGGTGGTTTTGGTAGATAAACAAACATGATCGACCGTCAGCGATCAGGCGATCGGCTGCAACTTGCTCTGTTGGAGTTGTGGAGCGTCGCATGTGTTGCAACGAACGCATTCTTCTTACAACACACCGCCTACTTACACAATACTTATAATATCAGCGATTACACATAATAACCTTATCAAAATATCATACTTATTGCCAATAAACTGTGATAATCCCCTGAGTTAGTGGTCATTTGTAATTAATGTGGACAATCTTAATCGTTGTATTGGTAAAACAATCCATCAAATTAAATTGTTTATCATTAGATTTATTTAATTAAATACATCTATCATAATAAATCTGAAAACACCTAAGTATTAAGCTTGCAATTGCTTGTAATACCTCAGATAAAAGATATCCCACACTGATAGAGGCTTTTGTTGTAAGATAAGATTTGTTTAAACTAATGGCCAAATCCTTTCTTAATTCTAAAATCTTTCCATGATTAATATTAATACTTATGCATAATTGACCGAATGGGGCAATTTTATTTCTGACCTATTTTCACAATCATCTACCAAAAACACGGCGATTTAACTGAGTACAATAGTGAATTAATGTGGATTCACATAGCGTATAATAAGCACTTGAATGACTTATACCATCAGGTTCAAAGTTCATAAGAATTTGATACGGTGACTTATGCAACTTGTATCTGATGCGTACTCATGAGGTTATTCAATTACGATAAGAAACAGCTTTCTTTCAAATAGAACCGAGGAACACAGTGCTTATAAAATTACTAGAACCCGGTAACGTATACCACAGTTAGTTACGTCACTTGGTCACAAATACATAACATATTATAAAATCGGCAAACTAATGTTTACGGTAACTATAAATAAGTAGCGTGCGTAAGTAAGGTCCAGTACCTAAATAAACAAAAAATGTCACTAGAGTTCAAAGTCGTGATTGACCATCGTCGTTTTTAACCCCCGACGCAAAAACGACGGGGTGTTATAAGTTTGACGTGTCTGTGTGTGTGTGTGTGTGTGTGTGTGTGTGTGTGTGTGTGTGTGTGTATGTGGCATCGTAGCTCCCAAACGGATGATCCGATTGTAATGCGGTTTTTTTTGTTTAAAAGGTATGTCAGTCGGGAGTGTTCTTAGCTATGTTTGGTGGAAATCGGTTCAGGTCTTCAAGGTCATCAGCTCGTTTGCTAGATGTGATAGGAATGTTACACGCTCAGTTTACTTGCAAGTATATGTGGGATCTGAAATTTGAAACACTAATGTCTTTTGGAACCACTGAGCTGGTCTGCTGTTAGGGCACGAAGGTAGGAGACGTAACCCTGAACTGCCTTTTAGTAAACCCATCGAGTTTGGGCTCGTTGAATTTGTCTTGACGAGTTCTCTTCATGTTTCTGATTGACGAGAACCTGATGCTGGAAATGGGATGTGGCGGATGAAACCCTGGAATGCCGGAATGAAACGGATAAACCGATTTATATTTTTGCTTAAAATCTAGAATGTCCAAAGGTTAATCTTTATAGTTTCTCAATCTGTGCAATTCTCCAAGAGCCAGTTTGTCATGAGGATTGTTAAACAGCTTCCTTTGGCCGAGATCGCATATAGCGACCCCATCTTAAGATAAAATAAATTAAATGAAAGAAGGAAAAATTAAGGAGCTCCTTTAAAAAGCATGAAATAAAATTAAATTATAAATTTAAAAAAACCCCCGACCCAAAAAAAGTACGTAATAATTATGACAAAAAGTTAAAAACGCTAAACGCTATAAAAAGCAAAAAATAACTTTTAACACTACGTAAACTAAATTTTGACGTGTCGGGGGACCGCTTTTTACCTTCATACTTACATAAATCAAATGATACCTACCTAATTACAACATTCGTTTACCCGTATCTAAAGTAATGAATTAGAGCGGTCCCCCGACACGACAAAATTTAGTTTACGTAGTGTTAAAAGTTATTTTTTGCTTTTTATAGCGTTTAGCGTTTTTAACTTTTTGTCATAATTATTACGTACTTTTTTTGGGTCGGGGGTTTTTTTAAATTTATAATTTAATTTTATGAATAACAAGGAAGCATTGCTAATTTGTTTCCTTAAGTATGTACTATCTCCAAATAACAGCACATTGTAATAAACAAACTAAGGTGCTGTACTGCTTCCGACAGCAAAAGAAAAATCTGTTTAATAAAAATACGTCCATGGAATAGGTTCCAAAAAAGTTCTAACAGGCGAGGCGACCAATAAATGTTACGAGCATCACGAAAAACAAAACATTGGAATACCATAGACATACAATAAAAAAAGACAAAAAAGAGGCCAGGTATATACTTATAAATATAATAGGATAACAAAAAAAAGTTTTCATTCTTATTGATTGGTGAAAATTCAACACGGCAAAAATTTTCTATTCAGCAATGTTTTGTGCGATCAATGTCACTCGCACCTCTTGCACATATTGTTTCGACATGCGGCAATATTTTTTTTATTCCTATTATAATATTTACTTACCGTAGATAATTATCTTGGTACGTGTCTGACATTCACTTGCAGAAGGTGTCAACGTTTGGCAAAGTTTTAAGTAAGAAAATTACTGTGCAATTCCTACCAGTATATTGACAGATTTAGATATTGACTGGATATCTTATTTAACATTTTGCCTAATCACCATCTCAATAGGTAATCCATCTGAAACCATAGTGTCAGAATATAGACTCGTAAAAATAACTTTGATAAACCAAATATTTTCTCTCTCTTTGTAACGTAACAAGTAATCAAGCATAGTAAAACTTAATTTCTTCCTCAAATTCAAATCCTCGTGTAGGTAAGTAGGTACCTAATAGCAATTACATGGGTTGTTAGGTATAACCAACTAAAATCGAATTGACATTTATTTACAATTTGTCACGATAGTTTTATTGCGTACCGCGTCGTTTACTGCAATATTCTGACATTTTAAAGAAATAAAATACTATCAAAAGTAGGTATAAAATAACTACAAACAAACTTCGAACTTATTTGTACGTTTATTTCAGGCAATTTTATACCTAATCTGCTTCAGTATTTTCGTTTGGGTAATAAGTAGGTATTTTTTATCACGACATGATGTACCAACAAGCGAAATAATTTGTAACTTACGCTCTTTATTCTAAAAATCTGTTTAAAACTAACAACACAGCGGAGTTTTAAAAGTCTGTCTAAAAATATATTTTTTTATGGAACAAGTTCCCTAGTTCAATGCTAATTTAAATTCAATTTAGTTCTTCGGTCAGATAATTAGTTTACATTAGAGATTTCATTATTAAATAATTTACGGTAACTAAACACAGGCCTACCTAATGTAGGTCTACCTAGTACCTATTTACTTAATTAGTATTTAGAAATATTTTTTATAATTTAAATATTATACTATACTCGTACAGTCAACTTCAGGTCAGTGGTAACAGTTTTATAGGAAAATCGTACTTATTACTATTGAGTTACGGTGCACGACAGTTACCACTGATGTGCAGTCGACTGTACGAAGTTACAAAAGACTACCGAAATAAATACGTAGGTACGCTACAAGAGCCACTAAAAAAATATTTAATCAAAACTAGTTCTGTTAACACAAGAAGTTTTTAATGATATCTTACATTTATTGTGAAATGAACACGTATTCATTTACAGATAACTCTGTTATCGCAATGAAATGACTTCGCATGACGCCTATCTCACGATTCCACGACACAGCTCGGCTACACCTCCCATCCAGTATCGTTTTTAAAGTCAACATTATCTTATCACTAACAATCACGTAGACAGCCTAACTAGGTCAGGAAAAATACCACCTAAATATGCGACTACGTAATGTGCAACAAAATCTCTAGTAGAACGAAACGACTACCACATGACTATCACAATATGAAGGTCGCAACACAACGTGATTTGGAACATAAGCATGTTTCCGCACCACACTGAACACCGCATAGAAACTGTAACTGCTAACAACATGTAACCGTTAATTACACGATATTGACCATCGAGATTCCTTGAAACAATGGATAACGTCATCCATCGACATTGCTGTGTTCCAACATAGCCATGCAAATGGAAAGATGAATATTACTTTCATAATTTTGAAACGTTTTCTTTGAATCTCTGGTGAGTCTGGCAGAATTTGCCCATGTGCTTTATTATTTATTTTAATTCGATCGATGCCCACCTGTTTACTAACTGGTTTTGCCATCTTGTACCGTTTAGATGATCGACTGCCTATTTTAAAATATATATTGCGTAACTCGAGGACGAGAGACATCTGCTAAATATATAGTTTTATCAGGGCCTTTACTGTCATAGTGGTTTATCAAGCAAAACTGGTTAATGAAGTCGCTTCTATGATGTGTACGGGCTCTCGACATGGCAACTGCCGCTATCTGTTGATTTTATTTCCTAAATTAAATATTGTATATTAGTTTTAATTACTCAGCTATTGGAAATAGAATATTCATACTAAAAATGCTTTTTTCTTCTTTTCAGATAAGCTAAGCGAAGAAAAAATAAAGTTGCCTCGAAGCATTCTAGTTTAAGGTGAGTAATTTTACTATTGCGGACTATCTGTTGAGAAAAGCGTTGATTCACAGATTCGTTATAATTGCTTATTACGCAAAAAGTATAATGATTATTTTCCTGCAAAACTGTAGCCTGTGGAATACGAGGCCAATGAGCAACTCAGTACGATTACGAAGCCTGCAAGAGCTACTTGTTGCTGACCTCGTGTAATATGCATTTGGATGACAGTTCAATGATAAGACAGTGATAAGCCTGGAAAATATAGGCACATGTTTATTTAAGTGCATGTACCTAATAGACGGCCGGTCCACCCTTCCGTAATTGGAAGGCTCTTCAGATAGAGCATTGAGCACTTCAGTGAGCTATGTAGAGTCCATTTTCTCCGAAACTTATCTAGGCAATAATAGGAACTATTAATAAAGATCAAGACAACAATCCCTTGATATCCTTTTCAAAAGACATGTTTACCTTTCTTTCTGTCCTTCTTTATTTTGAAATATGTAGCAAATACGAAGTTTTCAATGTGTCTTAAACCTACCTACTTAAATTTCATTCACAGTACTTCATTACGTAAGATATTTAACGGTCTATTGTACTGTTTCACGTCACGTAGGTAGGTAACCTTACCAAGTTGTAAGTACCGACCTATCTAAGTAGAATTCGACTAGGAGAAATTGAATTGACTGCGAGGAGAAATTGATTGCTGAAACTGACCGCAGCGTACACATGGGCATGGGTATTATCACCACATGAATCATTTTAAAATCTTGACCTTGACCTTGACCTTGACCCCGCAAATGTAGGACTCTGCATAATAGACCTATTAACCTAAAGAATACAGATTGGTCAATACTAACATAGGTATGTCACCTATGCAATACCTACTCAGGTACCTACCTGCTGCAGCAAATTGGTATCTATTTTCACGCGCTTAAATATGCATTCAGTTGTATAATGTATGCATTTAAATGCACATGAATTTATCGAACAAAAGACTCTCTTTTAAATTACTTAATTAGTTTTACTTTAGTTTGTACCAAACAATGTCAATTAAAGTAAAATAAACGTGGACTTAACATAATAGGGGTCATACTCAAATATCTTTGTACAAAGTTGCGTTTATTTTATTTCCTGAAGATTATACAAAAATAAAATTTAAAATCCACAAACTTAAATGTAATATGGGGAAAAAGGCTATTTATTTGTGTTTAGATAAAAGAACAAACGAATAAAACATCTTTTTCTTTATTGAACAAAATTCGTTTCGAAAAACTTCTGAAGTATCAACTCTTGTACACAATTTTCATCCAATTTTCCGAAGTCCGAAAATCATGAAAATGTCACATGAAGAAGTGTCATTCCCAGACAAAGCGAATCATTCAGTTTGTCAAATAGTGTCAACATATCCAAGTGTTGCGTTCAAATCTCGATAAGAATGTTCAGATGTTTTCATTTTTCAAATTGCATAGTTAATTCAATAAAATTACTAAATATAGTTTAACGTGTGATTAACTTACCTAATATTCATTTTGTTTGAAAAATAATTCTTAGCAATCTCATCTTCACGCAAAATATTGTATAATAATATCATAATAGAACAAGAGTGAAAATTAGTCTTAAATAAAAAAATAATTCATCATTCAAATGATTTTATCATCTTGATCGGCAGTGACGGCGCCATCTGTCGTGTTTATTTTAATCAGTTTGGCAGGTTCCCTGTTCCTGTTACGCTGCTGTCAGTGCGCCAAAGCCTGCTTAACCTATTTTCGATTCTGTGAATCAAAAAAATATTTATTGTGTTTAATTGGCTAAATAATATTTATACACTTTTTTAACAATGTTCTAAGCAGCTGGTGGTGAATAAAATAACTCGGTCAGTGCAAATGTATTAGAAAATACTCGAAATAATTGCGGAACTCTATCTTTGCCGTGACATCCAGTGGGTTATTTCAATTGTTTTAATTATATTCGAATTTTTATTTTCAGAAATCGACACAATGGCGCTAATACTACAGTATATTAGCGATATGCAATATTATATGGACAAATTTGGTGGTAAGTCTTATGATGATCATCTTGACACCTTGTTATAAAATATAATTTCTTCATGTACTCAACATACTCGCCAAGCAACATTCCTGGAAAGTGAAGAGTTCACTAGCAATTGTTAAGTAGTTAACATAAATTCAAAGAATTTATTTATTTTTCACTGAATAAATATTCTACATGGGTCACATAACTTAATAAATTACTTAAATATCATTATTTCCAAAACAAACATTTAAAACTATTAAATCAGCTGTTGTTCGAAATTTAAAACACAAAGTATTCCTTTGATGTAAACTGTTACATAAAGTGGATAGATAAACAAAATATATCTGGCCGCTTATAAGATGCTCTTAATATGTAAGGATGACTAGCATGACAAATTTATCTCATGATACTGATCATATCTCAGACACTGCCAACACACTTCCAGTTATAACAGACAAGTATTTTTAGATGACCCACTAAACAGCTGGGCTTTTACTCTATGCACCTCATTTAGCCCAATCACAGCAATTATATTCAACTCTATAGATTACAAGCTACCTCAAATATTGATGCTATTTTTTTTTTCTGTGCAGACACAGAGTATTAAATGTTTTTGATAATCGCCAAGGAGTATGATACTAAACACTTTTAAGACTGTTTTGGTTGATGCATGTGATTTTAAGTTGTTTTTTTTCTTTATTTTCAGATCCTAGGACAAATCCATGGTTCCTGATGAGTTCACCGTTTCCTACATTATTAATATGTCTAAGCTATGTCTATCTAGTCAAGGTATTTAACCTATGTTTTATATCAACCATGTATAGTTCCTTCTTAAGACCCTTAAACTAAAGTTTATTTTTTTATTTTCAGGTCCTAGGACCACGATTTATGGAGAATAGAAAACCATATGAACTTAAAAATGTTCTAATACTATATAACTTTTTACAAGTAATATTCAGTGCGTGGCTGTTTTATGAGGTAAATTTTTTTTTATTTATAAAATGTTTCTGAATTTCACACTTTTACATCAAGTTGTTATGATATAGTCGATGAACCTCCTTTTTTTTAAATTGGTTCAAAACCTTAAACAATTTCCGGTATTGATATACCTACCTACTTTTATAGTAGGAAAAAACTGATATTAAAATAAGGAAATCTTAATATAACTTTTTTTCCTCAGGACATTTGTAAATTCCAATGTGTTACTATGTTTCTCTTTCAGCCTGTTATTTGGTAAATACATCAACACTGTGTTTATTTTATTAGGGCTTTAATTGAGGCTATCTACATCAGGTTGTATAATATTGAATTCCAAAATAACGTATACTTCAGTATTCAGAAATTAAGTGCCAGCTTATCAGCGAGCCCAAGATAAAATATTCCCTGCATTACTACTTCTGATGAGAGAGCATAAATAAAAGGTTTAATATTATCATCAATGATAATAATTAGATAAATAACCTTGGCGGAGTAAAATATGATAACAGTATTTAAATAATTAATACTAGTGTATTATAAGGATCGTTTCCAGACTAGTTTAAGTCAAATTGCTATATTGTTTGAGTTGTGATTGCTTACTGATATACATAGAAGTTACTTATAACAAACACTTGAAACTAACTTTGCAATGTACATATTCTCCAAAATAGATTATTGCCTTAACACTGTTAAGGGGTAGTTTAATATCCTATGCTAGTCAGGATTAATGCAGATGTATTTTTTTTAACATGATATCCATACCAATATATTTGTTTTTTTGCCATGCCATGCTCAGAGTATGATGGGGGGCTGGCTGAATCATTACAGCTTTAGATGCCAACCTGTGGACTACACAGACAATCCCGTAGCTATTAGAGTAAGTGACGTATAGGCGTCGACACCGACGCCACGGGCAGTGGATACGGAGCAAAAAACTAACCCATGCTCACTGTATATAGAAATCATCATTATAAATTATTTTTAGGAATGCCGTACGCAGATTTGCGGTATGTTAATACAAATGGTGCAGATGGTATCAAGTAGTTTTAAGTTAGCTGTATTATGCATACATACAGTTGAGTATCCAAACGAATACGTGTTTGGATTGTACTGCTACTAACATGTTTATATAAGTAACAATGTTAATGACCAACATGCGCCAACATATTACGCTAAACTTGAATGCATTAACAGTTGAAGCTGCGTATAGAACCGCGCGGCATTCGGTGATGTGCGAATATTGTATATAAGGGCCTGGTGTCGGCATATTGTTTCAGATCGGAGCCGCAGGCTGGTTCACAGGCAGGTATAACTTTCAATGTCAGCCGGTCGACCACTCCAAACATCCACAAACAATGAGGGTGAATTATCACTTCCATTTATTACATTAGTCCCAACATCCCAAAGCTACACTATACCGTTAATTGATTACACCACTACATAGATATCTGTGTGAGCTGTCCTTGAGCTGCTACCATTATACCATGATGTTTTTACATTGAGTTCTTTTGTGGTTTCTTTATTCTTGAAAACCTTTTTCTCTATTCACTTTGAATCATTTTCCTAGAACCATACATTTGCACTCGAACAAATTAAATAATCAATTACACAACCATTACCACAATGCATAATCTACATACCTACTATAAATAGACTCTACTTAATGAATAGTGTAAATCAAATTGACAAGAATACTACTCATTTGTGCAACAATCCATAAATAAAAAAAAAATCAAATTGAATTATTTTGAATTTCGAAATCAAATAAAAGGTAAAAAAAACAGAAGTTCAAAGTCAGTAAAACCAAAACACATAATATTATCAAGAACTGCCTGAACGCCTGAACGCTGGATTCATACATCTTCAGTGAAATTGTATTAATTGTAAGCGACACTTGTATTCAAATAAAGAATTTTGTATTTGGGATAAAATTCAGACATTCTACAACTTCGAAATTTGAAATCGACCGCGTCCACCCTCGTTGTGGTAGGCATTTTGCTTCACCTAGTATATTGGCTGTTAGATATAAGTGAGCATTATCATCACATCACTTCACCACATCCATAATATTAACATAATCAGTAACTTTCAGAACTGATCATTATCTATCATGATTCATGATGCATGTCATTAGTATTGATAACACTTACCTAACATACAACTATAGAATGTAGAACATTAGATTGCTTGCTTACCAATTCTTATTGAAATTCCTTTTTAATTTTTTTATTGTTTTATAATTTTTATGTCATGTCTAAAAATTTTGAAATTGACTTACAGTTTTATCTAATGAATTTAATAAATATAGTTCAATATAATTTCCGAAAAATCATTGTTTCTGTACAATTTTCAGATGGTTCACGCATGTTGGTGGTACTATTTCTCAAAGTTCACAGAATTCTTTGATACGGTAAGTTT
Source organism: Helicoverpa zea x Helicoverpa armigera (assembly GCA_033682625.1). Lineage (NCBI taxonomy): Eukaryota > Metazoa > Arthropoda > Insecta > Lepidoptera > Noctuidae > Helicoverpa > Helicoverpa zea x Helicoverpa armigera. The sequence continues at coordinate 8,146,377 of JAWIIS010000032.1, forward strand.
AATTTTGAATAATACCGAATAATACACGCCAATTTGCATCGCATTGTTCTTATCCTAACGCAAGCGCCCATCGTATGTAGCGTTATGTTGTGATAAGGATTACATGAGTTAATCCTTATCAACACTTCCTCTAACGAATTCCTCTATTAATATTTTTATGTAACATTAAGGTCGAGCACGAATTCCCGCCAAACGGCATTTTTACTGGGACTCGTGCTATCGAATTTTCTTATTCCTTACAAAACTGACCAGCTGTACTAAAACCTCATCCTTTAATTCCAACTATTTTTTTTTTCTTTATTGACAGATCTTCTTCGTGCTGAGAAAGAAGTTTGATCATGTATCAACGCTACACGTAATCCACCACGGCGTGATGCCGATGTCCGTATGGTTCGGCGTGAAGTTCACGCCCGGCGGTCATTCGACGTTCTTCGGCTTGCTCAACACCTTCGTACATATTATTATGTACTCGTACTATATGCTCGCAGCTATGGGCCCACACATGAGGAAGTATTTGTGGTGGAAGAAGTACCTCACTACCTTACAGATGGTAAGAGAATAGGGTATTTGATAAATGTCACAATTAGATTAAACAATAAGAAAAATACTGTAAATAAACACGCCATTAAAGCCTTAATAAGAAATGGTGGTTGACTTTTAAATGGCATTCTGAAACAAATTGAAAAAACTATAAACTTGAATGTGATTTTTTTTTTAATTAAAACTCACATTTTTTCGTATTTCATATGAGTAATTTTCTAGTGGAGTTTCGTAAAAATGCCCGGTTAATTTACTATACAGACTAAGCCAAAACAAGTCTGTAGCCTAGTCTAAGATCTTAAAGAATTTGTTGTGACAAATATTGTATATTCCAGGTCCAGTTCGTGGGTATCATGGTGCACGCTTTCCAACTGCTGTTCATCGACTGCGACTACCCGCGAGCGTTCGTCTGGTGGATCGGCATGCACGCCGTCATGTTCTTCTTCCTCTTCAAAGACTTCTACAACCAGTCCTACTCTAAGCCTAAGGTATAGTACCAAAACTATTTATATAAAGTAAATGTCCATAATATTCGTTCGATTTGCCGGTTGGACAGGCAAAAAATGTTAATTGTAAATATTGTACCTACGTATGGTCTGTGTTTACACGTATTTCGCGTTACACGTTATTCATCAGAGTTGGGCATTTACTCTCATTATGCGCAAATGTCAGCCGTTCATGACCCCACCCGAATTCGTCTTACGTTCGACCCAAATAAGACTTTGATCTGGCTTTCACAACTCAACTAATTTGGTAAATGGCTAGGCAGATGATACTAATGAATACGTTTTATTGTCAACAGGTTCGCGCCAGGTCTCCCCAACCAGAGACGACAGAAATAAAAGACATCACGTACAAAAACGGTTCGCTGAAGAACGGCTTCAGCAACGGGCACACGAACGGCACGTTCGCACGTGCGCGCACCGTGCTGCCGGCCGGCAACTGACGGCGGACCAGGAGACCTCCTTAGCATTCCGTAGTACTGTGATTATAGCCTGGAATTATCACGGGACGTTAATACTTCTTATTTAATGCGTGGACCTTCGGGGTAACGGTGTCGGATCATGTGCCGCATGCAGCCTCGTCAATAATAACCCTAGGAGTAGTGGTACATGTGATTTGTCTAGTGTACATACAGTTAGGCGGTATCAATGGTGTAAATTTTATTTTATTGATGTAAATGTATAGCTAGATTTGTGATCACATAGCGTTTTATACTTTTATTATTAGAATTAGATAATATGTTGCTTTTAGAGTTTAGAAAACCTCTAAAAGAATACAGTCATAATACCTACTTACAGAAACATGTATGTTATACATGGTGCTTATTTAATTAAATATATTAATTACGATGATGAGCTTGTAAACGATAAAATAATCTTTTCACTATATTGTTTGAACACATCACATTTGAATGTTGAGAACTTGAGAATCAGATTAGCTATGTTTTATTATGGCATGACAGCAGAATCATTATTCATTACTTACTCATAAATTACTTTATTTGTCCATGTGTGTATGTCACTCGCAAAACAATGCAATAAATAGCAACAAGGTAGCTCAGGTTGTAGTGCTATTAAAATATTGTTGAATCACTGTTTAGTTTTAAGTATTGATCAGTATTTTTACAAGCTCATGATTATTATCGAGACCATTGTTCACTATGTTAGATCAAAAATAGGTTTTATACAGTTGGTTGGGCAAATGCCACAATAATTATTCTGTTGATTAAATCAATTTCAATTCAAAAGCTGTTTGCCTTTTTATATATTTATCAAACATTTAAAGGTATTCATTATTTCAATGACAACTTTTATTGTTGTAAATTGACGTGATTATGTTTCTATGTTAAGTACAACAACTGTATTTTAATTTCAACCGAATGTTCAATTTAGGTTTAGAATACTTGACACTAAAGTGGTTGTGTTGGTTATTTATTTTGTTTAATTTATCTTTTATTTATAACAAAATTATGTATATAAGATCAAATCGATAACGGGTTTAATAGCAGTAGCTTTCAAACTTCCTTTTTAGTCTTCCGTTTTGTTTTGTACTTACCAAAATTAAAGGTGCTTTTTGTACTCCGAATATTCTGCTTATGTTAGCAGCCAAGCAGCTAAAGCTCACCATTTTGTAAATATAAATTTTGTTGTTTCATTAATCATATAGAAATCAATTTATGTACCTATTGTAATTTTTATACAAAATTATGCAATTAAAATATAAGTGTAATATTACTGATATTTTTTATTTAACCTTGTTTTTTGTTATTCATAAAAGCCACCACACACGTTCACACACATCCCAAAGGTGATATGTGATACTTCTCTCATCTCTAACTGGGGAAAGATTTTTTAAAATCAGTCATTCAATACAAAAATCTCTACTATTTAGCATAGCATATTATTATTTAAACTTTTTTGGAGTTCACATGGTACTAAAAAGCTTTTATAAAAATAAACAAGTTTATTTTCAATTAAATATGCTAATAAATATAAAATACATTTAATATTAGATCTTAGTGTACAGTTTCTTTATACAATTTAAAATTTTAATAGAGAATACAACTCAGTTATTTCGCCAAAAAATAAAACAAAATAAAAGATAACAAATTGTAATGACTACACACCGCTTTTGCTATGCAACCTTCAGATAAGGGTTTTAGAGGACCTTCATGAATTGCTTAATTCATTTCTTATGGTAAGACGGGTGTATAAAAATGTATAAAAGATAATAAGTGTATAAAAATATAAAATGTCCCTTACCATAACACAAATCAAAATGATAATGTTTTACTTTATAATTCAATAAAAAAGTTTCAAATACTAACAATTTCATTTTAATAGATTCTGCAAATATCATTAAAAAAAAATGTGATATCATTTATGCCTATAACTAATTGAATCAGGTAAATCGTACAAACCTCATAGTTACGTATACTTAATAATGTCTAAACTACAGTTGATTTGATCGAAAGACTAGTTTGGCTGTGCGAGGTTCAGTAATCTTTCCAGCTTATTTTAAGTACATTACATACATACAAAAACACATTTATTTGGCAGACTTTGCACAGCGGAATCCCAAGTTTCCTGCAGAACTGTCTTCTGTGTTATGAGACCTTGAAGAGCATCTATAGCGGTAACAGTAGGATAGGTGGCATAAGTAAGAACCACCCTTCTTCACCTTTTCTTTAGGCTGAAAAAAGGAGTTTTTGTTACTTATTTCATTTTATAAAATTATAATATAAAATTGAAACTAAAACAGAGGGTAAATAAGGAAGTTTTTTACACACAGGTAAATAATCACAATTAGTTAAAATTCTTATTTTTCTCAAAGTTGTTTGTTTGGTATCACAACGTGCTTCTCATTTCAGTTATCAGTGGCGGAATCGTCCACATCAGCAATTTGCCATAAAGAAAAAAAAGAATAGAATAGAATCTCATTCTGACATGCAGCTTATGTAAGCATAAACAATAAAGGGTACAGCAACTTGATTAAAAACATTACATTTTTGCCAGCCCAGGAATCTTCAGTCCATTCCCACACATTGCCGGCCATGTTGTATAGACCGAAATCATTTGGAGGAAACATGTTTACAGGGCAAGTACCTTCATAACCATCTTTGGCTGAATTGTGTGTAGGAAAGGTGCCTTGCCATATATTTGCCCTGCGGAACAAGAAAAAATAAGATTATTTTTATTAAAGAGATTATTAATGTAGTTATGTTTACACATTTTAAAGAAAGAGTTTACATATGTTTTCGATCAGGGAAAAGCTTGTCTCCCCATGGGTACTTTGTATCTCTATGGCCACCTCGGCAAGCTGCTTCCCATTCTGCTTCCGTAGGCAATCTGCCCCTTTTCCATTTGCAGTATGCTTTTGCATCATTCCATGACACGTGAGTGACAGGGTGATCCATAAAATCTGGAAAAAATTATCACTGATGAACCTCATACAGTGGGAGGAATTAAAAAATATGTTTATTACTTAAACATTATTGCAACCATCCGTTACTTAACCCTAGACCACTAACCTTCCAGAGTACCCTATTAAAACTAACCATTCGTCGTTTCGACGAACATGTTTTTAACGTCGTATTTTTAGGTGAATTATGCTGTTTTTTATTTAAATTCTTCTGAACAATTAAATAACATAGGTTACATTTACAAATAAAACTACAAAAAATAAAGTAATGAGAAATATTTATTCAAACATAACATTTTTAGTAAAGCACTTGCTTTTCATGAGATCAAAAAAACGTTATTCTTTGAAAAATTAACAAAAATATTTAAACAAAAAAAAATCATATTTTTCTCTTAAGTACTTATAGAACGAGATCTAAGTAATATAAAAAAATATATAAAAGCTATTTTTTGTCTGCCGAACTAGTGCAGAAATCAATCTTATGTTCACCGCAGATTGCGATGCTGCACTGTGAGTTCTCTGTGTGTTCTTATAGGAACATATACCGCAAAATTTTCCTTTTTCTTATATTTTGACCTGTCGATACAGACTCATTTCTCGACGTTGACTGCACTTCGTCACTATCACCACCTTCAACATCAGTACCAATCCCTAATACATTTTGTATTTTCGTTTTTGTATGCGTGGGCATTGTGGGCATTTGCAGTCGTGTTTCGAGCCACGGTTTTACAAGTTGGGAATGCAATTCTTTCATATAATTACGACGGCTCATTATCTTTTGTCCCAGAGTTGACACATTATAGTAATATTTTCTTCCAATAGTGGTTGTTTTGAAGCCATCACAAAGAAAACTGCGAAATAAAATATTCAATTTAAATATGAAAAGTGACACAAACACTAACCATTCGTCGAAACGACGACTAAATATTGAATATCTCAAAAACTTTAAAACTTACCTGCCGCACACAACCGCTTTCTGAAAGAGCGCGAGAAGCACTGAGTTGACAAGTCGCGACACGATCACTGGCGCCCGCTTTAAAAAGATATAGCCTATTTTGTGTCGCGTATTCGTCGATTTGACGAAGGTTAGTTGTCCAGGGTTAAATACCTTTTATATCTGAATCTGGCCCAAATGGATGTCTCCAGTCAGCACCCTGCACTTTGTACCACCAGACTGCCTGTACAGCACGATAATCTTTCAACTGTTCTTTAAAAGTACTATTAAGAAATGCTGCGAACACAAAACTATCTCCAAACTGTTCGGCTTCAGTCTTATAATTAGTCTTATCTACAAAATGAGCAAAGGCCTCATTTGAGACTTCATATTTATCTAAATAAAAACCGTCAAGTTTAACCAATCGTTTAGGACCTTCTTGGTCACTTTCTATTGCTATATCATCTGTGCCAACTTGATATTCATCAGTGGGCACAAATATCATTGATTCTGATGTAGTTTTTCTCTCCTCTATCGTGCTACATTCATCACCATCATCCTGGCGTTTAGTACACTGATCTGCATCGCTGTCCAGATGGTTAAAAATACTTTCTGAAGCGATATGCGCATCCTCAGCACGATTAAGGTTACAACCACAGCCTGATTCTTTAGATGTTATTACAGGTTGTAGAACACAGATTAATATAATAAATATCATTGTTAACACATCGAGTTATGTATTTCTAGTTTATTTTCACTTTATTTCAGATTTTGTTTAGATGGCTTGCTATAAAGTTTTCTTTATAAATTCGTGCAATATTATTATGTTGACATGATCAGCCTATTTTAACTCTGTATAATTGAGCGATAGCTCTGGCTAGTCCATAGAAAGTAATTTGGAATAATATCAAATACTCAACACTATATAAAATAAATTGTCCTCTGTTTTCTTTCAAAACTAAACTTATCACTGTTATCAGTTTTCAGACTCCTCTTTCAGTGACAGTGACACTTGCTTAACACCAGTACCACAGACCTGCATAGACCACAGGACACTAAATACTTTCGGCTGACAGATACGGAGACCTCAATACGGACAAACTATTTTTAATAAAAAGTTAATGTCTTAGCTGAAAGGGCGTTGCGTTGCAGAACGGTTCTGCTTACTCAATAACAGTCATTATCACGTTATCCTTAAATAAACTACTATTGTTTCACTTTGCAAAGTGAATTTGCACTTTGCAGAAGTTTCCCTTTTGAATAGAAAGGTATCAGATAAGGAAAGAAAAACAAATATGCGGACTTAAACAAATTTATTAGTTACAATTTATACAGTGGTTAAATTGTAGATGTAAATAAAGTTATGGTCATCCAAATAATAGTCTATAGAAAAAGGAAAAGAGTAAAAAAAAAAAAGTTAACTTCAATCCTTTACTCAGCAGAACCATGTAATAGGGTCGGGCTGGAATGCTGCAAAAAAAAAACTTTTTACTATATCTGAATGCAGTTAGAGATTTTTTATTTTAGAATAAAATTACAATTCTAACAAAGTACATTAAGGCAAGGCATGCCAAATGCCTGGATCTTGACCAAGACTATAAAAGCATCAAAATTGAATAAATTACAACTAAACTGTATAAGTAACATTTTATTAGTTGAGCTCCTCACCTTGATGAACTTTCAAATGATTATTCATATTAATTACTGATTAATTGTTGATCATACAAAAACCTAGTCACTGAAAATAAACAAAAATAAAATAAGTGACATCGTTCCCACTAATTTAATACTCACTTTAGTAGTAGGGGGCAACGATGCTAAATCGGTAGATTCTCGAGCGTCATGGGGGCCTATTGGGTACATTTTGTGGATTAGTTAAAAAATAAAAAATAAGAATAAAATGAGAGTATTAAATTACTGGGAAATATAGGCACAATTTACGTAGGCAATATTAGAAAGGAGAATGGGCGGTTTCGTATCATGGGTGTTTTCCGTATGGCTATATATATCTACTTTCCCAAAAAAGAGGAGCTTCTCAATTCGGATGCTTGTACGTTTTAAAAGGGTATATGGATAATAGGTACCTACCTATTCTTACAAACTCAAGACCTGTTGATAACTTAGTGATCAGCTTCCACCGAGATAAATGTCACAAATCGCCAATTCTCCCTTAAAGTTATGTAGCTACCCTGATTTCAAAGGGTATACGTTCTTGTTAAGGCCCGCTGAAATCAGGGAAAGCATACGTCCTTAAGTTGAAATCAAACAAGCACTAGTTAAGTTAGGTACTCGAGTTCTACTTACAATAGAAGTGGTACAATGTCCTCTTGTCTCATCTTACCATAGTATTTAACGATACCATCAACATGCCCCATACCAACGACTGCCAGTACTCGAGGCTTTTCAACTGTTAAAATATAAAATAGTTACGATATTTAATTAACACAAGCGTATTTTTCGTTACACGCACAACGGCCGCACAGTGACCACATTAGTTTGTAACTTCTTATCATACAAATTATTTAATAAATACTTGCCCGAACGAACACACTCCTGTAGCGAGTAAGCGAGACATTTGTCACGTTCGTCGACGAATACGTGAAATATTTTCTTAAAGGCTGGAACATCTTTAGTTATTTCTTCAAATTGGGCTTGAACAAAGTCTCTGTCTTTGTATCTTTCTAATTGTTCTTTGCTGCATCAGATAATTAATCATTAATTGAATATATTCACCAAAAAGGAAGTAGGCCCTTAATGTAAATACTCACTCCAAGGGCTTAGGATTTGTTGTAGTGAGGTGGTATAGGACTTGTCCCAATTCATACACACTCAAAGACTGGAAAGCTCGCGCTATCGTTATTTGTATGGGCCGATCACCGAGAAATAATTTGCATCCAGGTATCTTTTTCATCTGAAAATGGAAAGTGATTAAAATAGAAAGCTTGCTTTTCTAAAAACTGTAAGTACTCTTGAGCATGCTTACAAAAAAAATAAAAAAATATAGAATTTTCTCTTTAGGTACCAAACGAAACAACGCATCAACAAATTTTTATGTCCTTATGATTCAAACCCACCTCATGATAAGCTCGTCGGAATTCCCCACCAGGCGCGACTCCCAATTCTTTGGCGATGTCAGCATACGTTTTCAACAGCATTGCATGCAACATACCAGATACAAAGTTCTGCCCTTTTACCGCTTCTCTGTAAAAAAATGGTTTTATGTCGAAATGGGGGTAAGACATTGGGACTTTCAATCTATTTCTTTTGCATTCTGTACCTATTCGCTATCAATCCCACTCGGTTTTGAGTGGTTTTGGATTGACCTCAAAAATACTTTTTCTTCATACCAAACTATCTAAGAATACCTATGTATATAGTTTTAACTTACTTTAGCTTTTGCGCATCAAAGTTCTTTGCGTCTTCCAAAAATTTCTTGTCGTCCAGTTCAAGGAGGGAAACCCGTTGGCGGCATAATTCAATGAGAATTGCGTTTGGGTTCAGAACTTTAACTATCTGATGACAAAGATTATTTCAAACGTCGCATTAGCTGGGTAGGTTCACATCACATGTCCACATAGGTAGTAAAATTAGAAATTGGCGTATCTTTGATCTAATACTACTTGTTAGGATAACTACATATAAACCTATTGGCAGTACAGTTACTTATAGGTAGGCAAGTCCAGTGTACCTCGGAAACATCTTCCACAGACTGTTTGCTAAAATGTACGGTTCCCAAGAGCACCACCGTAGAATCTCCGTCATGTTGTATAAGAGTTGCAGATTTTGGCAACGGAATTGGTGAGCTGGAGAAGTGCCTTGGAAATATTGAGCACACTGCTAAATATGTAAAAGGAAGGTAATATTAGAGACGTTATTATATTTGACAAATATACTAAATCACTAGGTTCATAGAATAATACCAGATTTTCAAATAGGTAGGTATGACGTGTAGGTACTTAGTTACTTACGTGGTTTAATAGGATTACATTTTTTTACTGGAACATCAAAAGTTTTGCTCAAAAGTCGTCTAACCAGGATGCATGTTTGGTATTTCATATTTATCTTAGACTTTTTAACAAACAATTTTGTTGCATTATTAACAAATTACTTGGAATTTCTTGTGGAAGCATTATTTTACTGCAAAATGTCCATTTTGGTATTTTTATGACAGTCCAAACAAAAAAACTTGTTATGAACTGGCGTATTTTTTTTTCATCCAGCCAGTAGCGGGATTAAAAAGGTAATAAGGAAAAAGGTTTCGGTAAAGGCCCCTTTCACTATAGGGTACTCTTGGACAGAAAGGCGAAAGGCTTCCCCCATGCTGTTGGAATTTGTCAGCGTGGGGCAATTTTGGGTTCAATGGGGCATGCGATCGGCCTCACTATGGCGGAAAAGTTAACTACATAGACTCGCCGCGGCTTGTGGCCGTAGTTCAAATTTTTTTACCGTTTAGTGCCAAACATGTAATAGTCTAGGCTTTCTTCAAAATCTGTATTTATCACATTCTATCAGATATTTCTTTTTAATTATTGATACTTCACTATTCCGTTGTACTAACTTTATCTACATCTACCGCCATCTATTGTCGAGTAGCGAAACTTTAATTTAAAAATTTTAATAGATCACACACTTCGTTTAAAAAGTATTAGTTACAAGATTTTCAGCCGGGTTGGGCTGTAAAGCCAAATAACGGCACCTTTTTTTTCAAAAATCATCAAATGACCCCGCTGTGAGTTACCAGCGGTGAGGGAGTGTCAGACTTTTTTGACTGACTAAAAATCCATCGTAGGCCTTTTATGTAAGGGCACGCTACCATAGTGGCGGTAAGTCTCCTCTTTGAGGAGTGGCTCGGGAGGAGTCACGGCGCCCTCACGTATCGCATGACGCAGGTCCTCACCGGACACGGTTGTTTCGGGAGGTACCTGCATCGAATCGGTCAGCGATCAGCTGTCATTTGATGATTTTTGACGTCGTTAAAAAAAAAGGCCTTTTATCTACCCGGGCAGCACTAACTCTTTCAAACAATCCCGCAGCCCCACGCGATAAGCACCTTCGGAATCGTATCAATATCGCGGGTTGTGTTCAATTTATCATATTAGACACATAACTACTAACATAGCTACTTTAGTTAGGCAAATAAAACGCATGATTATGATGCTTACATAAAGTTTATTTATTTATTTTATTAAGTGTGAACATGTCTGTATTACGTATTACATATTATGAGTCCGATTCACTTCGTGACTGAATCTTTATTAGAGAACTCGGAACACCCCCGGTGCCCAATGGGTCTACGAATAATTTACCAGACTATAATAACATAATATTTAAAACTGTGGGTGTATAATTAATAACTTGACTTTGTCTTTGAGACGGATGGAAACTTATTATTTTCTATCACAGTCCTTTCAATGCTATTTTTATCAATCAAACCAATAAAATATTTAAAAATTGGTCAATCACTCATTGAACACTTTGTATTATTTAGAAGTTTCTAGCCGTCTTGTGGCAGTTATTGAAATGCGACTAGATACCTATTTCGTAGGTGCATTTGACAATGGCTTAATTACAATCTTTATCCATTTGAATGTGTATAGAAGTGGCTAGTTGGTTGCGATGTGCAAAGTTGAAAAGACAGACCTAATAAGATGCTACCTACGTACTTACGGTACTTACATACTTGGACATGACATATGAAACATTGAAGTGATCCATTGCCTGGTTATACATAATATTCATGTTTACTACAGTCCCGTCCAGATTCATCTCCCTCTCTCCATAACTCACACACACAAGACACAGACACACACACTGGAATTAAGATCACTTGAAGGTGTCATGCTAAGCCCCCGAGAAATCATGTCTCATGTATTTTCGCCAAGATTTATCAGCTGTAACAATTAATCGGACGGTGTGCAATTCAAGCATTAAATTAACAACTATATGAAAGAAAACAAGGAAAACCAATAAGAAAATGAACCAATTTAATTACATATCTGTATAATGATTAAATAACCTAGCATTTATTTTAAAACTGATAACAATAACTGAAAAACTCAAAAATGCATAGAGTATAAACCCAGTCGTTTGCTGTGGTTCATAACCTAATAAGAATAAACAAATAACCAAATTTTACAAATCAATTTTAGCTACCGGTTTTTGAAGTCCATATTGTGAAACTTCAAAAACAACCAGCCCTTTTTATTTTAATTGTCAATCAACATGAGAGCTTTTCAAAAGTTGCTTTAATTTAAGACCAGGGTATTGAAGTTAAAACCTTAACTTAAAAACTTCTTACAGAAAAGTAACGAATATCAACAAAGTGCAAACATATTGATAAGCTCAAATAAGGACTTGTTTACCCTTACATCAGTAATTGCGAATTTATTAAAAAAGCTACTCTATTCTAAATCATTTTACAGAAAGGCAAAACATTTGAATGTAAAATGGGACTTTGTTGATTTTCCGACAACTTTATTCGTAAAACAATGTCAACATTAAATATCTTTCGAATCCAACTATAAACCATAAACCCCATCAAACTTCAACATATTTGATTGAAAAATAACAAAGTCCCATTCCATTCTGTGTATATTTATGAGCTAGTTTCTATTTTCATATTCCTAGTGCAAAGGCAAACACGCAATCCCAGGTATTGTTATCACTATAAGGCTACATCTAGCAATGAACTTGTCTTACGATAATATTATTTTTATCAATAGGTTTTTCAATCCTACATTTAATAATATAATAACATCTTTCTATTTTTTAAAGATCATAATGAACTATCTTTTTTTATAATCTATGGCCAATTTCTTTTAACAAGTAACCTAAATGCTAACTCTCTTACGACAAATTGCATTTTAGGTAATAGTTTCATTGCAAGGTATTATTTTAAAACATTCACAGAATCAAACGACATAAATCAGCTTCTTGTTATTTTAGTCTTCAAACATGAATCAACCACCCTGAAACAAAATATGCAATTAATTATTTGTATTAGTATTGTATTCTAAATAACATGCAAATCACATACTAATTGTTAGGTACGTGTATATGTATTATTACGTTATATATGTGAAAAATCTGTTGTATCTACACTCTACACTAAGGCCCGCCGCTGATTGTGACAAAAAGTCACCAGTGAGTGGACTCCCATTGTAATGTACAGGGCGAGTGACAGTTACGTCACTCCGGCATTACCTGCTGCTGCAACTATTTGTCACCGTATTGTCACGTCACCATAATGAGCGCACTCAGTATAGTTTTCATTGCACTTGACTAAGTGACAAAAAGTCACGGTGACGAAAAGTTGCAATCAGCGGCTAGCCTAATATTATAACGAGAAAAGTTGATTGTTTGTTTGACATGAATAGGCTCTGACACTATTTCATCGATTTAATAAATTCTTTCACTGTTGGGAAGCTACATTATCCTCGATGAACATAGGCTACATTTTATCCAACTAGGGGCAGTACTTATTACGGGACGAGGGTGAAACCGCGGGAAAATCTTTAATAATAAATAAAATATGCTTACCACAATCGTAAAAGGCAAGTATTTAGTCATCAAGGAAACCAGCGCCGTGGCCTGAGCTTGTAGCCGGCGTAGATCAGTGCTCCCACGCAGGCCACGCGGATCGTCACTCGGATCACTCGGGTCGACAGCGACGGAGGCGGAACTCTGTTGGAGAGAACAAATTACATGTTAATCTTTAGTATAACATGAAAAATGCGGCGACATAGTAAAAAAAAACTACAACATAATGGAGGTTTAAAATAAAAAAAATAACAATTACAAGATCAACAACTAAAGCAAGTATGAAAACTTACAGCTTACTTAGCAGATTCACTGTTATATACGAACAACTAAAATGAATATTTGAATGAAAAGGATAATTACTGGGAGTGTGATAACGGAAGAAAAGGATGGCTGAATTTTTTATGATATATTATTGATAGAGAAATGAATTACAATCAATACTTACTGAAGTAGTGGTGGAATGTCTTGGGGTTTGATTTTGCCCCAGTGCTCCACAATACCCGCCACGTGCCCAATGCCAACTACGCCTACAATGCGGCACGGCTCCCGCCCTGAATAAATAAAAATATTCTTTGATTAAAAAACAATAACTTAAACTTCTTCCTCCGAGCCTTTTTCCCAAGCATTAATGTATAAAATAGCAATTTATAGGACGACATTGACAGGTTCTAGAAGTAAAAAAAAAACTGTCCATTCACATTCCAAGTTTCAGGTTTCAGGAAAACAGAAACAATGGCTTTTGTATGAAAGGGTTACAACATTCTTGACTTATTACATTCCATAATTTACATAGCCGTGGAAATATAAAAATGTAGACACTATTATGGACCATGATGGGCACAGCGAGAGATATAGAAGAGAGGAATTATTTTAAAATAAGTAACATATATAACACACACGCATACAATAATATATTTCCATGTATATCGTCATACTCACGTGGAATCAAAGCAGCAACTTGTAGAGAATGGCAGAGATACATATCTCGTTCAACAACGAACACGCGCTTTAGAGCCGGGAACTCTTCAGCCATCTCCTCCAACATATCTTCCAACATTTTCTTCTGTTTACATTTTTCTACTTCTTCCAGGCTGAAAATTTAAAATAGTCATGGAGTTACAATACCCAAATTTTGGCTACTATAGTTTTCGCCAAACTTAATGACGCCTCGCAACTGCCTTCAGAGCACAGGCACGCGCATGTAAAGATATCCAACTATCTGTTCATACTCTTCGATTGACTATCAAGTTTGCAACAAACTATACAATAATATTGTATATTTAGTAACTAACCTTATTGTCTGGTTAGAGGTGAGCAAATGCCAAATGAACCTTATGGTCTGTCCCCAAGATAGGGACGCAATAGCCCTGTGAAGAGTAATGTCTATTGCTCTGTCACCCAAATGTACAATGCAGCTGGGGATTTTCTTAGCCTGAAAAAGCCAAAATTATTATTATTATAACAAGCATTCATCATCATCGGCCTAGCCTTTTCCAACTATGTTGGGTCAGCTTCCAGTCTAACTGGATGTAGCAGACTACACGTGTTTTACAAGGACTCACTGCATATCTGACCTCCTCAACCATGTTTCTTACGTAATATTCTTAGAGTAACTAAATTGTTTGGTTTACAATAAAAAATACCTCTTTCTTCTAAATTAATTTGGCTATATTTACCTCAGCCATTGCACGTCGGAATTCGCCACCAGGCGCCATCCCCAATTCTCTTGTGATATGCGCCGACATGTTCAATAACAGTATATACATCAATCCATTAAAAACTCCGTTCTGAGCCATTGTTGCTCTGGAAACAATAAATAAACAAACATACAATCAGTTAACAGTATGATGCAAAGTATGACAGAATTGCATTGTTATTTTAACACAATGACTACTACCTGACCAATATAGTAAACATATTTATGAAAACATTGGTTTTTATGTAGGTATATCTTAGAATCAGTAAAAAATACTCTATGTATTTTTGCTGCTTATTTACCAAGATTAGATTCATAAAGTTTCTAATATAAGTAGTAAATGGTCTGGTAGAGAACGCCTAAGATGTTAAGTCCACCTTTGTAGTGTTATTTTTTTTTGTAAAATGTGTGCAAAAAAAGAAAAGAGAGAGACAAATAAATTACCTGATCTTTTTAATATTAATGTTCTTAGCTTCTCTAAGTATGACTTCTTCATCTAATAATAGAATATTAGTTCTCTGCTCACATAATTCCACCATCACAATATGGGGATGCACTTCTTGTATCACCTGAAAAAACAGTAATTACAAAAAGGTTTGAAATCCTGGGAGTTATGCAGTATATATAGTAGGGGTATGTTTGAAATGCCACCATAAAGGCTTAAATTAATGTTCTAGCTATTTTCCCGCTGTTTCAACCATACCAGGATTTAAAATATAGCCTAGGTTACTAGCGAATAGTGTAGCATTTTAATAGTGAAAGAATTTTTCAATTTGGTTCTGTAGTTTTGGAGCCTTTACAGACAAACAAAAATGTTTGAGATATGAATAGATTAGTACTGTTTGAATGCACATACCCTGGACACATCTTCTTGAGACTGTATGCTGAAGTGGGCAGTGCCCACTAGATACACTTTGCCACCATCAGGAGCATCTAGCACTGTGACCGTGCTTGGAAGTCCATCATCCATCGGCAGTTCAGAAACACCTGGAAATGAAGCCTCATGTATATTGTATTGTAGATTAAACTATCAAAAGGTTGAAAGTTCAACTGTTCAACAACATTGCTTATTCAATAATTTGTTAATCAGCAACTGCTGGTGGTTGTAGGTTCAATGTTCAGAAAATATTTATGTTCTCAATGTATTTACTGAAAAATTGTGCAAATGGATCTTGGTCGATCTTGATTAATGGAATTTTGGACTATTGGATTGGTTATCGGTTACATAAATAATATTAAATTATTTACCATCCTCCATGTCACATTCTGGATTTGAGTCTACAATTTGGTTTTCCGATGGTGTCTCCTTCTTCTGATCGGGTGTAGAAGTGACAAAACTTGGTTTATCTGAAATGAGTTATATAGACAATAAACATACCTGTGCATATGAAGATGCACACTTTTGATACTTGTAAAGATCTCAGCGACACAAAATAGTATTTCTTTCAAATATCAATAAAGAAAAAAATAAAAGGAAATGTTTCTCTGTCTTTTTCAGGCTCATGTAAGCAAATAATGTATGATTAATGTTGTTAATCACCTTGGGCAATAGCTGAGGGGCCAGGCAACATCGCCGCGGTTGTGCTCACTTGCGCATCACCACTTCCATCTTCAGCCTTAATAAAAACTTTACACTCATTGACTATATCAACGTTCACCCCCGAAGACTGGGGCTTCACAAACAACTGATCTTCTTCTAAATCACTTCGAGTCACCAGCCTTTCATTATTTAGGAGACGATCAGCAGCATCCATTGTATTATTGAATTACTGCAACAAAAGTGCCACATCAAGATAATATGGTGCAACCAACAGCTGTTATTAACAATTCAATTTGTTATTTATAAATAGAAATAATACTAGATATTATGAAAGTATGTCCAAAATCGCGAAAACGACAGGATATCTAACCATTAAATAAGTAAAGCGGCTATCGAATTGCCAACTCAATTTTTTTAGTGAAAGTACTATTTTGCTGCAGTTTACTTATTCAATTAAAATAAAACATACCTTTAAGAAAAAGTTCAAAATGTGCGACCTGCAATGAATAATGAATTCTTAAGGTTTCAAAATCTGTGAACGTTTTTTTTATTTTGATTTCTTGCACATTTTTTTAGTTTTCTCTTCCATGCAAAAATCAAAATGCAAATCGCAATGACAATGACAGATACCAACTGCAAAAAATAAGTTGTCGTGTTGTGTCCGCGATTCAGTGTTCCCATTCCCAAAAAAAATATAATCGCCTAAAAACATGAAGACGACGCTGCACTTACACAGTGGTACTGGTTACTGTACATAAAAGATTTTCATCCCATTTTACCCTACACTGATGATAAATTATTACAACGTAGCAATAAATGACAAATCTTTTTGTAAATACAAATATTAACTTCTCGACAAAAGCCGCAATGCTATAATAAATGGATAGTGGACAGCACTAGCACTGTTACGTCACTTCAATCCGACATTCGAAATTCGATTTTTCTTCGGATTTGCAATAAAACTACTTTGCAGAAGTCCGAAATAAAAACACAAAATGAGTGCCTGGAGACAAGCTGGTCTTAAGTAAGTTCTATATTCACAAAGATAATGCACGACAATTGTTATTTTATGTGTATCAGATTTACTAAAGGTTATGTTATTTTAGTTACATAAACTACTCCAACATCGCCGCTAAGATGCTGAGGCGATCCCTGAAACCAGAATTACGCGCTGAAGCATTAAAACGTGACGATTCCAATGTCCGTATTACCCCATGGGCTAACGGCAGGCCAGCCCGTAAGTATTGAAGTCAATTAAGCCTAATAGACAAAACCTTATTATTTTTTAATTAGGTACCTACCGACAGGTCCTTGATCCACTGGGACTATGAATGAATTTAAATACAATGTTAAAATGTATTTATCAGGAGAAGATGCATAGCAAAGATAACATGCAGTTTAGTAAACATCAACTCTATTAATATTCAAGTTTATTGGGTTAACTCAATTGCTTCCCTGCTACTAGCAATAATGAAAACTGGAGCATTCCTCTTCTTAAACTGTGTGTTATATCAAAATATTAATTGATTTTTCAGATGAAAAGGACTAAAGAGGATGATTGATTAGGTTTGTCATAAAATCAAAAAGGTTTACACATGCTTATCAATTCCATTTTTGAACAAAAATGGTTTGATGAAATACTAATCTTTAGAATTTAGTGATGATAATCATTAGTTTAGAACTTGATCTTTGTTACTGTGTTTTTTTGAGACTAACAAGCGAGCTGAAAATATGTTTTAGAGTTTGAATAACACCTGCATTTGTTTTGTCTACTGCATAGTGAAACTGAAAAAGAAGTTTTGTTTTGTTTCTGCAAGTGTATAAATATCTAAAGTACCCAAACCTTATATTAATATAACACTTGTAATTTTCAGATCTGCAAACTGCCGCTAAGTAGGAGAAACGGGATAAATCAAGGCATGCATGTTAATCAGCAAACTAGTTTTATGTAAATGTCAATAAATTATTGTTAATTATTTTCTTTGTTTTAATAACATTGACTTGCCAGTAAATTCACGAAATATGTTCCCTATGTACTCAGAAAAGCTTTCTAAGCCAGAACAGGCCCATTGCAAAGTGCATATTTACCCTCAAATAATACACCTCCAATTGTAATATAAAATATGTTTAGTTGGACACCTATATTATTCCATTCATTGGACAGTATATTAATATATAAATGAATTTATATAAGAAAGGTCAAAGTTGAGTAGGTATCTACTCAAACTTAATTTGTGGATCTACATTTTGGGTCAAAGATATAAAAAAACGTTTCATTTGTACAAAGTTTTTAATCTTGTTACTTTGGTTTGTATATAGGCAGCCTTTACATTTTCTATTAAGTTTTTGCCAAGTGGTGCTTCTGGTTCCACTTCTTTGAAGCTGAAGTCAGTTCTTACATCACACTGGATCCTTAGTTTCTCTAAGCCATTCCAAGCTATCATAACACCATTATCTGTGCATACAGCTGGAGGTGGCCGGTAGGCAGTGTAACCCATTTTATTCCCAATATATTCTATGGATTTAAATATAAAATTATTACAAGCAACACCTCCAGACACTACTATTACCTTGTTGTCTGGTTTTATCAAATTGTTTTTGTCACAATACATCATAGCTCTCTCTGTTCTGTGGGCTATATGCTCAGCAACAGCAAGTTGGAATGCAGCACATAAATCATATACCTCTGGTATTAATTCATCACCAATTGCATTATGTTCATCCTCCTTTTTCAATAGTTTGCGCTCCAAGGAGTCTTTGAGCCCACTAAAACTGAAGTTGCAATCTCTACATCTAGCTAAAGGCAATGGAAATTCAAATAAGTCTTGATTAGTGGATTTCTGTGCTGCCAACTCTACTGCTCGTCCTCCTGATATCTTCGAGTATTCAGGAATGTTTCTCAGTTTCATCCTTCTAGCCACTTTGTCAAAAACCTCACCAGGAGCATTATCCAGACCTTTGCCTAGTAATTCAAAATCATTGACATCTTTTACAAGTGATAGTAAGCAATGCCCACCTGATATGAGCAGTACTAAGAAAGGAAACTGGATATCATGGTACATTCTTGCTACTAGTGTATGGGCTTCCATATGATGAATAGGTATTAAAGGTTTTGAATGTATTCTTGAAAGGTACCTAGCATACTTTGCTCCTATTTGAAGGCTTAGAAGTAAACCGGGCCTAGTTGTTACAGCGATTGCATCTACGTCTTCAATGGTTATACCAGCTTTATGTAGGCTGTCTGTTACTGCTTTATCAATATTCATTCGGTGTAACTCATGAGCGACAAGTGGGTTCACCCCGCCGTATCTGGTGTGTAAAGCAGTTTGTGAGTACAAACTGTCACTCAATAGTCGGCCTGAACCGTCAATGATGGCACAGCCGGTATCATCACATGATGTTTCGATTCCCAGTATCACAGATTTTTTTGTAAAAGTTATTGTTCTACAGCTGATTGCCTGTGCAACATAAGCTTTAATGGTATTTATAATACGTTTTTGGAGAACTAACATTGTTCTTTTTAACTTAATTTATTGATCAACCTCAACCTTCGAATTTATACTACTCTTAGATGAATGAATACTACTTAATTATGTAATAAATGTAACCTTGAAACTGAGTCCCCTTATTAAGATTTTCATGTTACAAACATGATAGATTGTGTAGCATGGGAAAACTTAGGGGCCAAAGTAAATTGAAAGACTAAATTCGAAACGCTTTCAATAAAAAAAAGGCGGAATGATGAAATACAATATTTTTCGTCGTCAATAAAGAAATTTTAAAATAAAATTGCGGCATTTCTACATTCAGCGATTTCCACATGATTGTCAATAATGTCAATGTCATTCAATGACATTGGTCAGTTTTTTTTTATATTTTCTAATTGGGCACAGGCAGACTTCCTTACTGCATATATAACCGTATTATTCAATATCCCACCCAAAACAAAAATGTGAAAGACTGCCAAGTTCGATAATATAGGAATGCTTCGCCTATAAAAGAAGTGAGATCTGAATAAGTACCAAGTTCCATACACATACCTCAGTTAAAAATAGTTACTTTTTAATGATGTTACTTGGCAAGTTTTCATACACCTTGTTATAAATCTACTAAACGCAATGAATCAAGTATTTAATTTTCTATTAAAACTTGCCAAGTAACATCATTAAAAAGTAACTATTTTTAATTGAGGCATGTGTATGGAACTTGGTACTTATTCAGATCTCACTTCTTTTATAGGCGAAGCATTCCTATATTATCAAACTTGGCAGTCTTTCACATTTTTGTTTTGGGTGGGATTTCATTTATTTTTGTAAGGTTGTTCATTTTATTTTTTTCTTATGATGAATTTAGTTAAAGAAATGTCTCATTTATACTATCTTTTAGATTTTTTAAAATGCACTATGTTTCTTACAAAGAAATGAACTAGATTAACTAAATGGACTAGATTTACCAACTGACTGACATGACATGTTATCATATATTATGTTCGTGGATCAAAGTTACACATTCGTTATTTTCGAAAGTGATTCACACTTGGCCGTTTTCAGATTTTTACTTTACTTTGACTAAATACAAACCTTTGTACCATTCGAAGATATATTATATAAATATAGATAAATTTAGTTCGTTTTAGTTCCTTAGGGGTATAAATTTACACCGGGTATAAAACACCTTCATTATTTTGAAACCGACTCACACTTGGCCATTTTCAGATTTTTCCCTTTACCTTGACATAAAGACCTACCTCCATGCCAAATTTCAAGTCAATACGACCATTGGAAGTGGTCTAGGTTTTTGATGAGTGAGTCAGTGAATCAGTGAATCAGTCAGTGAGTGTATAGTAAAAATAGCGATTTTCTGACGTCAATATCTCAAGACCTACAATAGGTATATTAATGAAATTTTGTATTTTAGATAAGTGAGGGGGTCTCAACAGATACTAGAAATTTGATATGCGTAAATAAAATAGATTTTGAGTTACAGGGGGGTCGAATTTGGCCCGAAATGGTTCGTGTAATATAACCCACGGCCGGTGTGTCGCTTTTTTTGCTCGAACTTGGCGGACACACTGCCGTGTGTCTAGATATAACCTTATTAGTATATCGAGGCCCAAGTTGTAGAACTTGCCAACAAAATGAAAACGTATAAAGACTGATGCAGAAACTAAAGAACCAAATCACCTCCGCCCGTAAATTCTTATGCAGAAACCTAACCCGTACCTAACTGGTGTTTTGGATTTTTTGAGACAAGGCACCTCACTAGTTTCGTTAAGTTACGTTTTTTGTAATCTGTGCTTTCTCTCTTTACGAACGAACGAGTTCGCTGTTCACATAGCAACCTTCAATATTTTTATTAAAATTAGCGGTGTTCGGGTAGGAATCGCACGGATTTGTTGTAATTTGTTTACCGAACTGTGTGGTGTCTACCTCTGATATTTTTGTAAAAAAATTATTGACATGGTAAATATTTTTTTCTTGTGCTGATAGAATAAACAAAATTCTACTTTCCAAATTGCAATCTGAATCTGCCTTTTCTGTCAATACGATTTTCCAAATTTTAATGCGAATATCATAAATTTATTTGTTTATGTGGGCTATAAGTTAATTCCTTGGAATTACCATTTCTATGTGACTAAAAATCATTTGTGCTTGTGAACCATGTGCTGATTGAAATACAATCACGTTATATTTATGTATGAAGTGAGTAGTTATTTCAAGGACTTGACTTCATTTATTCACATAAAAGTGCGTGCTAACTCATTTTATTTAAACTATTATGAGCTTACCTGTTACACAATGTAACTGTGTATTTATTGCAAATTGTATTCATAGCAAACTGACAATTATTACATTATGTAACTGTAAAAAGGAAATCTAAAGGGTTTAGGTGGATTGGAAATTATTTTCTCGAATTTTATAAGGTTTTATGTATTCTATGTGTGCATCAAATGACAAAACTTATTACTGTAACAATTGAATTAATGGAAATAACCCTAAAGACTATTTTATAACAATTTTCCAATTCAATATTTGAACTAAAATGTAATATTCCTGAAATATAAATAAAAATAACTGTGTACAATATTGTCTATAATATCTGAATGAAATTATGTGAATATGATTTTAACTTATTTTTTGTTTTAGATTTCATGACTACAAGAATAAGGTGACACATTCAAAATGATAAACCTAAATATATTAAAGCAATCTACGATTGTTCATCTATGTTTTGCAATATCTTACTTCACGTCGGGCTTGATTCTGACCTTTATACAAGGTGTTTTATACTTTGGACTCAGGCCGTTCAATAAAACTTTGTATAGAAAGATAAACTATTATCTGTCATATTCATTTTATAGTCGTAAGTATTGGTGTATGTTTTCTTTATTTAGATTGGAACAATTAACCATTATTCTCATGGAAGAGCCATGGTCGATGTAGTAGATCACTATGCTACTTGATGTTTGATCCTCATTACAAAAAAAAAATAACCCACCCAAAACATACATTGAAAAAAATGCCAAGTCTCTCCATGCAAAAAGAATGGGTTCTGTTTAATGAAATAAAAAAACAGTTTATCATATTCCTTTTATTTTCAGAATTAGTGTTTATGACAGAATGGTGGTCAAAAACAAAATTATCTATCTACATTAAAAAAGATGAATACGATAAATATTATGGTAAAGAACATGGGTACCTTATAATGAACCACAGTTATGAAATAGACTGGCTCATGGGATGGCATTTCTGCAACACCATAGGAGTTTTGGGAGTAAGTATACTTTTATGTTGTAGTATGATTTTAAGTTTTTACTCAGAACTGCTCTTAAATTTGATATTCTGCAGCATTTGTCTACTAAGCCATTATAAAATGCAGAACTGTTTATGATAATTGATACTATAAAGCATTTATATGAAATCGAAATAAGGTTGTTGTAATCATTCAACTTAAAATTCTTTTATGTTTTACTTATAATTCTTTTATATGAGGTATAAAATAATTATAAACTGAATGATTTCAACTTTCATGTGAGTAGGTAGGTACTGGCAAGAATAACTTTATAATCTAGCTACCACACATCTACCTACTATTACTCTACCCTGCACTCGGAGACATTTAATGGTTACTTAAGCCATTCCTTAGTGAAAGTTTTTTTTGTCAATTCGTCACTAAGGAGTAAATATCTCTGAGTGCGGGGATCACAGACTCAGTACCTACATGCTTTAATATAGTAGCGTGGCCTTGACCTTTTCATAAAAAGATAGGGTCAGTGACCTACAGTGTCAGAGACTCAATGATAGTAACAGTTTTTTCAATGCTGGATTATTAGAACAAGCACAGCGAGAATTAAATAATTTTATTGAAAACTGTTTATTCTATATTATTTATACATAAAACATACATAAATAGTTTCAATGTTTCATGTACAAACTTGGAAGCATTTATAAACGGTATGTTCTTGAGCGTGCGATGTACCAATCGTCGAACTTGAGTCCATCCTATTAGAACAGGCCTTCTTTCCGTTGTTAGTAGAAAATTAATTAGGTCACGCGCTCAGTTTCGCTGTTTCGAAATGCGTATAATAAATCACATAAAGTACTTTGCACTATGCAATCACAATGATAACAGTAATTTTAACTCAATTTAGGTACCAGAATGGTTCAGACTTGTGATAGTAAATCAAGATAGGTACCTAATGTGTTCTGTTTAAAGATAGATAAACGTCGAAATCACAGCTGGCACGCTGACTCATTTGAATCCTGCAAAAAACTCGCAAAAATACATTTTTAAATCTCATACAGTTCAGTACCTATTTACTGTATTTTTTACAGTTGGCGATAAAAGGTATTCTTAAATAACATAAGTTAATTATTCCTTTTGTTCTGCGTAATGGTTTCATTTCGACCTCACCACATGCTAGCACGTGATTTATGGTCGTTTGAAGCTCCTTCATAGCTTCTCAATGTGGGTCGATATGATGAGAGATTTCTGACTATCAATCGCCAGATTGGGCTTAGTTATCATATCAGAAAATTACCGTTGCTGACCATAAGCCTCCCCCAACGAACGTCAGTCATATCTGCTTAAGATTATAGTCGTTTACGACGTACGTATTCTACGCAATCGCATCTGTCCGCAGAAACGTTCTTTAGGAACAATATCGGTAATCCTCTTCCATAAAACAGTGATAATTAGTAATCCAAACGTATAATCGCTTAACAAATCCATATCCTGGTTGGTAATATTTTCTCGAATATTTTCGATCGATGGTCACGGCCATCGAGGTCTAAACAAAGATACGTCCAGTTTTACAGAGAATGAAATCTAACAAATTACACATTATCAATGATATCTATGTCGTGTGTATGATAAAAATGTCTGACATAATTAGACATTACAATCAGTAGTTAATTCGTACTTGTACACTTATTTATAGCTGTGTATATTGTTGCTGCTAAAGAATAATGGGCTAGTGGCATGCTTCAATAAAAAAAAAAATTGAGAAAAACCAGTACCTACGTAATATGTAACTTTTTACTTTAGAAGATATAAATGACGGTACGGATCCCTCAATGCGCGAGCCCGACTCGCACTCAGCTGGGATTTTTGTTGACTTAAGAAAAACAACAATATGGTTCCAAAAATACCTACGTTTGCCTCTGCCAATCTAGGTTCGAAGTCCGTTTAAAAACATATTCGAGCAGGTCAAGGCAACAGGACAAAGACCGCAGATAACGACAGCATTATTTTCAGAAAAGGGTTTAATTAAGTTGGATTTATTCAAACACGAATTATAATAATAATTAATGTTTAGATAATATATGGCTTTCCTTAATAGCACTCGTACATGTCCCGTTTATTAATCGCCTATTTAAATTCATATTATTGCAGTCATGAGTCACCATTTAGAAGGCAACTGCAAGGCAATTTAACCAGTAAATTTTCAGCAAGCATATTAATATCAAACAGTCGATAAAAATAAGTAACTTATTTTGGAGAATCTTATGGAATCGTCTTATCTCTATTCTTATTTTGTGCATGATCTACTTGGTATTTCTCCAAATCCCGACGCGGTAGAGTAACTTTATGTTCCAGACTTCTTAGAATCATATAATCTACAAGAAATTATGTATTTCACCTTGGGGACGAAAATACTGAAAAGTCGTGTTTTATTAAAATGTTCAGATGTTTCTGAAACTTTTTTTAGTATGTATCTCTTGAAAAAACAATATTAAACGTGATTGAGTTTATCACTGATGATGTTCTAGCCGACTGTCAACAAAGGCAGCTGTTTTTCACCCAGCTAAGCAGGACGTATTTATATATATAGATTTATAGACTTATAGTGCACAAGCATTTGTACAGACACAGATGCACTACCTCTTCCTTCACTCTCATAGCCCAAAGCGACTGCAATCCGGCACTACTATGTATATTATTATGTATTTAAATATCTTATCTTTGTTACAGAATTGCAAGGCTTATGCAAAGAAATCCATCCAATACTTACCTCCAATCGGTTGGATGTGGAAATTTTCCGAGTTTGTATTTCTAGAAAGATCCTATGAAAAAGATAAGGAAACTATTAAACATCAGATATCAGAATTGTGTGACTATCCGGATCCTGTATGGGTGAGTTATCTTCAAAATTGTGTGTCTAAAGGGTACATGCATACTTATAATCCTGATAAAATAAAGTAATCAGAAATTAATCATTGTCAACTTTGTACCTATAATTGAGGTGATCTGTACATTATTTATTTGTTTCATCGATTTTCTATATATTTGTACGTATTCATAATTCAGAATCCTATTTTTCATATTATTATCACTATGTTTACAATAATATTTTGACATGGCTACTAGCTTTTCGTGACCTTTTCGACCAAAGTTATCAGAAATAGGCGGCTTTTGTATCCGGTTAATTGTTGACAGTTAAAACAAAATAAACTATTTTGGTCATGAACTTTGTATTTACTGATGAAAGTAAAAATAACAATACTTTTTACTGATAAGTAATACATTTAATGTAAGTTAGGTAAAACATGTTTGTTGGTTTATAAATATAGTTGGTTTATGTACGCATAAGTATTCGATTACCACAGTATCGTAGCAAATAAGTGCAGGGATACTTTTATCCAATCCAGGTAACTATTTACCAACTCGAGTATCGTAATTTCCCTGTCTCTATAAACCTGTCCTCTGAAAACTAAAAAATGGAATGTACTGCAATTTTCCAATAAAAAGGTTTCGATATCTATTTATAAATTTTGTAAATAAAAATAGCTTCATTTAGCTGTTTTATTCGTCAGCTACGTTGATTTGCCGCGCAAGATAAGCGATGGAATTTTCCCTGAGCGTGGCATTGACTTAATTTCAAGAATATCATATTTATTTCTGACTGTTAGTGGTTTCACCCGCTTCCTGTGGGAACAACTTCATGCACCGTATTATGCACTGTTGTATTATAAGCTAAATTACTGACAAATGTCATCAGCATCCCTTCACATACACAAACTGTCGCCTTGGTAATATTTGTGTGATGTACCGAATATAATATTTATGTTCCTCCTATTCTAGCTACTAATGACCCCTGAAGGAACTAGGTACACTAAGAAGAAGCACGAAGCCTCGTTAAGTTTCGCCAAGGAGAAGAATTTACCTCTTCTGAAACATCACTTAACGCCCCGTACCAGAGGTTTTACAACAAGCCTACAGTTCTTTAGAGGAAAAATACCTGTTATTTACAACATACAGTTGGCCTTCGAGAAGGATAGTAAGGTAAGACGTTTGAACAATACTTTAGTAAACGATAATGATTATTTCGACTAATTGTTGAAAAAACAAAAAAAAAACATTTATTTTAAATGAAGGCCTTTGAGTCTTGGACAGCTTTAAATGTCTTTTGTTGTTTTGAAACATATGTATCAGTAAACTTATAATGAGCCGCTATTACGAAATTAACAATCGTCATCGTTGCATTGCCAAATATAATCAACTTGGTAATCCTTGGTGATTCTATGCTACTAAATTCTGCAACAGACCAAAAATTCGTTTTGATTATAAAACAATTGATAATCCACGTTATGTAATTATTTCGGATAACAATTATGCATTAATCAAAATGTAACATTCCTTTCGCCTGTTCGACATAATAAACCTTTGCCTTTTCTAACCCTTCTAAACTTCAGCCTAATAAACAACGCAGTTCATATCTACTAATATTAATTAACAGTTGCATAACCTGATTGGGACTGGTCAATGTTTAAATAATGTTTTGTCTACTGCGCGACTCATTAAGAGCGTCTCAATGTAGACCGCAGATAATAAGTACTATTATAGTATTATCATATACTATTGCAGTGTTATTGTTTAATTATGATACTGTCCATTATGAGATAATTAAGACATTAAAATTATAAATTTGTGGATTTTCTTGTCGAGATACTCGTAAAGTGCTTACCTAGATTAAGTATGATAGTGGTAGTATGCTAATATTGATTAGGGCCCTATTGTGGTTCTAATCAGGTCGAATATTATTTAATCCGTAAGGCATTTGTAAATGTACCGCCGATTTGCTTTCCAACGAACTTATACTTCCTAGCTTCTATAATGTTACTTAGATAAATAATCCACCTTCATTGTTGCCAAATAAAAAACTGATGGTTCAACGTCAATGCCCAAACATTCACGTTCAGCCATGATAATGACGCAGTACGCTTCACCTCTTTTTGTAGTGACCAATTACAGGCCAATGACCAATCTTGACTTAAATCTTACCACCACTGAAAAACATAAAACACATTTTTCATATGGTGTTATTTAAAGAATTTAATCGATGCATATAAGCTGAAATTATATTGTTAAAAAAAAATTGGGTGCTTTAACACTTCATATTTACAACTGCATAATAAACCTCTTCTCTGTAGTATTAGAACTCTTTGGAAATATGAAATATAAACTTTTTTAAATGATAAAGTGCTTTTGCAGACTCCGCCTACATTAACAAGTCTGCTGTATGGCAAGCCGGTGCACGCCCATTTGTACATCGAGCGGATACCGGTGGAAAATATCCCAGTAGACGAAGCAGAAGCAGCCAAATGGTTGCACGACCTCTTCGTTGTAAAGGTACGTACTTTTGTATAGAATGGGCACTTGATATGGGAAATCAGACTTTATGCACCCTGGTAACTGTTTGTAAGAATACGCAGCTCGCCAAATGCTATGCCACAGCCCAGGTACATGTTAAGCTCCCAAATGAACAAATAAAATTTTTCAATTAAAATAATTCGTTTTCGAAATACCCTCATAGGGATAAATTTCAAAACAGTAATTATAGGAATCATCATTGTTCCTAAACGTTGCAATTTAAGTTTTTTTTAATCCAACTATGAGAAATTCTGAATCCGAGAATGCGGTTGAAACTGCAGGATACAGTTAGTATTAGTACTGTATGTGTCGCCAACGATCTAGACCACACATAACACAAGTCAGTGGCCGGCCTTAACTACCGCAATAACACATTTCCGAAACGAGTTCCCGACTGCCTACCTATGTTGATGAATGCACGCGAGCTTCGCACCTACACATCTAAAAATAGATATTTGTTTTGTACACATGTTATGCAAAGTTTTGTAATTAAACCTTGAATTTAGTGAGGTGCGAGTTCGTTATTACGACATAATTTATTAGACACTTATATATGCGTGAATACAAAAATCTAGAACACGCAAAATTGTAGTAATCCTTTTTATTGAGAAATTGTGAAATATTGTAAAGGATAACGCAAAGGACGCTGTTTATTACATTTAACTTTAAACTAGCGTTTCGGTAATTTCCAGTATAAATATGATATCATTGCGACAGAAATGGTATTTCCACCATACTAAGTATGCCATTCTTACCATCGTAAACGATTATCATCGTTGCAAATGTGCCATTCAAAATAAATGTTATGCTGATATCCAGTTTCATTAGTATTCAATGCAACTTAGTATGCTATTGCGTCTCTATTATAGCTTAGGACCACGTGCCAAATATGCACTCAAATATTTTATGTACCAGTAGATGCTAGCTTAGGCGCGTATGTTGTATGCGTCAATATGAGGATCGGGTAATATGTCACACGTTAGCGTATGCTTGCTACCCTAAAAGCTCCGAAACTACTGAACCAAAATTCTTTCACTATTAGGAGGCTAGATTATCCCCTAGGAACAGGCTATATTTTGTCCCGGTACGCGAAGAGTTCCCCACGCGGATGAAACAGCGGGGGAACAGCTAACGTAGGTAATATAAAACCGATCTGATGTATCCTATGATCATTAAATGAATAGGTACTCTTATTTCGCGCGGTGTCACCAGTCAGTCACGGTCACCAGTTTCGCAGGATCTTATTTCATTAATAAATGCAAGCAGCCAATGACCTTCACTCTTCCTCTACCTGCCTGCCTTTTTTTGGTACTAAATCGGTTCATTGGTTGCAGTCTTGCCTTTAGCACCAATTTTAGTGATTCATTTTCATTTCAAGAGGAAACATTTTGTTGTTTTACTCTAAAGGTTTCAAAATTACGGAACGGATTTGAAAAATTCTTGCACTGTTAGGAAGCTACTTAGACTATTCTCGAGTAACATGAGTCATGTTTTGTTCGGGTACGTGTGAAAGAGATCCCGGGGACGTGCTCGGGTGAAAAGCTAGTCTTTTCTAACTCAGATAAATAATAATACCTACTTTGTTTCCAGGACAAAATGCAAGATTCGTTCTTCAATACCGGTGACTTTTTCACGGAATCTGGTGTTGAACGAACGGAGCCGTTCACCGTTCCTCCGCCCATCTGGTCTCTGGTGAATGCGCTCGGCTGGGCAGTCGTCACCCTCACTCCGATGCTCTATTACTTGCTCGGCCTTTTGTTCAGCGGAAAACTCCTTTATTTCTCCATTGCCTGCGCTATATTTGGAGCATGTAAGTATATCATTAGATATTTTTTTTAAATCAATATTTTCTTCTTGAGAAGAAATACCAAAACAAAATCAGTCTTTAAAGGGTCTAGATATAACTACAATGCAATGTATGTTCATGACAGAATGTCTCTTCACGAAAGGACTATTGTTGTCATTCGACCTGTTTCACCTCATATTCCATTAAATATTGACCTTTGAACAAATTGTATGTAAGATGTGAAATAAATGACATATTTGCAAACAATTGAGGGGTGGATTGAAAGTCAATAATAAATTAAACAAGCAATGACGTTATGTACTCAACAAATAGTCGCTGTTTACAAGTATGGCTTAGTGCCATACTTACTATACAGGAGATTGTTCGGTGAATATTTTATTTTAATGCCTTGCAGGCAATAAATAGTACATAGAGATGATATATAATAAAATGTACCTACTGTAGGTTGCATATTTATTTTGTGTTTGTTAAGCCAAACATGAGAACGTTTTTACTCAGCGCTAAAGTCGATAAATAACGTGTATGTGCACTGTGCATGAAATTAAAACATAAATGTTTGTTTCAGTTTTCATCCTCCTACAAAAATCTATCGGAATGTCTAAAATCAGTCAAGGATCTTCCTACGGAACAGAAAAGAAGTAACGTACCTGTTGCAGTATTCATTCTTTTACATTGTATTCTACATCTAATACCTGTACTGTATACTATATTTTATATTAAAAGAATACAAACTAGATCATGTAGTTACATACATTGTATGTACCATCCTGTTCTGTTTATAAATAAACATAGAAAATACTTGGCTGAAAATACTATAAATAAATGATGGAATGAGCAAAGGGTGTATTGTGTGTATTGAAATGTTGAAGTTGTACTTTAGTGTATGATTTATTGTTTAATATGTAAAAATCATCATAAAAGAAGCTGCTAATTTTTGATACAAAAATATTGAAGACTACTGCATTGTTTAATTTGTTACGAAGTATTACTGTGACTGTTCAGTTTATTTATTGTTATTTTGTTACATGAATATTCTTTTGACATGTGTAGATACGATAAGCGTATGTCTCGATATGTTGTATTTTCTGCGCAATGCTCTTTTATCTGTTATTATGTAAAGTTTAAATTATATACCTAATAATCTATTAATTTATAACAACGATACCGCTAATCTGAAGAAGTTAAATAATCGATAAATGTAAAGTCTTAGATTACTCATTGCATTATTATCTTGTTTCTACCGTGTTACTATCGGAATTGAACCGATTAAATTATTACTATGGATAAATTTAGGACTGAACTAAGCGAAAATTATAGTAGTGATTTACAAATAGACCAAGATGAAATTATTACAAACTAAAATGCGTTCCGTATTTTCTATTTTTATAAAAAAATTATTTGGATATCGTTAAATTTCTATTTCTCTTTGATAAAATCATGTAAGTATATTATATATTATCCTTAAAATCCGTGGTGAAGGTACCGATTTGATTTCTAGAGTAGTGAACATCTAAGAGGTGCATTGGTCTTATTAGATATAGTTTGAGTAAAATTACGTACCTAACTATTGGATTGAAAATATTAAAATTACATTATTTTGTAGACACTGTCGTGTAAGTATAAAATAAACTGTTATAAACTACAAAAATTATAGTTTTACAGTATGAAATGTTCGCCACAAATGAACTCAATTTTTTTGTGGTTCTAAAAGGACTAACAATATATTGCAAAGACATTTTTTTACTTTAAATAAAAATCCAAAATTGAATATTCTTCAGTAGATAGTCAAGGATAATTAAATATTTATGCACAAAATATACATTCAACAAAGCACAAAATGTTGTAAACTTTAGATTGTACGTGCAATTTTGTTTTTTTTCTCTAAGTGTGAAAGTGTTTTAAGGTTTATGTTTTTTTTACTACAATATTGTGTAATGCCTTGAAATTTTTGAAATGTAATTATAAATAGAACGAGAGTGGGGGTAACAGATATAACACTAAACTTGTTTGTTTGTTTTGAATAACAGCAAATTATAACTTTTTATGAGTACATAAACTAATATTGTATTTAAACTAAAAATAGTAATTATAATCACGAAGTCGCTCCATGCTGAATGTTACTTACTTAGTTTCTTTGAATTGGATATGTAATGCGTGATTAAAAGTAATAAATAACTCATAACTTATGTCGCTATAGTATTCGATTCCCCCAAAATACTTATGAAGCCACATTCTCGTTAACTAGCTCCACTAGTTTGTATTCAACGAATTTTCTAACAATTGAAAATATTTTGATTTGGCTCGTGTAACATTGAAAATAAACTATGGAATATTTGTTTCATAGTTTCTCATAAGGGTATCGAACTACAAAGGTTAAAACGAACCCTTATGTCTTTTAGAAGTATTTATAATTTAACTCTAAATCCTACAGGTAATACCGATATTTTTGATATGTCTGATGTACTTTTGATTTGTAAACTTATTACAAGATACCTTGACCTACATTGGCACCTTGTAAAAAACTGTCGTTATCATGAGTGTTATCTGAGATGAAAATCAGGTATTATTTTCTAGTAATAACCAAAACAAGATAAGCAAGCCTACACTACTTTTATATACCAACGTTTTTTCAGTATAATTGCATTTATTAGATATAGTGTAAGTATTATGGTCTCGATATTGCTATTTTTCAGAGGATATAATGCACGAAGATGTTAAAATATTGCATTGTTACAAATATATAGTAGAAGTAGGTGTAGGTGGCTCCCAGGAATGCGCTGTTGACAATGATGTGATAGAGACAGTTATTATTACATTTACAAGATGCTTATGTTGTCAAAAATCCTACTCAATAGGCGTATTAAAATTAGTGATTCTGATTAATTCAGTCTATTCGATTAGCAATAAATATTGGACGCCGTTTGGTCGCCGGAAGACGCTGGATGCAGGTCGCCTCCAACAGATACCTCTGGAGATCTAAGGGGACGTCCTATGGCTGAGATGATGATGATGATGTTTGCAAAAAAAATATAAAAAAATAGAGCGTGGGGTTTTGTGACGTCACGGCTCTGTGTCCAATATTTTTTGGTCGTAAAATGATGAGTAAATACGTCTTTGTTAACAGGCCTATTGATCAGGTACATACTAGACGAAGAGGCTGCTTTGCTTCTATAGTTTAACATAGGTATCTTATAGTTTGGATTAGAAATCGATTTAAAGTCGTATGTGATTAAAAATACTGCTGTCGCTAGCGTTTATGATGAATGGGCAAATGTTACAACAAAAAGTGGTTGGTCAGAAATATACTGATCTACACATATGCGACTTTACATACTTGTGATATGCCAAATTGACACGATTCATAGTTCTACGAACATAGCACAATACTGTGTAAATTATTATAGACTTGTATCTATGGTTGATTAATTTCATTTCAATAGATAACATAGATGTTGTAACTTTGTACGTATGTTTATTATTATTATTAAACTTGTACTACTTATCTCACTGTTTTATTTTAATCCATACTTATAATATTATAAAGAGGAAAACTTTGTTTGTTTGGTTGTAATGGATAAACTCAAAAACTACGGGACCAATTATAAATATTCTTTCACCATTAGAAAGATATGTTATCTGCGAGTAACATCCAAACTAATATTATAAATGCGAAAGTAACTCTGTCTGTCTGTCTTTTCTTCACGCCTAAACTACTAAACCGATTTGTGTGAAATTTGGTACAGACATAGTTTGAAACTTGAGAAAGGACATAGGATATAGTTTTTATTACAAAAAAAATATATATTCCGGACATATAGCGCCATCTATTGGTCAAATCAAAAATCTGCTGGTAGTCACTATTCCACGCGAACGAAGTTGCGGGCAAAAGCTAGTAGGCTATATTTTATCCCGGTGCGGGCAGTAGCTCCCACGGGATGCGGGTGAAACCGCGGGAAAACCGCTAGTCGTAGATATTAAAAACTGTTTGACTATATAAATGAGAAATTTTCTAAAGGAGATTGATCAGATCACACAATGGTAAGTGATTTTGAAATAAAAGATTTAAATAAAATAACATTTTCTTTATTTCCTATATTTCCATATTACTTAGTCTGAGTATAAAATCAAGGAGATACATTTGTACCTTAACTTCTATGGGCTTATTGGTTACAAAAAAGCCTGGGACACCAGCCTTTTCTAAAGTTACTTGCTGGTCACTAACCTGTAACAAAACAGTTATAAAATAAATATTAAAAAGGTTTTCCTCTTTGTTATTTACTTGTGTGGAGTGGATAGTTATAATGATCAAGTTACCTGTTTGTTACCAACTTTTGACTGGAAAATTAGTTTATTATTGTCTAGTTGCTTTCCGGGGGGTTCAGTACAGGAACTTCTTAATTTTCCAGACGAAACATAGCCTTTGTTGTTTAGCTTTCCAACAGTTGGAGCCTTTAAGGTACAAACAAACAAAAACAAGATATCCTCTTTATTATATAACTAGCAATCCGCCCCGGCTTCGCACGGGATAACAGTATTTCCCTACTATTTAATGTATGGTATTATACATATAAACCTTCCTCTTTAATCACTCTACCTATTAACATAAACCATATGAAAATCGGTTGTGTAGTTTTGAAGATTTAAGCATACAAAGTTACATAGGAAAAGAAAAAGCGACTTTGTTTTATACTATGTAGTGATATTAATATAGAAAGATTCTAACTTACTTTTTGGTCTAATTGGAGAACTAATTTCATATCAGTTTGCCTCAGCTCTTCCCTATGTCTTGATAATAATATTGCTTTCTGAAGACTTTGCTGATCTGCTGCTGGAGTATTATTCATCATAGTTTGAATTTCCACTGGAATATTATAATGGGCAGTCAGTTAACATTGTATCTTTCAAGAATGTTGATTTACTTTTATTAATTTCTCACAATGTGTTTTATGTCCTCTAATTTTCGTTCATTTATTTATTCTCGCACATATTTATTACATTTTTAAATATAAAAGTAAAAAACATTTTAAAATATAAAAAATAGGTTGCCACCGATATCGGGCACAGGGTCCAAGGTACCGGCGGTTAGGTTCCCAGAGACAGAAACCTCCTCACAATACGTGCCATATCAAGGAGTACTGCCTTCTGAATCAGTCCCTTGATCCAGCTGCCTAACGAGAGCCTCCTGAGGTGTTCGTCGAGGCTCTTGGCTATTAAACCATTGGCCGTAACGACAATCGGCACAACAACAGCCGTGTTGTTATGTCCTCTAATATTACTACTAAATAATGAACAGAATTTAACAAAATATTCCTTACTATTGTGTTTGTTGATAATTTGTTGCCGTTGTTGGAATAAATGTTTCTCTGTTACATGCTGGATTTCCATAAGACCTTTCACTATTTCAAAAACTGTTTCATTAAGGAGGCAGTTTGCTAATCCAGAAAGTAATTCAATTGGTACTCTCATTTGGTATTTCCTGGAATGAAAATATATTATCCTTATTATAAGATTACGAAAGTAGTTCTGCCTACCTTTCGAGCGTTTACGCCAAAGCTAGCACAGCAATTTATAAGAAGTTTGGTACAGTCTAGAGACAAAGGTGGTCTAATCATATGCTTACTGATATCAAGGTACTAGAAGTAGGTAGTTCAACCATTGTACTTACGGAGGTAATTCACGTGCCATATCTTGTAGCTGTTCCAGTAAAAAATACAGCTTTCTTTGCAAAGCTTCAGGAGTGGGATCCATGATTGAGGAACCACTGTTTGATACCGTCCAAATTAATGTTTATTTACATAATACAAGGATGTTATCTGTGAATTGTAAAATTATAGATTACTGTACGCTTACAAATATTTACTCAATACAATAGCTAAGCAAGAATTGGTGAATTACTGCTTACTATTGAAAACAAAATAAGATATTATTACGACCTTGACCTATTGTCAAAACACTGCTGACAGTGGCATTGACATTGACAATCAATGTGAGACGTCATAGTGCATTAAAAAACCGTAAAAATTGCGATCCAACCGTAAAAATGAAGGAATTTAGTAGCCAGGCAGTTAGACTCAATGGTTAGACTATGTATTTTCGTTAAAACTTATGATTTTTAATATATGGCTTTTTTTACATTTTAATGTGATAAGCGATGTGTCACATTATCACACAGTGATAATTATAAAGAATATCGTGTAAACATCGGCTAATCTGTGCTGCTACTAGTGAAAATAGTTATATGTCAATGGTGAAAATGATGAAAATAGAATTTTCTATTTGACACTGACAAGTGACTGACGCATTCATTGTTGATTTTGTGCTTGACATTTTGGAACGTAATGTAAAAATTGAGCAATTTTATCCAAGAAAATAAAAGTAAAGACTGTGCGTTTTGTAGACATGTTAGCTAATATGAGTAATTATTATTGGGCTTTCCTATTGGTGTTCTTAAACTTAAACGTTTTAAAAGCAGATGTGTCGAACAAAGAATCAGAACATATTGACCTATTGCTGTAAGTTAAATATTTTAATTTATATCTTACACTCTATTTGACTATGTAGTAACTATAATTTAATAACAAATATCGTGATATTTACAGAACTAGAACTGGAGCTGGCTATTTGTCACCATTCCCTGATAATTGCTCTTTAATATTGAATGATTTCGCTGATTATGCTGCAAACTTTACAAAGTGTTCCATACTAAATGCTAGACCTATAAGGATATGTGAAAAGTGTATAGAGCCGTATATGAACTTCCACAACAAGTATCAAGAGTTAATGACCGTAGTTGTGAATGGAACCTCTTGCAAGTCCGTTTTCATATCCCATGATAGACTGGATGCAATATTAGAATATCATGACAATATTCTAAGCATTTGGAACAAAGCTCATTGCTCTGGTGTGTATTATCATTCAGATGCGTCATTTATATTTGCTACTTAGTTAATGTAATGGTAAATGAGAATGTAAACATGAAATTAAAATTAACAATGTTATTGAGACAGTGACACATTGAGTGACTGCATTTTGATTTAAAGTGAATTAATTATGGAGAATTTTGTTGAAAATAAATAATTCAAGACCCTTTTATATTACATAAATTATATACTTGAACCCTTTTGAGTACCTATTTCAATTATTTTCAATATAAAATCTGCACCTAAGATGACCCACTAACCACATTTTTTTTTCAGATTGTTACAATTGGACCACTCCAGTGCCAGTTTTATCAAATGAAACAATACACTTCAATCAGTTGTTTAATGAAACCATAAACTGTATAGTAAAGTACATAAATCCTTCTTCAAATGATACTCAGATTGTCTGTGATAACTGCATGCAGTCCTACCTTAAGTTGGACAGTTTTTATAAAACACTCAGTGCAGATTCAATTGGAACAGACAGCATTTGTATGGATATAGTTGACTCGGTAAGTTATTATATCAATAACTCTATTCATATTTTTACTTAAAAAGAACATAGTGAAGCAAAAGAATTTTAGGTATCAACATTCATAACAAGTTTGTTTAAGTTCTACTAAAATGAAATATTTTCAGATGAATGCAACGCGGTCTGTATGGAGTAAAAGTTTGAATTGTTGTAAAATAAGAAGAACTCCTGAAGTCATATTTTTGGTTTGCACTGGCATTATATCAGTGTTACCAATATTTTATTATTTAGTTCTAAGATTCTGCAGTCCAATGAGAGACTTGCCAAATGTGTTGAAGCGTAAGTATTTAAGCAGATCCTATTCTACCTACAACCTATTTATTGATGTTAAAAAGGCAGTGTAGTAATATTTATTCCATCATTTCAGAATCAAGATTCAAGCAGACCATACTACGATCATTAGGACGAACAAATTGAAGGCTGTTAAATAAAATAAAAGTCTCATTGTAACAAGTAACACATTATGTATTTACAAATTGACCAAAGAAATAAAAACTATTTTTGATAAAATTGGGTCTAACTGATAAGTACGGGCATTGTAGGCACATAAAAACAGGCTTAAGTCACTAATGTGTATTTATTACCGATGTCTTGCTTTCTTATTGTTATTTTTCTTCATACTATTACTATTACTTGTACTACTGGTAGACATTTTGTGTTTTAGAGAGTTTGGTGTCATATCTCCTTTGTTCATCAAACTCATACTTGAGTCCTTGTCCTTGGGAGTGCTAGGTCTGCTGTCTAGGCCTACAACTGACAACATTTTGCTGTCACTGCCAAAAGCTTTTTGTAGCATACCTGAAGAGGTAGCTATCTTTTGAGTCAAACTTTGTTTTGTTTGGGAATGGTTTATAACTTTTTCAATACCACCATTTGTATGCTGTTTTCCAGAAGGCTTGGACGCTATACTTTCAGTAGAACCATGTATGGTGGTATGGTTCAGACTGCTAACATTGAGACCAGAGCTGATTTGTGTATCTGATGAGTCTTCATTTGTTTGAGATTCAGTCTCACTGTTTCTTTCATCTAGAAGGTAAACACATTTTAAAGTTAGTAATATAATTTGCGTCTTTACACAAACTAATAAAAACACTGTGTATCCAACACTTACTTTTAGCTTCAGCAGGATCCACAAGACCACTGACAGCCTAGAATATAAAAAGATATTGTAAATAAGAGTTTAAATTGCAATATTAAATAAGTTATAGTTGTACTCAGTTTTTGTTTACAACTTACAGCCATTGATGTAATACTGGATTTGGAAAATAAACGCTCAGCCTCTTTGAACTTTCTGTTACGTTTATCTGCCTTGGAATTTGTGCTTTTGTTAGTGGTCAGGTATCTGTCCCACCCTCTTATAATATTTCCATAAAGCTGAGTATCTTCTAAATATGAGCCTTCAAAGGCATATATTTGGCGTTCCAAGTTAGCCAGAGTCTCCTGGAACATATAAATAATTAGTTTAGCCATGTTCACTGACATAAATTACACAGTTTGTTCGTTTTATTTACTTACAGCCACTTCGGCCTTTCTTTTGACTAATTCCGCCAATTCCGCTCTTGTGTCAGCCACTGACGACTGTTTAGACGCCATGTTGTTTCTTTTTGCTTGTACGGTTTGGGTTTCGTTGTCGGGGGTTTGTGGTGAAACAACCATGTCGTTAGTTGAATTAGTCTTACTTTAAATATCCATTATTTAACAACTATATACGAGGTAGTACGTTTGTAATATAAAAATAACACTAATCGAGAGATAAATGCTGAAAATGTTTCAATCAATACGCACGATGACGCGCTCGCTTTGTTTCAAGGAATGACACTGACAGCTTGTTTTGTTTGATGTTTGTCACATTTTGAAGTCTTGTCTATGACATCAGAGTTGTTCCTCTTCACTATCCCAATCTATAATTTTGGGCGTATGCAAGTTGCGTGTGTATACTTTTAATGAATTAAGTAAAAAAAGTACCGTACTGTTTTAAAATAATCTTTAGGCTATATTAAAAATTATAGTAATTATTTTATTCCGATACGGGAAGAAGTTCTTCGGGACACAGGTAAAACAACTACTTAAAATAGGCTGCGGCTGATGATGTAAATAGATCGTCTAGTAAGCGCCTAAGAATTTACAATTTACAATTACATTACATTCTGTCTGGCTGACTGACATCAGTAAAAGTGTCAAATTCAGAATTTCAGATGTTGACGAAGCGAAGTTGTTTATAGAATAAATTCATATCTTGTTAAGAATACTTTAATTCCGCCAATTTCAGCTGATAAGTACTACTTATCTCACAGTTCGATATCTCGTCCTAATGGTTGGACTGTATGAATCAAAAGCTGGAAATTATTTAACAACTGTTATTTTCTATCATAGCTAAATAATGTCTGTGAATTATATTCCTAGAGTAACACAGGTGAGTCCATAGATATAAACTTTATTTATGTGTAAATGAACTAACTAATGCTGGATATAAATTAACACCTTTGCTCAGTTAGGGGCTGGTTAGAGGAGAATTTCATCAGCGACTTGCTTTATTTGCCAGTTAGATGCTGTGCAGTTGGACAATCAACTTGAAGAACTATTCA
The DNA here is from genome assembly GCA_033682625.1 of Helicoverpa zea x Helicoverpa armigera. Taxonomy (NCBI): domain Eukaryota; kingdom Metazoa; phylum Arthropoda; class Insecta; order Lepidoptera; family Noctuidae; genus Helicoverpa; species Helicoverpa zea x Helicoverpa armigera. The sequence goes on from JAWIIS010000032.1 coordinate 8,186,550, forward strand.
AGCAATTGGTTTTTCAAGCTACACAATTCGTAGAGGTTGGTAAATGTTATTAGTTTTTATTATTTCTATAAAGTTATGATATGCTTTTTCAGACTGATTAAAATATACTTTTTTTTCCAGCCCCAGTATGTTCAACCTATTCTGCCAGAGTTGGAACTTTTGATAAGAACATGGATTTTTAAATATTCCGTGTATGACCAAAAGAGTACCTTTGGGCAACAGATGCTCTCATTGAATTATAAATCAGACAACTTTGCTAGAAGTAAACTGTTCTGGTATTATGGTTACAATGTTGGGCTGAAATATCTAAGAGAAAGAGCAATCTACAGTTTTACTTCCAACACAAAAGTTCAGAATTTTATTAATAAATTAGAAACTTTTCAATTGATTGGTGATATATTGAACTTCTGTAGATTCATACAGACTGGCAAATACCCATTGCTCATAGATTTTATATTGGGCATTGAGTTGTCTGCTGAGAAGTTGACTAGAGAAGACCTAACTGATTTCTCTTGGACTAGAGAACTTCTGTGGCATAACTTTATTGTAAGTATTGTGCATCAGTACACAATTAATAATTATTTCGATATAGGTGATTTATATGCTACATCTTCACATAATAATATTTACTTAGTCTTGGGTTAATGCACCAAAAGTAAAATTATTAACATTCTGTTTGCAGGAATTAATAGGCACATCAATAGCATTGATCAACATCTTTGGAGTAAGAAGTAAACTATCAAACTTACTGAAGTATGTGTGGTGGCGACAACATGTCAGATCAACAGCCAGTACTATGGAGGCTGTGATGACATTACAGACTGTCTGTGCTTGCTGTAACAATAAGCCAGTGCTCCCTCACACTTTGGGCTGCAGCCACGTATTTTGTTACTATTGTATAATGGTAAGTTTGGGTTGCCCGGGTAACTGGGTTGAGGAGGTCAGATAGGCAGTTGCTTCTTGTAAAGCACTGGTACTGAGCTGAATCCGGTTAGACTGGAAGCCAACCCCAACATAGTTGGGAAAAGGCTCGGAGGATGATGATGATGTATAATGGTAAGTTTATTACTGGTACACCTAAAGTTCGAAGTGCGGCTATATGTAGGCTTAACCAGCTAAAGCTAGGTAGCTAAACTGGCTAAACTTAGTTGGCTCCTTCGTTATAGTGGCTACACCAAGCTGACGCTGCACACCTGTGGCTAAAGTTAGGGGGGTAACCTATTCTTCATTGGTTAAGCTTTTTGGTTCAGATAAGCATTTTGGTTTTGTTTTGAGATTTTTACATGTGATTTGATATGTATTGAAAATGAAAGACAATGTTTATGTGAAATTTTCATACTCCTATGTACTTCGTTATGTACTCTACTCCCTTATGTATACTCCCTTATATTCCTCGATCCTACTAACTACTATGTACATCGTTATATACTTCCCATAAGTACTCCTCTATGTATTTCGTTGGTGTCAAAGAGTAATAATTATAAAGCTTCCCTCTGAAATATCTGATTGGATTAGGTATAATACTAGGATAATATATTTATTATAACAGATATCAGATCAATATTATCAAAATACATACTTTTTATCACCTGTTTGGATATTTGATGTTTTATGGATAATTATATTGTTTATTTTTCAGGCGAACAAAACTGCAGATCAAGACTATTCTTGCCCAAAATGCTATTTTAATGGAAGAGAAATCAACAAACTTATAATGCCTGGCCAACAATAAATGCGTACTAAGTAAATATTAATGGGAAACGTGGTACTGTGAACTGTGGCTGTGTACTTTTAAAAGTTTCATTGAGTGTCGTAAAAGCGTCTATGGTTTAAAAAAGGTTGCCTTTGTCATTGAGTATTTGTTTTGTATATTGATTTGAATTACGAATCCAAAATTCTATTTAATAAAATCTAATCGATCAGGATATATTTGATTGGTTCGTAGTTCGAATCACTTTTTTTAAAAAGTGTTAAACTTCGTAGTGAATTTGTCTAAAACAAGACTTGGTACACGCTTCGAATTTATTCGAGACTTTCCTAATATCTTACGTAGTTCTTAATTCTTTTGTATAGAACATAACATTTTGTCCCTTACTATGCCAACCAAAAAAAAATCCAACCTTTCGCGAGTTAGCCGAGATGCGAAAAGGATGAGACTTAATAGGTCTCAGGAATCAGAAGAAGATCGTGAATTGCGGTTATCTATCAGCCGAGAGAACATTGCTCTGTCACGTGCATCTGAAACTATTACTGAGAGGTGCAAACGCTTAAGTTTGCTAAGAATTCGAGCCGCGACTTTGCGCTCTCGGGAAAGCACTGAGCAACGCGAGCGACGGCTTGCAGCTGATCGAGATAGACACACCCTCTCGCGCTATTCAGAGACTTTTATCGAAAGGGAGTTACGTTTAAGTTCGCAAAGAACTCGAGCTGCGGCTCGGCGCTCGCAAGAGAGTTTCGAAGAACGTGAAGCACGTTTAGCCTCCGACCGACAGCGTCGTGCCCTTTCGCGCCAATCCGAATCTCTTTCACAAAGAGGACAACGATTATCAATAGCTAGAAATAACTGTGTGGAGGCCCGATTAGTCTATGAAAGTTATCTAGCATCTGAAAGAGAAAGAATAGTTGAGCTAAGACGAACAGAAACGGAGGATCAGTCTAGCCTAATCATTGAACGAACCCGATGCCATATTGACAGAGACCCGATTGGCCTCATAGACACGAATAGCAGTGCAGATGAGTCTGTGGAATATGGCGAAACAATTAAAGGCCAGACCGCACTTAGCGACACTGCGCGACGCGACACGTAACGACAAAATATTCTTTGTAAGAAATTGTATGAGGTATAACGCACTATGCAGCAGCGGAACTACGCGACGCGACACTCAGCGGCAAAGTTGGGAAAGTGACCAAAAGTGTCGCAACCTGTCGCGTCGCGTAGTTCCGCTGCCGTTAAGTGCAATATAGCAAGCGACGCGACACTTCACTTTTTTCAAGTTTTGGTTTAAACGAGAAGTCGTGTTTGAAATGGCTTTCGATGAAGAGAAATTAATTATGTTAGTCAGTCAGTATCCTGAGATATATGATCATCAAAATGAACATTATATGAATTCAAGCGAGTGACAGACAAAATTTGCTGCAAACTGTCGCAGCACTGCAGTTCAAGTGCGGTATACCTATAGTGTCGTTACGTGTCGCGTCGCTCCACTGCCGCGGAGTGTCGCTTAAGTGCGGTCTTTAATAAGAAATAAAAGTTAAGGGGTGTTGTTAATTTTTTAAGTGTAATGGCATTTTTTAGAATTAAGCAAAATATTGTAAAATTATGTACAAAGTAATAAACGGTGGATTGATTGATTGAATAAATATTTTTTATTCCATGTTTAATAAATTGTTTAATTGGACCAAAATAACGTAGGTAAAAGACATTTTTTACACAAAATATTATACAAAGCCTTTTGTGGTAAAAAATCTCAATTTACAAAATTATAAGGAAACTTACCTAGGTAGTTTATAGACTAATTTTATACATAGGTAGTTCAATAATCGTGGGAAAAACAAAAGTGGTCAAAATATGTTTTATAGCATAATTTAAAAACAACTGACATTCGCTGGACTCGAACCTACCTATAACATTGCTGAAATGAAATGCTTTCATATGAACCGTATGATGAATCAATTCATCGTCTAGTTATGTTAGAGTAACGCGAAGTTCGTTTGTTGTTAAGAATAGGAATATCAGTCGTTTTCCGATACTTTTTTGCGTAAAAATAAAAAAATAACATTACTGAATATCGGAAATCATAAAGTAAAATCAATAATAGCATAATTTATGAATTTATTCTCTACCGGTATTTAGAGATGGTTGCATTGCTTTTGGAAAGGATTGAATGCGGAAACAAAGTGAATGGTGGTTTGTGTAGCGTGGCGGTTATATCCAGTTTTGGTCAACTGCCAGTGTTACAAGCTAAGTTGTCCTGGCGAATTTAGTTTATGGCTTCACTGGGTAACACGGTCCAGTGATGTGGAAATAAGGAGGAAAAGGTGAGAGGATTTAAATAATGCTGTATGTAAAAAAAAAAACAGTGCTTTATACATCTTTAGGAATATAATTATACAATTAAGACTATGAATTAGGACCGCAAATAAATAAAATGATGAAAAGGGATAGTAAGTAAAAGGTTTAAATTCAAGATAGCTCCAGTTTAAAGAATAGTGCGATATGTATATCTTAAAAATAATGAATGGATTTTGATGGCACTATAAGTTAATGTCTTCAACCTTCGCATCAAATTTAAGTAAATAGCTCATGCCGATAATTGTGGTAGACGAAGGTGGGCCTACCTACTAAAAGCCCATAACATGATTTCACATTTGTGTATATCTTACGTATATTTGGATACATAATTAAACGAGTATGAGTGATACCTAATAATTAAACATTTATGATAATATTTTACTTACAAATGTAAAAATCTAGCAAATATCAGCTGAATATCCTTCGACTGACATAAATCACATTTTTTGCACACATGCCTGACCTAACAAGGCTATCGACTTCCGTCCTTATCCAATTCGATTCGTTTCACTAATTTATTTACAATCATAAGCTAAGACCGTTTAGATCAAGACCTAATTTAGGCTTTAACAGGTGGTCAGACCAAATAAGGCAAGCATTCGAACCAGCCGTGGTGCCTTTCCGAATTTTGTTCGTAGATACTTCTAATGTTGATTGTCTTTGCTGTTGCGTACGTCGGCGTGGAAGCCAGTCTCCCAGTCGGCGACGTAGTTCACCGTCCGCACGGACCCGTCCGGCTCCACCAGAGAATACTGACCTGCATAAATCAAAATATTTATAGGTAACACGGCTACAAGTTTCCGTCGTCCTTCACCGAACATAAATGAGAATTTATGAATAAGTGCTGTGCCATGTATTTAGGTCTCTCTATCTATGGTGAGCGTTCATTCGATTTTCGCCTTGAAATAAACGTGATTGCAGTTGTTATTAATAGGTATTCTGCTGCGAATAACAGTCATAACAAAAGGCGGATTATTGTGTGATACAATACAACCCACACTCTAGTGCAGTTAACCACCCAGGTGTCATAAGATGGTTACCTTTACTTTTTAAGAACAGTGCATACCTTTGACGACTTCGCCGTCTCTTTCTTCTTTCTGTTGCTTTATGTCACCGGTGTGAGGGTCATTGACACTGTATTCGAAAGCATACCGCGGGTGGGCGTCCTGCAAAAGGGTTATCACAATTTAGATGGTGCCGTGAGAAATGTCAGACGCAACAAAGGTTGCAAACTTGCAACAAGTATTGAATGAACTTTAGTGCCCATTTACTGGGTTAGTTAGGTACCTAAAGCACACCTACGAGTGCAACGAAATTGCCTTTATTGGTGCTGTAAAAGGTTTGCGAGAACCTTACAAGTTCGTTACGCGTCAATTAGTTATATTTTATTGGTAGTTCGATTTAAGTGATTTTTGGAATCGCCTAGTGAGATCTACTGTATAAAAATATTACAAGAAGGATAATTTAAAATATGTTGACTGACTACTGACTGAATAGCTTTAACAAGCAGTCACACAGCAGGACTCCTTATCTCCTCGATAATCCGAGGGTAGTAAGACGACAAAACGGTGAAAGTAGTCTAGATTGAATCGGACAAGTTCGCACTAATTGTTACGTAAGTGAATGTTGCTGATTTAACTCGTCTGACGCACCACACACCTTCGGTTTGACAATAAAATGTTTGGTAATCCGAGTTAACTGCCCAAAATTCACTGAAGAGATAATAATTTCGAAAAAATGCAGTTCACACGTGCTTAAGACACAGATGATAGCTATATGTTTACAAAATAAAGAAAACGATATCCTTACTAATAATAAAAATGCGAAAGTATTTATGCCTGTCTTTCGCGCTGAAAACTATTGAACGGATTTTAATAAAATAAATGCGTGTCTACTTGTTTAGATAATTAATAAACTGCTGAAGTGATTCTGTAACAGAACTAAGAATGTAAACTATAAAAAGTAGTAGAAAGAAAAAATATGTCAAAAAATTCAGGCAAGCATTTTAAGCAGAACAAAAGTACCTATAGCCTCTACTTCTGTGGCTTTTCCAAATGTATCTAACACCCGAGATTTAGCGCATCATGACAGCTTTTTCATATAACTTTTTTGTAGAATTAATAGGGTTATTAAGCCAAACTATAAATGTGCGTTGCGGTTTACTAATTCATTGTAATTGCATAAAAATATGGAGGTGAGGTACATATATTACTTCAGTTTTTTGTGACTTGAAGTCGTGGAAACCTGCACATCTGTGCCTGCACGTAGATGTGAGGTTTAAAAAGGTTGCGTTGTGGATTCTACGCAGATAATTGAGCGATAATATAAGGTGTTGTTATTCCTACAGATAAATTTACCAATACCACAAATAGAAAGCTTGCTTTTGTTTATAATCTAGATTGTTGCAATATCACTAGTGCCTAAAGGATTGTTTGCAATTTAGAATGGTCAGTCAGTTTACGTAATTGTTAGTATCTTAAATCAGTTCGCTCTAGTCTTCGTGGAGACAAATATTTACTAAGTAACTGAGATACATAGGTACAATGCGGACTCTATAAATTATGCTACCTTCACCTATTTCAAGTCAGCTGAGCTTAAGACCGATATTATAATGAATTCAGTGTTTTAACTTGGTTGGTAAAGTCTCAACAGTTGGTTCAATTTGTTGTTATTATTGTCAGATATCTTCTAAACCAGGGTATTCACAATTAAGTTAAATAATCGTAGCTAACCTTGACCACTACTCACTGAATTATTAAGTTCATTAGGACACCTATTATATTTGTTATAAGAAAAATATTTACAACATAAATGGACAATTTAATGATATAAGAGGTATAATGATCGTATGAATTCCATTCTACAAATTAATAACATGTCTACAATCTATTAATGCGGTTCTGCTAATTAAATTTAAACGTTTAGATGTAAACCCACACCTAATCAATCAAATGACAGTGCAATGGGGTTTGTAGACCATTGCACAACATGTAGGTAAACATGAACCACTTCACGCTTGACAATTTCTTACATTTGAGCAGAGTGAGACGGTAATCGGTCAAGATTTCGACGTGGTGGAACCAGTCCTGGATCGAACTCGACAGCCAATCAAATTGATTACGTCACTGTATTAGTTGTAGGGATATGAAGTAACTATTCTATGGTATGCTGCAATGTCCTGAGGCACATACGTTACACATGAGTTTGAGGCAATTCTCAATTCATTGGATTCACAGAGATTAAAATAAGCCGCATATTTACAAAAGTGTTAAATATTATTTCCTAATCAACACTAATTTGGTCGATAGACAGATTAGGAAGTGTTTCAAAATGAGAAATATTAATTTTAAATCAACAACAAAATTGTGATTACGTTCTCAAAGCGCATGTCAACAAATGAAATGATTGACGATTATTTAATTATAGTGCGTTAGTACTTACATAATTTTCCAAGAATTCTGTGTGAACATTCTTGCCGAGGGGTGCTGCCGCGACCTTCGCAACAGCGGGCGCGGCCACCGCGGCGTAGGCCGGCGAGGACACATGCGCCACACCCACGGGAGCACTCGCGTACTGACTCACTGACGCCACGGCCGGCGCGGAGTACTGAGCAACCACAGGCGCTGAATGCTGCACCACAGCAGGAGCAGACTGTTGAACTGAATATTGCGCAGGAGCTGAATACTGCGCCACTACCGGAGCCGCGTACTGCGCAGAATGTTGCGTCACTACCGGTGCAGAGTACTGCTGACTGATTGATGCACCAGAATGTTGGGATACGGCTGGTGTAAAGTAGTTCGAAGATGGCGCAGACGCGTGGGACACAGAAGATGTGGAGTACTGTGACACTGCTGGAACGAAGTGAGCACCCGGTGCCGCTACCGGAACTTGACTGTATTGAGCATACTGAGCGACAGACGGTGCTGCGACGGCCGAGTACTGTGTCTGTCCAAAGGTTTGTGGTTGCTGCACTCTCAAAGCGGGCGATGTTGCGTATCCTGCAGATGGAGCGGCATACACTTGTGAGACGACCGGCCCTCCTGTTTGGATGCTGCTGTAGGAGTTGAGGGATGCCTTTGCTGCTGATCCAGTGGAATAAGCTTGTTGAGCTATCAAGTTTTGTGTCACATAAGAAGTCTTAGCAGGAGCTATCGAGAACTTGGCGATAAGTGGAGCCGCGGTCACTTTGGCGAGGATCGGTGCTTGGGCGTATGTGGCGAGTGGTCGCACAGTTTTGCCACTTGAAGCAGCTGATGACAGACCAGCAGACGTCGTGTAACCGTGAAATTCTTTAGTGGTGTATCCTTGTGAAGCGTAGTTGTTGTAGTTGGATGATGAAGATTGATACGAGGCGGATGGTTGTGCTGCGTATGTAATTTGAGGAGCTGCAGACTGGTATGTTATGCCAGTTGAATATGCTGCACTGCCTCCAGCCGAGTAGCCTGAGCTTCCACTTGACGAGTAGCCTGAGGCGCCAGAGTACTGGTACGCGGGTGCGGCGACGATCGGTTGTGAAATTAAGTTGGCAGCAGGTGCTGAGATCGTTTTGATGCCGGTTGTGGTGAGCTGCACCGACGGCGCAGCGTATGAGTAACCATTATCGCAATTAGATACTTTCTGTACCTGACTCAGGTGATAGTTCAGATCAGGGTCGTGATACGCAAGCACATGTTGAAGTGCCAACACAATGAAGATTACCTGAAACAAAGAATGGAGAACCGTATGTTAAGTTTGTTTACATAAGTATTTCGTAAGATGTAAAAAAAAAACAAAATAAATTTAATTTAATCATATTACTTACCGTCTTCATTACTATAATTTTTTGCACTCTATAAACAATATCGCATAAATTATTATTTTCGTAATATTCGCATTAAAATCGAAAGCTCAAAGTGTATTTGCCAAACTTAAGCGTAAATCGAAATGAGAGCAAAGTTGGTCCGCAAAGTCTTATATAGCGATCTCATATGTGTAAGAGCGGGTCACACTTTTTCACGTTCGCCGTCAGAGTACGTCGGTGGGCGCGGCGCGGGCGCTGCTGGATAATCTACGGCCATATACTAATGTACGACTGCCACACGTTAGAAACACCATTATGTTAACTTAGTGTGTAGCTACCTCTATAAATATCACTTAATTAGGTCCAGGAATACGTGAGATACATTCAGATTGAATTGATTGATTGTCTCTATTGCTAACATTTCAGCAGGCTGGTTTTTATGACAAAATGTTAAGTTGGAAATAGGTTATTATTATTTGTTCAATAGCAAAATAAACCTATTTTGTATTTGTGATCAAAGCTTTCAATTTTACATTAACTCTAAAGTAGGAGAAAAATCTCCGCTTCTAGGAATATAAAGTGAAAATTATCTATCCAAAGCTACAACTAGTTTGCATTCAGTCAGCAGACAAAATTAAGTAGATCAAAGAATTAATATTTAAATCCTTATTTCATTTTACATTAACATGAAAACTATTTCCATTTCAAATCATTAGCGCACCTGTTACATTTACAATTAAAAAAGCCGACACAAACTTACGATTCAATTATTAACTTCGGTCATGGTTACCTTCGGCATTAATCCTAAGCTGAATAATAAGTTGCTTCATGACTTGACATTCAAAGTATATAAGTACCACATGATACTTAAGCACATAATTCATACGTCACTTGCGAAATTAATCCCGCTATTAGACTCTAATACGACGGATTTGTTTATTCGAGTCATTGATATCTTTTGAGCGAATTAGAAGTAGGTAGGTATGCTATAAGGATCCGTAAATTATAGATAATCGTTTCGATTCGACGCTTTTTTCAATAATTCGATACTGTTATTAAAAATAATAACTTTAAATATTTTGTAATTTAAAGCTATTTTATATTTGTTTGTGAGGCAACAACATATTTAAAAGTGTGAGATATTTCAAGTTATTTGAATGATTGACTAGTAAGTACTAAGCACATAGTTGCCTAGGAATTGGTACGATATGGTAATGAATAAATCGGTAGTTTAAATTCGATACTAATCCCCAATTAAGCAACTAGTAGTATGGGGATTGAGTTCACCCGATATTTTACTATGATGTTTATTAAATGAGTCCGGGATCTAGACAGCAGATTGAAGAGATAACATTTATTATTATCCAATATTATGTAAATACACATTCTATGATTGCAAGATCAAATTGCAAGCAGTTTAATATTAATTTCTGTATTTATTGTAACGGATATTAGAAGAGGCATAGATAGATAACGCATCATTTGTATGCCGGGTCGATGACATAACTAATTAGCAATTTTGTTAAATATTAAGTGAATTATTATTGTTTGAAATTATATAAAAATAAATAAAAGAATAGTCTAGCTAGAGTATAATTTACAAGATAAACAAAAAATACCAAGTATTCAGACAAAGCTTGAAATATAAGAGCATCTGAGAGAGTGACTATTTATAGTTCAGAAGAGCTTTAACACTTCCTATGTCCTTTCTCAGGCTTATTATATACGTACCTACTGATTACCTTTTTTCGCCGTTGTAATACTGAATATACCGAAATATATCTACAGAATAATTGCTATAATTCAGAATAAGCTAAGGAACCCCGCTATACAAATACGGTGCGACCACTTTTTCTCAGTCATTGCAATCAGTGATCGATGTTTTTAGCGCCTAAGTGTGTATTTGTTAGATAGATCGTAGGCACTCGATTTTGCATTTGAACTAATTGCGTGGCTGACTTCAACATTTCTTCACACATGTACAGGCTAGTAATTTACGTCATTTAAAACGTTGATACGGGTTGTGGCTTGCATAAGCGAACTAGCCCCTAAGCTCTTAACTTTAGCTTACATGCAAATGACGAAACTCACATGCCTAGTGGTAGGATTTGAAATAAAACCGTAATATATGGGCCGTATATCTGCACTGTCCAGTGCCCAGTGAGGCTAACAAATATTCGTCATTGCACTTACTCTAGATAGATAGTATGATAGGACAGTATAGTATCATATTGGTTTTGGATATTAACGGAGGCGGCCTATGGACCTATGGTCAGCATTATTACGTACCTACTTTTTTTCTGAGGTAGTCAATTTTCAGATGGTCTCTCCCGCACAGAAATAGGTTCTTTTTTTGATTGGTTATGAAACCTTATACCGGCACATAGTTCTTCAATAAGTACATTTTTATAAATGGCCATTATGGAAGTAGTGTAAGGTTTGTTATTGAAAACAGGTAAAACGGATATTGCCAAATGAAACGGATAGACCGAGAATTTGGTAATAGGGCGGACTTATGCCTGTAGCACACCTCCGCTGCGAAACCCAAAGGGCGAAACCGCCATAGTTTCGCTGTGAGTTGTGAGTTGTTGGCCGGCAAATTAATAGCGAAATTCCCTGCTCTAACGCACAAAACTGACTATGACGTTGTCTCTTTTTAACATGATTTCGCTCATTTGCTTAGGCGCCGTCTACATCTCCGCCCGTTGTCCGCCATAGCGGAGATGCAGCGGAGATGTAGACGGCGCCTAAGCAAATGAGCGAAATCATGTTAGAAAGAGACAACGTCATAGTCAGTTTTGTACGTTAGAGCAGGGAATTTCGCTATTGTTTCGCCGCCCAAAAACTCACAACTCACAGCGAAATTATGGCGGTTTCGCACTTTGGGTTTCGCAGCGGAGGTGTGCTACAGGCATTAGGGCAAGCATTCGTAAAATGTGATTAATAGGTGAATTATTCAAATTAAGGTTGTAAACATGTCTATTAAAAATAATTACGACTGTGTAGTACATGGGAAATTTGCGCTTAGTAACAAAACCTTTGAGGTATTATTATTTTGTTGAAAAGTTCGTAATATTGTGGGTGCGCCCTTTGCTACTTACACAAGTGCCATTGTTTTGAAAATTAGTAAAGACGAATTAACAAATTAATCTGTCTAAGTTTGGACGCAATCATAACTAGGCCAAGTATAAATTATTACTTACACAATTGTTGATATTGACAAATATAAATAAACATTTTCGATTTCGATAGTGTCAATAGTTTCATAGAAAAAAAACGACAGCTGCTTTACAATTTTGATAGATAATGATTTTATCCTAAAAAACTGTTTCAGATAATCTATACTTCTACTAAACGAATCTAATAAAGAGCATTTTTTTGTTTGTTTGTGCTCTGAAACTACTGAACCGATTTGAAAAATTCCTTCACTGTTGGAAAGCTACACTCTTCCCGGGTAACATAGACATTTATCCCGGTGTGGGCAGTGGTTCCAACGGGATGAGAGTGAATCCTCGTTAAATCGCCTATTGATGTAAAATTGGCGTAGTTTCTCTACAGTTTATAAACCCTTTGCACAAACTGGACTAAGCGAGATTATCCAGATTATTACCGTATTATGTAAGGCAGTCCTCATGAAACTGTGGTACCAAGCGGCAGTAATGCAAATGTGCTACAAATCGCAGTAAGCTCAGCAACCGATGTGGACCTCGATAACGTCCAGGCGTAGCCACCACCGATTTATATCTTGTCACCAAATAACTGCGAGCTTCGGTTACACGAAGAATGGAGCAGATGGAGAGATAAAAGACTTTACTTTATTTACTTCTTTTTGTTGTTTTGTACATGTCTTTGGGTTTTTCAAACGTTTAATTTTTAAATTTAGCGTTCTCTTAGTAAAATAAAAATATTTTATAGCCAAAATATTTTATACCATTTGCAGTCTAATTTAAGAAATCAAATTATAAATCAAAATGATAACTGTTGATACATTACGTAAGTCAGTACTAAAGTTAAAACCACTAGCAAAACTGTTGCACATCATAAAATGTTATATTGTGAACACTCCATTTGTTGACTACTCCGCGACAAACTCGTGCGCAGACCCATGCCCAGTAGCGCTCCCAAACCTGATTGTTAATCAACAAGTGCTCGGCCAGTATTTGTTTTATTGACTAGTTTTTATAAAGTAGGTACCTACACACATGGTACAAAATGTAATACATTTTTACGTAACCGTCTAACAACTGGCGCGAGGTTCCCAAAGTAATGGTCGCCTTTATTATCTGTGCAAGGTCGATTTAGTTATTATAAAAATAAATAAAACATCGAAAAATGCTCTTTATTTAATGAGATTCTTAGTGATCGTTTGGCATTGACTTGGGTTTACTTTTTAGTTTAATGTTTCAGTCTAAGTACGTATTTTACTTACGTTAATGGCTAAGGCGTAGTTGTTTGTATTTAATTATAACTTTAATGTCTTAATCGTTGTGAATGTTATGTTCGCAGCCTGTAATAATGGTCTATTGTGCTTTTAGAAATAAAGCTTTTACATTTTTATGAGACTTTATGATTGTCTTTTATGATAATGAGATAGATAATAAATTATAATTTGGTGACTAATTGCAGGCCTCATTTGGCGCCAATTCTGAAACTTCTAGTACCTACTTAATATTTTTGGATGATTTGCGATTTTGTTTTTTTTTTTTACTATTTCAGGAATTCATGCCACTAACATGATTTAATGATTTTTCTTTGTTATCTTTGTCCGTATTTTTTTTTATGTGTTAATCGTTATACTTACTTAATTTAATGGAAGCATATCATCACCAGGTGGTCAGTATTTTAGCGAATACTAATTGTATTAATTAATTGCCTCTTACGATTGCCGCACGAGCGGAAGCGGTTGCGGAATGGACGAAGCGATGTGATTCGAGCAATGTCAGGGGTGCGATTCACTAAGAAAAAACATCTTTACAACCAAGAAATCATCGTTGTAACATCAGATGTAAACTCGGCGGTATTCATTAGTTAAAATTGCGCGATCGTAGCGCCTCAACGATGTTGACGGCGTGACATAGAACTAACATTTGGAGCCAAATGTATGAAAATCGGTATTCAGCAACACGAAACATCCTCGCCTGCAACGACAACCTCGCCTTCGCCCTCGATTTTATCTGTCAAACCGAAAAGCTTGTAAATTGTGGATGTTTTCTTGGATGAAGGCGATTAAAATGTAAGTAAAGCAAGTTATTTAATAAATTGCAATGTGAAAATATGTTTTTATGATGTTTTCTTTATCGTACTTTAATTCCTGAAACGTTTACGCCTATTTTTAATGTTTTAGATGGCAGTTCGTCTTTCCTGTACTTATGATTTTTTTGTTGGAAGAAACTAAACATCAAGATAATTAAATAAATAAAAAGTCACGCCTCCGTGATACGTAATATGGATTTACTAACTACTGATAAAAACTATAGGTATTAAGGTTGACTGAAGAACAGATTAGACAGTTGAAAGATTTCTCCTTTCCTAACAAAGGCGAATCGTTAAGGAGGAATTAGCAACCACACCAATATATTACACTTAAACAATATAATATAAATCATCATACAGTACAGTGGATAGGTGCCTAAAACTTACTGGCCATCAACCTTTTGTATGTACTGTAAATTTTTTGGTTAGTGGGATTTATGTACCAAATAATGCTATGTGACATTGCAAGAACAATATCTCACGGGCATCTGCCTCAAGGACTCAACAATATACAGTAGATGCCATCAACCATCCAGATATTATTGATAAGTACGAGGTAAGAAGCGACTGTGACCCGGTTAACAAGCAAGCCGGACTCTAGCAGTGACTTGGACAGTGGACATCATGCTAGAAGTTATTTAATAAACACTAATATGTGTGACACCTTCTAACAATACATATGTATTTTATTACCTGTTACTATAAAAAAGAGGCTGTAACAGCCTCTTTTTTATCATCCCAGTGCTGGGCACAGGCCTCCTCTCACATGGTTTGAGCATTGAGCACCACACTTGCTCAATGCGGGTTGGTGATTTCAGACTATATAGTCCAGGTTTCCTCAAGATGTTTTCCTTCACCTTTTTATCAGCCAGAGGCGTCCAAGATATACTTGTTCATAAAAACTTTATTTTACCTGTGTATGTTAAATAGTATTTTAACATTACACAATAGTGTGCAGGTATCAAAGTAATTTTTATAAAAATACTTTACTTTTCTGTAATCATTAATTAATAAAACAATATTTTAATTCAACATGTCTTTTTATTATTTTGTATTTTATAATGAACATGGATTTATTTATCTAAATTCAGATTCCAAAACATTCTCCTCACATAATGAAATGTATTTTTAACTCAATTACACAGAGTTCTGGCAAATTCTTCATGTTGCCTCGCAGCTGCAATAGAACTGGACTTCCTCTGCACTGCTCCTTTTTGTCCTTCCAGTACTGCAACACAAGCAAAAATTATATGGTGTAATATATAAAATAAATAAAACAACTATTTGCTTGGTGTGGTTTAACTTTCAGTTGCAATTTCAAATGCCTTTATGATTGAATTTGAAGGATAGAGTAAAATCATCGTATGTATATGCCTGCTGTCAACACTAATTTAGTACCTAATATATACAAAACACAATGTAAAAGAGTAGCTACTATACTTACCATGATTTAATGCAACAGTAAACACACACAGGTTCATAAATTATTATTGATTACTAACCTTACACCACTGCTCCAATATTTTCATACACCCACTACGTCACTGTTTGGGGCTGTTGTTTTCGGATCGTGCCTGATGACTGCTCGCATTTGCGGTACGATCATGGGCCCATCATAATCAAACATGGTTTGTTTTCCAAAAAGCTTACTAGCTCTTCCAGCTGACTCAACGAAGGCAGTGCGTTGCGAGACACTAAAAGATAAATATTTTAGTTAATACACGTAGTTCACAAAGACTGTATTGTATATTAAAATGTAAATGTTACGTACTGTGTACTTACTTTCGATAGTTTTGGAACCAAACTAAAACACAGGACAAGTAGAATGCCGTTGGTTAAGGGTACAACTTTTTTTAAAGTCCACTTGACCGCTTAAAGCCATTTGGAGCTTTGAAATCTCGTATTTAGATAAAGAAAGATATAATCAAGTTATGAGCAAAATGTTTGTTTTGGTTTTGAAAAGTTTTGAAATGACACAGACTATATAATAAACTACATAACCTAGATTATAACAAATGTCAAAGATTTGAGTCATTATTTTCTATGTCGAAAATGATATGATTAATTAAATATTCGTTGCTTATCGAATATAATGTGTTTTATACATACATGTTATGCATTTACATTGATTAAAAATGTCGAAATAATGCCAAAAAACGTTAGTCGAGATTTTCTCGATTATACTTTAAATTGCTTTAGAAGAAATTTGGCAACACTGTCAACATCCTAGCCGTCATCGTTGTTCGGCAGATCGTCGACGAGCTTTTGAGCTAAGCGAATACGGTTTTCAGCAACGTTGTTTTTAAAAGCGATGTCTACGATGCGACATCTGTGAACTCGTCGTTGTTAGCATCGATGATGTGTTTGTTACAGAATCGCATGGCAGTATCTTACTTAATCTTTATTTATGTTAATTACAATTATCGGAAGAAATATCTGGTGTATTAGCTTAATTTGTCATTACTATTTCAAATGTTTACAGATTGAATAGATTGATATATTGCCTTGTTAGATTGGTAGTAGTTAGTCGTATGCGCTACTGCTGAGGAAGAGTAAGTATTTAAATCGAGGTAAGTAAGTCTAGGATTAGCCTGTTTGTCTCAAAATTCTGGTCCATTGACTAAACTATATTTTAGGGCGTTAGGCATGATGAGTTGTATTAGTATTTTTGTTGAATAAAGAAGTGATTTACAATTTATCATAGTACCAGCTATTAAGTAATCTGTGATAGTAGCATGAAAAGAGCATCTAAGGCTATTTACGTACAAAGGGCCCAGCTAAATTTCAGTTAGAATCGTGGGTTATTACGCCTTTTGTTCACAATCTAGGTAATGCTATTGGCATGCTAATGTGTCCTAGTTCCCGAACAGTGGACAGGGAGAGACATGTCGTGATTTCAGACTATTAATTAAACATAACTGATATTTATCATAACGATGCTAAGGAATTGTGATCGAAATATGACTCATGCTGTTATTATAAAGCAGCCCAGCCTTTGCTTGTATGAAATGCCCTTTTAAACATATCGTAATCAGCAATAGTTTTGCAAAATAAACAGTTGTGACGTTGTATTTATGAGATTACATACGCCTTGGGCGTATCTTAGAGCCGATTTGTAAGATTTTATTTACGTATGTTAAGGAGCGGTGTGTAACTGTATCAAAGTAAAATTATCTTGATGAAAGTGATGGCGTGAATAAAGAGATTTTTCTGCAGGATAAAATATGCTTTACTGTATGCGACGGGTTTGTTATAAAGTGCTTATGTTGATATGATTCGTTAATTACATCACAAATTGAACTCGTAGGTGTTTTGTGTATTTTCACTAAATTGCTTAATAGTTTACCCGTTGTAACGTTTCGATACAGATTAAATACCAATAAATCTGCTTGGATGTATTCATAGCTGAGAACATAAATTACGCTATTATTGTTATGCCGCACAGTGGATCCAAATTGAAAAATAGTGGACATAGGCAATATCGATTCCATATTTTTTTATGTGATTCTTCATGATATTCCAAACAACTTTTACTCTTGTGAAATTTCTTCTAAAGTTGATCGTTTGTCTGAAAAAAAATAAATTAGATTTTTTTGTATGGAGCGAATCACGTTTATTTTTTTTTCTTCAATTGTACGAATATGTTAGGTCTGTGGCGTGAGTATATGATACCTAGGGTCATTCTCTATCCAAGAAAAAATATATCAGCGGCGGCCATTTGCAGCCGCGCGAGTAATCATTCGGTAAAAAAATAATATTTTCTATGACATTTTTTGCCTTTTAAGGTCAATTCAAAGTATATTTTCTGTCTCACTTGGCTGTTTTCACCTTATTTTTGGTTAAATATATAGTTTTAATGGCACATAGGTACTCACAACTAGTAATTCTAGCAGAGGTTTTGTTATTATTGCATGTTATAGGGGGCACCTGCATTGTGATTGATGATTCATTTGTTTGTGCGCTCGTCTAAGAGCATAACTAATTCATAGTCATCGAAAAATGCTCGTCTCTCATTGGCTGTAATTTTTTTACTACCTGTTAAATAAATATTATTTGTCAATTATAGGTGAAATTTTATTATTATATCTAGCCTGTAGTGTCCCACTGCTGGGCAAAGGCCTCCCCATCTCGCTTCCACTCTTCCCGATCTTTCGACCGTGTCCACCAATCCGGACGATAGGCGTCTAGTTCGTCACGCCATCTCTTCCGGGGCCTACCCCGCCTGCGGTGTCCATCCTGAGGTGTCCACTGGGTGATAATAGTGGCCCATCTCTCCGGATGCATTCGGCTGACGTGTCCGGCCCAGTTCCATTTTAATGTCGCCGCCTTTTGGCCTACATCAGCGACTCCTGTTCTGGAACGTATCACGGTATTCCGTATGCGATCGGTCCGTTTAATACCTAAAAGGCTACGTTCCATTGCCCTTTGGCAAACCTTGAGCCTGGACTTCTGACACTCGGTGAGAGACCAGGTTTGCGCACCGTAGGTTAGGACGGGCAAGATACACATGTCGACTAACTTTCGCTTGAGTGAAAGGGGAAGGTCCCCTTTCATGTATTGTTTCATGGACCAGTAGCTTTTCCAGGCATTCTCGAGTCGGCGATCTATTTCCTTCTCTTGCCTGTTATCGAAAGAAACTAACTGGCCCAAGTAGTTGTAATAGGTGAAATAGTGAAATAGTGTGAAATAGTTTGATTTTTTATGGACAAGACGTTGATAATCATTATCATATAATAATATTATCACATAATCAAGGGTATGTAAAGTATAGTATAAGTTATCGTACGTATGATCGAAAGAACATTGTGAAATTATTGTAGCCCTGAAAGGGGCTATTTGTCATACCAGCCCTGATGGGCTTTTGTGGGAACAGTCCAGAGCCGGATCACTTTATTTCTTATTCCAGAAGTAGGTCCGGCAAATTTTCGGACTCTGCTATGATTCCCCCATAATCTCGCTATCACAGGGAGGCTCGGTAGTCTGTAACAACTGAATTGCTTCAGGCAACCACTCAGCATGAACCTGTTTCGTTATTTTAGGCCTTATGTCGGATATGTGGGGATCAGAGCTTATTAGAAGTCCATGGGAGGATGTCTTCGTTTGTTGCTGTTCTGTCCGTTTTCGAGGTTTGTCTCTCTCTGACGTTTCTGAAGTCTTAAGTAAGTACTTCCATCTCGAGAGCGCAAGTGAGGTATAAAGAGCTAAGCACTTATCTTCAGAGACGGTACTTAGGCTCTGCTTTTTGAATAGTCGCTCGTGTACTTGGGATAACGTTTCTGGATTACTGGAAAGGTATTCGACTACTTTTGCCAGATTCGTTTTGCCGTTGTCTTTCAATTTTGTTAAGTACCAGTGCTGCAACTCTTCCTCTGAATTTTCTTCTACTATGGAAGTAGAACGTCTTTTTTTGCTTATTACTTAAGTCTTTGAACGGTTTTCTGTGCTCCTTTTCTGTAGATGTTCCCGCTTCCGTAGTACATACCGCAAGGTTAGGAACATGGGAATTCACATCCACTGGCTCAGATAAGTCTGCGTCCGAAAAGCCCAACTCACTTCTCAGGTCAACACTGTCACAAACAGGCCGGTTGATATTTTTTTCCAACCAATTGCGATTATTTATACGATTCATAAAAGTTTTTTGACTTCTACTTGACTCTATCCACTTTTTATTTAGACTTACACAAAAATGCCGACAAAACTCCTTGATTAGGTTTTTGTCTTCTTCAGAAACTGTGGTATTCAAAACAGAAATTATACTTTAACTAGCTGGTGCCCGCGACTTCGTCTGCGCAGGTTTAGTATTTCGAACAATATGTTTACAAATTGTAGCCTATGTGTTATTCTGATGTATAAGCTATATTATTGTAAAGTTTCATTAAAATCCATTCAGTAGTTTTTGCGTGAAAGAGTAACAAACATCCATACATCCATACATACAAACTTTCGCGTTTATAATATTAGTAGGATATAGAAACATATAATTTTTCAGATCACCACCACTTCTTAATTTCACAAAAAGATCTAGGTTGGTACAAAATCCAGCCATAGTTCTAACGTAAATATTCAAATAAAAGTATTTCACCGTGTTCACAAATAAGCGACAAGAGCGAAACTAGAGGGACATAATAAATGTCTTTGTATTTATAGTCAGTGTTAATTACTCAAGTAGTGAACATATTAACATGACTAGCAGGTACTAAAAAAAATACAGCCAATCAGAGACGAGCATTTTTCGATGACTAATTAGTTATGCGCTTAGACGAGAGCACAAACAAATGAGTCATCAATCACAATGCAGGTGCCACCGATAACATGCAATAATAACAAAACCTCTGCTAGAATTACTAGTTGTGAGTACCTATGTGCCATTAAAACTATATATTTAACCAAAAATAAGGTGAAAACAGCCAAGTGAGACAGAAAATATACTTTGAATTGATCTTAAAAGGCAAAAAATGTCATAGAAAATATTCTTTTTTTACCGAATGATTACTCGCGCGGCTGCAGATGGCCGCCGCTGATATATTTTTTCTTGGATAGAGAATGACCCTAGGTATCATATACTTACGCCACAGACCTAACATATTCGTACAATTGAAGAAAAAAAAATAAACGTGATTCGCTCCATACAAAAAAATCTAATTTATTTTTTTTCAGACAAACGATCAACTTTAGAAGAAATTTCACAAGAGTAAAAGTTGTTTGGAATATCATGAAGAATCACATAAAAAAATATGGAATCGATATTGCCTATGTCCACTATTTTTCAATTTGGATCCACTGTGTGCCGTGTTGAATAATTTAATTAAATGAATCAGCCCATTTAGGTCGAATTCCAATATCCTATCGACTGCGAATCAATTACAATTACTGGGCAGAGATTTAGTCTCCATATAGCCATGTACTTATTACACCTCATATTATGAGCCTAATCTTTAAGTTCATTACACGTTACTCGGCTTTTGTAATACAGTAATTTGTACGACTTTATTCAAATGTCAGACTACCAGACGTTATAATGGCTTGTACCGACGTTTCCACGTACGATATGCTTTGGTTTTAGCTTAGTCAGTAATTTATTAGTGGATATTGATGACTAGATCTGATTTTAAGATAATCTAGATAAGCTTTTAGTCTGTGGTCACTGGTTCACAAAGGTCCTATCTGAAACATTATGGAATTTTGTTACAAAACCTTTTAACCCTTCTACCGATAATATCTGTGTCTTTATATTTACCTAAAGGAACATAGTTCGATTTCTATTTATTTGTAAGTAAGTACACATGGTTATAATGCTATTTGCCAACCGTTTACTTATGATCTAATATTAGTAAAATGATCGAGTGCGTGCACGCATGAAGAAAGCTTGCGCAAGTTTCGCTAACCGTTCGGTAATGTTATCGTTATGGTATTAGTACCTGAACTTGTTTGTTATTGTCAAACTATTACGTACCTGTCGACATGCTCCCTATGAGTATGTTAGATATCGAGTAAGTTTATTATACGATCGATTATAATAGTTTATACATAAGTAAAGCTTTTAGAGTAATTAATTAGTTCACTACTAACCTACCCACACTTTTTTCTTGACCTGAATTTACTTTTCATTTCATATTTGACCCAGACCTGATTAAAATTTTATCGTGAACTTAAAACAGTACATTAAAAAGCTATAATCGATAAGCTCAAACCAATTAAAGAGCACTATTTACATCCTGTTTTAATACAAATACCTACATTTTAATAAATATTTAAGCATAAGGCATTTTAATTTATTGTTCCGCAATAAAACTGCAGATACATTTAAAATTATATTAAAGCGCCTACTTATTAACTTTTGCTTTTCATATCCTGCCAGTGTCGTGCCAACTGTCGAGCGATTGTTAATCGATGATCAATTATATCGATTACCGTTGCTTGTTGATGTGTTTAATTCGTTTGGAAATAAATCGTATAAGGTATTATGTAAGGAGAGCTGATCGCTGATAACACAAGGATCTCTGTAATCTGGCGCCGGATCGCTCGTGCTTCAATTTTACGGTTGAGTAACTGTATAGTGTATATCTATAAGATCTGATCATGACCTATATGACTGTTTGATCTACATCAGAAGTGGTGTGACATGCCGAATGGGGGTAAGCCATTCACCTGTGTTTGAACTTGGTGAAATTAAGACATTATGTTTTGAGTCTTATAAATAAACACCAACCTCTTTACTATGTTATGTACCTATGTACAGTATTATATAGACGTCTAGATAAAAATACCTGTCTAGTTAGATTTCGTATTCAGTGTCTAGGTGTTACTTTGTACCTGATACTGAGCTGTACAAATAGATGTTTAGCAATCACTATATTAAATATTGTGATCGTAAAATACAATATAGAATATGTAGTTATTTGTAAGCTCAAGCTGTAGCCGCGATCTTTATCTCAGTCGGCAGTTCCGTTCACTTAGTTGTCACCGTGATTCAATGAAACTTGCATTTGCAACCTACTTCATGCCTTAGTAATAGAAGTAAAAAGCTAGAATTATAACTATGAAGGTATGTGAGATAATAAACGTAACGTATGTAGTTAATCGCGCCTTCAATTCAATGGACAACACTAGTTTTTGCTCTTTTACAATGCAAAGTAAGCACGCGACCAATGCAGCTGTGTCGTGAAAAAGTTTCATAAAATTAGTGTCAAGACACGCTGTCCAACAAATTTGATTAGAGGAAAAATACATTGGGTTCACTGGAAAAAATTGTAATTTAAAAAGCACGTTTACGCACACTGGTCGGTCATTTCATTGTAGGAATTATTATTGAACTTTATAAGATAATAGTATTATAGGTCGGTATGAAAGGTGCAGTAAAGCAATTGCACTGTCTGTCTCGTTCGTAAACTCTACCGCGAAACACCACTATTTTCGGTTTCAAAAAAATCCGATACAGATCCGAAAGCCTGTTTAAATAATTCATGAGGTAAATAATACATTATTCATTAATTACCTAATTATAAAATGCAGCGATCAAAATTGATCATGCAATGACATACAAAATATAATTATTCATAATTTTAATGTAACCAACTTTTTTAAATGCAAATTTTCTGCACAAAATAATAAAAAAAAATATTACTCTCGTTCGGTAGTCGGCTAAAACATTGAAAATAAAATGTTGTGTAAATGACATGTGAACGTTACAAAGCATCGGATTATGATCGATTATATCTCGTTCACGACTCGAACTACTTTAAAACAGTAGTTAATGCGCATGTGTCGACAATAGGTTATTGAGATACCGTGCAAGTTAAACACGTGTTATGTGGACACTTGCACAATGTACAACAGGTATGAATATATAAGTCAAGCCTTAGAAAATAATGTGGCAGCTAGGTAAAATACTTATCGTGGGAATAGGTGTACAGTGCTGCACCTATCTTTGTATATCTTGTCGGAACAATAAATTCATTGGTGCCTTAATTAAATACGCTAAAATGACCTATATACATTTACCTTTTAATATCAATAAGAAAATCGGGAAAATCACCCAGCCGCATCGAGCAAGGGTTGTGATTAACGCTCAATCCTTCTCTGTGTGACAGGAGGCCTGTGGGACGATACAAAAAGGATGACGATGATGATGAAGAAATAGGGCTTACTACGGTCGACCTATTTTCTATTGTCTAGATTTGAAAAGTTACTATATTTGATCGGTATAGTTTACAGATCAGACAACAGACCTGAATAGCCTGAATATCGATTAAATCTCAACCTACTGTTATCTCCGTTTTACTGTGTTGTAGCATTGCAGAGGTTAGATTACAGTCGCTCCGATAACCTGCGATTGTCATTTGTTCAGTCCTGATATTCAGCAACGATACCTGTACTTAAGTAGGTATACTTATTTACTTTGTATTACTTAGACAAAAATGAAATGTCCAACATTGTTTTTCTTTTCAATTATTTTATGAAAACTTTTTTTCCAGTTTCGAGCATCACATTATAGTTTGAAAAAAGTTCTGTTTAGTTGAAAGTTTAAAGTGTTGAGAAGAATTAAAGGTGCGCAGGGATGAACTGGAACAGAAATTACAAAAGCTGAGGCCGAAAGTCGAAAGCGATCCTATAATGAGCATGAGGTAAGACGTAAGTTCTATATAGACTACTTTTGCTAGGGATGTTGAAAATGATACAGAATTTAGATCAAACCCATTAATCCATTTCTGAAGTATCATTGTAAGCTTATATTTCACGTGGGTGTACAAAGATAGTTAATTAGCTGTCAGTCTTCTGAATAGTGACCGAATGGCAAATATTTTGATGACTTACAGAGCGGTAGGTAATCATGGCCAATGAGTAAGGTAGTAAGGCCTAACGTTGCAATAGTAGTATGACGTTAATGTAGCGTGACGAATTTCTTTATATTACAATCTTTTATTTATCCTATTGTATGGATATGAATGAAGGCTGTCAATTAGGCCTGTTAATTTTCACCAGATTTTTTGGCAATAGATGCCTAGTTTTGCATGTGTGTCGCTGTTGACAAAAAAGCTAAACCACTTTCATCTATGACTAAGTTTATGCAGGCGTATACTGAAACACTTATTTACATAATCCACTTAAACAGGATCTAGGTATGTTAATGTTAAAGTAGATTAATTTTAATATATTTTTTCTGTATCAATTTAGTTATCACTTCTTATATCGCAGGGAGATGTAATTTCTTTATGAATATGTAAGCTTTTTGATGAATAAACAAAAAACAAAATTAACACCTGTATTATTTATGGAAGTCTGCATTTATTGTAGAATATTAGACTAACAATTTGCTGCAAGTCTTTAGAGTTTGTATACTTTTATTTAATGTATTCTCTCATAATGGTAATCTACACATTATGAAATATCTGTAATACAGCACCTCTAGCTTCTGTACAGTTGACATAATCCTAATGTTATAGTCACATGTTACGCCACCGTATTAAGTTAAGACAGTATTATGTTAGACGGCGACCGGACACTAAGCAATAAAATACTCAGAGCACAATGCATAGGTGAAGGTGACTTAAGTCAATCAAAGACCCCGCGCAAGTTTATTACTTAATTTACTAACCTGCAAAGAATGTTCTATGATAGATTAAGGTTACGTTACGCTTAACCCCGTCAATAGATGGAATATCTACACTCGTTTCGCCTTAAGATTAATACAGCTGATAATAAACATTATCCATTGTGCACGAAGCTATGGGTTGGCGCGACAATGAGATACAGGATTAAAGAAATCATTACCATTGTGTAATGGTTTATCCGGTTAGAGGAGACAAGGTCTGCCATATCTGTTGCATTTCATTTTCTGTGGCACGTTAGTTTGTCTTTGTTACATGACCACATGGATTTATTGTGACGTTGAATATATATGGGGTGGGTTAGATATTCAGTTTGGTAAGTAACAGTGGTGAAAGTTTAGCAATCGAAGCATTGCGTACTGGTCCTACGTTACAGGTGGCCTGTCTCATATGAAACATGTAGGACATTTCTACATACGGCTAGAAATATAGGGTCCGTGTTCTAATGGAATATTCAAATTGGTGTCCATTTTCCTCGTTTACAAGATATTAAACGCAGTTCAGTAGATAAGTATTTAATAGATACTACATATACCTATTGCGAAAGACCGTTTTATGAATGATCTTAAAAACAATTTTTTTGTCACATAAGATCATATTTACATTAGGTACGTATAGATTTGCAAATCTAAAAGTAAAGCTCCTATAAGATACTCTTCCTCATAACTTCCACCACAGTTATTCACATGTTAGTAATATTTTCGCTTAATCGAAATCGTTTTTTAATAGCTGATAAACTAAGCTGGATATTTAAAGGTAGCGTAAAAAGGCCTTTACATAATATCAGTGTCAAAGAAATTAATGACCTGACGGAAAGGACCAACGTTTATGAGCTCCGTAGATTGCCTGATCTAGATTTAATTGACCAAGTCTATTGGTTGCGTCACGCCGACAAAGTATTACTATGTATGCAATTATTGGACAATAATCCATTTTAACATATTACTCCTAAGGATAGTAAAACAGGTTTGCGAGGTATTAAGTTGCTTCACTTTATCACTATTTTAATTGATGTCAATGTTTCTTTTTATTTATGTTTCGGGGCACATTAACTTGAGATAATTAACTCATTTTATTTGCAGTCATAATTAAAGGATAGGCAACACTTAAGTCTTACGAAAGTCGCATATTTTATGTTTCGTCAGCGTACATTTTTAAAGAAGTTAATGGATTTTTATAGCTGCGTATTACGATTCTTTGGAAAGGTTTTTATTACTTCGTTGTATAAGGGAAGTGCCTAACAATGAGCTTCAGTGAGGCAAACTCACAGTTTGCAACGATATGGAAATTCTGAAACGAGTTTCATTCTCATGACTCAAGGGTCTAATAATAATAATTGGAAGTCTGGTTACCTGAATGGGTACAAAATGAGGTGTTACAAGCTTGCAGGTTATAATCCAAATTGTAATCCCACGTATTTGGCGATTTGTAATCTTATCTACCTTCTTTTCACACTCGTGTCGCAAGTAGTGATTGTACAAGATACATACTTACAATTCAATTTGGAGAATTTAGACCGATCCGGCTGGCGGTAATGAACGGTCCAATTAACACCCACAATGACACCTCCGAGACTTTCTTAATTGGTCGCGTGTCTACTTTGATTTATTGGCATTAGGAACTTGATTTATACTTTTAACTTTATGCACTTAATTACTTTATTAATATAATGTAATGTAGGTACGATATGGTGACTAGGCCTCATTATATTGCGGTATGAGAACTGTAATCAACAATCACAAACACACATAATTTATACATTAAAGCATCTAAACAAATAAATAGCTACATATAAGCACTTAAGACATATTTTGATGCTTAAACCAAAAGGGTTTTAAAAATAATAATTAATTGTTAGAGTTAAGACACATTTAGGTTCATATTATATTACCCATCCCCATTTTAGAATAGGTACAGTTTAACCGATTGATGCACTTTGGCTAAAGTATAGAATAGGATTTTATTCTATAGGTAATTCTAAAGTATGGATATAGTGCCCTCTAGCGAGAATATCACGAGCAACATGATACAGTTGAGCAGTCAAGTACAAACTGTTGAAGTGAATGTATCACGTTATATAAAGCAAACGTATTGAGTTCGCGAACTTACGCCAGATGTAGCAGCACTCATTTAATAACTAGTTAGAACCAAAATCAAAAACATTTTAAACCCTCATATCTAGCTACACTCGGTCGTTTCTTCCTGGATAGGTTCCTGAGAAAAGAAGTTAGGGACTATTGGGGTTATTACCACTATTATTTGTAATTAGTTTTATAAAGTGGAAAACTATTACCTTTTTCAGTAGTTGGCATAATAACCTATTTTATCAGAAATCAACTATTTCTGGGACAAAAATGTTAGATGATCCTCACTAAAGGAATATACTGCCTTAGTAGGTTGGACCAGAAAAGTTAACTTTAATATTATATGAAAGGATCTCTTGGCAGACGTTGCAGGTCTTCTCTCAACCAAAACAAAACATCCAGCAAGAATATCAAATTACAATCAAACACAAATAGTAATGTTTTACTACATATCTCATTTACGTTTGCATACAGTGCTATCAAGTATTTTAATTGACAAGGACCTTTGTCGATGCATACATCCGCCGACAAGCACATTGTTTCACTTATCAGATGAGATGACCCTATAAAATGCAGTTCGACGAGACGAGACCCTTCAATCCACTGGCTTACTTTATTTACGTCTTGATAGCTGCTCTGCGTTATGGATTTGATTTATTTTAAGGCAAGTTCTTTTAGTAAAGTAGCACTCCAATTTATACTGCGCCTTGTGAAAGCTTATAGCATTTTGCACTACGTAAGCTGCGCGTTCCAATTTTGTCTCAAACGTGTCAATATTTAACTGTGTAATAAGAAAATATATCAGGTAGATTATATTAAAGTATTATCTAATGGGATTTTTTAAATTTCAGTTGGTGATGTTGGTGAACGGTTGGGTAATTGCGAGTGGTTCGCCTGTCGCGATGTTGCAGCACGCCACCTCCTCGCAAAGCATCGTGTTTCATCCGCTGCAGGCGGCGCCAATCGCACCGATCACAAGTAAAGTACCATTTTATATTGTATCTATATTTTAATGTATTGTTTTCTATTGATTATCTTTTATTACAGCCCCAGCACCAGTGGTTCCAAGCAGCAGTGCCAGTCATGTAAGTTTTGAACGCCTGTCATTTGTTTCGTCCAAACATAGCTGTCATAAACAAATAAATTTCACATTCATTTGTTAGGTACATGCTGTTTTATTTCTCTCTATGTTATAGGCAAAGTACGAATACAAGTACAAGGTATCGGACCACCAGACTGGAGACAGGAAGAGTCATTGGGAAAGCCGTGATGGTGACAAAGTACGGGGTGTTTATACCCTGTATGAACCGGACGGCGCTCTCCGGACTGTGGAGTACACTGCCGACTCTTTGCATGGGTCAGTGGGTATCTTTGTAGTTTACTGGATTTGATAACCATCTAATAGATGTGACCTTATTTGTAAGCGCCTGTAAATAGATATGAGTTCGTTAGTAAGAAGTTTTTCATAAGTCTATGTTTGTTTATGTATAGTTGAATTGGCTTAGGAGAGTGAGAATGTTTTATTTTTATATTTTCTCAGATTCAATGCAGTGGTGAAAAGGAGTGAACCGAATCAGCACTCGCATTTAGGTGCTGGGTACAAACATGACTCTCCTACCTCTAGTAGCTACTCCTCTTACGCTGATCCCAGTCCAGGGTACACCTCAGAAAGAGGTGTATTTCCAGGACAAGGTAGTGCTGCCAGACGTCCAACGAAAGCCAGCGGTCACAACCCGGGAGTTGACTTTAGCGTAGTACATGGACATAACCCTGATAAATCTTATTGATTGTACGAAAACCAACCATAATGTAATGAACATAAAGTCTTATTTTGCTAAATGGGTTAGAAATAAGGTTGATAAATTAAAGATGATATTTTTGGTCTATTGGTTTTATTCGTCAGCGCTGGCGTACTTTGCGAGAAAGTTAATGATAAATGGGTATATTTAGTCGAGATCGAAGAGTTCGGAGGGATGATACAGTCCAGTTTAATGGTGGTGACCATGATCATGATGATGGTCATGATGGTGGTGGGGGATGATGTGGTGGTGAGCTGTCTTGTGGTGAACATCAGCTCTGAAACTGTAACAAAAGAGAGACGTTTATTAGTTATGGATAAGTAGAAGTGGATGTGTTGTCGTTTTATCTATAGGTACTAATATTATAAAGCTGATGAGTTTGTTTGTTTGTTTGTTTGTTTGAACGCGCTAATCTCAGGAACTACTGGTCCGATTTGAAAATTTCAGTGTTAGATAGCCCATTTATCGAGGAAGGCTATAGGCTACTTTTTATCCCGGTACGGGAAGTAGTTCCCACGGTATGCGGGTGAAACCGCTGGCAGAAGCTAGTTTTTACTAAGGCTTTAAGTTTGTTTAAGTTTGTACAGACAAGTTTGTGAACACAGCATTAAAAGATTGCTGAAAGAAATGTTAGTTTCAATCTCAGCTTATGTTGCTTTTTTCCGACAGGATCCACATCGATATAAGAGGTGTCCCACGTAAATAATTTTAACTGACCATGAACATTTCCAATTTATACTCATATCTACTACAATAATTCCTTGACTTTATTTAAGGACTATCTTCATCATATTGATCTCTAACATAGATGAAGGGTAAATGAGTTGGAACGTCCTTAATTATCATATCCTTGATACTTAGGACTACCTTGTCAGGTAAGTATATAATTAGGTATTCTTACCCGTGATGGTCGTCAGCGGTGTAATGAACAGAGCGCACGTTGCCATCAGGCTCCACCAGGGAGTAGGAGCCGCTCACGTGGTCACCGTCGCGGTGCTCGTGCTGCGACTTGTGGTCGCCCGTGTGGTGGTCCTTCACTGAGTACTCAAACTTGTACGAGGGGTGGTGACGTTCCTGGAACAGTATATAGTTGTAGCAGTAGGGATGAGGTTACATGTCCTTATGCTAGCATGTTCAATAGGGATAGAAAGTTGGCAGTTCATACTTGCATAGGTACAAGTTAGGACAGTCCGGAAGAATTGCGAATGAACGATTCGATCCACTACATACAACAATTCTATAAAATCTTGAGCACAGCTAGCATTACACGATATATATAAATAGAGAGTCCACTTACATGATCCCAGTGGTGGTGTTCGTCATGTCCGTGGTGTCCATCATGGTGACCGTGGTGTCCATCATCGTGGTGTCCGTGGTGACCATGGTCATGGTGGTCGTGGTGGTGCACGGGGTGGTGGATCTTCACGTCATGGTGGTCGTGACCATGCTTGTGGTGGTCCACTCGCGACACATGCGACACCGCCGCAGAGTGCGCATGAGCGCTCACCGCCAACAGACACAACGCGGCCACCTGACAGAACGAACGTTTAGCACCTTGTAGCGAATATTCATTTATGTTAATGCAACTGTTCAAGTATGTAAACCCATCCTTCCGTGAATGTTACTTCTGAATGATGTATTCCGATATAGGAACATAATTATTATCATTTCAACACCAGTTTTGTTAACATGATGTGATTTGTTAAAGGAAAATTAAGAAATTAATCGCTTATGTTATTTTACTGAATGAAGACATTATTTTGTAATTTGATTAATTAAATTGGTTTTGAATATTAAATAAACAGAACAATACTCACTTGTAAAAACATTTTGATAGATTAGATATTTGTTTGTTAGCTGGACTTCAACTATGAATAATTCGCGGATAGTTCACCTTATATTCCAATTCGTGTGTCGAGTTGGGGGTGCAATTCAATTATAACGACATTAGGATGGATCCTCACCAATTAGTCGAAAAATAATAGAGTTAATACGTGAAACCTAAGTTTCTTTTGCGATATCAAGGGCGTCACGACCCATTACACAGATTAATAGTGAATCCGTCAATACCGCTGAAGCTTGTAATTATCCAATAAGTACAGTTAATTATCACGCGATCGATATGCAACTTGTTTCGAGGGAAGGGCAACACATACGTATACTAATTTATGAGACGGTTTTTCTATTCGGTGCTTATAAAACAGCTTACTATGCTTGTCTACTTACTTTGATATCTCAACTGCTCGTAATTAGACGTACCTATTGCTTTTGCAAATTAAAATTGCTAAACTGCACAATATTTAGGAAATTAATGACAGTGTTTTAGGGAAAATTGTTTAATTGTAATACTGGGTCATACAGAATACAGTTTTTACGAGGTTTTCGTGTTGTTATGTCTCTTTACAAACTTTAACTTATTTAACGGAATCTGACCAGATATTTATTTCAAAGCATGGCTACTTCCATTAGAACAACAGCAACTTTTTGTGTTAACCCTGAAATTTTCAGTTTGGCTTAAACATATTTTTTTTGCGTGCGTTTCTAATAGGTTAATTAAGTTAAGGCCTCATGATTGATTTTTGGAGGGTCGTTTTTCTCATAGGAGATATGCTATTAGCGCAGGAAATATATTTTAGGTAGAAGTGCACTTTTCTATCACTGAAATAGTCAAATGAAAGTTCCATCATGCATTACTACGAAGAGTCGCGAAATCCGGAAGCACAGTATTTTCAAAAGCACCATTTTACACATTATACCGGAAAAATGGTTTTATGAATTTGTTTTCGAAATTTAGGAAAGGGCTGATGATGTCCTCCTAGCCGATTATCGGCTACGGCGGCTGTTCTCATTTAAGGAGATCAGCCAATTGCGCAGGACATATTATAGTGCACAAGCATTTGCGCAGACACAGGTGCACTCCCTATTCCTTCACTCTCATAACCCGATGGGACGGCAAATCCGACACGACCGGAGAGAGATCAGGCGCAGGACCGACATTTACGTGCTCTCCGATGCACGGGTGTATCAATCACCAACTTCCAGGCTCCGGGCTGCTTTGTGAAAGTCTTCTAAAACCCACAAAGCGATTTCGGCCCGACTCGGGAATCGAACCCGAGACCTCGTGCTCAGCAGCCGCACTTGCGACAGCTAGACCAACGAGGCACCATGATGATGGCCGACTGTTGTGTGTGATGTTATTTATGCTTTATGAAACGACTATCCAGTGCCATTTCCAAATTAGCTGTAATACTGATTGACCTTTAAGTTTAACTGCTTCGCTTCCAAAGTATACAGTATGTATGGTAAATCAAAGTTATGTCTTATTTTTCCAGCCCTCTTGGCAAACCGTCGGCCGATTGTTTATTCTGCAGTGTGTTAAGGTAGAATTCCGTGGGTCGCGGCTTACGCAGCCGCGCGCGGCTTACGACAGTCGTCGGCCGCGCGCGACAATAGTCAACCTATGAAAATGTATGGCGCCGCTGCCGAGGCTCGCGACAGTCGCGCGCGGCCGACGAATTTCGTAAGCCGCGCGCGGCATTGTGTTCAAATTAGTGGATTTTGTTCGTCCGTTCCCTCTAGTCGAAGTGCTAATTGATATCCTTGAAGAAGAAGAGGATGACGTATTGCTGTGGCTGTATTATGAAAATAGATTACCAATCGACCCTATTTTTAAAAAGTAGAAATGATGAAGGATACTACCCAATACTGATTCAAAAGCATTTGTATTGTAATGAAAACAAAAGGAAGTTTTGCCGACTAAATAAAAAACAATTCAATTCTGGTTTTACTAAAATTATATAGATGTTACTAAGCGCTATGGCGCTAGACCATGTTGAGATGCATACGGCCGCGCGCGGCTTACGAAATCGTCGGCCGCGCGCGACTGTCGCGGACCTCGGCAACGGTGCCATACATTTTCATAGGTTGACTATTGTCGCGCGCGGCCGACGACTGTCGTAAGCCGCGCGCGGCTGTCGTAGCCGCTATCCACGGAATTCTACCTTTAATCTTAAGCTTTGAAATGCATCGAAATTCAGTTCCGGTGGTAATACATCCCCACAAATTTTATAAATGTGAAAGTAACTCTGTCTGCCTGTCTGTCTGTTACGTCTAAACCACTGAACTGATTTTCCTGTTTTTTGTTACTTTACCAGTTTTTATTCAATACAGTTGGATTTTAAGAACTACATCTACGTTGATGATTTATGAACATTACATATTCTATAAGTCGATGTCACGCGAAATGGACAAGGATTTGGGAATAGTCGTCATAGTAAACATTTTTTGCCTTGCCATAGCGTAGGCAATGGTACTAGAATCAACACTGTTGGACAGGGTACCAAAACGCCCATCGTCCTTTGGTACAGAGATAGAGTTGATCTTGAGAAGGAACATAGGATAGTTTTTATCCCACACTTTTGAAGAATTCTCTTGGAAACGCGATATAACCGAACACAACGCGGGCGAAGCCGCGGGCGGAAATTAGTTTATTGTAATAATGAAATAAGTCGATGCTGCAGCCAGGGTCATCGTCTCACGACAGTTGAGTACCTATAAATACGAATATTTGCACAGCTACCTATTCAGTTCAGTTCTGGTGATGAAATGCATATGGTTTCTTAAATACAAACACGTTATTATTTATGTTAAGAACACAATTTATTAGTAGGCTTCATTATTATGAAAAGATTTTCTCATTCAAACAAATTCGCCAGCAATGTCTGAATGTTAAACAATTAAAGGAGAACGAGTATGAGTCCTAGTCACCATGCTAATAGAAAGTCCAATAATATGGTAACCAAATTTAGAACTGAACCCAGGACCTCATGTTCTCGAGTAGCCTGAAGTAGGTTCATGATAAGATCACATCGTTGATCGTATTATGATTAAATGAAGCGCTAATTATCCATAATTATTTCAAATAGAGTAGAACATCAGATAGTAGCTGAAGTTGGCTAATAAGTTCAGTAATAAAACATCCGCTGAAACGTATGTTATTAACATTATTATTTTTATAATTGCGGTAATAATCAAATAAATGTAGACGAGTAAGAAGAACTAAAAATTGATTTATTATTTTATTCACATAATGTGTTATGCGTTACTGAATGATTTATTGGAAGGATTGGAAGTAAATTATATGTAGGTACATATTTGTAATGGTCTAGTGATGACGAGCCGCTTTCCACGGGTTGTGCTGCAGCTGATGTGGGCGGAAATATTCTTCGTGATCATAGTTGTGGTGAGCGCGTCTAGCATCGTGATCATCTCCGTAACGCCCTCTGTTCTTTGAATGTTCAGCCAAGCGACTCAGACGGAGGTGTTCGAGCAACATGTCGAAGTTATCGAACTCCTTGTGTTCATTTGACTTGACACCCTTGGGCAGAATGAGAATCTGACCGCCAGGGCCGCGGGTGTAGTCCCGACCACCCGTCTTCAGGTACCTATAGTCAAGAATCCAAGTAGGCTGGTACCAGTCTGGGCTGTATACGTCAGCAATTATTCTGAAACACACAAGTTGTTTCGTATTAGAATATCCTCTATACTCGTTTGAAGACACTATAAATCGCTGTGTAACAATGCTTACCTATTTTGGCGTTCGATATCCGGATGTCCCTAGAAAAAAAACAGATTGCCCAATATAAATTGTCTTTCACTGCACAAACAAATATATTTGCTCCAAGCATGTCTTACTTACATGGCTATGAAGCGGATCAGGTGATCGCAATATCTGAGGCCCAGAGTGGTCATCGTCCTTGAAATTGACTCTGATGGGTCCTTGACGGTCATCATTGCGGGGGCTGTTGCGTAACTCTTCGACACGTAAGCGCGTGCGTTCGTCGCGGCTTCGCATCAGTTCCAAGCCATCTTGGTAGTGGTGAAGTCGGTCGTCGTCATGTACCCGTATTGGAAGTGCAGATTCATCGGCCTTTAGTTCTAAATGGGCCTCTTTATTGGCATCAGCCGCTATAGCCACTGACGCAGCCGCTAGGAGTAGTAGCTGGAAAGAAAAAAAATATGTTTAAATAAGAGAAGTTAACAGACCTCAAGTTTCGACCTAGCGTTACTCTTCTTTTCGTGTGTCTGACTTCGAAGTGTCCCTGTATTTGTTTGCATTTAACATTAAGGTATATATATTTTTTTGACATTGTCCTTTCCGACTATGTAAAAAGGGATTGAAAACTCACATAATGCATGTTGTACAGCGATCCACAAACGAGACGTTCATAAAACAGACCCCACACCTAAATACTAACACATAATCGATATAATTGATACTTATGTAAGCGTTTAGTGTGCCGGATTCGTAGCCAATTGTTCTGTATCCTTTACATAAACATAGTTTAAATGATTCTTAGGGTTAAGTAAGATAGTCTCAAAGGATGGTGTACCTATGTTAAAGTTATCATTGTGAAGGAAAATTATACATATTTATATAGTTTAGTACAAAAACCTATGGAGTAGCAAATTATTAAGGTTGTTAGTAATTTTATTCACCATTGATAAAAATTTCAGCAATACTATGGGGAGTATGTTTACCGATTGGAAAGTTCATAGACAAGACGGATGCCCCATAGGAACTACGCAGGTGTGCATCTACGAAGAATGAATGAACCCAAGTATCAATAGGTACTTGATAGATTTGCAAGCTTTTATAACAGGACCACATTGTACGCTCGCGACTTACGCTTGACGAGTTCTTTATTTGAATGTGTTTGTAAAGTACGGTAATTAAGTCCGTGGCTCCATCTTATTGGCCGAAGATGATCTTTGACTTTGATTGAATCATATTTTAGGTGGCAATGTAAGTAATTGCGACCACCTAGAAACTTCTAAAAATCGAGTATGGAGAAAGGAAAAGGTTTCTTCAAAAATTTCAAAATTCAATAAAAAAAAAAACCGGATACCACGAAGAATCTCGAAAAATTTAGGTTTGAGAGCAGTAAGGTTGATCCGATCTCTAATAGAAATCAGGTTACAATCGTCACCAAAGATTCCAGGATACTAAAACTCACAGTGGCGAGACTGATAAAAACGTCGTCGTCAATTTTCGAAAAAGGGGCGTGTATTTAAAAGCAATATAAAGACATCATTATGTTTTATTATTTATTAGAGTAAAATGTGCCTAATTAATGTCATGAATGTAAAAGAATTCTCTTGAAAATTTGAAATTATAAATACTTTATTGATTTAATAAATCGATTGGGAAATGGGAGGATAGTTAACTAACAACCGCACGCTCGATAAAGAATAAGGTTCAGCAACGCTTGCTGCAATCAACCTGTGAATAAATGACCACCTTTTGAATATTTTCTCAAAATAATAATAAGACTCAGGAAACTAAAAACTATTTTTGTAAAATTAAATAATTCTTTAGTACCTAAATGATTTGATTAAGACTCGCTTGACTATTCTCTTAATTTATTTTCTCCTTTGTCCATGACGGGAAGCAAAACATATATTTTACTTGCATCCTTAGGAAGCTCCTGTGCATAGAAGAGCGATAGTAAATAGGCGCTTGGCGCAGCCGTAGATGGATGGCCATATAAACATGACGAGTTCATAGGAAAGCACTTCAAAGTTGTAGGTCCCGGCTTTCAATTTTATTTCTTTATCTGCTTTAAAATTGAAAGCCAGGATTGAAAAGTCAGAGAGTCTGACAATCAGTCGTACCAAGGGGCGTCGGGTTGATAAAACTGCCTATCTGACTGAGCGACTTCGCTTCATCCAAAACATTAGTACTCAGCTGCATCCGGTTAGACTACTAAGTACTAGCCTATTAATGTATGAAAGCCGATCCGTCTCCTTTAACTGCTTAATTTGCTTATGATGGTAATTAGTAGTCGATATATAATTTTTTTTTTATGTTTAGAGGAACTTTATTGTGGGTTATGATTAGTACACAAATATCTCGCAACATCTGGTACTATATCCAACATAGTCGTTAATAGGCTTTGCAGATAAAAGACGATTCAAGATTTAAGCAGGGCTGTAAGTCGGTAGGAATTCGAACGTTATGGTGATTATGTAGATTACTAAAAATATAATAAAATGGTAAACAATGTAGAAAATGTTTAACAGCTTCACGCAAGGAAAGCTTCCAAAAACTATTCCATGGACAAGAGTAGATTTTCGCTTTCTGAAAAATGTTCAACTCTCACTTTTCTGTTGCTACCTGCCACATCGGTGTGTTATTTACTTTGTTGAATATCCTCTAGATGCATTGCGTGCCCGTGCAAGGTAACGGCGCAGTACACAATTATATTATAGTTTTTGTTTCTTCACGTACTTCAGAGTGATTGATTCTATAATGATTCGCACTAATCGCGAATACAAACGCAATATAGCAAAGAAATAAAACAATAATAAGCGCTCGATACCTTTATATCAGGTCAGCATTTGCATGAATACAATTATTATCATTAAAATTATTAACATGTTTATCACAAATTACAAAATACCATTTTCACATGCAGTCTTTGTCTTAAACGTTTAACAGGGAATACATTTACGAGTATATTTTATCTTAAGTACGTCTAGAAATGTTACGGTCTCTTTGGTTATGCCTGTAGAAGCGAGGGTTCATGCGAGAGGGGTGGCCGAAGTAAGGCGTTTTTATCGATGGGTAACCGCGTCGCTCGTCGAACTTGCGGCGTTCCTCCCAAAGCAGACTTTCCTCCTCCTTCTTGTCATGATCGCGTTTCTCGTCACGTTTCTTGTCATCGCGGCGGCTGCCGTAACTGCCCAGCCGACCGTAAATAGTCATTTTATCGTCATCATCGTCTCTGTCGTCATCGTGGCCGCGTTTATGGTCATCGTGGCCGCGTCTGTGGTCATCTTTGTCATGGTCCCATTTAGGGCCGTAACCCCATCTGATTACGCCACCTTCGCGGCCGCGGGTTTCTTCAGCACCACGATGTTCCTCGCTTTCATCTTCATGACTGTCCTTGTGGTCGTCATGGTCCTTGTGTTCTTCCTTGCTATGATCGTCATGTTTGTGTTCTTCTTCCTTGTGGTCTTTGTGGTCATCATCTTTGTGGTCATCGTCTTTGTGATCATCTTTGACATGACCGTGGTGTTCGACTATGTGATGGTGTTGGTCCGAGTAATGGACGATAGCGTGGAAACTGGACAAGAAAAATGTGTATCATAAAGTTGCAAACCTACATTTGGAGAAACAGAAAATTAACCTTATAAATAATACAAACAAGGTATATCCTTGTTTGTTTGCTCCGATTTAAAAAAAATCTTTCAGATAGACCATTTATCGAGGAAAGTTATCGGTTGCTTTTTATCTGGGTTCGTGCAGAGGTTCCCACGGGATGCGACCGCTGGCAGAAGCTAGTAGGTATATAATAATTAAAAACCTGATACATACCCGCTATGTTTGTCCGCGTGATACGTAACGGTGCGCTTGCGACCGTCGGGTTCTATCAGCCAGTACTCGCCCTTCACTTCATCTCCGTCGCGCGACTCATGTTGACCCTTCTTGTCATGGGTATGGGGATCGTGGACACTGTATGAGAACTCGTATGATGGATACGACCACGCCTAAAACATAAGATATTTTGAAACTTTCAAGCATACCTAACACTTCAACAATTTTCTTCTGCTGAAAGACAGGATAGTTTTGAAGTTATAAATATCTTGGTCCTCTGTTTTTGGAAACACTGAGATTCGATCAAATATTCATATGACATTCAAATAAATCGTAGGAAAAACAAAGTTGTTAATAGATGCTAATGTAAATAAAATAAATAAAAAACTAGAATTTTTAATCACTATTGCCCTGACGATATTGTAGACTAAAGGATCGAAGAAATGTTGTGGACTTACGTATTCCTCATGATGCTCGGGCTTCTTGGAACCGATGTGAGTCAGTTCGCCATGATGCCCGTGATGTTCCTTATGGTTTATTTTGATGTGTTGCTCAGAAACCGCGTGATGTCCATCTCCAAGCACACACAGTGCTAAGCTTAGGAGGATTATTGTCTGAAATTAAATTGAATTATTTAATAAACACTAATAAAAATAAATCATTATATACAACTGAAATTAATCACGCAAAACATTTAATGAATATAATTACTTGATAAAACATCACTGAAATAAGACAATTTGATGGATATGGATTAGTATTCGACCTTTACGAAGTTTCTAAAATCAAACGATATCTACAAAAACAACATGGAAATCCAAACAATTAACTGTAAACCGCACAGCAATTTTCTTAATTATTGTTATTGATTCAAAAGTATTTACAGAGAGAAAATATTGCACTTTTTTATTAGATCCTTTATCTATCAAAGAATTAAAATAATGAACGTACCTTCCGAATCATCGTGAACCTTCAGTGAATCTCTAAACTGTATTGATATCTATCGTGATCTCATCTAGTATTTATACACATATCGTTTTGGTTTTAAACATCTGCATCCTGTAATACAATACACTTAACTACAATTATATGTGATTTTTTGCAGATTTTCTCGACTTATAGATGGGTGTGCCTATCAATGCTACAAAGAGGAAATAAGATTTTCCAAAGAGTTTAATATAACGCAGCGTTCCTTTGTTATATTTTGATTGTGCCTGGTTACTTCGAAACACGAATCCTTAGTCTGATTAGTCATAATTATTTGTAATAAAGCGGTGATGAGTTCGTGGCCCAAGCCGCACGGGTCAGTCCACAAAGGTTATAAGCTGCGTGCCACAGCGAGACTCTCCCGTTCTGCTGAAACACGTAAACAGTAAGTTATAGTGTTATTTTGTAGATCGGGAGAAGTAAAACTGTCAATTACTAATGAGTACGCATTGGAGTTGAATTGTTTGCATGAGACAGAGCAGATGATGTTCCCGTAATCTCCGTCTCTGGGTAAGTGCTGACCTAAAAAGTTTAAGAAACGTTTTGATTTGATAAATGTAGTGACAGTGAGGTTATGTCGTTTGTGATTGGTAAATTGAGCCAGATACATTTAAATATTTTACAGAAAAGTCAACGTGAGTTTTTCCCATTTGACTGATAATATGTATCAGTAGTTAGGGACTGCAAAACACATACATTGTAGATCCCAATTATTTTTAAAATTATTTTTTGTTTTCTTCTCAATTTAAATTGATCAATAATTGTTTTAGTTTAAAATAATTATAAATAACGTCTAAGCAAAGGGTAATTTTTGCGCCTGATTAGAAAATTACAGCAAATTGGCTGGTTTGTGTGTCTAACAGTAAAACTTGCCAGTAGTTGAGTAAATGTTGTCAAAGTAGCTCTGTTTGAAATTATTTTATATAAATAATACTATAGAGGTGAGGCACTGATGGCTAAGTAACAGCCGCATAGGTCAATCGACCATATGGTTGAGTACCCAGCACTTGGCGAGGCGGTCCGATGATTGGTGACCATTTATTGTCTTGACGGGTTCCGCCGTTTTTCGAAAGGAACGTTCCAAATATTTGTGGTGTGTTGTTATGGGTAGTCAGACGTCAAAAAGTCTAGCAGCCAGTCTTACCGTAGGGTTTTGGGTTGGTAGTCTATCTTTTGCCTATAAATACGTAACTACATAAAACTTGGCAAAAGCTTAATTTAGAACCTAATATTTTTGAATTTGCTGTAGCAAAAGTCAGAATACTGGGTGTTGCTATTAGTTTCCAAGCAG